>OX467288.1:28573216-29173216 GCA_950108345.1 Malthinus flaveolus | reverse complement strand
CTCTTTCCCTTATGCATCGCTTCTATAGTCAGATTTCGATGCAATTTCAATCACAAGAGCCATTCTGAAAGAGTTTCTCTCTTCTTTTTTTTTTGTTTATATAATTTTACTTTTACTGTTTCGAATCAAAATTTTATTTTTCTCTTAATTTACAGTTTCATTTGTATTATACTGTTGATAGACGTTGTGTAAAGGAAGGAAACAGTCATGTTTCATAACTCTGAAGATGCCCGAAAAAATATTAGTAAGGCGAAACGTCAGGTTTTTGTGTTAAAAAATTGACATGCCTTTAAAATTAATAAAGGCTCCATAAGGAAGGTGTCGTTTCTCTGCCAGATTTTCTGGAAATGAAATAAATAACCTTTTTAGCAGTAAAATTAAAAATAAAATCCAGTCCTACAAAAAAATCACCCTGTATATTCTTACAGAGTTGGATTCCGTATTATACCTTATTGGGATAGAGTCACGTATTTTTGTAAATCGTGTTTATTGTAATTTTTTCGGCCTTTCATTGACACGTTGGGTCGTTGATACTTTATTTTTTCCACTATACCCAAACCGAGCAATATTATTTTCTCACACTGTATACAGTACAGTGTATGCTTTTTGTTTATGATCGTAAACTTTAATTTGCGAATAATGGAAAAGTGGGTTTAATATTGTCTGACAAAGTCCCATCAAATATCGCTTATTTTTTTCAATTTTGTAATTCTTCGCTATAACTCTCGTTGACGCCTTTGGAATATTAAATTTTGTCTCCATTTTATTACAAAAATATAAAATTTTATTCCCTAAAAGTTGCAATCACAAAATTTTGCGGAGTAATTAAAA
Organism: Malthinus flaveolus; assembly: GCA_950108345.1. Lineage (NCBI taxonomy): Eukaryota > Metazoa > Arthropoda > Insecta > Coleoptera > Cantharidae > Malthinus > Malthinus flaveolus. Next base: position 29,172,385 of record OX467288.1, on the reverse strand, counting down.
AAATGACGATGCTTAGGCTCTCCACTGCTTGACGTCGATTTAAAGACTGTATTATGTCTGTTTTTGAATTTCTTTTGATAACTCATTTGTGGGTTCTTTTTATAAAAGCACTTTGAATCCTACTTGTGGATCCCAAAACGTGATCTCGCCGTAATTAATATTTTTACCCCAATTTTATTCGAGGAAAGTTAAAAAGAAGATCTCCGAGATTGAATAAAGCATTATCGTCATTAAAAAAAACATTTTCTTAACAAGCAACTTATAAAAAAATGAAGAGCTTAAGGCCCTTAATAGGATAAAGAATCCTTTTTTACGCAGAGCAACTGTTTTACAATTTCCCAATGTAAACGAAGCACGAAATTAACATTCTGGAAAGAAAACACAAACTTTTTCAATTTCTCCACTATAATAATCAAATCATAAGGATATTACGGTGAAAAACTGACATAAGAGAGACGTTAAAGAAAATTTTATCTTTTAATATGACAAAATGACAACTTTCTTTAGTTGAGCGATAATTATATTTGTCTCGGACATGAAAATCTTTTGTACACAATTTTTGATGATTGTAATTTTCCAAACCAACGGCTAGAAGATTTAATTTAAACTCCGAATGTAATGAAAATTTAAGTAAACTGATGTTATTTCGTTAAAATCGTTTGACTTTATCATTCGGATCTTATTATTAATTTTCGTTTTATAATTAGGCTACATTTCTTTATATAAAATTTTAATTAACTGAGCTTCTCTCTTGTTAATGAAGTGTTTCACTTTTAGAAAATTACGAACTCGTCTCTGCGTCCTTTTTGAATTGTTAAATGAAACGTTTGAAGTGGTGTATTCATAAACGCAGTCGTTTTAAAAACGAGAACATTCGAGGGCGTGGGTTCGAGGCTACAGAAATGATGGCCAATGTTGCGGAAAACAGCCTATAACTCGGTCTCTGCACTAAGAATAGTCCATGGTGTGCTCGAGTATCCCTACAGTTCATCCTAAGAAAGGTCAAATGACCAACGGTGGGAAGATAAACGAACGAGATTATGCATAAAGTATTGGAGCTAATTAGCTTCAATCGAGGACGTCATTTATTAAGGTAAATCGTGTACATATTCTCGAATAAACTTCTCGTGACTAGATACTTTCGTGAACGAAGTTGGCAAATTTCCACAAGCGCCCTTATTCCAAGACGTGATGCCGATGACGGCTCCATCTTGTTGCAATGGACTACCCAAATCGTCTGCACACGCCGATGGTGCGCCTCCACCCGACGTGCATATCTGAGTGTCGTCTAACGGTTCAGAGGTACCTGTAGCGACCTTCAAAGTTTCTGCACACGCTAAAAACGCACAAAATTGTATTCCGCAATACCAAGTTATCTGTTCGTCGGTACTTACGTTTGTTTGGAAGAAGCGAAAGGGTTGCCTTTTCCAAGCTTGTGCCACTACCCCAACTGGTTAAAAGTGCTTTTCCGGAAAGATCGGAAGGCGATAAATTTAACTTAATCGGCCCTACTGTCTCGGACCAGACTAATGGAGTTCCGTGTAACAAAAGAGCAATGTCGTTGGTACTAACACCTCTGGAATAAAATCGTTAAGTTCCCACCACGAACTTTTTGTTAAAATGAACATTTACCCGTGATAATCTGGATGAAGAATAAATTCGTCTAGGGTACTAATTTGAGTGTCCGGGTTGACTTTATTTAGTTCCGTCGATCCTGCCACCACACGATATCTGCTCAAGTCGAAACTGTCCCGACATTGCGCGGAGGTAACGGACCAATTTGGAGAGACGATTACCGCACCACACACGTGGGAGAAAGAAATTCCACCGCTTCTGTATTGGAGAGAGAGTTGGTAAGGAGCTTCGCCCACTTTTACGTTTTCTCCTCCGATCAAGCGCGGAGAAGGTGGTAGTGCTATAACGAATTGCATTATACCGGATGGCTGGTGATAGATGGATCGACAACTTACCAAATGCACACACGAAGAAACTCAAGACTACGCACACAAGACGCTGCATTGTTTTTGAATGGATCCTTAAATGTTTCGAGACACTTTATATCGACTTTCACAACTCGCCCACACACTTGAATAGAATTACACACGTGGCGAAATTTGATTACTTATCATCTTATCTACTGAAAAGAATATATCGCGAGCACTCTAGATTATTGCAAAAAAAATTAATTATTAAACTGTATCCAGGTGATCTCCTGGCGAGAAATAACGAGCTAGGCAATTAAAATTTCCGTCTCTTGCAGAACATCAAATATGACGACTTTGTGATTAAGATTAATCAATAGAGCGGGCTTTAGAGGGTATCATTAAAACGAAAAATTGCAAAATTGCGGATTGGATTGATAATTTTAGTGACACATTAAACTTATATTGTCTTCTTGGCGGTTTTACTTTAGAATTGTTGACGTAGCTTCCTTGCATGCCTACAGGGTGTCAATTTGAGAATTTCTGAAATAATAGCAATCTTCTCCAATCAATTTCGTAGCCACATCGTCATAAAATTGCATGCCTCTTCCGTTATTTATTGTTAACTGTCGTATACGATGCCCGGCACCCGAGCGTTATAAACGGACGGTAGTAATTCGTATCGGGTATCAGACTCTGGTATCATTCACTTTAGAATAGCTGACGTCATTCTAACGTCCAATGGCCTTCTTTTAATGCTCTAATACTCCGCATATATCTGATTTGATTTCATTGGTCAGTACTTATAGATTACTCGCTCAAATTTAGTCAGGCGATACCTTAACCGTGTCGTTAATATTTAGCAAAGCCTACTAACCGAAAAGCTTTTTTTTGAACAATTTGTGTTCGTTTAAACATTACTTTTGTACATATTCTCTCCCTACCTATTCGTACAATTTATATTCTTATACACACTAAATTATTGTAATTTGTACACATATCAATAACAATTTCGATCATGTAGGTAGTTTCTATGTATGCTTATTATTATCAAAACGCTCCTTATTGTTTTGTAGCATCGAAATTATAAAATTACAGAGACGTTTCTCATTACTACACCATTTCGCAAGAACAAGAGTACATCTGTAGCAAGAGAGATCATTCTGGAATGCATCAATGTAGCGAGTTGCCTCCGTATAAAGAAGGAAACAAGACGTGCAATTTAACGTACGAACAGTATCAAGAGAATAATAATTTGGGTTGCGTCAATTGGAACCTTTATTATGAGAGTTGTTTGGAAGGAGGCCAAAATCCTTTTCAAGGAACCATTTCTTTCGATAATATTGGACTCGCGTGGGTTGCTATATTTTTGGTGAGTACCTACCATTTAGTAGTTAGTTTTGCCTCGAGCCGTGAACTCTTTTCGAAGATTTTCTTTATGAAAAGTCTTGCTCCATACTCTACATATTATACAATCTCAAGACCGTGCTGTAAGCACTGTAGGACCATGATATCAGAGACTTTAGGAGCGTGGACTATTTGTTTGCGAGTTTCAGAAGCACCGCCACTCATTTTTTAACGGATCAACCAACGGGTATTAGGAAAATCGTGGGTATTAATTAATGGTAACCCTACGAGCGACAAAGGCGCGACTGTGTGAGTGTCAAATAATTACTGTTAAGTAAATTGCATAAAATTAATTAATCTCGTGTAATTCACACAAATCCTTGAATTGTAATGTAACTACATTGTACGCGACCGTCATTGTGTCTCTCAAGCCGTACTTAGCAATTACCTCGCGTTTAATTAACTTAAACGAGTTCTAAACTTATTTAAACTCTAAGAAATGGGGGGCAATTAATGGCATTCGATTGTTTATAATCAAATAAACGAATAAATTTTAATTCTACTATTAGTAACACTCAGTTAAACTTTAGAGCTTCTCTTAAATGTAAAGGCCTAGGCGGGCTTTAAGAGTTTGAAGAAATTCCTTAAAATCAAAAATTTGAAGCCTTTTCTGACTCTTCTGAAGGTTAGAAAAATCACTTAGCAGCATGAAGACCTGCACAATTCACGCCCTTCTTGAAACTCTTGAACTTCCCATGAACCTTGAGGAAAACCTTTGAAACTCATCTTCTTCGAAGACTTGTAGACTCATATGATCTTAGCCCTCTCTTACGACTTCTCGATCTACAAAATTTGTTGTGATAACTACAAAGATCTTCTAAAGGATAACTGAACTAAAGACTAGTAGATTGATCACCCAACTCCCTTGAGGATCAAAGAATCTGGTTAAGAGTTGAACACCATTTGGAAAGTTTGAAGATACTTTTACTGGTTATGAGAAGGTCATTAGAATGAGCTTAAGAATTTCCCGACTCCCCAGGATCCCAGTAATTTATTAATAGCGCAACAACTATTGGAGAAGCTCGAATGTTGCAGGATCTTTCCAAAGGCTTGAAGATCATTAGAGCAGCCACTAGAATCTCTCTCGAGAGAGTCTTTTAAATCCGATTGAGATGAGAGGATTATTTGGAAAGCTTAAGACAGTTTTAATGGTCTGCATGAAGCCAGTAGGGGGGGGGGGGGTATTAGAAATCTTCTAAGAACTCCACTGATTTATTTAAAGCTCCCTATCATTAGAAAAGCTCTGACAATTTTCTGGAAGTTTCAGGATCTTCTCGAAGGCTTTAAAACTATTATGGAGATCACCAGACTATCTTGAATTTGATTGAGATGAAGAAACTATTGGACAAGCTCGAAGACAATTTTAATGGTTTTCAGAGAACTAGTAAGAAGGTATAAAGAAGCTCTCAAGAGCCCCAATAATTTATTTAAAGCCCTACGCCTATCAGGAAAGCTTGTAGGATTTTCTAAAAGTTCAAGGATCTTCTGAAAGGCTCGAAGACTTTTATAACCGGTCTCCACGCTCTCTTGATATCTGAAGAATTCGATTGAGATGAAGAAACTATTGGGAAAGCTCGAAGAAAGTTTTAATGGTCTTAAGAGAGCTTGTAAGCTCTCAAGGGCTCCAATAATTTATTTAAAGTCCTACGACTGTCGGGAAAGCTTGTAATATTTTCTAAAAGTTCCAAGATCTTTTAAAAGTCGTGAAGACCGTTTAAGCTATTAGCAAACTTTCTTGAGAATCTTAAAAATCCGATTAAGATGAGAATTAAGAAAATCTAACTGCAGTGTTTTCTAGTTGAGAAAGTGTAAATGAGCACGTGGCTAAATTTTGTTTTTTGTTTTAGGTAATATCGTTAGAGGGTTGGACCGACATAATGTATTACGTTCAAGACGCCCATAGCTTTTGGGATTGGATTTATTTCGTGCTGTTAATTGTGGTAAGCGGCCTTTGTATCGGATTGCACGCGCTCGAAATTTAAACTTTTTTTATTCAATTACAGATCGGATCTTTTTTTATGATAAATTTATGCCTTGTCGTGATTGCGACTCAATTTTCCGAAACTAAAAAACGCGAAATGGAAAGGATGCGTTTAGAACGCGCTCGTTTTCAAAGCACGAGCACTTTAGCCTCATCGACTAATAATAGCGAACCTACTACGTGTTATGCCGAAATTGTAAAATATATTGCGCATTTGTGGAGGAGAGGCAAAAGAAGACTTATAAAAAAAGTACGATTATTTAGATATCGTAGAGAACAGCGAAGAGAGAGAAAAATAATTGCAGGAGAGACCATAAGACTCAATTTTAACAAGAGACATCATCCTTGTTGTCCAAGACTAAAACAAATCGTAAGTTCTCTCTCAAATCGTTTTAAAGGAATTTTTTTTGTATCCACGAGGGCACTTATCTATTAGCCTTTCTCATTATTTTCTTTGTAGCAGCTACCTTCAAGTGTTCCTAGCACTCAAGTTGTGTCGAGAACTGGTTCAATTTGTGTTCACGAGAGCACTTCAAAAGAACTGAAGAGCGACGAAACCGAATCTACGCTAACACCAAAAAGGCCCAGTTTACTAAGAGTGCCGTCTATATCTAATCAAAGTATCACGTCGAACAATAACGACGTAATAATTTTTCTAATTTAACATTTTGTCTCTTTTAAATTTAATTTCTGTTTTAGAGCCCTACAAATTTACTATCGCCACCTTTAGCGCAAACTTATCGTAGGCGTTCGTCTGTTATGTTTAGCGACGTCGTCGTGAGACACGGTGAAGAGGAGTCGCCCACGACGTCGACCCCTTCTTCGAATTTACTAAATTCGAACGTTGACGTTTTTGATAAACGTAACGTTTGTTCCAGCGAGAAGATGACGCAAACTGGTGAGTAACCACTGCGTCTTACCCGAGCCTCTGTGTGCCAGAAAAGAAATTTTCTCTTGTTGCATAAAAATCCAATTATTGGTTCTTCCGCAGGAGATGGCAACATCTGGCAAATTTCGGCCTTGGCCAACCAACAACAAATTTTACAAACTCAACAACAAATAGCCAGCGATTGTTGCGAACTTCTCAACGGCGAAGCGATGACTTGTCAAGAACTCTTAGCGTTGGGAGCAATTAACGCCGCTCTACCGACCGGTCAAATAACTCTAGATAGCTTTTTGGGCTCCCTATCCAAAGGTCTCACGAATCGTTCGACCAACATCGAAGATCTCAACGGCGCCCAAATTTCCGACGACGACTATTCGTGTTGTCAAGACATGTGGCACTGCGAATCCGAGTATAAAAATGCGAAACGATCGAAATTTTACGTTATATTTTGTACGACAATCAAAGGAATATTTAAGTTATTTAGATGCGCGCGTAAGTGCATACAACGGCTAGTTGAGCATAAATATTTTCAACAAGGAATTCTATTGGCGATTCTCGTTAATACGTTATCGATGGGCATCGAGTATCACAACCAGCCGGAAGAGTTGACGGCAATCGTGGAGACTAGCAACATCGTCTTTTCTGCCATATTTGCCGTCGAAATGTTACTCAAAGTGATAGCAGAGGGCCCTTTCGGTTACATAGCCAACGGATTTAACGTCTTCGATGGCGTAATAGTAATTTTGAGGTGAGAAGGATTATTGTGGATTTAAGAGGTTATAAAGAGGGTCGTTTTTTGCAGTGCCGTCGAATTGGTTCAAAAGTATTGGGGCGACTTTCACGGCGATTCGGGTCTGTCCGTTTTGAGGACGTTTCGTCTGTTGCGCATATTAAAACTCGTGCGCTTTATGCCAAATTTGAGGAGACAACTTTTCGTCATGCTAAGGACTATGGATAACGTCGCAATTTTTTTTTCTTTACTTATTCTCTTCATTTTTATCTTTAGGTAAGTGTCACAGTTTTTAATTTAGGGTTGTTTTTTTTTTGAAAAAAAATATTTGAAATACACAAAAACTCGACACAAAATCCTATCCATAACATCTTAGACATAATAATTTAGCAACGCAAATTGAGCGAAATGGATAAAAATGAGAAAAAAATTGGATGCAATAAAATTTGAACTTCCCTCAAGGTAGGGGTGGCAATTGATTGACTTAGATGATTATTGTGTCCTAGTTGATAAATTTAATTATTAAAAAAATATTATATGAATGTTTAGAATAGAAAAATTGATGTTTTATGTTCAGATTTGCAAAATATTTGGTTGGAACGTTATTCTCTCACTCAACATCACTTATATACTTTTTCCATACACTCTTTATCTTCTATTTAACACTTCTCGAAAGTCATCGTGGCTTCTGGACTGCACTTATACTTATACTACCTACTACTACCTAGACAGCACTCTGTACATAATCACCTTACAGGGTGAGTCTCCACGAAGGACCTTTACGTCTAGCTCGAGGTGCCTAAGAGCTAGAGGAGTATTTTTTGGATTAAAGTTGGTGTTAACGACACCAAATTTACCTTGTTCAGTACTTTGCAACATACACAGTGTATCCATTAAATGAAGCACCCTGTATGTTGCACGTTTCACGTTATAGCCGTGCCACAAATAGCAATTTTTATCCAAAACAGTTCTAATTTTTGCGCAGGACTATTTAGACCTAGTAGGCCTTCTGTAGACACTCACCCTGTATAAAGCTGTATATAAAGCTTAATTATTTAAATTATTATTATTTGAGTTTGTTAAAACGAGCCTTTTTGTCTAAAAAGTATCGTTTTGGCCAAACGAATATTTTAGGAGCAATTTAATTTTGTAAATAAATAAGGACGGTGGTAGACCTTTAGGAATTTTGGACGGTAACGTCCACAAATTAATAATAACGGTGTGTTACCGGCCCTTAAAAAAATAACAAAAAACATAACAAAATTTAAAAGAAAATTTAAGCGAACGACATCCACATCCACATAAGTCACTTCATAATTTAAAATAAGTTCAAAAAAATGTACTTAATAAAAGCCGTTTTTGGGCTGTTTTAGTATCCTTGGTATGAACCTTTTTGGGTGCAAGTTTTGCGATGTCAAAACCGATGGCAAATGCCCGTCTACCGATGACGAAGAGAAAGATAGAAAAAATTTTGACTCCTTATTGTGGGCCATAGTTACAGTTTTCCAGGTACTGTTTTCCGGTTAATAAAGCTGCACTTGAAAGTTGCGAGATCTTTGATTCTTTGCTCGAGAATTCATTTTTAATGAAGCTTAGATCTTGCATACGTATCCATTGAGAATGATAACACAAAAATGTTATATAAATCACGTTAATTGCTAACCTTCGTGATGGTCTATTCAGACCTCTAATTCGAATCCGTCATAAATTTTGTTATTTTGAATTATTTGAATCGACTATCACGAGAGCTTCGTTCTGCAGACTTACGGTAAGTCTATTTTAGTTGCTCGTTTCGCACACTTTGCATGGTAACTGCTTCTCTTGTTTATGTGTTCAATTTTATGCATAAAAAATGTTTTACTATACAATCGTAGATCGTAGAGGAGTGTCTTAAAACTATTTAAATTACACAAAAGGCGCCACTTAGTTAGGTACTCAAATATATTTTTAATGGACTACCAACTAACAGCTAGGACTTCTCCTTCAAAAAATTCTAATAGTTTTGACACTTCACTTACTTATTTGTAGGTGTCTTTCTAGTGACAATTTAACTAAAAGTCTTGATGAATTTGAAGCGAGCTCTAGCGGCAGTGACTGCTAGTCATTGGGTAGCAGTCATCCGTAGTGTTGTACTACTCATCTGCCTCTTCTGCCACGCTCTCGTGTCTGGTGCCTACGCGCTTCCCGCTACGCATCAGGGCCGTATCTATCTATGGTCATATTCGTTAAAACTTCAATTCAAAATCGGCCAGTTCTTGAAATAGTACAGACACCATCTTTTCCAAACTTTAAGAATTCTGCTGATATAGTCATCACACCGACGGTTCGATTTTGCGCACAAAAATGCTCAGATGCACGGAAACATGGAATCATATTCGTGACAGTTCCGATGACCATCCCAATCATCTGACCGTTCTGCGTGAATGAACTCTTCACCAATGCAATCATATTACGTAACTGGGCTCAAAAGGTTGCTGTTGGTTAATTTGTCTTCAAATTTCTCCTCTATTCTCTTACAGCTTGCACAGTGAAGGATACTCGTCCAAAAAGCTTGTTTTGAGCTCATCAATTTTTTTGTGCTCATCTGGACTTTTGGAGATTTGCTCCAATAGTGTTTGCTTGAGCCTTCAGAATTAGCAACAGAGTACTCACGGCTCTAACAAAAGCTTTCTCTTGGAGCATTTTTTCTACAGATGTGGGAGCGTAAATAGTGCATATCGGCTCCTGTACGGCATTTCCACTCAACCGAAGCCCTAATACACTCAATGTAAGGAATGGTTTTGGTTTTTTCACCAATTAGTACATTTGTAATGAAATGCACAATGCCTCTCTATTCAGGAACACGACTATTTTGCTGCCATTTATAGGGATTTCAACGCCTTATAACTCGATAACTACTAGAAATTCGAAAAGAATGCATATGATGGATTTTGTAGCAACTTTCATCAGCTTTAATTTTGCATAGCCACCTTTGAGCTTCAACTCAGTTTTTGAGATATTAACAAAAATCCCTTAAAATGTGACTTCAGCCCTTCTCGCTAAAGCTCGCCTGATTCATAAGGACTTTTAGTTAATTCATTACCTATTATTAGGCACCTACAAAAATAAGTAGTGAAGTTTCAAAAGTGTTGGGTTTGTTGAAGGGAAGTCCCTTTTCGGTTTACGTTGATTGAACTAAAAGTGCTCTACTCGTGTTTAAATACACTTGTTCTGACGGCTTAAGGCTCTTCTGTACTTCTTAAAAAGCTTTTACTCGAATGTATCTAAACTACTCTTGGTGTACTGTGCATTAAGAGGCGAGATTAATTTTTATTGCTTAGCCCGCAGAGCTATTCTTGTCAGAGTGCTTTAAATATTTTGCGTATAAATTGTTTTTGACCATTTGTGAACATTTGATAATTTCAAATACGCCCTTCTCATCCGTGCCTGACCACTTGCCAAGGTCACAAAATACACCTAACATGATATGCTTTGAAATTCTTCTGATATCTCTCCGATTTGAGAATAGAACATTTTTATGCGTAAAATTCACCCTTTTTACTTATTTCCTTCTCATGGCATGCTATTTTGACATCTTTGTGGTAATCTTGCTGTTAAAAAAAATTGTAAATAACTGAAAACGCACCTTTTTTGATTTTCAATTTGTCACCCCTACCATCAAAACATAAAACACTATTTTTTTATTTATAACAAATTATTTCGTAGGGTAGATAAATTCACGTTAAAAAGTAGATTAAATGTGAATGTTTTAAAAACATTTGGCCCCCTTAAAAAAATTAGAATTATGGAGAAATTGTTAACATTAGGTAGTTTTAGATATACAGTATGTACACTAATTAAGGAGGTTTTTAAAGCACCTTTTTTGTTAAAATTACGTCACTACTTTAAGTGCTTTGAAACGGCCCACAAATTGAAAATTTTTTCGTTTTCGCTTCGAACCTTTTGTTTGTGCTAAGTCGGTTACCTATTAATTGTAATTTGTTATTGCCAGCAACTTGACTTCTTGAGTGTTCTTAATTTTAAAAAAAATTACTATACTAACTTAGACTTTATGCACTTAGAATGTGACTTTAACATATTATGTGCTTAACGTGGAAAAAAATCACTAACTTTACACTAAAAATTGGGCATTAAGTATGAGCGTATTTTGGATTTTGGCAGCATTCTGGGTATGTACCTGTTCGGTGGTAAGTTTTGCAAGTACACAGATTTAAATGGAATAAGTCGAGAGTGTACCTGTACGATGATCGTAACCCACGACAAAAGATGCGAATGCGATAGAAAACACTTCAACAACATCCTTTGGGCAACCGTTACAGTCTTTCAAGTGAGATATTTCTTTTTCTTAAATCATTAACAATTTTGCAAAAATCTCCTCTAAGCCACTAATTCAAACTTATTTTAAATTTTACCATTAATCGATTTAGATATTAACCCAAGAAGATTGGAACATGGTTCTTTCAAATGGTATGGCGAAAACGTCTCACTGGGCAGCTCTGTATTTTGTCGCTTTGATGACCTTTGGGAATTATGTACTGTTTAATCTACTTGTCGCAATTTTAGTAGAAGGATTTAGTGCGGAACGTAACGAGAGAAGAGAGAGAGAACAGAGAGAGATGGTTAGAAGGATGTCTTGTAGATTGGCTCCTTATAAAAGAGATACTTCGGACGACGGAAGTAGATCTGGTTCGAGTTCGACCGATAGTTGCATTCACGTGAGTCATTTCTTAAAAAAATGAATTTGTTAATTGACCGCCATTTTAAGGATGTGAAGAACAGTTGGAGATCTGCCGAAGAATTGAGGAAGTTAAACAGCACGGGCGAGCATAGGTGTTCTTACGCATGCAACCATTGTGATTGTCGAGATAGGGACCTCACTAGGGAGTGTTATATTACGAAATTGTTAGATCTTCATGCAATCAGCGACCCAAAGTGTAACATACAGAAAGAATCCTACATGTTAAAACTGCCATCCAGACAAGTTCGTAATCTAACACCTTCCGAGCGTCTTTTAAACATAATTTTTTTAGACCTCCCCGCCCGTTATAACGCACACGGCCGCAACTCCCCAAGATTCTCCAAGCACGACTCTAGAAGAATTTCCAGAATTTCGATTTAGCGTGAGTGGGCCCGGAGAATCTCCTTTCTGTGATAATCTGTGCGATAACTCGCTTAAGTTAAGCGTAAGTAATTTTTTGTAAATGAACGAGTGGTTCGAGTACGGGATTCTTTTTAAGCAGCTAAGCAGCAATATGGAGCTTCTAAAGCCTCCGTCGTTATCGCCACCACCGACGACATTCCGTCAATACGAAAAACCACCGGACGAAAGTAAACAATCCCTACCGACTAAATTAATAACGCACAATGAAAGAGTGGGCTCGAAGACGACGACGTTTTCAGAAAAGGTTGCGTAAACTTTTTGATAAATCACGAGATGACTGGGAATTTTTTTAGGTAACAGTTCCAAATCAAACTAACGGTAAGCAAGATAACTCGGAAGGACAAGAAAAATCCATCTTCCAAAGAGGTTACTCTTGGAAGTTGCCTTCTCGTTCTAGTTTAAGGAAAAAGAAGAGTAGGAGTGGGTCGGATTCGGACGCAGTTCCTTTGAACAATGGGCGTGATCATTCTCAATGCAACGGAGGAAGCATTACGAGACACGTAAGTTCTATAAGTCGCCTTTTTGGAATATAATTCGAAGTGAAATGGTGGGCACTCGCTATGCGTTCGGAAGTTTTAGTTTTAAGAACTTTTAGTCTCGCTTTATCTCTTGCAAGAGACTAAGATTAAGTCACAAAATCAAAGAACAAAAAGTAACAAGACCAAGACCGAGACTTTAAGTTACGAATACCTAGAACAAGACGTCGTCAAACCGAGACTTTCTTACAGAAAGCACAACCAAGATCTTAACTAAGACGAAGACCAAAACTAAAACTTAGCTAAGTTTTCTTTTGGTCTTGATCTTGAAGTTGCTCATCACAAGCTACTAGCTGCAGAAGAAAGCTTTAGCTCTAATTACATTTAATTTTAGGCCAGCCTAAGAAATGATTCCCTATTACAATCGTCAATTAGAATTCAAAACGACACCCAAAAGGATGTACCAAATAATCGTAGCGCTAAAGCGGTTAGTCCTCAAAATTCGTTTAGAAATAGACCCACGACCTACAGCCCCGTTCCACAAGTAAGAATGTGCAGTTTAAATCAACCACATTTTAACGTAATTCCTCCTAGGTCACTTGGACTGAGACAGTTTCTCGTCACAATTCGTTAACATCTCACATCTCTTCCCAATCGAAAATTTGTCCTATACAAGCTCAATTTACAAAAAATAATAGCCCAACTTTGACGAGAAAACACGCCTGCAACGAACAAAAGTCTATAAATACGATAAAAGACGCGTCCGAAAAGTCTTTGCCCAAAATCAATTTGGACGAGTATTCCGGTACTGCCAAACCGGACGAAAAGGTGTCAAAACTCAAAAAATTCATGTTGATGATTGAACCTAAAGGATACATGAAGGAGAGAGACGAATTTTCCTTATATGTTTTTCCTCCAAACAATAGGTGAGCGCGAAACTTAATTTTTGCAATTATTTTGGGATTTCTCTTGTAGATTTAGGATATTTTGTCATTGGTTAGTCGAACAGAAATGGTTCGATAACGTGGTTTTGTTGTTTATTGCCATGAATTGCATCACTTTAGCCATGGAGAGACCAAACATACCTCCTCATAGCACAGAACGGGTGTTTCTTGGGAGCACCAATTACATCTTTACGGTAGTTTTTGGAATTGAAATGTTCGTCAAGGTGAGAAACTTGCCTAAGTTGGTTGTCGGTTTAAACTTTTTCTTGGTAGGTGGTAGCTTGGGGTATGTGCTACGGTCCAGATGCTTACTTTACGTCCGGATGGAATATTATGGATGGGTCGTTAGTAATCATATCGACAGTGGACTTACTCATGTCGTTAATAAGCGAGTCTAGTCCTAGAATTTTTGGAATTCTTAGAGTAAGTCCGTTGCAGAATTTTTCAAACAATTCCAAACCTTCTCTTTTTACAGGTGTTTCGCCTACTCCGATCTTTACGCCCTTTACGAGTTATAAATCGAGCGCCCGGCTTAAAATTGGTAGTTCAAACTTTACTTTCCTCTTTAAGGCCCATCGGCAACATCGTTCTCATCTGTTGTACGTTTTTTATAATTTTTGGCATCCTCGGCGTGCAACTTTTCAAGGGAGCGTTTTACCATTGCAAAGGCGATAACTCCAGAGGAGTGCGAAATAAGACGGAATGCTTAGATCAACCCGGCAACCTGTGGGTTAACCAAAAGTACAATTTCGACGACTTGGGAAAAGCGCTAATGTCGCTATTCGTGCTCAGCTCGAGAGACGGTTGGGTTAATATTATGTACACGGGATTAGATGCAGTGGGCGAAGACCAACAGGTAAATTACCGACGACTAACTCCAATTTACTCACCCTAACTTTTGTAGCCCGTCGTTAATTATTCGGAGTGGCGTTTGTTGTACTTTATATCGTTCATACTTTTGGTTGGATTTTTTGTTTTGAACATGTTTGTTGGGGTGGTCGTCGAAAACTTTCACAGGTGTCGAGAGGAACAAGAGAAAGAAGAGAGAGTCCGAAGAGCGGCTAAACGAGCTTTGCAAATGGAAAAGCGCAGGAGAAGTAAGAAAACTCGCACTTTAAAGTCCCTTGCCGCCATTTTGGCGCTTATATCGGTCAATGGTGGCAGGGGAGTATAAACGTCCTCACTATTAATAACTGCTTTCTTTAGAAATGAACGAGCCTCCTTACTACATTAACTATTCCTCGTGGCGCCTCTTTATTCACAACGTCGTAACTTCCAAGTATTTCGATTTGGCCATAGCCGCAGTTATTGGACTAAACGTCGTGACTATGGCCACGGAAAGTTACAAAATGCCCGAAATACTAAATTACATCTTGAAGATCTTCAACTACTTCTTCACTGCTGTATTCATTCTGGAAAGCACAATGAAGTTGATAGCTTTAGGTTTTATGTTGTATTTGAAGGATAAGTGGAATCAATTGGACGTCGCCATCGTCATCTTGTCCGTGGTCGGAATAATTTTGGAAGAACTGAAATCGAACATAATACCCATCAATCCGACCGTTTTGCGCGTCATGAGAGTGATGAGGATAGCTCGCGTGCTTAAGTTGCTAAAAATGGCCAAAGGAATAAGAGCTCTGTTGGATACCGTCATGCAAGCTTTGCCACAAGTCGGCAATTTAGGTTTGCTATTTTTTCTTCTATTTTTCATTTTTGCCGCTCTCGGAGTCGAATTATTTGGACGTCTCGAATGTTCGGACGAACATCCGTGTCAAGGTAAACAAAACCCTCTTTAGAAATTTTTAAACTTTCATTTCTATCGATTCAGGTCTCGGCGAACACGCTCACTTTTCTAATTTTGGCATGGCTTTCTTGACTTTATTTCGAGTCGCTACCGGAGATAATTGGAACGGTATCATGAAGGATACTCTAAGAGACGATTGCGACGATGCGGCCGATTGTGTTAGGAATTGTTGCGTGTCTGCAGTTATTGCCCCAATTTTTTTCGTCATTTTTGTATTGATGGCCCAATTTGTTCTCGTAAACGTCGTAGTTGCCGTAAGTATACGAAGAGTACTCGTAGAAAATCTCTCAGAGAAATATTTTAGGTATTGATGAAACATTTGGAAGAATCCCACAAACATTTAGAGGACGAACACGACATGGACACCCAATTGGAGAGGGAGTTTCAAGAGAAGCAAGAAATGGAAGAACAAAGAGAACTATGTTTGGCTCTTCAAATGGATTCGGAGTGCCTACAAGTCAGGAAGCCACTAACTAAGGTAAGTGCAGTCATAAATGTGTCCGGGGTCGTGGCAATGAAATGGTCACGTGAGAACCTCCCGGGACTGTAGAGGGTTTTTTGCTTGTGCCGCGACTGGGCTATAACTAACCCATCTTAGCCGTGTCTGTACGGCCACCTAGCCACGACTCTCGATCCATACGTTAACGTGTCGCTTTTCGTGAGAGTGTTTTAGTCAAAATCTTGTGTAGAGTAGCTATTATGTGTGGCCTCCAGGCGTGAAGCTTAAACGGACTTTCTTTAGGTATTGTCACTGCCTTCGAATTTCACTTACAACCCTCCCGGTTCGAGACGTTCGACAGATCGTCAAGGATCGTTTCGAATTCAAAGCCGTCGTCAAACTTTACACAGCCAACAACCGATAACTCTCTCTCATTTGGACGACATTAAAAATATAGACGAATCGGCTTCCGATATTTATCTGTCCGATTACAACGCTTGCGACACTTCGGATAAATATCAAAGTTACGTCCACCAGACGAACTTGGACGACATCATAAGCGTCACACAACACGAAAAGTTGTTAATGCTTCCGCACATCGAAGAAAAGAAGTATTCGTTGAAGAATATCAACGAAAGTAGCGACACGAATTTATTGTTGGGAGTTCCCACGGAACAAAAGCCGACACACAAGTTGTACGGAAGCACTAAACATTTATTCACGAAACAGAGATCATTGGATACGGCTCGAGAGAGCCCTTATTTACTTTCGACGGTCGCCTTTTTAACGCCAGATCCTAGACCTACTCAGAACCGCGCTCAAGAAGAATTAAAAATTCCAATGTTGCCAAAACACGACTCGCAAGAGAGCGTACAACGAATAATATCGGAGAGGAGAAAATTGGACGAAAATTTGAAAGATATAAATCAATACGATATTTTTGATATATCTCATAGTAGTGAAGAAAATTTAGTGAATACAGACCTGGACGAAACCAATCGTGTTATAATAGAACAAGAAATTCAAGTACTCAATAGTGACGAATGTTAAAAAGTATTTTTCTTATAATTATATATTTTTATACTTAGCGTTTAATAGTGTGTGTGTGACTCGTGAAGCGTAAAAGTTGAAATTGTTATTAATCATTTTTATTTTTAAGAGACTAAACAATAGAAGCGCACACGAGAAATGAAGAAATGTCGAAAAATTTCAATGCGGGAGTTCTAGAGAAGTTTGGCATATTTTGCAATTTGAAAATTTTACCGAGAGCCCTAGTTGGAATTTTTCGAAATTTTAAAGCTTGCAGTAGAGACGTAAGTAAAATATAATTTAAAACGTCCATCGAGACGACTTTAAGGGACGTTAGGATTAGGGACGATTAAAGACTTATTTTAAGTTTCCCACACTTGGCTTCCTAACACAAGCCGTGAATCCGTATTAGCTTGCGAAAATAGCGACAAATATTTTTTTAATAATTAATGATCTAGATGCACGTCGTATAACGTGCTTCGTGCTTCGCGTTTGCTGCACGAGGGCGACACGCGACACCATCGGTAACAGTAACTTTTTATGACTCAGTTTTTCAGTCAGAACAATAGTCACTAAACTGAAATATTACCATTTTCTTTATAGAATGGCCGATACATCCAATTAACTCAAAAATGGCGCTTTTTCGGAACGTGTCGTGTTCTTTTGAACTCAATAATTGAATTTTAGAGACTTGAAAGCTTTTTTCATCTTATGATTTCGGTATTGTTCGGGGAGGTCGAGCTAGCTCTCTGTCAGTCAGTTTCCTCAGGCCCATCAGGCCACCAGATCTCGAGCCATCTTACTTTGAGAACGAATACTAGAACTCGAACGGGAGGGGTGGTGCTAATTTTGGCCAAGTATAGTTAGAAGTTCCCCAACCTGGGTCTTCTTGTCGACGTAAGAGCCGGACAGTGGCACATAGCACATGTTCGGCTGTTTCGACTGTTTAAAGAAATAGAAAATTGAATGCACGTCCATTCGACGTTCTTTCGACTTTTATGTCAAATATACAGGGTGTAGTGGATAATACCCACCCCAAACAAGTTAAATATGGAAGTTTTGGGAGAAAACTTACTTGGTGTCTTGGTGGCAACTTATTAATATTTTACTCCGTTTGTTTCTCAAACATCTTGTATAATAGGAAAGCCTTAGATGAATTGGGTCTTTAAGGCCTCTTACCTTCTTAAAGTTTTTTTTTTTAAATTGTTCTAACAGAGCTTGGTATCAAAATCCGTAGGTATACCAAAATTACTACCAACGATGCTCATTTTTACTCAAACACTCTGTATATTTTTAGAAAATTTTAAAATGCGTAAGTTTTAGTCGTGAACAACTTTGATATTTAACATTTTTTCGTATCGTAAATAACAAGGCCTATATTATGGACAGTATTAAGGGCAAGTGTACGATGTGTTGCCTATCCTCGATATTGGACTGTTTCTTTAAATTTCGCAATATCGACGTTTTAAAAGAGAAAAACGTTCAAATATTTTACTAAAACAGGTTAATGTTAGTTACTTCAAATTTTTTTAGAGATGAAAGGGATTTTCTACCAATTAAAACTTAAAAACGGTAATCTGTTAGATAGGTATTATACGTAGAGTAAATTACTCTTAAATGTAAATATTACTAAAGACCTCGGGGTAATTTTAGCCTGTCCATAGATCGGTTGAATTTCGTGTTAAAATAACTCGTTACTAGGTTATGAACAAATTTAAAAAAACAATTACTTATTACGCGCTTACGGCGTACATAAGAGCGCTCGTCTTAAAACCGACGTAAGCAAAAACCTATCCCTTATTTTAAAACGAAATAAGTATTTAAAGTAAGTGCATTGAAATAAATAGAGGTATAAATAATAGTAATAAACAAAAATCTTCGATTAGTATTTGTTTCAAATTAGATTTTTAGGGGTGGTTACGTTAAGCCGGCCAAACGTTAAAGTTCTCGAGCGCTTAGACGAACTAACCCTTATCGGAGTGGAGATTTTTCGATCTACCGCGCCTGTCATTTTCAGAGTAATCGAATTACTCTTGCCCAATTTGAGATCTTCACCCAACTAATACTTTGCCTGTTGTAGTCCAAGAGAACAAATCAAGAGATCCCATTTGATATTATTTCAAAGATTCATTATTTTTATTTGAAAGTTTTTTTTCAGTTTCTCGCTTATAGCTTACAAACTACGCATTTTTTCAGAAAAGTGGTCGTATGTAAAAATAAACTACATTAAATTTCCTACAAATTATATTTGTTAGATTTTTTTGCCAGACGAGTGGGTTAGGCGCTAGAGTGCGTTGAAATTTGGCAAAAATTCCAAAATCGGCTGAAAAACTGTTTTTTTAGTTTATCCCTTATAACTCAAAATCTACTCACTTTTAGAGAAAAGTGTTTCTATAGAAAAATAAAGTAAATTAAATTTTCTACCAATTATATTTCTTAGCCTTTTTACATCAGACGGACGGTTTAGGTTCACTCGCCCTTCGAAGTGGGTGATTTTATATTAATTATGGAAATAACGAATCTTCGGAATCTTTGGAGTGGTATGCTCGGCTAGCTCTTGGACTATTGGGTTTCGGGCGGTTTAAAGAGGAAGAGAACTTACAACTTACAACCCAACTTTACACTAATTCTCGTCAGTGTCTTTAGAAATGAAAAACAAAATAACTGACTGCAATTATTAGAAACGAAAAAGTCAATATCTATTAGCTATTACGAAACGAACTTGATTTCTTATCATGTTGTTTTTTAATTATTAGATTAAAATGGAAGTTTTAAAAGAAGCAAAAACAGTATTTAAAAAAATGGGAATCAAATTAATTAAAGTGACAATCTTAACTTTAGCCTTGGGCTTAGAAAAGGAAATTTCCCTCGAGTTAGTTGTTGCGCGATCATTTGTATAATGGCATTTTGTGGGAGTAGTTTTAAAAATTTTAGAAGAAAAAATAAACCTATTGCTTGCAAACGAAAAAGTATCAGTATAAATTTAAAAAGTAAATAATACCGCTCGTCTCAAACTGATAATAATTTTTACTATTTGTCTTTGAGGTCCATCTGTGATATATGCGCATATATTATATTTATTAAATTCTACTACTTATCTGTTTATTAGTAACTTTCCGAATTATATCTAGAATCTAGAATAATATAAGTAGTTTTTTAAAGGAAATGTGTAATTTGAAAAGAACAACTTATAATTTAAATGAAAATGTACAAACTACAAAGAAAAGGTACAAGAAACATATAAATGGCGCGGTTCGCGGTTCTAGAACTTTGGCCAAAAAATAGTTATTCTAGTTTCTTGTTTCTTGCACTGTATTGGTTATGTATTTTGAGTTTATTTATATTTAGTATACTACTCTATCACTTCTTTATTTTCTCTGGCTTTAAAATCTGTACAATTATTGCGGTAGTGCTCAATTATCAATCCAGCAATCGTTGCTTTGAATTATCTAGAAGGCCATTGGCCATGGACCATGGAGACATGGAGTTGCAGTTGGAGCTGTGCGAATAAATATTTGCAGATTTTAAAGTAGCAGAAAATAAGTCTCTATTGCCTCATGCCTCCTAGGTACCTAATGCCTACCACATTAAATTTATTCCTGTAAAGTACCTACAAAATTAACAAAAAAATAAATTAAACTCCAAAGCTACAAGCTTAAAAGTGGTAATATGTATAGTGTTAATTAAAATGGAAAAAAAATCAAACGAAAGTGCTTGTAGTTTATTAAAAAATTCTATTAGTAACTTCTTCTACCTGTGCCTTTTAACTCTTTCATAGAAGAATTATGATAACTTCTTCTATTTTCAAATAATTAACTTTAGAAGATAAAGTGATTGTAATTATTGTAATTAGTCGTAACGTTAAAATATTATAAAAGTTAGATAATAAAAAATAAATAAAATTATCTTAATAACCGGGGTATTGATTTCGAAAATGGCTACGTATTTTTAAATTCACAATGGCGGTCAGGATAACGATTGTTCCATTTTTTAGTTTTTTTATTGTAACTTCGCAAATACAAATATTAAAAAAATCTAAAGTAGGGTATTTATAGGCTAAATATAGGGCCTTCGTTTCGATATAATCGATTTTGAAAATAATTTTAAAGTTGACTACTTTTATAGTACCAACGTTGAGTAAAATTTTGAAACGGATTTTCTCAAAATCGGTGGCAGTACTTTTTTCTATTTTTGGGTATGTTATAGGTATCAAAATTCGAAATCAAACGCCGTTTGTTTGGTTTGCTTGCTACTGCCAGAATCGGATTTATGATTTTTTGAAAGTCAAAATTGCATAAAATTTTAGACTTTTTGTAATTTAAAATTAATTTATAATTTTAAGTTAGCACATTAATTTATTATATTATATTATATTTTTATTAATTGATGGTACCTATATCAGTTTTTAAAAACTTACGATTAAACCGGAAATGGTGTTAGCTTTCTTATTTCAAATAGAACACCCCGTATAACTTTAGTTTTTGGAAATGAGGGAGAGATTCTGAGTGTACTATTGTTTGGTACTACTCTGAGCATATTTTTTCATATTTTGAGAGCTTCTAGAACAAGCTTCTACACAAACATACGAAAAGGTCCTGTTTTGGTCACATCAGCTATTTTTGGTGGTGATCTTTAGAAAGCTGTTGTAGCTCTCTTAGAAGTACTTTTTTTAAGATTTTTAGACAAATTCACATTTATACGGACAACCAGACTGCTCTGGAGGCGCTTGATAACAACAGCCCGGATTCTGTTTATCCGGCAGCAGTGGACGCGCAATGGCGCCATCCGAACAGGCTCGTATACCAACATATAAGTGTAAGGGGTCCGTCCCAAGACTACTTACCTTTCTGTTGTAATAAAACTTTCTAGCCACATTGAAATATCAACTTTTTAGTTTTTAGGGTTGGAATTTGTACAAGACAGGCGCTCTTTTTTTAGAGCGAGAAGATAAGAAAGCTCGTTGATGTCCCGCAGTGTCCACCGGAGTATCCACTTCTATATTAGAGAGTTTTCAGGTAAAAAATTTAGTTAATTTTGTTACTGCGTGGATGAAAGTGATATCAGTGATTGTTTCAGCAGAAAAGAGTAGTTGCAGTAACTATTGAAGTCGAACCTTTTGGATTATGTGAGCATCTCTACTATTTTGGCATTTGTTTCGAGGCTACCAGGTTTATTTAATAAATTCCGATGTCTTAAATTACACACGCAAGGTTAAAGGTATGATTTTTTTCTATAACTATACGCTTTAGAAATTTTCAGTAGAATTGAGAGCATTTGCTTAAAGTTCTAGTGTTCCTATTAATTAGACACTTCAAATGTGAAAAGCCTTGGGTTTTAATAAATTTGAAGATATGCGTATGTTTGGTAGTTTTTTATCAGTTTTATCAAGATCATAAACACTCGAGATCACTATGGATGATCTATTTTAAGAAATTTAAAAAAAGATATTACCTAGACTCTAAATTATTTGGAACGCGGAGCAAAGCCTCGTGCTTTGAAAACAAAAAATTCTTTTTGAGTATCAGGTATGAGGAAAGAACGAACAAAAATCTTCAAATCACAGGAACTACTTAGGCCAGAGCAATCCTCAGCTTTAATTTGAGATTTGGCTTATTAATAACCACGAGTAGATATAAGTTGTTTCAGAGCTTTAATATCTTACACGTTGTACAAGAGAAAAAAATTAAACACCCGGAACATATTGTTTAATAAAGTCAATATGTTTGCTAACTTTCGTGAACATGGAAGGCGCCTCATAAATTCCACAAGGATATAGAGTCCAAGAAGTGATTCCGATTAATATTCCATTTTGCACAGCTGGTCCGCCGCTGTCGCCGTTGCATATATTCTCGTAACCCGTGCTAGCACTTTTTAGACAAACCATCGTATCGTCCAAAGGATAAAAACCTCCCGTTATAGCAGTCAAACTGTCTGCACATTCTGTAAAATAGTAAAACAAATTTTGCGTGTGATAGACAACTTTTCTGGCATTAACTAATTCTCAATAAATAATACCTTGGAATGTTAGTAAACGTAATTGAACCACTTGTAAAGTTGTTGGTATGGACGGATTTGCCGACGATACAAATCCCCATCCGGTAACCCAACAGTTTCCACTAAATTCAGTATCTTCTTTAGGTAACGAAACCGGTTGTACCGCAGAACTCCAGCTTAATGGACTAGCCAATTCCAACAGAGCAATATCGTTCGGCGCAACTCCTCTACAATTACTTCGTTGAAAAATTGATCAAAATAACTAACTTTTACACTACCCCGGATAGTCTGGATGACTGATTTGTCTTAAAACTCCAACTTTTTGTACGTCCGGATGATTTTCTTCTTGATTTAGCATACCGGCAACGATCACAGTCTCATTTGCTGTACCTAGACAGTGACCAGCCGTTACCACCCAAGTTGGAGTCAAAATGGATCCTCCACAAGTATGTTGACCGTTCAGTTGGAAAGAGATTTGATAAGGAAATTCATTTCTTCTAGCCGGTGCGCCTCCAACGATTCTGGAGGTGGACAACTCTGCTCGATCGAATACCTCTTCTAAAGGTACAGCGAAAGCTGAAAAAAAATAGTGTGTTTAGACTTAAATTGAAAGAAGGAACGAAAGCGCGTTTACCCGAAGAAACTATTAATAAAATCAGCGAATGTGTTTTCATGGCGATCGAACAATTATTGAAGGATGTTGATTTAATTAATGATATCATTATCGCCGTTCTACTAATTATCTTATAATCTCCAAATCTCTATATGCATGCTTCGGTTTTAGAGTACCCGGATTGAAGTAGTTTTCCTCATTGTTTTTGGCGATTGAATAATAATTCTAATGATAAAAATAAACAATAATTATTGGCACAAATAGGTACGGTTTTTAAAGAGTATAGACATCCTGAAATGCAAGTGTGTATATTTGGTTGCATATTTGAGAAATGTTAAAAATAGTTACCGTAAAGTGTAAAGTACAGTGGTACACTTTTGTGTACTCTAGCTCTAGGATCCTAGCTGTCGTCGATAGGAGGAAGTACTAGCAAAAATTTTACCTGGTATCTTAGAACATGGAATGAACGGCATCAAGAGTTTTTTTTTGCAAAATTTTTAAAGTTTACTTTGTAAGCACGCACTCGAAAGCTTGACAACTATAAATTCCTAGAACGTGTTCTCAACTTGCACACCTGGATTACACGTTTAGAGTAGGTCTCGGGTTGATGTGTTGTGATTTGGTCAGTTTGTTATTTGCGTTATAAATAGTAGTTATAACATATATATATATATATTGGGATGTTCCGTGGTTATAACCTATAAAATTTGACAATTTAGCATGTCGTGATCGAGAGATATAAATATTGGAAAATTTATAGAACACAACTCTATTTTTGGATGGACACTCCAGGCCTACAATCAAGGGTGCAGCGTGCACCTTTAGAACGTCAACTATTTTTGATCGTACTAGAAGCATACACTTCAGACTTTCGTTCCACCGTGATAATCTGCAGCGGAAAACCAACAGTTTGAAGTGTCCGTGTAAACGCATCTAATGGAAAATGGTTTTCAAGAGAGAAATCTAATTTTTGACTTATTTTGATATACTTTGGTTATATAGGTATGTACTTATTTGTAACATCGGAACGAAATTGTATACATAAATTCAACTTTGTAGGAATTATTCTAACAAAATCCTTATTTGACAGGACTTCTTATGTTGCAACGAAGAATATAAAAGTAGCAAGTATATGAAGAGTGCCCATTAAGTATGACCAAAATAAATGGTATGCATATGAAGTCTTTTTAACTGTGCAACGACAGTGTGGTTTCGTTCCTAGGATTACTTGAGAGAACGTAGAACTTGTATCGACTTTAAAAAAAAATTAGGAGTTCGATAGGTAAATAACAAGGTCATTGTAAAAAGAGCCAAGAAAGGCAACCCTTGTTTGTTTCCATTTATTTAGTATACTGCGTTCCGATCAAAAGTGTTACTGTTGTAAGGTAGGGACTTACTAGCTTTCTTGCACACACGTTCATTCTATTTAGCGCGATCCTTTACTACCAGTGCTTTGTTGCCAGCTTATCGTGAAATTTTATAATGTCTTATACGATGCACCCTTTTTTTTCGTTATAGAATATTTTTAATAAATTTAATAAACAGAGGTACTATATTTATCAATTGTAATTAGTTAATTTTTATAAATGCTTTAAAAAAATAATAATTCATATATTAAATCGGGCATCGCTATTCCCTATGCTTACAACAGTAACTTTTAATTGGAACGCGCTTTAGTAAGAAATCTCTAATTTTAGACAGACGAATTGAGAATATCTATACTACTATAATACTATTAAATATTTAATAGTTGTGTAGTAGGTATTTAGTTTCACTTAATTATCTGAAAGCATAAAATTTCTTTTATATTTCGTCAAATCAACTAAATTATCGCATTCTTGCCTAAAAAGAAACTTCGAATTTGTCGCCGCTACAATTTAAACACCGAAGCCTGTTTGTTACGCAACTAACTTAACGCCAGAAGAACCAGCAGTATTTCAAGTGGAACGTTTTGCGCCGCATCGGCTCCTGGCTGCCACTTGAATTTAATATTTTTGTGTTGGTAAGCTTGTTTATTTGCTCGCTCGTGGCAGCTCGTGGTAAATTTAAAGAGTTTGTTTGTCGTCTTTCTTTATTTATGGGGCTGCTTTTTTACTTACCATAATTAAAGTAGACAACAGTAAACAGGCCTATTATTATCAATTTATTAATAGAGTTTCGTGAAATATACGTTTCATTATCGACAAGTTCATTTTGTATGTTGTTTGCCGTTCATTGTGCGATTGTGTTTGTTTGAAGTGAGAAAATTGTGAGGTTAGATTATTTTTCTTGTTTTGTACGTTAAGGTAGCTACAGACAATTCGCGTTTTGTGTTTCGTCTTTTCGTGAATAGTGTGTACGACTTTTTTGTGAAAACAGTTTTGTAGCGTTTTGCACTGTTTCGCTCTCGGATCGGTGAAGTTGGCGAATCAAAGAACACGAAATCAGGCAAAAAAGCTGTTTTGCAAGAATTTCGTGGCGTTTCGTGGTGTTGCGCGTTTTGTCTTGGTATCGTGTTAACTAAAAGTGACCCAATCACCAGACACGAAACGTCGCAAAAAAGTAAACAGTGAAATACGAAATTTTCGTTATTGGAATGTGAATAGTGTGTATGCCCTTTTCATGAAAAGGTACGAAACACCACGAAATGCCAAACACAAAACGCGAGTAGTCTGTAGCTACCTTTAGGTTTGTATATTTATTTGTCTGCTCTCATCACGGTAACTGTGACGTCATTATAGCAGGACAAATAGGCAAAATTAGTGCGAAAGAGCAGGATAAACAAACACTTTAAATTTGCTCGTTTTACTCCAAGTAGGCAAATAAACAAGTCTCTTATGTAGCTTTGGAACGTTAACTGTTTTTGTTTTCTATACTAGCTGGAGCGTACACCCCATTCTTGCGTTCCACCTTGACACTGGAGCGACATTCAAAATCGACAGGCTGGAGCGTTCGTGTAATGCACCTAAAAGAAAATGCTTTTCAAGAGGGACATCTAATTTTTGAGGATCTTAATAAGCGTTGTATGGTTGTACATACTTTGGTCACATATGTAGGTAATTATTTGTAACGTTAAAACATACTTATACAGTGTGTTCACCGATAGTGGGAACAGTGAATAAGTCTTCTGTCGTACTAGATACAAAAAAAAGTTTAACTGGTTTTTTTATTAAACTCTCCTTTGTACAAGTTTCCTCTGTACATACATATAAAATTTTCATAAGTTCACATCAAAAATTATTCGAGAAAAATGTTATTAAATTACGATTACATTCACCAAAAATTAATAGCATATCAATGTTTTCACTATTGTCCATGTTAATAAATCAATTTATTAATAGAATAAATTTTGTGGCAAACTTAGAACTCTCAAGTATTGTTTAGCAATGTATGTGTATTATGTAAATATTAATTACTATTTTTTGATATTTTGAATAAATCAATAACATTTTTCTCGAATAATTTTTGATGTAACCTTATGAAAATGTTATATGTATGTACAGAGAAAATACCGCAGATTGCAAAAATGGAAATAAAAATATAAATTGCCATTTGAAAAAAATAATTCATGTACGCTTCCGGTTAAATTTGAAATACAAAAAAATATACCTGAGCAGTTTCCGATAGTAAATTTCGAGTTAAATAAAAAACTATTTAAACTTTTTTTTGTATCTAGTACGACAGAAGAATTATTCACTGTTCCCACTATCGGTGAACACACTGTATACAAAAATCCAGCTTTGTAGGAATTATTTCGATAAAATTCTTATTTGACAGGACTTCTTATGTTGGAATGAAGAATATAAAAAATAGCAACTATATGAAGAGTGCCTATTAAGTATGACTTAATGCTATGCATATGAAGTTTGTTTAACTGTGCTACGACATTGTGGTTTCATTCATAGAATTACCGGAGAGAACTTCGAGCTTGTGTACTCGACTTAAAAAAATTATTTATGAATTCAAAAGGTAAATAACAATGTCATTGTAAAAAGAGCTAAGAAAATCAACCCTTGTTTAATCCATTTATGTAGTAGTAAGAAATTTCTAATTTTAGACAGAAGAATTAAGAATATTCCAACCTACCTACTGCCAATCAAATAAGTGTAGTGAATGTCGCTCCTTTGAGAGAGCTTCCCAAAAAATTCGTCGGTTAGTAGGAAATTGGATAATTTTGATAGCAAATCTAGGTAATAGACAGAACAACACATATTTGAAAGTGACTTGTAAAAATTCCAAAACTGGAAGAGGAAAAAAGAAGAAATAGGACAACTACAAGGGAAGGGGGTCAACAACGCCAACATTAAATAGAACTGAATTTTTTATCAAACCGGAAAACTCTTACTATTGCCATTTTTTATTAATCGAGTTCTTGTTTTAGCACGCTAACTTGTTATAAGTAGGAGAATCTCTTATTTTGGAATGTTTTTAAAATATTGGTCGCAATAAGAGTGGATGACATACAACTTGCAACAATGTAACAACTTCCAAAAGTTATTTCAACTGGTCATTACCACTTTTGCGGCCAGGACGGTCACTAGTGACCGCTGCTATGATGTTCCGTACAGGCCACGGCGGTCACTAGTGACCGCTACGATATAGGGTAGTAGTAGATGTAGGGTAGGATTTGATCATTTTTTTCAAATTGTAGCTTGGCCGCGAAAGTGTTAAAGCTAATTTTCGTAGTTAGCAATTTTTAGAGCTTAGCCTTCTCGGTTTGATACAGAATGTTAAAATTTGTTAATCTTGGGTAGTTATAACATGGTGACTAATTTGCAATTGGACACTGCAAT
Organism: Malthinus flaveolus; assembly: GCA_950108345.1. Taxonomy (NCBI): domain Eukaryota; kingdom Metazoa; phylum Arthropoda; class Insecta; order Coleoptera; family Cantharidae; genus Malthinus; species Malthinus flaveolus. The sequence continues at coordinate 29,144,227 of OX467288.1, read as the reverse complement.
TAATTAGATTTTAAATTTTACACGTGGAAAAGTGCATATTTTACTTTAAACTTATATATGTAATTGCAGTCAACTATCAATACACCGCTGTACGATGGGTTGCATATACCAAAATTTAAATGTCCCTGTACCCGCCCCCTTTTAATAAAGTTCCGGTGCCTGGTACTAAAAATACCCATTCCATTAGGTTAGGTGTAAATTTACAGTTTGGATAATTAGTTTGTTTTAATTATAAGTTACAAAAAGTCTTCAGAGCGAGTTTCGATTTGCACATAGTAAAAGTCAAATCTATTCAATACAAAAAGTCAATTACTTTACTGAAGTAATTTCTTTTGGAAGCGTTAAAACTCCAATAGAGTAAATACTAGGGATGACGAAAAACAGTAGATGGGTGTCTGTTACTATTCTGCTGTGCTCCTCCAGGATCTGCTGAAGTTTGGTATTTTTTGAACTTTTCTGCGTGGTTTTAATTTTGTGTTATTTAATTAATTGGTGAACTTTTTTCAATTTGAATTCTATTTACTTTCGTGGTTATTATAATTAGTGAATTTTTTGTTTTAGGGTATCGTTTTATACTAATTGGAAGAAATATTCTGTTTGACGGTCCCAGCACGTATGGTAAAAACAGTGGATATTATCAAAGAATGTAAAAACCAAAGTATTTCTCTTGGAAAATAATATGTTGAGTAAAGGTGACTACTTTCATTTTTATATAATTTTTAACGCTTCAGCATTGGCTGCGGGGTTCTAGGGTATTTTTATGTTTATGGAATACGCTGTCGTAGCATCGAGAAGAACATAACATCTGTGTTCACATTAGCGAGGCATACACGAGCGGATTATCAGTGCAGATCAGATGCGTTAGAGATTTGGTTCGAATGAACAGTAAAATTTGACAATTTAACATGTCGTGGTTGAAAGCTAATTTGAGCACAACATTATTTTTGAATTGGATTCTGCAGACCTACAATCAAGTGTGCAACTTTGGAACGCCAACTGTTTTGAATCCTATATTCTGATAAAATCCTTATTTGACGGGACTTCTTATGTTAGAATGAAGAATATAAAGAACAGCAACTGTATGACTGGTATGACAAAGCTTAAACTTTGTTACGACGATATCGTTTCATTCGTAAGATTACTGGAGAGAACTTATTTGACATCTTTAAAAAAATGATTTATGAATTCGAAAGGTAAATAACAATGTCATTGTAAAAAGACCTAAGAAAAGCAACCCTTGTTTAATCCATTTATTTAGTAGTAAGAAATCTCTAATTTTAGACAGAAGAATTGAGGATATCTCAACCTATTACCTACGTGATTGAAATATCCCTACACAAAATATAAAATATTGTATATATGGTTTAGTTTAAAATAGGAAACAAATTGTATTTAAAGGGGTAAATATTAATTCATATTAGTTGATTTTAAATCAAGAAAAAGTATTTTTAATGTAGAAATTGGATATTAGTTTTACGCCTAAGTGCAGGCGTAAAACTAATTCCACCCCGAACGTGGAATTACCTATATGTAACGTGCATTTAAACTTTTTTCTCTTTGGTATGATCGTATTTTATACTTTTCTTGTTTTAGAAATTAGAATTCCGAAAGGCGTAAGAAGCTATAAAACTATTTGGATATTACTGTCATGCTACGACTGAAACTTGTGATGATTGATGATGAATGAAGATTTTGGAATTTAATGTTTGTAACTTCCTGAAGATCATTTACTTTAATTATTTGCTGTCAGTAATTAGAAATGGTAAGAGAAGTTATTTAAAAAAATGTATTTTAATTGCGATTTTTAGATTAGGTTTCCAACAACAAACTAAATAGGTATATTCTAAATATAGGAATGTTTACTTGAAATTTTCCTAATTTGTTAAAGAGCATTGGTAAGCTGATTTGGAACATAACAATGCGGTTTGGAACATAACAATAGAACAAGATTTCTGTTTGAAGATTCTTAGAAGATATTTATTTACCATTTTCATTACGTTAACCGAATTCTGTTTTTTGTGTATTAAAAATAAGCACAAATGTTTATTATTAAGTGTCTAGCTGTCTAGTGGTCAATATCCTAAAAGATCTGGTTAATCAGAGGTCATTTATAAAGCTCATTTCTGATTCATCGGAACTTTCAGGACAATCTTCATTAGACACCTACAAGAATTATGTAAAATTTCGAAACTATTTGATGTTTTTGAAGGTGGAACGCTTTAATTTTTAGTTGACTGAACTATAAATACTTTGTCCAGCACTTTGATTGTTCTACAGCAGGCTAATATTAGTTATAATGTTATTGTAACAAATCTTAATAATTGTTAAGTCTTTTAAAGCAAATATGTAATATTATAATTAACTTTTCTTCTGATAAACTAGATTTAGTTATTAGAAAAATTAATATTGTTAATTACTGTGGTAACAGTTTTAGTTTCAATTTGCGAATGAAACGTTTTGCTCATGAAAAATGAAAATTTAAATTAGTAAATAGGTAGTAATTGATAATAAATTATTTATGGATTTTGTGCGCCTAAGGACACCTAAAGAGCCTCACCGAGCTCGCTTAATCCAGTGTATTAAGAGTTCGTAAATTTGTTAAATTGCTTCTCGTTAAAGTGGTTTTCTTGTTTTACTATTATAAATTATAAATCAGTAGTTGCAGCATTGTTTATATATTTATGTATTAAAATTTATAATTATAACTTTAGTTTATTAATTAGTTAAAAGTATTATGTATTTTTCTTTCTTTATTGACCACTTTCTAAGTTGAAATAATGTAAAAGTCGAAATTTGTTAAAACTCCAACTTTTTACGCCTACTAATACATAGGCAACACTTGTTACTCTCCCACTACATTATAAATTTTAAACTACCATAGAAATTTACAGAGTGGGGTGGTCACATGACCACCAAAAGTTTATATAAGTCCGAGTTTTGCCATTCGGAAATTTTGTAATCTCCACTTCAAATCAGCTTCGAAGAGAAAATTTTAGCTTTGCTCGTGTGAAAAATCAACTTCAACTTTTTGAATTTTTTTTTCTTGGAAGTTGTTAGGGGCATTGTTCTGAATATCTTTAGCGACTTTTGGATCATTTGGTCGAATATTAATGCGGGAAATTAAGTTTTTAAAAATCAATTATTTATTCGTACCACAATATTAATTAACTCGGCATTCTTGTTTGGAAGGTGTTTGGCGCTTCTTAAGACGCTGTTATTTCTCTTTTCTGAGGAGAATTTATTTTTGTCTTATAATTATTATTGTATGTATGTAAATTACGTTGAAAAAAATAAACGATAGAAAGCAATAATTTCTTTTATTATAAGCTACCCTATTTACAAGCAAAATCCTCATTTTTGGACTAGATAGTTGGAAAGCAAAAGGGTGATAGGGTTTAGGAAATAAATTTTTAATTAAGAATACTTTTTGATCAAAAAAAAATTTCAAATCATATAAGCGATAACGCCTCGTTTCATAACATAATAGCAAAGCTTTTAAAATTCTTTTAAATAAATGTTTCTCCATAATTTATTTCGTTTACCTTATCGACCTTCTGCTCTCCTACTACGTAGCCGGAAAATTATAAATTTTGAAAGAAACTTTAAAAAGTATATATTTTTTAAAGTTTGAATTACGCAATTTTGAGGGTGCGATTCTTTAGCCCTACTATCGGGGAATATACTTGTTAATTTTGGAGGCTGCCGGTCCTCTAGTTTAGAAGATATTCGACATAAAACACAAAATTTGAAAATTTATAAAAGTTAAAATATCTTAAAAGTCGAATATCTTCTAAACTAGAGGACCGGCAGCCTCCAAATTTAACAAGTATATTCCCCGATAGTAGGGCTAAAGAATCGCACCCTCAGAATTGCATAATTTCGATTTTTTAAAACTAGGATTTTTAAAATTTTCTTCAAATTTTACAATTTTCGGACAAGGTAGTAGGAGAGCAGAAGTGCGATAAGGTAATCGAAATAAATTAGAGAGAAATATTTATTACGATATCAGCGATAACGCTTCGTTCCATAACATATTGTCGGTGCCTTTAAAATTTGTTTAAATAAATATTTCTCTCTAATTTATTTCGATTACCTTATCGCACTTCTGCTCTCCTACTACCTTGTCCGAAAATTGTAAAATTTGAAGAAAATTTTAAAAATCCTAGTTTTAAAAAATCGAAATTATGCAATTCTGAGGGTGCGATTCTTTAGCCCTACTATCGGGGAATATACTTGTTAAATTTGGAGGCTGCCGGTCCTCTAGTTTAGAAGATATTCGACTTTTAAGATATTTTAACTTTTATAAATTTTCAAATTTTGTGTTTTATGTCGAATATCTTCTAAACTAGAGGACCGGCAGCCTCCAAATTTAACAAGTATATTCCCCGATAGTAGGGCTAAAGAATCGCACCCTCAAAATTGCGTAATTCAAACTTTAAAAAATATATACTTTTTAAAGTTTCTTTCAAAATTTATAATTTTCCGGCTAAGTAGTAGGAGAGCAGAAGGTCGATAAGGTAAACGAAATAAATTATAGAGAAACATTTATTTAAAAGAATTTTAAAAGCTTTGCTATTATGTTATGAAACGAGGCGTTATCGCTTATATGATTTGAAATTTTTTTTTGATCAAAAAGTATTCTTAATTAAAAATTTATTTCCTAAACCCTATCACCCTTTTGCTTTCCAACTATCTAGTCCGAAAATGAGGATTTTGCTTGTAAATAGGGTAGCTTATAATAAAAGAAATTATTGCTTTCTATCGTTTATTTTTTTCTACGTAATTTACATACATACAATAATAATTATAAGACAAACATAAATTCTCCTCAGAAAAGAGAAATAACAGCGTCTTAAGAAGCGCCAAACACCTTCCAAACAAGAATGCCAAGTTAATTAATATTGTGTTAGGTACGAATAAATAATTGATTTTTAAAAACTTAATTTCCCGCATTAATATTCGACCAAACGATCCAAAAGTCGCTAAAGATATTCAGAACAATGCCCCTAACAACTTCCAAGAAAAAAAAATTCGAAAAGTTGAAGTTGATTTTTCACACGAGCAAAGCTAAAATTTTCTCTTCGAAGCTGATTTGAAGTGGAGATTAGAAAATTTCTGAATGGCAAAACTCGGACTTATATAAACTTTTGGTGGTCATGTGACCACCCCACTCTGTAAATTTCTATGGTAGTTTAAAATTTATAATGTAGTGGGAGAGTAACAAGTGTTGCCTATGTATTAGCAGGCGTAAAAAGTTGGAGTTTTAACAAATTTCGACTTTTACATTATTTCAACTTAGAAAGTGGTCAATAAAGAAAGAAAAATACATAATACTTTTAACTAATTAATAAACTAATGTTATAATTATAAATTTTAATACATAAATATATAAACAATGCTGCAACTACTGATTTATAATAGTAAAACAAGAAAACCACTTTAACGAGAAGCAATTTAACAAATTTGCAAACTCCTTAATACACTGGATTAAGCGAGCTCGGTTAGGCTCTTTAGGTGTCCTTAGAAGCACAAAATCGATAAATAATTTATTATCAATTACTACCTATTTACTAATTTAAATTTTCATTTTTCATGAGCAAAACGTTTCATTCACAAATTGAAAAGAGAAACATTGAAACTAAAACTGTTACCACAGTAATTAACAATATTAATTTTTCTAATAACTAAATCTAGTTTATCAGAAGAGGGGTAGTTCAACAGTAAATTATAATATTACATATTTGCTTTAAAAGACTTAACAATTATTAAGATTAGTTACAATAACATTATAACTAATATTAGCCTGCTGTAGAACAATCAAAGTGCTGGACAAAGTATTTATAGTTCAGTCAACTAAAAATTAAAGCGTTCCACCTTCAAAAACATCAAATAGTTTCGAAATTTTACATAATTCTTTGTAGGTGTCTAATGAAGATTGTCCTAAAAGTTCCGATGAATCAGAAATGAGCTTTAGAAATGACCTCTGATTAACCAGATCTTTTAGAATATTGACCACTAGACAGCTAGACACTTAATAATAAACATTTGTGCTTATTTTTAATACACAAAAAACAGAATTCGGTTAATGAAAATAGTAAATAAATATCTTCTAAGAATCTTCAAACAGAAATCTTGTTCTATTGTTATGTTCCAAACCGCATTGTTATGTTCCAAACCAGCTTACCAATGCTCTTTAACGAATTAGGAAAATTTAAAGTAAACATTCCTATATTTAGAATATATTTAGTTTGTTGTTGGAAACCTAATCTAAAAATCGCAATTAAAATACATTTTTTTAAAATAACTTTTCTTACCATTTCTAATTACTGACAGCAAATAATTAAAGTAAATGGTCTTCAGGAAGTTACAAACATTAAATTCCAAAATCTTCATTCATCATCAATCATCACAAGTTTCAGTCGTAGCATGACAGTAATATCCAAATAGTTGTATAGCTTCTTACGCCTTTCGGAATTCTAATTTCTAAAACAAGAAAAGTATAAAATACGATCATACCAAAGAGAAAAAAGTTTAACTGCACCTTACATATAGGTAATTCCACGTTCGGGGTGGAATTAGTTTTACGCCTGCACTTAGGCGTAAAACTAATATCCAATTTCTACATTAAAAATACTTTTTCTTGATTTAAAATCAACTAATATGAATTAATATTTACCCCTTTAAATACAATTTGTTTCCTATTTTAATCTAAACCATCTTGTAAAGCATATTTTGTGTAGGGATATTTCAATCACGTAGGTAGGTTGAGATATCCTCAATTCTTCTGTCTAATTGTTATTTACCTTTCGAATTCATAAATCATTTTTTTAAAGATGTCAAATAAGTTCTCTCCAGTAATCTTACGAATGAAACGATATCTTCGTAACAAAGTTTAAACTTTGTCATACCAGTCATACAGTTGCTGTTCTTTATACTCTTCATTCTAACATAAGAAGTCCTGTCAAATAAGGATTTTATCGGAATATAGGATTCAAAACAGTTGGCGTTCCAAAGTTGCAAACTTGATTGTAGGTCTGCAGGATCCAATTCAAAAATAATGTTGTGCTCAAATTAGCTTTCAACCACGACATGTTAAATTGTCAAATTTTACTGTTCATTCGAACCAAATTTCTAACGCATCTGATCTGCACTGATAATCCGCTCGTGTATGCCTCGCTAATGTGAACACAGATATTATGTTCATCTCGATGCTACGGCAGCATATTCCATAAACATAAAAATACCCTAGAACCCCGCAGCCAATGCTGAAGCGTTAAAAATTATATAAAAATGAAAGCAGTCACCTTTACTTAACATATTATTTTCCAAGAGAAATAGGTACTTTGGTTTTTACATTCTTTGATAATATCCACCGTTTTTACCATACGTGCTGGGACCGTCAAACAGAATATTTCTTCCAATTAGTATAAAACAATACCCTAAAACAAATGATTCACTAATTATAATAACCACGAGAGTAAATAGAATTCAAATTGAAAAAAGTTCACCGATTAATTAAATAACACAAAATTAAAACCACGCAGAAAGTAGAAAAGTTCAAAAAAATACCAAACTTTAGCAGATCCTGGAGGAGCACAGCAGAATAGTAACAGACGCCCATCTACTGTTTTTCGTCATTCCTAGTATTTACTCTATTGGAGTTTTAACGCTTCCAAAAGAAATTACTTCAGTTAAGTAATTGACTTTTTGTATTTAATAGATTTGGCTTTTACTATGTGCAAATCGAAACTCGCTCTGAAGACTTTTTGTAACTTATAATTAAAAGAAACTAATTATCCAAACTATAAATTTACACGTAACCTAATGGGTATTTTTAGTACCAGGCACCGGAACTTTATTAAAAAGGGGCGGGTAGACATTTAAATTTTGGTATATGCAACCCATCGTACAGCGGTGTATTGATAGTCGACTGCAATTACATGCATAAGTTGAAAGTAAAAATGCACTTTTTTACGTGTAAAATTGAAAATCTAATTAATTGCAGTGTCCAATTGCAAATTAGCCACCATGTTATAACTACCCGAGATTAACAAATTTTAACATTATGTATCAAACCAAGAAGGCCCAAGCTCTAAAAATTGCTAACTACGACCAACAACAACCAGTTGAAATAACTTTTGGAAGTTGTTACATTGTTGCAAGTTGTATGTCATCCACTCTTATTGCGACCAATATTTTAAAAACATTCCAAAATAAGAGATTCTCCTACTTATAACAAGTTAGCGTGCTAAAACAAGAACTCGATTAATAAAAAATGGCAATAGTAAGAGTTTTCCGGTTTGATAAAAAATTCAGTTCTATTTAATGTTGGCGTTGTTGACCCCCTTCCCTTGTAGTTGTCCTATTTCTTCTTTTTTCCTCTTCCAGTTTTGGAATTTTTACAAGTCACTTTCAAATATGTGTTGTTCTGTCTATTACCTAGATTTGCTATCAAAATTATCCAATTTCCTACTAACCGACGAATTTTTTGGGAAGCTCTCTCAAAGGAGCGACATTCACTACACTTATTTGATTTGCAGTAGGTAGGTTGGAATATTCTTAATTCTTCTGTCTAAAATTAGAAATTTCTTACTACTACATAAATGGATTAAACAAGGGTTGATTTTCTTAGCTCTTTTTACAATGACATTGTTATTTACCTTTTGAATTCATAAATAATTTTTTTAAGTCGAGTACACAAGCTCGAAGTTCTCTCCGGTAATTCTATGAATGAAACCACAATGTCGTAGCACAGTTAAACAAACTTCATATGCATAGCATTAAGTCATACTTAATAGGCACTCTTCATATAGTTGCTATTTTTTATATTCTTCATTCCAACATAAGAAGTCCTGTCAAATAAGAATTTTATCGAAATAATTCCTACAAAGCTGGATTTTTGTATACAGTGTGTTCACCGATAGTGGGAACAGTGAATAATTCTTCTGTCGTACTAGATACAAAAAAAAGTTTAAATAGTTTTTTATTTAACTCGAAATTTACTATCGGAAACTGCTCAGGTATATTTTTTTGTATTTCAAATTTAACCGGAAGCGTACATGAATTATTTTTTTCAAATGGCAATTTATATTTTTATTTCCATTTTTGCAATCTGCGGTATTTTCTCTGTACATACATATAACATTTTCATAAGGTTACATCAAAAATTATTCGAGAAAAATGTTATTGATTTATTCAAAATATCAAAAAATAGTAATTAATATTTACATAATACACATACATTGCTAAACAATACTTGAGAGTTCTAAGTTTGCCACAAAATTTATTCTATTAATAAATTGATTTATTAACATGGACAATAGTGAAAACATTGATATGCTATTAATTTTTGGTGAATGTAATCGTAATTTAATAACATTTTTCTCGAATAATTTTTGATGTGAACTTATGAAAATTTTATATGTATGTACAGAGGAAACTTGTACAAAGGAGAGTTTAATAAAAAAACCAGTTAAACTTTTTTTTGTATCTAGTACGACAGAAGACTTATTCACTGTTCCCGCTATCGGTGAACACACTGTATAAGTATGTTTCAACGTTACAAATAATTACCTACATATGTGACCAAAGTATGTACAACCATACAACGCTTATTGAGATCCTCAAAAATTAGATGTCCCTCTTGAAAAGCATTTTTTTTTAGGTGCATTACACTAACGCTCCAGCCTGTCGATTTTGAATGTCGCTCCAGTGTCAAGGTAGAACGCAAGAATGGGGTGTACGCTCCAGCTAGTATAGAAAACAAAAACAGTTAACGTTCCAAAGCTACATAAGAGACTTGTTTATTTGCCTACTTGGAGTAAAACGAGCAAATTTAAAGTGTTTGTTTATCCTGCTCTTTCGCACTAATTTTGCCTATTTGTCCTGCTATAATGACGTCACAGTTACCGTGATGAGAGCAGACAAATAAATATACAAACCTAAAGGTAGCTACAGACTACTCGCGTTTTGTGTTTGGCATTTCGTGGTGTTTCGTACCTTTTCATGAAAAGGGCATACACACTATTCACATTCCAATAACGAAAATTTCGTATTTCACTGTTTACTTTTTTGCGACGTTTCGTGTCTGGTGATTGGGTCACTTTTAGTTAACACGATACCAAGACAAAACGCGCAACACCACGAAACGCCACGAAATTCTTGCAAAACAGCTTTTTTGCCTGATTTCGTGTTCTTTGATTCGCCAACTTCACCGATCCGAGAGCGAAACAGTGCAAAACGCTACAAAACTGTTTTCACAAAAAAGTCGTACACACTATTCACGAAAAGACGAAACACAAAACGCGAATTGTCTGTAGCTACCTTAACGTACAAAACAAGAAAAATAATCTAACCTCACAATTTTCTCACTTCAAACAAACACAATCGCACAATGAACGGCAAACAACATACAAAATGAACTTGTCGATAATGAAACGTATATTTCACGAAACTCTATTAATAAATTGATAATAATAGGCCTGTTTACTGTTGTCTACTTTAATTATGGTAAGTAAAAAAGCAGCCCCATAAATAAAGAAAGACGACAAACAAACTCTTTAAATTTACCACGAGCTGCCACGAGCGAGCAAATAAACAAGCTTACCAACACAAAAATATTAAATTCGAGTGGCAGCCAGGAGCCGATGCGGCGCAAAACGTTCCACTTGAAATACTGCTGGTTCTTCTGGCGTTAAGTTAGTTGCGTAACAAACAGGCTTCGGTGTTTAAATTGTAGCGGCGACAAATTCGAAGTTTCTTTTTAGGCAAGAATGCGATAATTTAGTTGATTTGACGAAATATAAAAGAAATTTTATGCTTTCAGATAATTAAGTGAAACTAAATACCTACTACACAACTATTAAATATTTAATAGTATTATAGTAGTATAGATATTCTCAATTCGTCTGTCTAAAATTAGAGATTTCTTACTAAAGCGCGTTCCAATTAAAAGTTACTGTTGTAAGCATAGGGAATAGCGATGCCCGATTTAATATATGAATTATTATTTTTTTAAAGCATTTATAAAAATTAACTAATTACAATTGATAAATATAGTACCTCTGTTTATTAAATTTATTAAAAATATTCTATAACGAAAAAAAAGGGTGCATCGTATAAGACATTATAAAATTTCACGATAAGCTGGCAACAAAGCACTGGTAGTAAAGGATCGCGCTAAATAGAATGAACGTGTGTGCAAGAAAGCTAGTAAGTCCCTACCTTACAACAGTAACACTTTTGATCGGAACGCAGTATACTAAATAAATGGAAACAAACAAGGGTTGCCTTTCTTGGCTCTTTTTACAATGACCTTGTTATTTACCTATCGAACTCCTAATTTTTTTTTAAAGTCGATACAAGTTCTACGTTCTCTCAAGTAATCCAGGCACCGGAACTTTATTAAAAGGGGGCGGGTAGACATTTAAATTGTGGTATATGCAACCCATCGTACAGCGGTGTATTGATAGTCGACTGCAATTACATGCATAAGTTGAAAGTATGTATCAAACCAAGAAGGCCCAAGCTCTAAAAATTGCTAACTACGACCAACAACAACCAGTTGAAATAACTTTTGGAAGTTGTTACATTGTTGCAAGTTGTATGTCATCCACTCTTATTGCGACCAATATTTTAAAAACATTCCAAAATAACAGATTCTCCTACTTATAACAAGTTAGTGTGCTAAAACAAGAACTCAATTAATAAAAAATGGTAATAGTAAGAGTTTTCCGGTTTGATAAAAAATTCAGTTCTATTTAATGTTGGTGTTGTTGACCTCCTTCCCTTGTAGTTGTCATATTTCTTCTTTTTTCCTCTTTCAGTTTTGGAATTTTTACAATTCACTTTCAAATATGTGTTGTTCTGTTTAGTACCTAGATTTGCTATCAAAATTATCCAATTTCCTACACCGACGAATTTTTTGGGAAGCTCTCTCAAAGGAAGGACATTCACTACACTTTAATTTGCAGTAGGTAGGTTGGAATATTCTTAATTCTTCTGTCTAAAATTAGAGATTTCTTACTACTAAATAAATGGATTAAACAAGGGTTGCTTTTCTTAGCTCTTTTTACAATGACATTGTTAATTACCGTTTGAATTCATAAATAATTTTTTCAAGTAGAGTAAAAGCTCGAAGTTCTCTCCGGTAACAAACTTCATATGCATAGCATTAAATCATACTTAATGGGTACTCTTCATATAGTTGCTATTTTTTATATTCTTCATTCCAACATAAGAAGTCCTGTCAAATAAGAGTTTTATCAAATTAATTCCTACAAAGCTGAATTTTTGTATACAGGGTGTCAACTGTAACTTGGCCAAGAATGCCAGGGTAGGTAGAGGACCGATAGGCAAGTATTTTAAGGATAGGAACCCATGTCCGGAAATGCACCCGTACGGAGCTACGGCCGTTTTTAACTTTACGTTTTATCGTCCCATATGCAGGCAGCATGTCGTGTGCCTAACAATTGCTTGCCTGACAACTCATCGCTGCCTAGGAAATACATTGAATATCAGCTCAGAAACATCGCGTCAATAAAACGTGTGCTGAACAATGAACAGGTTAACCTCTCAGGAGCTCGCCGACGTGCATCTGGCGTATGGGGCTATATGAACTGCAACGCACTTGGAGCACAGCGCCACAGGTACACCTGAGCGACAACAATGTATTTCCTAGGCACGATAGGTTGCCAGACAGACAATTATTTTAAAACACGACATGTAGCGTGTACATCGGGTGCAAAACCAAAAGTTAAAAACGGCCGTAGCTCCGTACGGGTGCATTTCCGGACATGGGTTCCTATCTTTAAAATACGTGCCAATCAGTCCTCTACCTACCCTGACATTCTTGGCCAAGTTACAGTTGACACCCAGTATAAGTACGTTTCAATTTTACAAATAATTACCTACATATGTGACCAAAGTATGTACAACCATACAACGCTTATTAAGATCCTCAAAAATTAGATGTCCCTCTTGAAAAGCATTTTTCTTTAGGTGCATTACATGGACGCTCCAGCCTGTCGATTTTGAATGTCGCTCCAGTGTCACGGTGGAACGCAAGTTTGTAGTGCACGCTCCAGCTAGTATTGAAAACAAAAACAGTTAACGTTCCAAAGTTACAGAAGAGGCTTGTTTATTTGCCTACTTAGAGTAAAACGAGCAAATTTAAAGTGCTTGTTTTCCCTGCTCTTTCGCACTAATTTTGCGTATTTGTCCTGCTATAATGACGTCACAGTTACCGTGATAGGATCAGACAAATAAATATACAAACCTAAAGGTAGCTACAGGCTACAGACTATTTGCGTTTCGTGTTTGGCATTCTGTGGTGTTTCGTACCTTTTCATGAAAAGGGAGCGAAACAGTGCAAAACGCTACAAAACTGTTTTCACGAAAAAGTCGTACACACTATTCACGAAAAGACGAAACACAAAACGCGAATTGTCTGTAGCTACCTTAAAGCACAAAACAAGAAAAATAATCTAACCTCACAATTTTCTCACTTCAAACAAACACAATCGCACAATGAACGGCAAACAACATACAAAATGAACTTGTCGATAATGAAACGTATATTTCACGAAACTCTATTAATAAATTGATAATAATAGGCCTGTTTACTGTTGTCTACTTTAATTATGGTAAGTAAAAAAGCAGCCCCATAAATAAAGAAAGACGACAAACAAACGCTTTAAATTTACCAGGAGCGAGCAAATAAACAAGCTTACCAACACAAAAATATTAAATTCGAGTGGCAGCCAGGAGCCGATGCGGCGCAAAACGTTCCACTTGAAATACTGCTGGTTCTTCTGGCGTTAAGTTAGTTGCGTAACAAACAGGCTTCGGTGTTTAAATTGTAGCGGCGACAAATTCGAAGTTTCTTTTTAGGCAAGAATGCGATAATTTAGTTGATTTGACGAAATATAAAAGAAATTTTATGCTTTCAGATAATTAAGTGAAACTAAATACCTACTACACAACTATTAAATATTTAATAGTATTATAGTAGTATAGATATTCTCAATTCGTCTGTCTAAAATTAAAGATTTCTTACTAAAGCGCGTTCCAATTAAAAGTTACTGTTGTAAGCATAGGGAATAGATAGTAGCTCTGTTTATTAAATTTATTAAAAATATTCTACAACGAAAAAAAAGGGTGCATCGCATAAGACATGATAAAATTTCACGATAAGCTGGCAACAAAGCACTGGTAGTAAAGGATCACGCTAAGTAGAATGAACGTGTGTGCAAGAAAGCTAGTAAGTCCCTACCTTACAACAGTAACACTTTTGATCGGAACGCAGTATACTAAATAAATGGAAACAAACAAGGGTTGCCTTTTTTGGCTCTTTTTACAATGACCTTGTTATTTACCTATCAAACTCCTAATTTTTTTTTAAAGTCGATACAAGTTCTAAGTTGTCTCAAGTAATCCTAGGAACGAAACCACACTGTCGTTGCACAGTTAAAAAGACTTCATATGCATAGCATTTGATTTAGTCATACTTAATGGGCACTCTTCATATACTTGCTATTTTTTATATTCTTCGTTGCAACATAAGAAGTCCTGTCAAATAAGGATTTTTTGTTAGAATAATTCCTACAAAGTTGAATTTATGTATACAATTTCGTTCCGATGTTACAAATAAGTACATACCTATATAACCAAAGTATATCAAAATAAGTCAAAAATTAGATTTCTCTCTTGAAAAACATTTTCCATTAGATGCATTTACACGGACACTCCAAACTGTCGGTTTTCCGCTGCAGATTATCACGGTGGAACGAAAGTCTGAAGTGTATGCTTCTAGTACGATCAAAAATAGTTGACGTTCTAAAGGTGCACGCTGCACCCTTGATTGTAGGCCCGGAGTGTCCAATCTAAAAATAGAGTTGTGTTCTATAAATTTCCAATATTTATATCTCTCGATCACGACATGCTAAATTGTCAAATTTTATAGGTTATAACCACGGAACATCCCAATATATATATATATATGTTATAACTACTATTTATAACGCAAATAACAAACTGACCAAATCACAACACATTAACCCGAGACCTACTCTAAACCTGTAATCCAGGCGTGCAGGTTAAGAACACGTTCTAGGAATTTATAGTTGTCAAGCTTTCGAGTGCGTGCTTAGAAAGTAAACTTTAAAAATCTGCAAAAAAAACTCTTGATGCCGTTCATTCCATGTTCTAAGATATCAGGTAAAATTTTTGCTAGTACTTCCTCCTATCGACGACAGCTAGAATCCTAGAGCTAGAGTACACAAAAGTGTACCACTGTACTTTACACTTTACGGTAACTATTTTTAACATTTGTCAAATATGCAACCAAATATACACACTTGCATTTCAGGATGTCTATACTCTTTAAAAACCGTACCTATTTGTGCCAATAATTATTGTTTATTTTTATCATTAGAATTATTATTCAATCGCCAAAAACAATGAGGAAAACTACTTCAATCCGGGTACTCTAAAACCGAAGCATGCATATACAGATTTGAAGATTATAAGATAATTAGTAGAACGGCGATAATGATATCATTAATTAAATCAACATCCTTCAATAATTGTTCGATCGCCATGAAAACACGTTCGCTGATTTTATTAATAGTTTCTTCGGGTAAACGCGCTTTCGTTCCTTCTTTCAATTTAAGTCTAAACACACTATTTTTTTTTCAGCTTTCGCTGTACCTTTAGAAAAGATATTGTACCGTTTACGGCTGAGACGATTTAATGTGTGCTCGAATAGTAGTTTGAGTTTTAATTCTTAAGAAATTTGTTAGTATTCTTAATCATTCGGATATATTTTTCTCGTCACCTACGATCACTTTTTATTAAAATAATGATATCCCAAAAGTACGACGTCCTTTATAATCTCTGACCGTGTTTCGATGTAGAAAATGAAGAGTTATTACGAAAGTACTATAGTGTATGGTACCAAGAGGAAGCGGCGTCTACGCTGTATCACAATTACTAAATAAGGAATGATGCTTCGTTATGTATAATGTATAAGTACTATTACAAAATGTTTATACATTATTCTTCATATAGATATAGTTACGCGATTGACTGCATGAACTAAACTAAACCTTTTTTTATTTTTTTATTATCCCCACAGAACAGTTTTTAAAGTAAAAATTGAGACGATTTTCTAAAGGCTTTCAATTCTACATTATTAAGCACTTGGAATGAAAAAAACTTTTATTTTAGTTTGAAAGTTTGTACTTGCATCTACAAACACTTCATTTAAGTGTGTTTTCCCACTTTATTTATCAGTTTTATCTGTATATTCAATTTTCGTAAACACTCGAAACTGTTATAGATTACCTATCAATCTATTTTAAGAAATGAACAAGACACTTGAAAGAAACAATACATTAGACTTCTAATGCATAAGAGACACAAAGTGCAATTAGATAATCCAAAGCTTCGATTAGTCTAAACAAACTCTACCTGGAAAAGTGCAGAGTTTAGCCCACTTCCGAGTGAAGTCTTCAAAGGCTCTCAAGACATTTGTGCCAGCAAATTTGATATCAGAGTATGAAGGAGTCGACAAATTTTATATTAGCTCCAATTGTGCTTCTCACAAAGAACCAGAGCAGTGTCGATAATTAATAATTGATACTGAGAGTTTTCTTTTATTAAAACTTTAATCTTTTAGACGCACGAAACGAACAAACATTTAAACGCCAGGAACGTATTGTCTAATAAAGTCAAGATGTTTGCTAACTTTAGTATAAACCGAAGGCGCCTTGTAAGTTCCACAAGGAGTTAAAGTCCAAGAAGCGACTCCTACCAGTATTCCATTTTGCATAACTGGTCCACCACTATCCCCTTGACATACAGTCTCGCGGCCTGTTATAGGCCCACCAAGGCACACCATAGTCTCATCCAAAGGATAAGAACTTCCTATTAACGAAATCAAATTGTTTGCACATTCTGTAAAACAAATTTCGCTTTAGTACTCCTCTCTGTCATTAATTTGTTCTCGGTAAGTACCTTGGAAGGTGAGTATGCGTAACTGGACCTTTTGTAAAGTTGTCGGCGTGACAGGATTTGCAGACGATAAATAACCCCATCCTGAAACCAATCCCAATCCACTAAATTCGGCATTTTCTTTAGGTAACGAAATTGGCTGCACCGCAGTAGTCCAGCTTAATTGACGCGCTAATTGTAATAAAGCGATATCGTTGGCTGCAACACCTCTACAATCGAAGTTTTAAAAAAATCGCAATTAAATTAAACAGCGTATCCGTTACCCTGGATATCGTGGATTAACGATTTGTCTTATAATCCCCACTTTTTGAACGTCCGGGTGGTTTTCTCTTTGGTTCAACATGCCGGCGATAATTTGGGTATTACTTGGAGTACCGACTAGACAGTGGCCGGCCGTAACGACCCAAGTCGGGGTCAAAATAGACCCTCCACAAATATGTTGGCCGCTCAATTGGTAGGAGACTTGGTAGGGAAATTCATGTCTTCGAGCCGGCGTGCCTCCTACGATTCTAGAGGCGGACGAGTCGGCTCGGTTGAACAGGACCTTTTCTAAAGGTTCGCCCAAAGCTGTAATAACAATAACGAATATGTTGAGATTTTAATTAAAAGAAAAAAACGAAAGAGCGTTTACCCGAAGAAATTATTAATAAAACCAGCGAATATGCCTTCATGATGTTGGACTAATTAATAGAAAGTTGATGAAATTTCTGACTTTATAAAGAAAATTGTTATCTTTAGCGCACTCCACCAACACCAAATATCTTATAATCTATTATTGTGTTTGCAACATCGAATATTTGCAGGCATTTTAAGTAGTTCTCTACATTATTTTGAAAGGTTTCCATTGAAGTGGATAATGTTTTTTACTTTAAATGATCCTCTTATATATTTTTTAGTGTAGTTATTAGTCAGTCAGTCAGATAGTCAAGGACATTGGATTTGATACCTATTAAAATTATTATTACACTCCTGGACTGGAATTATGCTTATAAACTTAAACAACAAAAACTGTTCAATTAATTACTTTTTCTAGACAACTTTTGGATTACTTGTAACATACATATCTATAGGTAATATTTTTTAAATAAGAGGCTTGTATTTTGTATTATTCACGGTAATTAATAAATAAAGTATTACTTTGCCGCTAAGACAAAGAGTGGCGTTTGGTACAATTTTTTACGGCGCAGAGTAGTTAAGAATACCATGATTCTAGCTCTGAGGCTCGGAGCTGGTTAAAATACGTATCGTATACGGCTTTCAGTGAACTACCCTCAAACTGTGAAACCGAGACTAATTATTCTCCCTTAGGGGAATTTGATTATTAAAAAATAAACAATTAACAACATTGACCGGCATTAGGCGAGTTGGTGCAAAGTCCACATTTTCGCGCTCAACCTTCCTGTAGTACCAATTTTTAAAAATACTCGTGTGTAGACAGTATAGCTGTATAAAACGTATATTTCTGATTTTTGGGTGCACACCACTGATAAACATCTCAGCCCAGGTTCCGTTTGTTCTGTGATAACTTTTATGAGTCGTCACATTTTTTCCGGACGGAAGAAATTCGTTCCTGTAAATCATCACTATGTCGGTATTATTACTATCAACGACGTCAAATAAAGCACCACCGCCTACGACTGAGTAAAGCTAAAGGTAACAAAAATAAGAACAAACGCCTTAAGAACTAACAGTGTGATTTGCAGAATTTAGTAGTGCCCAGTTGAAAGTTATTCGCGGTTAAACTCGACGATAGAATAATTAGTAAAAAGGCGCAATTATACATGGTGGAAACTTGAATCGTGATCATAGGATTTAACATGGGAAAACAAACACTTCTGTAAATATTGGCTCCCCTGACGATTTTACAGCAAAGTACTGTTTTTTAAAGAATAAGAAGCTTCTTCTAAGACAGTTATAAGATACAACTGTAGAAGAAACTCATCGAAACAAAAAACAAACAACTTTTGTTGGCACCAATTTTTGATTTGGAGCTCTTGTTCGTATCACTGCTGACAATGTAATATTCTCTCTAACAGCGTACGAGCGTATACTTTTATTAGCTAAGATACACTTATGCTTATTATTAGTTATCATAATAACTAATAACATAATAACATTTTACGCAATATTCAGATGTAAAGTAATTTAAGTGTTGAATAAATGAGAATTAAAAGTTACATATTGATTACGTTTTCATTGATTTTTCGACGACACCTGTGGAGCAACCAATGAAATACACCTAGGACATTTAGCCAATCACGCCTAAATTCCATCCGTCGATCCACAGGTTAATCTGTAATTAAGGCGGAAACCTATGAGATTAATCTTTCGAACAGCTCATGAGGTAAATTTTGCAAGTACCCAAGTACAGAATACGATGGTGGTGGGGTGAAAACGAAGCTACATTTATCATTTATCCTTCGAATTAAATTTAATTAAATCTGATTGAC
Source organism: Malthinus flaveolus (assembly GCA_950108345.1). Lineage (NCBI taxonomy): Eukaryota > Metazoa > Arthropoda > Insecta > Coleoptera > Cantharidae > Malthinus > Malthinus flaveolus. Next base: position 29,124,764 of record OX467288.1, on the reverse strand, counting down.
ATATTTTTTTGTAACAACGTAGAAAAGCGTATCAAACTTGTAATTGGTTAAAAGAAAAGGTAAGTAGGTAGGTTGTCTGTGGTACTACCTACCTACCATGTAACGACATTCTACACAAATTAGACATTATTTTTTTAAAATCAGGAAAATCTAATTATTTCTTGGCAATAAACTTAGCTCTAGTGGTTTTGGCTAAATTATAAATTTAAAAAGCCTAGGTACACCTAACAATGAAGAAAAGGCAGAACTCTCTAACCGAAGCAGAACGGTAGTACCAGTTTAATGCCACTCGTCCTCGACTTTTCAGAGATTCACACGAATATTTCCTTGCACAGTTAAACGATTAGTTTAAAACCCCCCGTTTTCGTTAAATAAATTCGACGGCAACAAATGTCCTTAATCCCTACCTAGTAGCAAAGGAAATCTAAACAGGCGGAAAATATTTTTGTGTCTTCTTGATCTACTATGTGCTCAGGCGATACATAGAGATAATGATAAACAAAAGTTAAATAAAACATAAAATAGGTACTACTTAAATAAACTGCGTGTAACTATTTTGTAGCATAATAACTGCATTTTCCGCGATCACTTAAAACTAAAAGGGTTAAAAAGAGCTGTGAATATTTGATGAAATCGCATGATGTACCTACTAATACCCGATACTTTTGCCAAATAAAAATGTAACACCTGGTTGTTACACTGAAATTCTACAGTAGTATAGTTTTACTGTACAAAATAATAACTCCGAGTAAACGAAACGATGTTATTGAAAATGATATACAAAGCTCAAAAACGTAACTTAGGTGGAAAAAATTAGACAAATTTTTTTAAATTGAAATAAAAAGTTTTTTACCAATGACTTTGTGAACTAGTACATGGGATGGATAACTTGCTTGTTGAGCGACATAGGAAAATTGAAATTAATTTAGATCTCTTGGTGAGTGTTCCTAAAAACATTTTACCTCACCACTTAGATAATGTGTAGTTGATAAGACCTACGATTGAATTGCCCCCCTCTTTGGAATATGTACTTATCTATGTTTTGTGTAATTATTGTTGGAACTTGTGTTGATGTTATATAATTTTGCAGTCCTGAAGATGGTTTGAAATATATCACCGAAACGTCGACAATTTGATCACTTTGTTTTTATTACTCCACTTACCCGAAAAATCAACTGAAACACATACTAATAGTTTTAAAGGAGAAGAAAATTGTTTGCGATTATTTATCATTAAACAAAGAAATTTTTAAGATTTGTCAAGAAAATGCAAAAATGTTATTCGACAGCTTTCATGATTCAGTATGCGACCACGGCCCCGTTATTTTGTTCGACGTTTTATGCAACATTTGAAAGGTTCGATCATCTTGGCATTTACTTGAAGAATAGTTATTTTATCGACTAAACTCAATTCTATTTTGTAGCAACAATTATGCATTGACTTTCCAGTTTGGACTAGTTTGCCTTATCGAACTTACACAAATGACGATTTACTGCGTTGCAGCCGTGTACGTAACACATGAGGTACCAAATAAACTTGTATTAATAAATTATTATCGCCAATTGGCTTCATATTACGATTTCTAATATCGAGTCTTATACCCACTAAAGACTAATTTAAAGTTTTCACTACTTGTTACTGCCCTCGGCATAATCGCATATCTTAAAGAGTCTTTTGTACTGTTACCACGTGCGAGGAACGAGGCGCCATTGCCACGTGTAACGCCGTCCGGTCGTTGCAGACTCGCCGGTGGAACTACCGTCACTGCCGCGCCCGGATTGGCCGAGCTCGACCGGCCAATGGCAGCCGACCTACCCTGCCGAACTAAATAAAAGAAGCCACCCTGACTAGGAAGATTCATTCGACTCGTCGCGGTCATCCAGTCTGTTTTCATTTATATTTTTGTTTTACGATAAGTGTATTTTCTGCTTCTAACAAATAAAACTAACTTTAAAAATTAAAGGTATTTAATTTTTACTCTTCGACGCCAACGGTAACATTTTGGCGCCCAACGCGGGGCAAGGAGTTACTGGTGTGACAAGAAAAACCCACGAGCATCATCATGCCAACGACGACACGTGCCCAAGCCGGCGAAGCAACACCACCAGTTCTGGGACTGCAACAACCCAGTGGCGCCCAACCTTCGCAAAATACAGCCCCACAAGGCTTCACCGCAGCCGATTTTATCAATATTTTTCAAGCGATTAGAGGACCAGAAGCGGTCGTATTCCCCACGTTCGGCGGGGCACCGGAAGAAAATCCGAGGGAGTTCATCGAGGAACTAGAAGCCCGCTTTCAAGAGGCTAACACACCGCCCCATCGATGGAGGAACCTGGCAGTCGCGCAACTTGTAGGCGCGGATCAAGATTGGTGGAAGAAGTACAGAGCTCACATGAGCAACTACGAAGACTTCAGCCTCCGGTTCTTGGATCACTTCGACGGGCCGCAGGTCAGAGCCCACCTAACCACGCAGCTCTACGGCGTGGCGCAAGTCCGGGGAGAAACGGCGGTAGACTTCATAAGCACCAAGATGGACCTGGCCCGGAGGCTAGGCGTGGACTATTCTACCTTGGTTCCCATCGTCGTGGACTTGATGGCACCACCAATCCGTCTCCATCTGTTGAACGCACCCCTCACGACGATGTGGGAACTCCTCAAGCAAGCGGAAAAAGTGGAGCAGATTCGGGCAGCAGAAACCGCGTGGTCGACATCGCCTAAGACTGTTGCCCCTCGGCAGCAACAACCGCCCAAGCCGCAGCCACAACATCAACAACCACCGCCGCCCGTAGGACCCAGACAGCTACCTTTGTGCCATTTCTGCCCGGAGAGGCACTTTAACCGAGATTGTCCGATCCGTATTCAACGCAGCTCCACGATGGCGGAAAACTCCAACAGGGCCGGCCGCAATTACAACCCGTTTGTGTAAGCGGACCGGTCCTGGAAACCAACACCGCCTTCCACTCTGGGACACCTCCTCCGCGGCTCGCAGTCCGAATCAACGGACAAGTGGTAGAGGCGTTATTGGACACCGGGTCCACGCATAACCTGATCCGGGAAGACCTCGTACCAACGCGCCAACCCAAGACGGGACGCGTGGCGCTCGCCAGTGACGCGGCCTACTTACACGTGGTCGGTACCACCAGCGCGTCAGTAGACTTGGGGACGTGGAGTGAAACAACAGAGTTTTTAGTGGCAACCCAGCTATCAGTGCCGGTGATTCTGGGTTGCAAGTGGTTAAAAGACAATGACGCGGTCCTCGACATGAATCGCTCCCTTATACATTTCGGTCGGGACCGTCGTCATACCGCTTATTGGTGCGCGATAAAACCCTCGGACACTTTAGACAATAGTGCCAGTGTTCCCCCTCCAGACAATTGCCCTCCCCCCTTGATTGACAATTACATTAGTTTAGTGAAACGTTTTCGAACGGTGATATGTGAAGGTGCCAGACCCGCGACGACGACCTCCACACGGCACGTGATCCGCCTCAAGGAGGACTTACCATTTCGACTGGCGCCGTATAGGTGTTCGCCTGAGAAACAGCGTCTAATAGACACCCAGATCCAGGCTATGTTGGCGGACGGGATCATCGAACCGAGCACCTCGGAGTATAGTTCGCCGGTGGTGATTGTGCGAAAAAAGGATGGCCAGCCCCGGTTCTGCGTCGACTATCGACGCCTGAACGCACAGACCCTCGACGAGAGTTCCGCCCTGCCGGTCATCCAAGAAACCCTTCGGGACCTGGGCAGTGCCCGTATCTTCAGCACCCTGGACTTGAAGTCAGGCTACTGGCAGATTCCCATGGACGAAGCGTCCCGCAGATACACGGCGTTCACTACCTCCCACGGTGCTACGTACCAGTTTCGAGTAATGCCGTTTGGGTTAAAAGGTGCCCCAGCCACCTTCCAAAAACTAATGACGCAGGAGGTTCTGTCCGGCTACCTAAACGACTTCTGCATGGTCTACCTGGATGACATCATCGTGTACTCTTCGGATTGGGAACAACATCTACGTCACCTCCACCTGGTGATGGAACGGTTGGAGCGGCACGGGCTAAGGTTGTCTTTATCAAAGTGCCACATTGGAAAGACAGAGCTGCGGTACCTAGGCCACAAGATCACCACCGACGGAAACGAGCCGTTGCAAGAACACGTAGAGCGCATCCAAGCAGCCGCCGTTCCACAGACCAGAAAGCAGCTCAAGAGCTTTTTGGGCCTATGCGGGTGGCTCCGGGACTATATACCGCGCTGCGCAGAAATCATGGCGCCTATCACTGCTCTTACCAGCAAGAGCGGTCGCTTTCGGTGGAGCGACGAAGCGGACCGAGCTTTCTTGGCGATAAAAAGGGCCATGTCTGGACCCTTACAGTTGTCCAGGCCAGACTTCAGCTTACCTTTCGTACTCCAGACCGACGCCAGCGGAATTGGCGTTTCCGCCGTACTGTACCAGCTTCAGGGCGACACGAAGAGAATAGTGAATTACGCCAGCGCTAAGCTCTCCCCAACGGAACAAAAGTACCACGTCAACGAGCAAGAGTGTTTGGCCGTAATATGGGCGATCCGAAGGTACCGTCCCTACCTGGAAGACCGGCGTTTTACCCTCAAGACTGACAGCCGAGCTCTCACCTGGCTGAATACCATGAAGGATCAAAAGTCGAAGCTAACCGGTGGTCGCTTCTACTCCAGGAGTTCAGCTTCGACATCTCCCACTGTCCGGGACGTGAGAACGAGTTCCCCGATCACCTTTCGCGACACCCGTGTGAAACCCCGATCGCGCCCGCTGCCACCAACGAGGAAAGACTCATACCGCCCCTTAGGGCTAGTGATAAAGACAATTTCGAGTGTACAGATAGTTTTAGTGTTAGTATTAGTAACAATTCCGCGTTTAAGGACAATTTTAGTAACGTAGCTTTAAGGAAAACCACGCTCGCCGCCCACGAACCGTCCGGAACTCCTATCTTCTGCGCCCAGATCGCCGATCTGGCCGATTACGTAATCGCCGCCCAGAAACGCAACCCAATCATGCCGCAAATGATTGAGAGGTGGAAGGCCATCGAGGCTCACGGGCCTACCGATCAGGAAGAGCAGAAAATTATCCGTGACTACGTCGTCAAAGAGGACGCTCTCTATAAGCGTGCCGACGCCGCCGATCGACTGGTGGTCCCCATCGAAGCACACGATCGAGTTTTGTACGCCTATCACGACTCGGTGACGGCGGGACACCCCGGGGCGGAAGAAACACTGCGTGCTTTAGCCGAAAGCTATTTCTGGGTGGAAATGCAGTCCAAGGTGGCTCACTACGTGAAAAATTGCCTCCTGTGTGCCTCCACCAAGAGGGGAAACCTCCAAACACCGGCACCACTGCGACCGCACCACCCCACAAAGCCTTGGGAGACGATCTCGGTGGACATAATGGGACCCTATGTCAAGACGACCCAAGGAAATCGATTCATCCTGGTCGTCACGGATGTATTTAGCAGATGGACGGAGGCGTTTCCCCTCCCGGAGACTAGCGCGAACACCGTCATCAAGACCGTGGAGAAGGAAGTTTGTTTCCGCTATGGGTTCCCTCGCACGGTAATTTCGGATAACGGCTCACAATTTAGATCCATTGCCTGGGACGCCGCCATGCGACGATGGGGGTCGCACCATTACACCACCCCCATATACCACCCTCGAGCTAATCCGGTGGAGAGAAGAAACCAAGAGATCAAAAAGGGGCTGCGCTTACACACGCTACAAGAAGGCCCAGAGCAGTGGGACTTGCAGCTACCAAAGCTCGTATTTTCTTTAAGGCTCCGTCGCAACGCCGCCACCGGGATGACGCCCGGAAAGGCCATCCTAGGTTACGATCTTCCACGACCGGGAGCTTGGAAACTCCAGGACCGACCCTCGACCGCCCAGAACCAGGGGGCCGCCCGAGAAGACCGGATAAGGCAAGTTCATCGCAATGAACACCGGTACAGGAGCCGGTACGCCAACTATCGGCCGCCTACCACCCGTTTCCAGCCGGGAGAGCTCGTGATGGCACGGAACCTCGGCGCCACCCCAGGCCAGCTGCCGCCCACCTGGACAGGTCCGCATCGGGTGATAGCAGAAGCAGGTGCCAACACGTATTGGGTTGAGAAAGAAGATCAACCGGTAAAGCTCCATCTCGACAGTTTATGAACAGCTCCCTCCAGGCCCGTCATCGCCGACGCCGACGCCGGACCTTCCAGAGGTGGGGGGATTGTTACCACGTGCGAGGAACGAGGCGCCATTGCCACGTGTAACGCCGTCCGGTCGTTGCAGACTCGCCGGTGGAACTACCGTCACTGCCGCGCCCGGATTGGCCGAGCTCGACCGGCCAATGGCAGCCGACCTACCCTGCCGAACTAAATAAAAGAAGCCACCCTGACTGGGAAGATTCATTCGACTCGTCGCGGTCATCCAGTCTGTTTTCATTTATATTTTTGTTTTACGATAAGTGTATTTTCTGCTTCTAACAAATAAAACTAACTTTAAAAATTAAAGGTATTTAATTTTTACTCTTCGACGCCAACGGTAACAGTACCCGCGCATACACGAGCAAGTTGTTATTTGGCAAGTTACTCACAAACAACTACAAATTAATGTAACCTCTCTCTTTCATATCTCAGTTTCACAATGTGCCACATTTTTACTTGCTTGTGGACGAGAGCTTTTATAGGCTGTAAGTATACGACAGTTCTATACTTATTCTGAACGAGTATACCTATATCTCTAGCAAGCTGTTCTATTATATTATGACATCTCTGCAAGATTTTTCAAAAATGTTTACACGAGGACACCAATTAAGTTGAAAATTCAGAAAAGATAATCAAAGTATATAACGTTAGCCTAGCCAAATTTACAATTTCTTGATTTGTGTTAAGAAAGTTTGATCGTTTTATCTCTACCGACCAAAGATAATCAATATAAATACTTCGTGGCAGGTTCTAACAGTCGCCGATGCAATATACAGTTCTAACTGGTACTCAAAACATTACAAAATTTTGAAAAGGTGCACACTGTTGATGATTCAACACTCACAACAAGAAATCCGCTTTACAGCATGCGAGCTGATCACATGAACACAACTACCCTAATAGATGTAAGTTCCGATTTACTTAATTACTTTTATTTCAAAACGAATTGTTGTTCACCTTTTAGTACAGTGCAATTAGCGCAAAAAATTTGGTTGCGATCGGAATTATTCCGGTGGTCCCAATTTTTTTAATTTGTTTTATAGAATGGTCTCCTAATGTTAAATCCAAAATCTCGACCTCCGAGACCTTGTGCTCGAGTCGCCATCTTGAAAAAAGCAACCGAAATCAAGCCAATGACTAGTATTTGTGAATTTTGACCTGGAAGGACTACATTTTTGGCAAAGGCCGTGTTGTACCTTTTAAAAGTAGGCTAATCTTTGTCAAAAATCCAAAACTAAATCGCTAGCGAATGTTCCAACAAAAGTGTTTTTTAACTTCCTCATAAAAGCCAAAGATAAAACCTGGCACCACTTTGGTTATCAAAAATCTTCAACTACGTCCTTATTCTATGTGCCGTGGTATGAAAAATCTTTAGCGCGCCTCCAAGTTATGAGTAAGAAGCTTCTTAAGGTCAATAAATGTTACAATTTCGAACAAAAGTGTTTTTAACTTCTTCATAAAAGGTGAAGACGAAACCTACCACCATTTTTGTTTTTAGAAATCTTTACTTACATTTTTATTCTACCTTATGCAGTGCAGGATTATCCAAGACAGAATAACTTTCGTGGTTGATTCCGTTTATAAAACTTACGCGTCTTATTGCTCAGTTATCCAGTACGTAAATTCATAGTTACCCTTTCCCCGTCCTATATCTCAAAAAGGGTTAACTTATGGAAGAAATGAATATAACCAATCTTGTAGCTAATAAGGTTTTCTGTAACTTTTATTATTGCCTTTATTAACGTACGATGGATAGGAATCAAGTTATTCTCAAACAACTAGATCTACCCGTGATTTTGATTAGTCTTTTCAAGATGGCGGCTCGAGCACAGAGTCTCGGAGGTCGAGAATTTGGATTTAACATTAGGAGACCTTTCTATAAAACAAATTAAAAAAATTGGGACTACCGGAATAATTCCGATCGCGGATTACTAATTGAACTGGACTATTTTCGAATTTCGTGAAAACAGCGATTCACAATCCAAAAACAGAGTAGTCACTTTGTCAAAGTTTAGGAATATAGGTATTGTTGAAATTTAGTAAATTTAGTTTGATATCAAATAAATTTTATGTCTTGGACTGTGCATATAAATATAAAACTTGTAAATTCAATTTCAGACAGTTAAGGTTGCTTTCTCCACGAGCACATTTTTGAGAAGTTTGAATAAGTGAACATCCTTTACACAATTTTCTGAATCTACCGTTAATTATTGAAGTGCTGCACAATTGTTACACCGTTATTTTGCACGTTAAATCGGCATTTTAATTATGGCAACGCCTTTTCCGAAGAAGCTAAGCTATCCAGAGAATGAGTTACAAAAAAGAGAAGAAGTGTTACTGAAGTTTAGAAACAAGCAAGGGTTCTCATATCATGAGAGGTGACTTTTTTGAAAAATAAAAAATTTTCTCCTCTTTGTAACTCAATCCAGGGACATAAATTGGTATAAGGAATAACATCTTTTACGCAGTGTAATGAAAATTAAAACGTTGCTGCACGAAAAGTGTCGAATAGTTTTACTTAATTATGATTATTATAAATACTAATCAAAATACACAACATATCGAATTAAAATGTAAAATTTACGCATATGCACAAAGCACTAAATGGAACTAAATAAGAAGTTGAATAAATTGTAATACATCGATTAAGCTTTTATTTTTTCTTTATTCTTTTCGACTACACACCTGTAGAACAACCAATCGAATGCAACACACCTCTGAAATTCCACCAATCACACATACCCCCGATTTTTCTATTATGAGTTAATGCTGGATAAGGAAACCCTCACTTGAAGACAACTCCCACTTTAACCAACACACGTTGATCCACCAAATTCGCTTATCTTTCCTGGAAATCCGTGCGTTGGTTAAAGTGGCAGTTTCCTTCAAGTTAGGGGTTACTTTATTAACCCGAAGTAGTGAGGCAACCACCCACAATTATCTATGTTAAAAGAAAATTGATTTCTCAAATTTACATTCATAACATTACTAACATACTAAGGACACAACAGGTGAGTTTTGTAAATGTTAATCGACCTCTAAATTAAGTTTAATGAGTCATCTTTCTATCGTATAACGATGTTTGAAGGATGAAATTTCTAAGCGCCACACCAAGATAAGTATCTGAATTTGTGTTAACAAGTAAGATCTAGAGAATCTAGAGTTTTCATTAAAAAATATGAGCATGAATGAAATAGATTCTTTATCTGGATTGTTAGAGCTGCCAGCTGCCTATAGGTAAAGTGAAATTTTGAACAAAATCCATGAAGAAAATTTTCAAATTACACTTTCGGGGAAACGCCATTATCTCGCTTATGAACTTGATTTCTTTTTACAAAAGTTCTGAACTCCTTCTCCAAACTATTATCTTCCCATAGATACCAAAATTTTTATTCTCAAGCTTATATGAAGCCCGGGAGTCATCCCGGGAGAATAGTCTAAATTCGATTTTTTATTGAATCCCCCTCTTAAGTTAAAAAACGTAAACTGAATAATTTTAACAAATTTTATTAATTATTATTGTTTAAAAAAGCTGAGAAATTTAACACCAGATAGAAGGCGCCAAATTAGAGTTTTTCTCAAAAATACTTTGACCAAATCCCAATAAGAAGAAAGTTACCCCGGTTTGAAGTTCTTGTAAACTATTGAGTAGTATAAATTCATTTTTTAATTCAAATTTGGTATATTAGAGGGTGAATTTAGCATCGTTTAGTTAAAGGTTTAATAAACTTTCAATTATAAAAAAGTTGTGGCTATTCAAATTGCTCTTCAAAAGACTCAATTTTTGGTAGTCCATAATTGATTGAGAGCCGCAGATTTATTTAATTTCATAGGTACTTTATCGTCAAATCATTTAAAAGTCAAAATTAAGGTAGTTTATCGATAATTAGACACCTTCTAAATCAAAATAGAATGTTTAATTACACTAACGAGGAACGACGAGTAAACTATGTTAGACACGCTTCTTTTTTATAAAGCGTCTGAATACAATTAAGCTCTACACGTGCATCGTGCAAGGCTCGTGTATTCCCAAATATTTCCACACCGACAAACTTGTGAAAACACTTTTATTTGGCTAGTTCGCCAAGAAAGAGGCACTGAAAATTGACAACTAAAAAACGTCCAAGGTAGCGGCAGATTAAATATAAACGCGGTTAATTAATATGGAATAAGAAATTTTTGAAATTGCAAACGTAGGAAAACTACATACCTACGAGTATTTATTAAACGACGAAGCACCTAATAAGTTCGAAAATTCGGAAAGTTGTTGAGGATTCAAAAATTCGTTAGTCTGACTCGGGACACTCACGACATTGCCGACGCCGATTTTGACATATGATACATCAAAATGTTCGATAAATTTTTACTGATTACAATGATACTAATTTTAGCGGCAAATGCCCAAGTTTGCTGGAGTCGATTTTTGAAACGAATTAATTCTACAATGCTATCCTATGGATTTCATTATGCGATTTCAGTTTAAAACTTTCGGTTGGTTGTGAGAAAATTGAATTGTCTTGTCTTCTATTGATCGAGGTCTTAAATATTTTGCTACAGTTTCTAACGGTTGCTTATGCAGTATACAGGGTGTAACTACAAGCAGGTACACCCGAAAATGGCGGTTACAACTCATCAAACTAAACAACTTTTGTTGGTACTAATTATATATTTGGAGCTCCAGTCCGTAGTTATTGAACTTCTTAGATTTTTCCGAGGGGGAATTTGCAAACGAAATTTTGTACACTAAAATGCCATAATGCAATGCAATACCATGCAATGTATAACAATGCCATGTAATGTATAACAATACCATGCAATGCCAAATAGTGCCATGCAATTCATAACAATACTATGCAATAAATCTAATTAAACGATAGTATCTAGTTTTATATGTATTTAAAAATCAAAGAAAAAATGAACAGAACAAAGTTTAAAGTAACTTAAAAATAATTCTTCTTAATACGACATAAAACATAAAAATATTATATTATTTCTAAGCCATTGAGCCAATTGAGAATTAACTTAGGTTCTTTTTGAAACGGCGGCTTCTTCCTTTACGAAAGAATAAGTGGTCGACTCCGAACGATTTTCTTGGTTCCTTAGTTGTCAGTCATCGTACATTTATCAACTTTATTTTTGGCTTGAAAATAATTTTTCATTGCTTTAATAAGTTGTTTGTGACTATCAACTATACAAAAATCTTTAGGTCTGCGAACGAAAAGAGGACCATAAAATTTTTCAACATCGTTAAGTGAAATAGTACTTCTAAGAGTACTGAAATTACACTCATTTTTCATAAACTTCTCCATTTCTTCAATATTCTCATCTTTAATTAACTGTATAGTTAATGATGTGTCATACCCATTTATGATAAGCACATTTTTTAAATAAAGAGGAATTACTATATTTAATGCTTCTTCAAATTCTCTGAAGCATAATAAGTTGGTATCCATTGTATGATTGTATCGATTTTGAAGATTTAACTGGATAAAAAACTAAATCAAACTATTTACTTATGTGCTATATTCAAAAAAATTACCTGCACAACGTGACTTTTCAACTCTTAGAATTAGAAAATATTATAGTTCCAAGATTTAGTATAAAGTTAATTACACACACATAAAACCAAACACAAAACTTAGTATACAAATCGATTAAACGCAAAAAACGTAACACAATAAGAACAATATAATAGCAATAAGAACTCCTAGACAAGAACACACATCGATAAATACGACTAATAATACTCTCTAACATTTGTCTCAGTTCTGTATTTGAGTGAAGGTCGGTAAAGTGCAGTGCGTCTTATCTAAAGCAAATAGGTGTCAACTTTAAACTCAAAGTGTATAAGGTTGTGTATTTGTAAAGAACAGCAAATTTGCAGACACAGCATCGAATCAGTTTACAAAACATCAAACACTTGACAAGTTGAGTTGGGCTTATAAATATTTAGAAAGCACATCACCACTTTAATTTAATATTCGCCCTAATAGCGTGCCACCAGCCACTAGTTACCAGTACTACTACATAGAACAATAAAAAAATTTAGAATTTACGGTAAAATTTTGATTTGCAATTTCAAGTAGAGTTTTAGTTATAAGATGCGTGTCAATTATTTATTGTAAATTATTCACATTTCACTGCGAATATTTCTTAGACGTAAATTAATTAAAGGGGAATAAATTTTATTAAGTTCCATTGATTTATGCTTTTATTGATTTCTCGACGCTATACCTGTGAAGCAACCAATCTAATACACCTCAGGAATTAAACCAATCGCGTCTAAATTCCAACCGTCGATCCACAGGTTAATTTCTATTAGGGTGGAAACCTATGAGATTAGTCTTCGCTTAAAATAAACTTTAACAACTTGTAACTTTTGGGGCTCATTCGACCATTATTAAAGAATATTTTCAAACTTACATGTGTTCAAGTACATAATCCGATGATGGCGGCGTGACAACAAAGCGACATTCATCCCCCAAATTCCACCTAACAAATGGTGAATTGTATAAACGTAAAATAGATACTTAAATAAACTGCATATAATAACTGCATTTTCAAACTATTAAAAGGGTTAAAAAGAGCTGTGAATTTTTGATGAAATCGCATGTTACCTATACTTATATCTACTCGATGCTTTTGCCAAATAAAAATAAAATAACTAAACATTTGAACAAGTTGCATTACTTATTAAACTGAAATCCTACGATAAGTTTTACCGTATAGGTAATACTCCGAGTAGAAGAAACAATGTCGTTTAAAATGATTTAAATGATATAATTAAAAGAAATAATTCGATATTACCGACAACCTACAACTATTAGGTGACTGAAAAGTGGGATTTTTTTTTAATAGAACGAAAAGCTTTGTAATTGTAATACAAATTTTAGTTTAAAACTGCCCCTTGGAAAGTGATTAAAATAGCCAAGTTGTGGAGTCTTTAATAATGGCAATGTTAAAAATTTACGCCATTTCGAGCTCGAGTAAAATTTGAAAAAAATGTTTTCCAAGCAAAAAATACGAGTCGCTACAACTACACAAGTAAGTACAGAACAAGAACCCCAAAATCAAAAATATTTCAAAATAATAAAAGTCCAAAAACTGTTGAAAATTACCAAAAATTGACCATCTCCTATTGTTAAAATTAAAACTTAAATGAAACGACTTCCGTTGCACTTTTCATCGGCCCCTCGCCCCTTAATATAAAAAAATAATAGAAGCTTCGTGATCGAATCGTGTATAAGGGGTTATAAAGAGCTATAAATACTAATTCAAATTTTTGGTATTAGTCTATACTTAATAAATCTAACATTATTTATTAACTAGACATTTTAACTCGCGAGTAAAGGTAGAGGGTGGAAAAGAGCATGTTTAAAAAATATTTGGCATGCAGAACCCAGAGGCGAGTTCCACAAAAATAAAAATGAGCCCCCCAGGCTCCGCTACTCACGATAGGGCGCAACTATTTGTTGGCCTACTAAAATTTAAAGTTTAAACAAACATAAAACATAAAAGGCAATAAATTTCTGTAAAGTATACCAAGGATATTATTAGTCTGGAGAAAATAGGAGTAGAGTATACCAGCGTTTCCCAAAGTGTGGGTCGCGACCCAGCACTGGGTCGCGAGAAAATTTTACTGGGTCGCGGCAAAAATTTGTAAAAACACAAAAAAAACAGATTGGATGTCGAACCTAATTTGAGAATAGAATTAACATCAATACCTCCTAATTTGCAATTGTTATGTGATGACAAACAACATCATCCTTTGCACTAAGGACAGAATATGAATATATGTAAAACAAAGTTTACTTCAACCACTAAAGTTTTAAATGAAGATAATGTTTTTTTAATTACTAGTTATGTTTTTGTTATACCTATGTATAATTATTTTGCAATTTTTGTGTATGAAATAAACAAACAAATAACTTGATTTAAAATTTGCTTTCTAAATAAATGTTTTTTTCATAAGGTGGGTCGCGAAAAATTTTAAAACCTCGTACTGGGTCGCGGTCAAAAAAGTTTGGGAAACGCTGGAGTATACCCAATGGCTCAAAAGCATCAATTTCACCTGTAAATTAATAAAAGAATAGAAAACCCAAAAATTGGGACTAACCTTCTAAGAAATCTCCAGTCCCGTGATTTACCAGAAATAATGGCTGATGCAGTTAATTTCCACCTGTAATAAAAATGTTTTCTAATAAGTGCTCTACAAGCAAAATTAAATGAAGGTACCTTTGCATTAGGTAAGGTGTTTGTAGGACAAAAGATAAAATTAACCATTAACAAAAATATTGCTATAGCAAAATAACGCTAAACATTAATTAAAGAAAAAATTTAAGTTTTATTACCTACCTTAGTTTTTGTAAGTGATGAAACTCTTTAAAACGGAGAATTTTTGAATAATAAAAGTAGATAAATCGACGCACTTATAACCTCAGACATGAGCTTATAACACAGGCACACTCATTGAAATACAAACTTGTTTGACACTTTTTACTAATTGACGCGTGCAGGTGTTCTTGTTATCAATAGTTATGGTGAGACGATGGCACGATGGTAAAAATACAAATTTAAAATGCTAATAATCCAAATACGTTTTTACATTCAGTGGCGTACAAAATTATACCTATGTATAATTTCGTATTTTTATTAAACTAATAATTATTTAAAGAGTAATATTTAAACTAAATATTATTTTAAATTATAAAAGAAAAGAAGAGCACTAACACCGATAAGAATTTAATTTATTTTCTAAAACTTACGCCTGCAGGATATGCAACCCAACGTACACTAGTGTAAACATTGTGAACGCCTAACGTTAAATGAACGAATACTTTTCGATGTATAATTAACAAATCTGTTTTAAATAACAGTTTAATAAAACTTTTGCAATATATTAACAATTATTTATAAATTCCATTAATCAACTGCACTTTTCCTTCGATACTTATCGATTGCCAGCTTAAAAAGTTCTCTATTTTCAAAAACCCAAACTACGGCAGTTATTAAAAAGCAACAACCTCCAACCAAAACATGCCAAATTATTGAAAAATGCGTAAAGTACATCTACAAATAGAAGATGGGTTAATTTAAAAATGAATTTACAAACGATTACCTCCGATATGCGAGTTATAATTCCAGATATTGCGAGGGCTGCAACAAACTTTTTGTCAGGTAGTAAACCATTTAAAGGGTTGTATGTGGTTCCTTTATACATCCTTCGTATGTAATAAATACTACGAGGAAAAGGCTAAAGTTATAAATTTTGCAGTAAAAACACGTTTACCTGTGTATTATACGAGCAGTCATATTAATGCAGTTTGCTATAATAAAACCGACCGGTCCAAAAATATTGGTCAAAATGTACGAAATAGCCAAAAAGGTTATTGAAAATATCACCATTATATAATTATACCTAGAAACAAATTAGGTGACTTTGAGCTCTTTCACTTGTAATAGTAAATGAACCTATCAAGCTCCTGATTATTCATAGTAGCAAAGACGTAACATTCGGTTACACCATTTACAGACAACAGTAAAACTGCCAAGCAATGAAATCGTAATAGTGTCGTAGGAAGGGCATCAAGAGTTAAGACGGATCCTCCATACAAATACAGTAAAGTGTGACTGTAAGTTTGCCCAAAAACGACCACTACAAGTCCGATGCTAGTGACCACCTTACACAATTGACTAAGTACGGTGGACGCTTCAGATATAGCTTTCTACAAGAATAAATGATACAATAAGTTCTAGTTTATTTCGTTAAAGCACCTTATCTTGTTTTAAAATAGGCACCTCTCGTTTAACCATTTGGGTGAAATAAAAGTAGCCACTTTCTTCTATTGGGCGAAAAATGAACCTAAAAAGTTGTATAGTTATTATAAAGTGGTTTAAGTTTTAAATTTTCTAAGAGTATACCTTGCAGCTAAGCTGCCTAAATTGTTTACTATGTCGTACATCGATTGCTGGCTAAAAGTCAAAACTGGCGAGATCGTCATCACGTACCTCTCGCCTTCGGTTAAAATTTGTTTAACTATGCACTGTTTGAAAAAACTCACGGCAAGAATGCATAAATTCGTGTCCAATAACTTTTCCTATAAGATGAGCATTTAGTACTATTGTAAAATAATTGTAAAGTGGATGAATGACCACTTATTAAGAAACAAATGAAATCAAATTAAAGAGAATTGAATAAGCTTTAAACTTGAACAAAATATTTTTTTACGTAAGTGCCTTCATTGATAAGTAAATGGTGAAAAGAGAGCGTAAAAATTAGAGTTCTGAAAAGAAAAAAACTACATATTTTTTAAAATATGTCAATTCTTGGTCAATTTTTGTCTTTAAGGAATAGAAAATAAATCAAAGTAAAGAAAATTTTACAAGCTTCAAAAAAGGTCTGATAACATTTTTCGATAAAACTATTAATTTTGGGGCAAAAACCCATTTACTCATCGGTTTCTTAAAGTGTGAGTATCTGAGAATGCAAATTTACATCCACTTGGCAATTTTTCCCATTTTAAAACTTTATCTTATTGTATTTAAGGTACTGGTTTCACTAATTACCTTATTTTCCATGTAGCCAGGCAAAAAATCCAGTATAGAACAAAATGGAAAATCCGACATATCTCTAAACAACTTATCAGATGATTTAACTTTCTTATTATCTTTCTTGATAACATTTAACTTCGTAATATACCACCAAAAGAACCCACAGTACGATATAAAATAAATAAGCGATGACACCACTTGAGCTATGGAAAAAGCATTAATCGCATGTGCAGGATTTTTAACTATAAGCACAACAAAAATAATCGTACGACTTATAATGTAAATTGTATCTAAAACTACCTGAAAAACTAAAAATTAAAAGCTTCAAAGTAATAAAAGAAAAACATATGATTACCTTAAGACGCACAAAACAAAAACTTTGACCGACGAGAACAAAACTTTGCGTCATCTGATCAATAATACAAGAAAAAGCTATTGCGTAACAACCCAAATAATACTGATTTAAATAAATTTCTTCCGTTAAACTTAATAAATTAGTCCAAACGTAAACTAACAGGAATGAGACGATTCCGGATAACGGTACCCTACAAATAAGTCAAATAAAAACCTGACAAAATCCTATAGCTACTTACGTCAACCAAACTTGATTAATAACTTGAGCCCAATTATGCGATTTCGTATCCGAGAGACAAGCTTTCAAAATCGGCTCACGCGATAAAAATAAAATTGTCGATTCTAACAACAATAGTCGGACGTTCATAATACCCAAGACAGTTTGTCCAACATGTCTTATTATAAAAGCGTTCAAAATAAAAGTAATACATCGGAAAACAATCTACAATAAAATAGGTTAAGTGAAGAAATTAAAATTTATCAACGTACCTGGAATACTATACTAAATGAAGCGTTTTCGACGCTACTTTTTAAAATATTCCGCCCCATTTTTAAATTTTAATTTCCAAAATAATTTGAGATAAAAAAGCGAGGTTATGTCATTGCAAGAAAAGTGAGGTTATGGTTTACGGAAGTGGGGTTATCTCCCAGAAACTTAACCGTTTAAAAACTTCCTCGTAGCAATTAAATTATGTGATAATAAAAGAAAGTTGAGTTAATAACTATTTTTATGTGATAGATAAGTGTTTTTTTTTATAATGGCCGATACTAATTTATATCTTTCTTCGCTTTTTGTAAGTATTTTCGTTCTACTTTATGAAATTTAAACTAAAAAATAAAATAAAAGGGGGGAGGTCTAGCCGGACTTGTTGTGGACGTCGTTTTATTTCCATTAGATACTCTTAAAACTCGTTTACAATCTGCTCAAGGCTTTCGTAACAGTGGAGGTTTCAGAGGCGTTTATAATGGACTCGCGCCTCA
This sequence comes from Malthinus flaveolus, assembly GCA_950108345.1. Taxonomy (NCBI): domain Eukaryota; kingdom Metazoa; phylum Arthropoda; class Insecta; order Coleoptera; family Cantharidae; genus Malthinus; species Malthinus flaveolus. The sequence continues at coordinate 29,106,673 of OX467288.1, read as the reverse complement.
AGCACTCGGCAGTGCCCCACAAGGTTTGTATTTATATCCTCTTGGGCAAAGACTAAAAATATATTCTAGCCGCCTTGTTTTTTTGTACGTACGAATCCTTTAAAGCAACTGTTAGTCCGATGGTGCCTACATATTGTCACCCTTTTGTGCATATGTTTGGAGCATCGTGTGGGGAAGTGGTTTGTAATTTTAATAAGCTGGTATTATTAATAAATAATAGGTCGCTTGCCTCATTAGGGTACCCGTCGAAGTGGTTAAACAACGAAGACAAACTTCTGGGCATTTATCGAAGATGTCTTCCAGTAACATAGCTATACGAGCGTTTAAAACCGAAGGCATTAAGGTAGTAATAATAGCATTATTTATTTTTAGCCTAACTGGTGTTTTAGGGCATGTATAGAGGATTTTGGTCAACTGTTATTAGAGAAGTGCCGTTTTCATTTATACAATTTCCAATTTTAGAATACCTAAAGGAAACTTATAAAGTTAAGGTGAAAAATAATGTAGAATTAAAGTCTTGGGAAGTGGCAATTTGCGGTTCCATCGCCGGTAATTTATTAACAAAGAAGTAGTTTGTATTTAATCTTATGCAATTTTGGCAGGAGGAACAGCGGCTGCTATAACGACACCTTTAGATGTAATAAAAACTAGAATAATGTTAGCAGAGAAAGGTTCTACAAAAGAAAATAATTTAAAAGTGTCGATAATTGCACGCAACATTTATAAGGAAAGGGGAGTTAAAGGGTAATTTTAAAAAGGATAGACTAAGCATCGTGTTTCCTTTCAGTCTGTTTGCAGGATTTGTGCCAAGGGTGCTTTGGATAACGTTGGGAGGATATATATTTTTTGGAACTTATGATGTTAGTAAACGTTTCTGTCAAGGTTTGCTAGAAGAAAATGAAAAACGAGAAAAATGAAATGCCAAACGATTTAAAAGTAATCTGTGATTTAGTAAAAGGGGTAGTAGCTTTTTAAAGAATAAATAATAATAATAACAAACTGCACTTTTAAACACCTTTTAAACACCACCTTTAGGGTGGAATTTATCTACACAAGAACAACAGAATATAGGGAAGTGCATTTGATGAATCAAATAATAATAATTGTAAATGCATACTGAAGTTTCACAGAAACTATTTCTTATTATACAAATTTACAAATCTGAAGACAAACATTTGCTTCAACTTCTAAAATTCATTAACTGGCTTTATTCTATGATTATAACATCATCATCTACTTGAGCTCTCTCATCCAAATCGCTCGTTTTCTTTATAACACTAACCGACAGTGGCAAATTAGAGCTCTTAGTAGTTATTGGCACAGTTTTACTTTTATTAACTTCTTGAATACGACCAGAACTACTAGATCCGGGAACCTATAAAAACGATTACAACAATATTTTTACATTTTTTTAAAGAAAACAACAAACCTGACTTATAGAAATGCCAGAATCTAACGAGAAAGACGGTAAATTATTAAGTTGTTGAGGATTTAAAATTTTAACTTTGTCTACCAAATGTTGCTTTTGTTTATCCGCTAATTTCTCTTGTAACGTTTTAACTACGCCACTCGGAGAAAATGTGGTAGGCACTTTTGGCAAACCGATAGTTTGCATAATTGGAGTTATGGAAATGTTTGGCCTTTCTCCGTAACGACTCGTATTTGGTAAAGGTTGAGGTTTAGGATATTTTTTTGGGTCCTTAAAAAGAAATTGTATTTTTACAGAATTATTTAATCGTGTCACTAACCATAGCTTGAGCTTCGGAAGTTGGCAGATTTATGGTTATGGTTTCCGGTTTACTAGTACTCGCTCGAGATGAGGCATACTTTAGAGTGGATGTTTGTGAATTTTTACCAAAACCAGCCGTCGTATACGTGGGATTTGGTTTCGGTTGTGATTTCAAAATCGATACACTGGAAGTGGTTTTGGGTGGTACAATTTTTTTGCTCGCTTCCGTAATTTTCGTAGTAGAAGTGCATTGTTCTACTAGTTGTTGTATTAAGCTCGGGCTTAAGTTGTTCGCATTTTGAGCGATTTGATTCAATGCTAGAGGATTGAGTCCGGAGTTTGCCATTTGGCCGAAAGCTTGTAGTAACGGGTTTGAATTTAAAAATGGCACTTGATTGTTTCGTGGTTGAGAAAACTGACTAGAAACTTGTTCCTGTTGACCAAACGCAAATCGATTTATTTCGGACAACGTTTTGTACTGCCTGATCAACTCTTCTTGATATTTGATCATGTAGTTGATGGCGTTTTGCTCGTACACCATGCTCGACCAAGATAATTGGTTTGAGTTTTGAATCGGACTTCTACCTCTAGGCAGTTGTTTAACGAGTCCCGGTTGTTTGGGTCCCGGAGGACGACCACGAGGTCTTCCTATAGTTGGACGTTTTAACGATGGATTTGTACGTAGAACGCTGGACGGTGTGGGTAAAACTGGATTCTGCAAAAACGAACTTTGAAGCAATCAAAATTTGCCGAATTACTCTTACCGGTCCCGTCACTATAGGAGGAGCAGATGTCGGAGGTACGATCTGTTTTGCAGGGATCAGTTTCGGTTTTTCGACCACTTTGTGCTGCTGGCAATATTTCAACGCCAGTTCAAGTACATTTTGATTTTCCGGAATCTACAATTACGACGGTAAACTTAAACATTAAAGAAAATCCCTAGATTACCATATCCTGCTTTAATTTCTTGTAAGCTTCCACAACCATGGCACTAAACGTACTCTCTTTAAGAGAAATATTTTTCTGTACACGTTGATATGCTCGAAACACGTCCATTAAAAACTTATGTAGACTCCCCGAATTATTGGCATTTTTCATCTGCGATCTTAAGGAATGAATGCACATCGATAGCGCTTGCTCGGATAATTGCTCGCGTTCAGAATTCCTAATATAAATTCTAAAAAAACAAATAAGAGACCAAACGATAACGGTGCAAATCAAACTTACTTATCAGCATCCGGAGTGCGTCTTAACTGCAAACAGACATCAAGCAAGACTTTGTGATCGTTAACCTGTCTTAACACTTGCAGTAAAATCGTAACGCAGCGATTCATATGAGCCGCTAAAGAGCCGGCACGATCGATTTCGCTCGAGGGAATCCTCCAAACCCCCTAAAAACTTCAATTTCATTTCAAATTGTTTAATTTGACGGTCTTACATTAAAGAAGTTGTTTGCTTTATGTTCGGCAAATAATCCTTGAACTGCACTGCCATTCTCACATTTGTATTCACCCAACAACAGTTGACGACACTTACTGACGTCTTTTTTGCTCGAATAATTTAAATACACGTGAACTAAACGGTATAAAGCCTTATAATTCTGTGGCAATCTCGTTATGCACTCTTCTAAACCTGTGTGAAAAGTTTTAAATTACATTTTACTACAACTAAAAGTGACCATTACCAGAAATGCTACGATTTACAAGAACATCGACTTCGGAGCTCGTTAAATATGATGGACTATCGGATCCGGAGCTCGTCGACGAGCTGCTCGAATCATCGCTGTCTTCCGATTCGGAACTCGAACTGTCGCTCGAAGAAGATAAACTCGTTGTCGTTTCATCTACAGATTTCTACGAAAATAATTTAACTTTTGACACCAAATTTTAAATCGCCCGTGACTTACTCTTATTTCCACGACACTTTCTTCCACTTTTTTATCCGTTTCAATCGAAGGTGGCAGTTTAACATCTTCGACGTTTGTATCAGAGTCCGTATCCATAACTTGTAGTTGTTTAGACATGGTTTCTTGCATTAAAGCGTCCATGATGTCTTGCGCATTTTCGGTTTTAATAGTCGTCGTTGATAAAGCTTCCAATTCCACTTTATTTATCATATCATCAACGCATACGACAATCTCGGCATAATCGTCTTTTGCTCGAGCTTCGGATACTTCTTTACTGACCGTTTTCTCGATTTTATCAGACTCGGTAGTAGACTTGTAATGTTGAGATGTATCCAAACACTTTTTAAAAACTTTTCCCAAACTACTCGTAATATTTTTTCCTTCGTGTAACTCCAAATACTTTAATATGGAAGCATGAATTCTGTAATGAATTTCTAAGGCTTCGAGAGAAAGATGTTGAGGGTTGTGGTATTGTATCTTGTTAGGATAAGTGGCGTTGTTTTCTTGCAACAAAGCCGCCGCCTTAAAACTGTATTGTAAACATTTTTACATTCAAAAAATTAAGGCTCACCAAGAGGTAATGTTGTAAATATTCTATTGGTTCTTTGCTTTTCTTCTCGGCTACTTTGCCCAACATGTAGTGATGAAGCCATCTTTCGTCAGGATCGGTTCGTTCCGCTTCGTACAAGTCGAGAGCTTTGGAAAAGCTAACTCCAGAACTGTTTAAGTAACTTTCTTTTTCATTTTCAAGAAACTCAAACCTACAAGTGAAAAAAACTTAGAGTCTTAAAGTCTGAGTCTTAAAACTCAGAAAAAGCACCCCACAAACTACAACTAACACGATAATCATAAGATTTTGTCTAAGGGCACCTTTCAAAATCTTGAAGGGTTTTAAAAAGAGGAAAGTCTCTTGCAAGAGTTTAAATTTTCCTAAAAGAGTATTTGAAACATCTTACAAGAATTTGAAGTTTCTCACAAGAACTTTAAGTCAATTTTAGTAGTTTAAAAGATTCTGACGGAAGCTTGAAGTCTTGAAAAAGAAGCTAAAGCCTTTTGTAGGAGTTTGTAATTACTGAAAAGAGCATAGAGCGTCTAACAAGAGTCACTTTAACAAGATTTCATCGACAAAATAAAGCTTTTAATTAAATAAAATCTATACAAAATTTAGAAGCGTATTCAGGAAGTTTTCTATTATAATAAAATATTATTACTTACTTGCCCATACTAAACGTATCAGATTCATATTTCAACAACCTAGAACAGTAGGAATGCACCGTATATTCGAAAGAACCAAATTCGATCCACAAAGTAATGGGATCTTCTATTATATTGAGAGCTTGTTGAAAACAAATTCGAGAACTTTTAGCTATTTCCAAAAATTCGTTTTCGCTCTTAAATTTTTCACAATGAGTCAGTTTATGTTCCAACTGACTGGCAAAACCCAATGCTAAATCTGCCCAAGTATCGGATCTTTGAGGATTAATACACAAATCCTGCAAAAAATATTTGACGCTCCTTTTTATTTCTCCTTGTTTAAAATAGTAATCTCCCAGTAAATAATATAAGGCACGAATTTTATTAGGAAACTCGATCGGTTGTGGTAATTTCGTGGAACTTCCTTGTACAAAATCGGATATTTGTGGCACTAAGGATTGTAAATCACAGTCGGCCGGGACTAAAGCTATTATGCGTTGTAACAGTTGTTCTAAATCCGACGTTATAGATATCGATTTAAAAGAATCAAATTCTGGTAAATGGTCCGGACAAAAAAATTCATAAAGTTGTTGAGCACGTTCCCACGATAAGGGCAAAGGATTTACATTATGATCGGCCAAATGTCTCGAAATCTGTGATTAATACTTTTATAAAATTTAAAACGTTTAAAAGGAACACACAAACCTTGTTCTTCTTACTAGGGTGTTGGTAGAGACAAAAAAATGCTTGTTCTAGATGAATGTCGATTTTATCTCTTAAACATTCAAAAATTGGAGTATCCAAACGATCCAAGATGTTGTCTATTATAAAGTGAAGCAGTTCGCCCGATGAGGCCAGACACAAACTTTTGGGACCTGCAATAATGGAGGAGCTTCAATATTATGTGACCCAACTAATTACTTGATTTTATACCTAGAAATTCGTGAGCCGAAAACAAAACTGCTATAGAAGCCGGTAGTTCCTTCTCTTGAGAGTCTTCATTTTCGACAATTTTATCTTCGGATTTCCGTTTCTTCCACACGTGTTCAACCACCTTTGAAGCTTGCTCTCGGTGTTCGTCCCTAATTAATTAAAATTACCTAAATGTAACTCTACTTATTTGAATAGTACCTCAAAAGAATGTAATAAAGAAGAATCCAAGGAACGACAGTTCCTAACGCAATGCTACGAGTACCTTCCATGTTCAACTGCCGGCAAACGATTAGACATAAATTTTTGATCAACGAGCAAGTTGCATCTTGTGTTAGAACATCGACTATAACAATATACGTGAAGTCATTAACATAGAAAGAGTTAGAAACATACCGACTGCTACAGTTTCTTCTTTAACAATTTCGTATAAAACTACAATGCACTTATTAAGAACCATCTGCCACTTTTCATTATCTTGGAAAGGCTTTAAGAAATAAGGAACTGCTTCTGCTAAACATTTTTCGGTCCAAACAAAACATTTAGCTTTATCGGTATACCACAGAGAATCCATGAGCATACCCAACTGAGCTTGTCGGCCTATTTTACCGAAAGTCGGTGGACTGCCGACGCAGGAAAATGTCGACTCTAATATTTCTATCACTTCCTCAAATTGTCTCGAGTTGTACATCTGTTCTAAGTGACTCAGTGAATCGATCCTTAAAATATTACAACTGCTATACATTTCTGTTACTTACTAAAGTGTAAAACTTACATTTGGAGATGTCTAAGGACTTTTTCTAAAACACGAAGCGAAACTGCAGGGCAGGCCTTGTAATTGGGGTAGTAAAGACAAAATTTTTGTTCGTTTCTGATTTCTTCATTCGTGATAACCTCGTGAACCTATTATTTTATTTAAAAAAGTAAAAAAACGTGGAAGATCTATTTCCCCAAAGAAACTTACAAGTTCCAAGGCACGAATGGCTAAAACGTTTTCTAACGATTTTCTAAAAACGTGAGCTCTTAGCCAATGAACACGTATAAAAAACGATACAGAATCCTCCTTCCAATGCTCTTCCCATCCGCTTATCATTTGCAAAATCGTTAGGGAAGTTATGTGAATTTCTCCTTCTAACTCCAAGTCCCTATTAGAGATGAACAATAAATTCTCGAGTTAAAAGTTGAGTGTAACATTACCCAAAAGAAGATTTATAAGACACAAATTCGCCAAACAATAAAGTAGCTAAAGCGTCATTTTTGATTTCTTCGAATGAAATGTCTGAAGAGAAAATAGGCGGATGTTCAAAATGTTCCCTACAAAATAACGGATTAGGTAACAATTACATTAAATAAAAATCGTAAAGTATACCTATACATGTGGTACAACTCGATGTAAATAGAAACGAGTTTTTTGGGCCATTTCAAATTCCAAAACGAAGCTAAAGTGTGCACAACTTCTTCCACCAAAGAGACTGCATCGCAACATTCCCATTCTTTAGTCCAAAATTTCAAAACATCCTCCTTTTCTTTTTGAGAACCAAAATAGTTGACCCTTAAATCATTTTCATAGTCTTAATTAGAGACCATAAACGAGGCCTAATAAATTTTGACGTGCTGTAATATTGGCCACAATTTTTAAAAATGTTTCAAACTTTGAAAAGGTTCTGTAAATATCTTAAAAGAGCTCAGAATAGTCTCACAAGTCTCTTAGGAGAGTAAGCATTATACTGGAAGCCTCTAGTAATTTTTAATGAGTGCAAAAGGGTATAAGAAAACCTTCTTAGACTTCTTAAGTGTTCTAAGAGACTTTATACCTTCATATGTGTTTACAAAAACCCTGACAAGTGAAATTTTATCAAAAACTTATATTTAAAGATATTTGCAAGATTTCTCGCAACTCACAGTTAGGCTGTTACTACTGTCTATGCTCTATGACTGAGCATCTTTTACCGGACGCCCAAATAATGTGAAACTGTGCAACACTTTGCTTTGCCTCCAGTACACTTTTACATTCATTACTTACGTAGAATCAGAAGCATTTGGTGATGGAATTGGTGACAAACAAGTAACTGTAGGTTGTTGATTAATAAATAAATTTTGAATGTCTGAAGTATTCATAGAATCTTCGATATCATCGTTCTTTTCAAACTGTAACCCGTTTGGCCTAAAAAAATGAATTTGCAACTGCCAAATTTAAGACCAAAAAAACTTACAATAAATGGGTCGGAATTATCCTTTTTAAAGCATCTTCGACACAAAGGTCCTTCTCCGATTTGGCTTTTTTTGCCGACTTACGTTTACTATGCCACCCCCAAACTTGTAAATCTAGCAACAAGTTTCTACGTCTTTTAGTGCCTTGTTTTTTATCCATCTTCTGTTCTACATTTTCTTCTTGATCTTCTGTATCTTGATCCATCTACAAAATAGTTTACAATACAAAAATACTCTAATTGAATAAACTACAAACCTCGTCGTTGTCCTCTGCCTGACTGCTATTTATATTTTCGGCGTCGGCATCGCCATTATGTTCACTAGTCACAGATACTCGACGTTCGATACTTTCTTTTCCGTTAACTTTACCGTCAACTTCAACAATTGCACTTAAATCTTCCATTTGGACGTCATTTTCTATGACAACTTGCTTATCTTCGGCAAGTAATTCTAAATCTGTTGTTGAAACTGTAGCTTGGCTCATGCATTTAGTCAAGTCGACTTTACAAAAATGGCTCTAGAAGGTTAATTTTAAACTTTCATCAATACAAAAGTAATAACTTACTAATTTATTATCCGATATGTATTTATGAACTTTTGCTACTGTTTTTCCAACAGCCACCCAAGTATACTCTTCTAAAAGTGTCGGTAAGGGAACTACCGGTAAGGGTTTCGGCGCTAACAATTTTTCTAATTCGTTAATTCGATCGCTAATTTTTCTAACCAACTTCAAACACACCTCTTCATCTTCTTTTTCCACTATTACATCTAAGTCTGGTTCTAAAATGCTAAGTATTGATTTAAGAATAGTCAATAAGTAAACCATCACTAATAACTTACTAATCTGGATTGTAAAGTTTGTAATAATCCCTAGCGGCAGGATTCGATTCGTATATTAATTTACGTAAAACAAGACCTCTGGTATAATCTGCATTAATTAATAAAGCCTTGGTGATGTGTACCAAACATCCGATCGTATCGTTCGTCGAATATAAAAGTACTATAAGGTAGTCTAAACAAGGCCAATGAGAATCGTTACATTCTAGCCCTTGCAAGAAAGCGTAAATTGCCTGTTTAAAGTGGTCTAACTTTAATGCCATTACTCCTAATTTATACCATATAGTTACATCGGTACGGTCCAATTTCGAGGCCTTGAAAACTTAATTTTCAATACTATCGTAAATCCAATTATTAACTTACCAAAGTGTAACTTTCTAAGGCGTCTTTAAAATTATGTTTATCACGAGCTATATTACCGATATTGACTAAACACGAATATTTAAGAGTCGACATCGTTTTAGGTAAACCACCCTGACTTTCCAATTGCGGAATGTTTTGTTGTAATAACTGCTGTAATAACAACTCAGACTCTTCCAGATCTCCATTACTTTGTAATCTTAGAGCTTTATTGTAAATGTTAAGAGCGATTTCTTCCTGTAAACAAATTAAATAAAAAATTAGAAGGTTCGTTTCGTAACGAATTATTACCTGAGCTTCTTTTCTAATTACGGGGGCATCTTCGTCCGATAGTGAATCTCTGTTAAGGGCCCTTATTTTTAACATTTTCACTTATAATATTAATGTAATATAGCAAAGAAAATAAGAACGGTCGGGGTTAGATTATCTTGGGATAATTTGAAGCAACAGCTGTCATCTGTCATTCTTCCTTTTGACGGCTGTCAATTGTGAGATAGTTCAGCGGAATATTTTTCAGAAGTAATAGAGGGCACTACCGACTAAAATATCTATTATTAATTTATTATTTTATGCAAAAATGGATTAAGAGGCATATATATCCTATTCGTGCAACTACCTATAGCTACTACTGAATAAGAAATTGTTGTTCTACGAACTGGCGTGTTTTTAAGAGTATAAATAAACAATAATTGTACTGGTGAAAAACCATACAACACGCTTTACTGGTAAGAAACCATATTAGTTGTGTTACCCTTTTCAATTTTATTTGAGATCAGTTAAATAAGTAAAATAATTACCCTAATTACTCGAATTTTATTTTCATTGATACACCTAAAGATTTTGAGATGGCCGGCCAGAGTAAAACTGGATTCATTTCAAGAGAAGATAAAAGATATTATAGTCGCAATAAAACTATTAGTCGTAACTTTTATTGTTTATTCACAAATACGGACAATATGAAACGTTATTTACAATTCCACGCACACACATATCTTTAATATTTAAAACAATGTATTTACAAAACTATACAACAACACAAAACAACTTCTTATCTAAGATATTTACAATTATTACCTTAAAAGGTAGTACAAAAATCATTCGCTTCAATTATATTTCAATTCAAACAGCTTCCCTAAAAATAATTTTTCGAGATCAGCCTTATAAGAATCATGTTATCTATATACATTATACATTCTCTTAACAATAAGCTACTGGCTTAATTACTCTTAAGTAGAAGTCTTTTTCGAGCAGTCCCTCGATTAATTTGATATAAATGACTAGTTTTTTCAAATTTTGCGGCCGCCTTACAAAAATGTCTCTACCGAACTTACTTGAATTTGATCCACAAAAACGTACCGTTAAACCATAGTTATATTGCGTCTTTTTTTCTCGCCACTATTGACGGAACTTAAAGAGCCCTGTAAACTAGCACTATAAGGATCGTTATTTCTTTGCATCGATTGGTAAATCGGATGGTTTTGTTGGTTGGCGATCAACTGCTGTTGATGAATGCCGTAAATGTCGTAATTCACGGGGTAGCCGTTGGAACTGTACGCCGGTAGAGGAGGCACGGGAGGTGCATGTCCCTGATGATAATGCTCTTGTGCAATTTGATGGCCGTTTATGTTCATGTGGTCCACATTTTGACCGTTTAAAGATAAATGATCCATCTGAGAACCATTCATGAACATTTCTTGATGTTGGGCCAACAGTTGTTCTTCGGATATCATGTTATCGAGAGGGCTGTGGCGTCTTTCGTGTTCGTGCAATAACTGCGAGGCACTCCACGAATTATAAGGGCTCAAAGTTTGTCCGCCACGTTGCAAACTGTTACTGGAAATTACGCTTAAGCCTGCGTAGGTGTTGTTCAACTCGCGTTGTTGATTCTGGAACTGTTGTTGCTTTAATTCCTCGATTAATTGTTGTTCTTGTTGGTGCACTAAGGAGTATCGCTTTTTTGGTTCGTCTTCAAAAGAAAAGTTGTTGATCGGAACACCGATCGTATGGTGGTCGGGCAAATCCGAATGATTGATGTATCCTTGATCCATATTCATTTGATTGGAATGTAACGGCGAACTGGGTACGATCGTAACTGTAGCGCTAAGTTTGTCATTTTGCAAATTCTTCGATTTGGATTTTTTGTGATTTATGTGGCTGCGACGTTTAATGACGCAAAAATAACAATATAAAGTCAAAATGATGGCCAAAATAACGATACCGATTATAATTGGTAAAATGACTTCAAGGCCAAAATTGCTCTTAGCTACACTCGGTTGAAGCATATCAATTCCGACGGAATGTACTTGATTCGGCCAGATCGTGTGATCGTTCGGAATATAAGTGGGTGGCACCGTTGGTGGAGGAGGCGGCGAAGGTACCAAGACGCGAACCCAATTTGAAAGTGGTGCAGCTTGAATATCGGAATACATTTGAGGATAAGCACGTACGACAAAATACAAAGTTTTATCCAACAGTTGTCTTTCTTTGGTCATATCGAGAACTACAGTTGTTTCCGATCCCGTCGCCAAAACGTGTGGAATTACGTGTTCCCAACTTATACCTCTAGTTTCGTAATTGTCCACTATATCGGTGAGCCGAGAGGAATATTTTATTTCGTATCGAGCCGGTCTAGAACCGCCCATATCGGGCGACGTCCAACTTAATAAAGCTTTCATGTCTTCGCTCTTGACCTGAACTTTTAAATCGCCTATTCGACCTACGGAAATTTGGCTAGCCTTCAATATGTCATCTCCAGAAATTCCAAGCGTTATAGGTGCTAAAACTCTTTGGAAAGGCGACAGAGGTCTGACACTGGAAGTTGGGGCGATGTTACTACCACAGCATGGTTTCTCTTCTGCAAGAAAACGAAACTACTATAAAAGACGTTCACGTTAAGCTCATATATGTACTACATGGGTTAAGATCAACGTGCGGTTTTGATACCTCTTACAACAGGGATATGCAAAGTTGCAAAGTGGGACTCAAAAATCAAAAGGTCACAAGGCAGTTACAAATGGAAGATTCTTGCAAGATCTGCATCCATAGCCTCACACCTAAATGCCATTTACTGTAATGTAAGTACGCTACTGCATTTTGCATATGACTGAATATTTCAAAATAAGTTTTTTTAAATTTATAATATTGTACTAGGTATCAAAGACACTTGGTATATTTTTACAACAATGTGTGGATTACTGACAAACTCACAGCTCATCTAAGCTCGTAAACCTAATCTAAAAACAAAAGTGCGCAAATGAGCACTCTAATACTCACCATCACTGATTAAAGAATTCTGCCAAGTATAAGCGGTATTTCCATTATCCGTCACGGTTGCTTCAAAAGTATACACTCCGGGCCCACCGGGCGCTGCACTAAAATACCTCGAGTAAATTCCATCTCCTTTGGTAATATCTGGATCTCCACTACCAGTATCCATCAACTCAAAATTATCGCTGTACGCAAGAGATCCATTAATTTCCGATCTCGTGACCATCACTTCAACTTTTGCGCCAAGAATGGGCCAATTTCCGTGCTTAATTTCGGCCAATAGGATGATGGGTCCTCCCGGTCGATTGGTACGAGTCCAAAATTTTGCGCGAATCACAGGTACCGTTCTCGAACGTGGAGTCGCCACTACTTGGATGTAATGGGGCTGTGGATTACCGGCGTATCGTTCGATGGTGTAGGTCCAAGTTCCTGGCTATAAATAAATTTACCGTTAAACTCGATTTAAATTAAAATGTCGGGGTAAGTTTTACCTCAGTAATGTTCGCGGCCAAAGAAATAATTTTAACGTTCAACATATTTTCGCTACGACTGACGTATTCCTGATGACTGGGACTTATTAGGGAGAGGCCTCTGATTAATGGCGAATCGGTGTTATGGGTGTACACCATGAAGCGTGCAGGTTCTCCCATGTTGTCTTCTAATACGAAACTTCCAGTAACTGACGTTCTACCGTCGTCCGTCAATTTTCTTCTGTGAATCTGGTAAAAAAAGGACGTTATTTCAAACTACTTGCGTACTTTTAGAAATTATTTACCTCCATAGGTAAGTCGGAAGGATTACCGGAATAAAATCGTTCTACAATGTTATACAGGACGTTCGTTAATTGAAAATACGTCGATAACATGCTCATATCGATGTTATACTTTTTTTCTGTGACCGTATAAGCGACACCATTAGTACGTGTCGCCAGAGAATCCAAAGGATTAGTTCGAATTAATTCGGGGTAATTAATTGTGGCAAAGCGTATTTTGGAGCGTTTGGCTTCCACGGTCAAATTCTCCAATTCGGAATTCCAATTCATACCCGGAGCAATCACGACGATTACGTTTTTAGCCTGGTTTCTGTACTTTGTGTGCTCTTTAAGCATAGAGATGGCTTCCTTCATCGCGCAATGAAGGCAGGCCGGTTGGCTCGAATCTTCAGAGGTGTAAGGGATGTTAGACGATATTATATCTCGCGAGTTGGAATTTTTAAGGGATAGGATGTTTAGTAGTTTAGTGAAGCCGTTTTCGTGTGCCAACAAAACGCCCAATTCCGAATTGCTCGGTAAATCGTATAGTGCCCATTTGCGTATTGCCACTTTCATGTAATTCCAAGACTCTCTTTGCAACATATCTTTGGTGTTTTCGATGATTAGGACGTAGCGCGTTAGATTTTGTTTGGTGTACGTTATTTTAGGAACTGTGTTGGTTATTTCGGTCGTGTCTTGATGATTGTTGGGTATCGAATTGATGGAAAAATCGGGATGGTTGCTTATGATGTCGAACGTACTACGTCTGTTACACATTAAATTTTGTTTGGTCGGCGCGTATCGATCGTGGGTACCTTCATCACAAAACATCGTGACGGAAGGCGCTTCGGCGGCAAACAAAATGGAACTTCTGGAATTTCTATCGACCATTTGCGTAAAATTGTAACTTATATCCGGATTGGCACAAATTCTAAACAAAAAGTGCGATTATTGGAAAACATTTCACGAGAAATGCGTCTTAGAACTTACCCATTATCTTTGATCGGTAGACTGGAGCAGCCCGTAACTTTGTTGGTTTTAGTATCATCGTCGTAGTAACAGGTGGGATAAATTGGGTCGTTCTTGTATCCCTGTTCTTCGAAAATTCCGTATCTGTACATGGCGAACTCCTTCACCAACGTTCGTGTCAAAGTATCGTCTTGCATCATTAAACTTTCGAAACTTAAATAAATTTGATCTCCGGGCTGTCCACAACCTGCCGACTGTTGAGTCCATATTCTCTCTCTGGCAGGACCTCGAGGTAATATCGTTATATCTGTACTATCGCCGGCGCCGGAAGACGTTAGCTTCGAAACGCACGAATCGGGCCAAGATGCAGGAAGAACAACGGTGGCCGACTGGAGAAAAGCTCGACCATCCAAAGCGGCGAACAAGTATTGAGAAGCACCAGCTAATGTCGCCTGAAAAGAAATTTAAATTATTAACATAAGTTCGGCTGGAAAACTACGTTGTGAAGGGAACAACATCGAGGCATTCTCGAAAAAGGCAGACGTTACTTAACTTAGACAAGAAGTTAACATTTCACGATTTAACAATTAAATTAGTGATGGGTAATCTATTGGAAGTACCTACTAAAGAGAAAGTTGCGTGTTATCGTTTAAAAGAGGATTATTTTATATTTCGTAACAAAAGATCGAGTATAAAAGTAATCGTTAAGAAATTTAATTAAGTTCCCCCTCTTTTAAATTGTCGAATTACCATTTCAATTCAACTGGTCGGGAAATGTGCGATATTTGAATTTCAAAGGCTTACAAGCACCACCAGAGTGATACGACCCTTCTTAAGAGGGGTTCAGACAAAAGGACGTTTACGAACGGATTAACAAGACATACGTAAAAGAGAGAGGGGGGGGGGGCTTTGATGTGTCACTTGTTCCAGTATTAAATAGCGAAATCATCTCAAGTTCCTCGTGAATCGTGAACCCAACCCTTAACCCTTAATTTAATAATAAAAGGTATATCAAAGTTAAACGTTTTTTAATTTCCAGTTTATTTTATTAAAAGAAAATTGTGAGCACTTAAAACCCTAAAATTACAGTCATTAATTTGAAATAAAAAATTTTTTTTGGATAACTCCGAGTATACTTAAAATTACATTAACCTCGATGGTTAAGCTTTTACAAACACAAAGTTTAGTGTCTAGAAAGAATTTAAATTTTTCTATCACCCAAAGCGCTGTATTTTTAAAATCCCTGTTTATGTAATTTTGTTAACACGAAGGATATTAAAATTTTAGTTACTTTCTTGATCTATGGCGGTTTATGTTTATACACAACATGTAGAAAATGATGTGGTCAATAACATTTGAATTCTCGGAGTCGGATTATTTTATCGGATTTAATTTTTAAAATTTTTCTCAACGGCGCCAAGCCTTCGTTTGTTTCTTAATAATTTCGTAATTATAGGTCATTGACAATCCGCTATAAAGAAATTATTATTATAACTTAATTACGCTCTGACTGATAAGAAAAGAGGCCTTTATGTAAGTTCATTGATTAACTTCAGAGAAGCACAAGTATTTAATTATGTTTTTAATTAAATTTCTCATCTAGACAAAAAAAGAGTAAAATAAACCCAGCATTTATGTAATTTTTTACTTAAATTCGCTTTTAAATTATAGACTATTTTTGGGATATTACACAAAAGAACTGAAACAGGTAGATAAAAGTTTAACTATCATTTAAGTGCTTCTGTAATAATACGGTAGTTGGAAGTGTAACAAAACGTTTCCGGACTTCTAGAAAATATCACAATTTCTTCTCACACGCCCCTTAACTTATATACCTACTGTTTGGAAAATTAATGTTTCGTTTTGTAAGAAAAAATGGGAAACAAAACGAAAGTACCAGACTTATGTGAATTTCTCTTCAGATGGACCTTCAAATCAAATTTGGAGACCGATAAAATTAATATACAAGTTTTGGGGGTAGGAACCTAAAACTTTAGTCGAAAAATGTAAAAATATACTGGGTGTTCCATTCAAAAATTTGAAGAAAAAGCACATTTACTCCCGAGTGGTGTAGTCGATTTTGAACATCAAACTAAAGTGACAATATCTCGAGAACGGCAAGTTCTAGCGTTCTAGCCCACTATACCATTTAACAAATTTTGCTGTACATTTGTATAAGAATCCAAAAATACCATAACCTACGGGGTTCTATTAAAAAAAATTGACAAAAATCACATTTTCTTTCGAGTGGTGTAGTGTAGTCGATTTTGACCATCAAACTAGATAAAATCTCAAGAACGGTTTTTTGTAAGTCGGAAGACCAATTTTCATGTATATTTTTTTTACTATAAATCCAAAAATGCTGAAATATGCGGGGTGGCCCAATCAAGAAATTCCCGGTTAAAATAGATGAATACATTCCCTCCTCATTGTCGCACTTTAAAATGTAGGTAATAATTGAAATTTTACATTTAACTGTAAATTGGCTCATTACGAACGTTATATTAATTAAAATCGTGTGCGTTTATAAACTTGGGAGAAATTTATAGCCCGAAGAATAAATCAGCGATGAGTTTCACAAGCTAATCATCAATTTTATTTTATTCAAAGTAGGTTAAGGTGTTAGGTACTTATACGAAAATTTTTTTCCTAAACCGCACCTTATTAAAATTATTATTCGGAAGAAAAAAATTATAATTTTTGAGAGATTAGTAAATTGTTTAACTTTTTTAAAGCAAACTTGTGGTGGTATATTTACTGTACAACATGACAACAAGTTTAGATTAATATCTTGCGCGATGGTATGTAACAATAAAAAGGATTGCCTCGCGAGAAATAGGAAGGTCTTCGAGCATCATCTTTGTGAAAGTGCACACATTTACCTACTTAAGTTTAACAATTTTTTTTTCAAATATAAAGGAGAGTCTTTCGAGATACCCATCCATTAGGCACCTACGTGGGGATTACGTAAAATTAAGAAATAAGAATTATGGCTAATTTTTTATGAAATATGGCCAAGGTGGCACCGTGAGCATAATTTAATATTTGAAAATTATTTACGTGTACGTGCTGGACGAGATGGGTGGATGGATTAAATTTCGTACCAGTTGGAAAACGTAGGTTTTAAAAAAAAGGTTCAACATCGACATATTAACTAACCATCTAAGCAGAAACTGCAACCGTATACACCTACCTTATGTCGTCCTTTAATTTATTCTTCGTTATTTAAAAAAATCTCCCCCGAACTTCAAAACGGTCGTTTTTACAAAAATTTAAGGGCTTAAAAGTGAAATAAGCCACGTTCGTAAATTGATTTAATTTTACTTTACAACCGTGAGAACTTTAAAAAAGGCAATGATGCTTCAAATCGTGACTACGAGAGCTAGCACCACGAAAGAATCGGTAATTAGGTATGCATATATGCATGCAATATGAATAGCGAGCCATCTTCATTTGAAAGGCTAAGCAGCGTGTATGCTTTTAGAATCCAAATGACCTTTATGTCTCATCCTATAATTAGAAATTGCTTTTTTTTGTAACCAATTAAAAAACCAACACGTATAGGTATAATGTTCTTACCTACATCGAGGTACGACCAACGGTTTATTTATTAAAAGATCACGAATTAATCAAAAGAGAAGAGAAAATTCGCTAATTTAGACGCTCGGTCAAGCTACGATGAGGCTACGAGTTCTCGCAAAGTGCGAGGTCCTCTTTTTTCAATTTTATTGAGACCTTTGAACCAAAGTACACGCCGTTGCGAGTTATTCAAACAATAGACAAGATCACTATTCACTACATCAGCGTTTTAGCAAGAGGAAACTTCTCCCTTTCTTTCCGAGAAGGCACCTGTTTACAGTTCGACCGGAAACTTATACACACACACAATTCGTTCTCATGAGGATGTCAGCATATTTAAATAAGCGATCCTTTTTCCCTCCTAAAGGTACATTTTTAATAAAATATAAACGGCTCGAAAAACGAAGACGTTCCAACTTCAAATATTTAACTATTAACGAGTTCAAATTGGCTGGTAAAGTTCAAGAATATTTTACGTTAAAGCACGTCAATTATCTTCCAATCGAACGCTTTTAAAAAATCCCGAACAGGTAAATCACGTCGATGAAGAATCGATCCATAAACGTGACTTTGTACAAGAGCACGATCCTCTCTCGACATCACATCTTAAAATGCTACATAATGGTAATACATAATGGAAAGACAATTAACTCTAATCTTCATTATTTTATTGCTCTTTTTTATACGGATGAGCGTAATATCTAAATTATAACGAACGTAATTTAGCTCTAATAATTATCCGTCTATTGTTGCGGATTTTGTAATAAGCGATCGAATTTACGATACTCCAGAGGAGGTCTCGAACCTGCCGTTAAGTGTCTCGAAATTATTTATTAGCTGTACCTGTGCGACTCCAATCGTCATCGATATTTTTCTAATAAATTTCCAACAACTTCTTTAACAAACACAACTAAAAATGGTCGTAAGGGGTGGAAGACGCGATATCCAATAACGAATAAAATGCAAATTATACCAACAACGATTTTTGAAACCTTAAAAAGAAATGTGCAGTAAGTTGAGAAGTCATCGCACCGCTTATAATCGCGCCAACTTGGAGACAGAGCTAGAATAACAATACAATTACATTACGTCATGAATAAAATATCAATTTTACTAAAGGGTGCGCCATTTTTATGAAAAAGTATTTCCATAAATACGAATCCACGAGTCAAGGTAGTGAGTGATTCCACACATTCCAGCATTCCATACGTAAATCCGGATTATCCCATTTCATTACGATTTGGACACCTTGTAAGCTACAAGCTAACCATACTTTCTTCGAGAAAGATTCAGAACGTATATGTCTCCAATTCTAAATTTGGGGGCGCGCACTCGGGGTTTCAAATTGAACAGGTGATATGCATATAAACTGTGGACAAGTGTGGGCGGTGGAATGGCGATGATTAAAATACTGGGCCCACGATAAGCCATCGAACAAGCTATGAAAAGCGACACTTTCGGATCCAGGTCCGGTTCTGTAAAGATCGTTCCCTAAACGTATTTACAGAAAAACAAATTTCTTTTCGTATAAAGTCGTTGAAATTTTTAGAACATCGCCAAACTACAAGTATCAAAAAGGCATACGCTAAGTGTGAAGTTTAAAGTAATTGGTGAGAAGAAGACTTCGGCGCCAATACGGTCCTGTTGGTACCTTATGAAAATATTTGCCATTAAAGTTGACAAAAACATCTAACGCCTTCCAAAGATGGCAGATTAAATAAATTGTTAAAGTAATTAATAGGTAATTATTATATAAAGCCGTTATAAAGAAGTTCCACGAAACGACTCTTTATTCAAATTAAAATGACTATAACCTGAAAACGTAAAAATATTCTCTTTTATTTATTACCGCTATATAATGTTGAGATGAGTGTCAAAAGGTCATTGCGAGTATGCAAAGAAAATTAAATTCAAATTTTTACACACTCGATCAACGGCAAAGTTATTTCATTTAAAGAAAATAATAGTTACATTAGAATAAAAAAATTTGTATTACTGCCATCACGAGAAACATCACATTAATACGCAAATTTTTGGAAAAATAACTTTCAACAAATGCACCAGAATAAATTAACCTTTCTCTAATTATAAACAATTTAATTTCTATTTTAGTGTGTTTTAACGGCTAAAATATTCCGTGTGATTTTACAGATAAAGAACAGTTCGTGGCAAACCCTTAAAACTTAATGTTCTATTAATTCGCAACTTATGAGGAACCAAAAACTACCAAAATATACAGGGTGGTGCCTTTAAAAAACGCGAGTAAAATCGTATTTTAACTTTAGTGAAGAAGTCTTTTTCAGAAGCAAACTGAAGAGACAATATCAAAAGAGCAGTTCGTGTTAGGCCCTTAAAACTTAATAATATATTAATCCATAACTTATAAGGAATTTAAAACTATCAAAATGTACAGGGTGTTGCATTTAAAAAACTCGAGTAAAAACGTTTAACGTTGGTGAAGAACTTTTTCTCTCTAAGAGACTATATTGAATGAACCGTTTGTAAGGAATCTAAAATGGCAAAAATATACAGGGTGTTACATTTAAAGAAATTAGCTAAACACACTGTGTACTGTTTAAATGAAATTATTAAAAACTGACTATGTACTATAGGTAATAGCCCATCCCTGAAAAAGATACCTATTATTACTAACGCAACGAAGTGTTGGAATAAAATTTGCTTTTCTGTGCGGTGAACATGTTACTTGATTATTAAGTGAAGTAACTTGTTTTAATTCGTACTTAATTAAGTACATAATTAATTAACTTCTGCAACTGTATACGTAACAGACAAACAATAAGGCACACTTTTCCTCATCATCTTCAAACCACCATCGAGTATTTTGTTACAAAAGAAAACTCCTCAAGCATAACTAATCAAATTTTACACACTACACTTGATAATTTAAAAAATTTTGTAAGAAAGCGAGGAAGTCGAGAAGCATTATAAATTTAAAAATCGTTTAACGAAGTAATTTTTAAAAAAATGGAATGGCTTCCAAACTGTCGTCTTCAAGAAGTGAAGAAGAAGGAGCAGTAGAGGGGTGGTTGGATTACCTAATGACAGAGTAGGTAAGTGCAGTAAAATTAAAAAATTAAATTAAAACAAAAAATACGTCGCGTCATCTTTCTTAATTTGTTAAAGTGAAAAATAATTTTCTATTATTATAAAAAATGGTTACTTACTTCTTCTATTCATCCGAAGCTACGTGAAATTAAAATGGCATTGTCATACTCGAGACGAGGGAGAAAAAAATAATTGTGGTTCATTACGTTTTATGAAATGTTCAATTAATTGTGCATTAAATCTCGTTAAAATAAAAAGTTTTTTAAAGGTTTTTCTGTAATAATTAGTGTCGTTAATACGCTTTGTTTCCGTAATTTATCATTATTATGATTTCGAGGAATGCGAAGAAAAATATACAGTCCATACAGTCGTTAAGTCGAGCGTCGTAAACCTTTTTTCCGTGGAGTATAAAAATAATTAATTTCTCGATTTAGAAAAACATAAGGAAATTCATAACGAAATGACTGGAGACTGGAGACTAGATTAATTCTACCACTTATTCGTTTTATCGCACAATTTGTTGTCGCAAGTTCCAAACGTACACCATCATCAACATACACAATAAATGTCTGCAATTTTAAAATTCCAGTAGAAAACTTATCAACGTTTAAGTGGTTGTTTATCTTGTTTTTTATGGAATAAAAGTGGTCCTATAATTTTTATCTTTAGGTCTTTTTAAAAGCTAAAAGGTTACTTAAAAGATGAGACTTCTTCTTAATGAAAAATTTTTATTACAAAATTATTATACGCCCTCCAGTTTCACTTTAACGTCCTGACGAAGGGACACTGGCCAAACACGTACACGGCGAGTACCACCCTGGAGATTTTTAATAATTAAAACGATTTAAAATAATATTTATACAGTCCACTTCAAAAAACAAGAACCGTAATTTCGCATGCTATTATGGAAAAAATTTAATACCATTGAGATGGCCCTGTATACATCATGGGGCATTTAAAAATGGAGATTGACACGATGAAGAAACCTCAAACCTGGAAGTAATTTGCAATACGCTTCGAGTAGTTCATTATATCAATTTATTATTTAGCTTCAAGGATGCATTAGCCAATATTAATGATGTATCAACAAGAATGTGACTAATAATGAACGAATTTATTATTAAATAAAACGATTATAATTTATAAACAAGTGAATGGATTTGAAAAATACATAAAAGTATAAATAACCTTCGGAGCTTCTTAATTTCTATCGTATTGTGAGTGGGATATAATATGCAGATAAGAAATATATTATAATTATTAATAACATTTAAAGTTTATCCGAGACGAATTATTTAAATAAAATTTTATCGTATATCAATGATAATGTTATGCAGCAAGTACACTACACTTTTAAAACATTTGTCGCCTTTTACGCTATACGAGGCGATTCAGATAACAAACAAGGTTTTGTTTACGGTGGTGCTCAAACTTTATTATTAGTGCTCAATTGAAATTAAGAATGCATTTCCAAAAGATTTTTTCAAATTTTGAATTTTTAAAAATATTTCGAGAGGTGATAAACGACTTCTTCAAAACCAAAACCTCCTATCGGCGTTACCTACTATCCGCGAACACCCAAAAACTTTTTTAAAACTACCGATTAGCAACTGCACTTACTCTTTTCAGTTTTACTAAATAAATCGAACAAATTGTAAATAATTGAACATCTTCGGTTACAAAATCGTGGAGCATCTCGCGCGGGTTAGGATATTTCCCACCGAACGACTTCGATATTGTTTGCTGTTGCTGTGGTGGTTGAAATAATTAGTTTTTAACCACAAAAATAAAGCTAATGGTGTGAGGCTATGTGGGACTGCTTCAAAAGAAGACTTTACGAAGATTAAAGAAACACCTTTCGTCCTCCTTTTTTTAATGAAGCTTCATGGAACAACTCGACAAATTAAATTAGCGCGATTAGTTATTAACAACTCACAACTTACAAAAGTGACCTCATACATGCTAAATTAATTTATTTGACACGAATTACAATTGAGCTGTACACAAGATTGCATAATTGCAAATAAAATAATGATAATTGTGGGTTTCGTGTCTAAGCTAGCATTGAAGTCTCCGCGTGCGTTTTTGGCGATTTGAGAGTTTCTTTGCAGTGCAGCTAAAATGAAAAATTAATTTTTAATAAAATGAGTGTGGCCTTAAGGTAACAATTTAAACCAATAACCTATTACATACAGGGCGTTTTATATTAGTATGAGTAAATAAAAAAGAAAAGCTAAATGGGTAATTGAAAAGCAAACGAAAATCTTCAAGTTTTGGTTTATTTATTCATCACTTCACACCTGCGTACTATATAATAGCACTAGGTGAGGCTTATACAAGGTTATCGAATAATTAAATAATTAAACAATCCCACGGCTCTTCGTTCTCCATCTTTAAATGCTCTTTTTAGTAAATTTCATTTTTTTTAAATGTTCGAATCGACGTTTTAAGGGAGAGTTGAAAAAATTGTGTACTCACACTCGTGAAACACTTGCGAAAATATAATATAAAGTTGATTAGTTTTGCTTGAAAATATCCGTTATGTGCGCTTCTTGTCGTGGATTAGTAATTTTATGGATGTTAACTGAATGTATTATGTTTACATATTTTTATGTAATATGTTTAGGCATCTTCGTGTTGGAGAGGTCAAAGTATCTCTTACCTCTATACCTACAGCTACATATTATGTGGATTTTATGAAAATACGAAACCGTGAGGCAAATTTACAAAAATTCGAAGTAAAACTAGTCTGATATACCGGATGCAAATTAAATCAGGATAACCCCACAAATTTTGTATCGTTTGAGATATTAATCTGAATTTTCAGGGGGTTAACTGACGAAAATTTTTGGATTACAAAAACTACCACGACGATTTTCATGAAATTCGGTTTTAGCCACTTTAACAAAATTTCATTGATAAAATACACTTTTAAACGAAATCGATACAGGGTGGCCCAAAATAAGGGGGTTATTTTGGTTTCATTTCGGAAAATCTTGACCCATATTATTTATACTCGGCTATAAGTTAGTACGCAACGGCCCTCATTAAAAAAGTACTTTTGCAAATTTTTAAATTCAAAATGGAGGCCAGTATATCGATCGGCCCATTTTCTACTTTTCTTAGGATAACTTGGCGGAAAACTATTATTTCAAAAATCCAAAAACAGGAATAGATGGGCATAATATAGAGCTTTAGTTTTGATACAGTCAATTTTTAAAATAATTTAAAAATTTACTACTTTTTAAGAATCAAAGTTGATTAAAATTAAAAAAAATTCTTTCTGAAAATCGACTCCGATTTTTTTTTCTATTTTTGGGTATGTTGCAGATGTAGATATTGAAGTTCTGAATAGAATGCTGTTTATTTGGTTTATTTGCTATGACCAGAACCGGAGTTATAATTTTTTGAAAGTCATAAACTCAAAAATTTATAATTTATTTTGTAATTAAAATTAGTAATTGCAAGTTGGCACATTAATTTATTATATAAATGTCTATTATTTGATACTATTTTAGTTTTTAAAAAACTTCCGGTTAAACCGGAAAAGGGGTTAGGTTTCCTATTTTAAATACAACACTCTGTATATTTAAAGTGGTTTGAAACATTGTACAACTATCTATCTAGTGATATCAAAAATTTTATATTCTGAGGCCCGATTCAGCCGGAAATGAGATCAGCTTCCCTATTTCAAATAGAACACCCCGTATAATTTATTTGATTTGATTTTCACCCGATATATTATGTGCCTTATGAACTTCTTATATAGGTACATAGTTCTACATACTAATTGATTTCGGTTCTATAGACGACTTTGGGGATTTATAAATAAAGAACAAAATTAAAAACCAACGAAGACTATTATATCGCGTCCCGCATCCCGCATCCGTTTATAATGGAATTGAAAACAAATTAGTCTCAAATAATAATCGACGATTTAAAATCTCAAACGTATAAAGAAGACACCACCTGCTAATTTTTCAATTTCGTTTATTATATTCAAATAATCGATTACAATCGAAACCTTGAGTTTTGAGTTTTAAATCACATCAGTTCTCATCATTTCGATAGATGAAACGGAAAAATCGTGGGGTACCTACGTAAAATCGTGCTTTCGAATCGAGATGTGCATGTTTTTGCTTGGAGCCCTAACATTTCGTAATCACGAACATATTTAACCTAAGTCGGGATTAATAAAACTAAAGCACGCCATGCTATACGATTTTTGTCTTTTTTACTAGACGAATATGACTGAAAATGGCGAAGGAGCACCGGTTGCACCACGTAAACTGATCGGCCGATTATAATATTCGAACGAACATAAAATTATTTTCAACCCGTGGATTTTACAAGAGGAAAGTGGTATCAAAGGCTCCGTGAAGTTAGCCCCCCAACTTGATTTTTTTGAAGTGCCCTTTTGTCACAAATTAGTAACTAATTAGTAACTATTTGTAAGCATAAAATCAAAATTTGTAACTCAACCGTTACGCCCCTAAAAAAATAAAACGTTTTGGGGGCCAGCTTCTAGGGGGCCCCCAAACTATCACTTTTCCAAAAAATGTTTGGGCCAAAAATTAGTAACTAATTTGTAACTATTTGTAACCTAAAAATTAAAATTTGTAAGTCGCGTATAAAGGACGTAGGAATAACCAAAATTTTGGGGGCTAACTTCCGGGAGCCCCCAAACTTTGAGTTTTGGAAATTTTTTTTCGGCCAAAAATTAGTAACTAATTTGTAACTATTTGTAACCTAAAAATTAAAATTTGTAAGTCACGCATAAAGGACATACGAATAAACAAAATTTTGGAGGCTAACTTCCGGGAGCCCCCAAACTTTGAGTTTTCGGAATTTTTATTTTGCTAAAAATTAGTAAGTAATTTGTAACTATTTGTAAGCTAAAAATTACAATTTGTAAGTCTCATCTCGTGGAGTTACCTCGTGTCAAATTTTGGGGTTCGTGAAGTTAGCCCCCAAAGTTTAGTTTTTTGAAGTGCGTTTTTGCCACAAGCTAGTGACTAATTTGTAACTATTTGTAACCATGAAACCAAAATTTTTAAATCAACCGTTAGTCTTTAAAAAATTAATTAAGATTCAATATGTTTAGTGTTGCCAATACCAATTAATAAGCCTGCGTATAGGAAAGTTGAGGTAATGAAGGGTGTACTTAGGTATCAGTATCACTCAAAAAAGATTTCTGTTATAGAGGCATATGAGACATTGCGATGAAGTAAACAACATTAAAAATGTTTTGCGGACTGTCGTCCAATTAAACTTAAGCTTTGGTATTTTGAAAATTATACGTGTAGTCTCGTTAATCTGAACTAATAGAAACCTGGCCTCATTCGGATTACAGATAAGTTCGGATTACTGGATAACCTTTAAAAAACAAAATTTTGCATATAATTTCGCCAGATAGGCACCCCTTGGGCACGTTCCTAATGGAACCAAGTAAACACGGCTTTTTCCATAGCAGGATTTTCAATAGGTTTAAATGTTTTTCGTTTACCTGGACCTTTATCGGTGGTAGAGGCTATAAAATCCATCTTTTTTTAATATCGCATACTGCAGACTTTCTTAAGCTAGGGTCAGACACAGCTACTTTTACTGCGCAGTTTTTAAGGTTGCGGCTGCAAAAGTTGCAGTAGTGCTCACACACAGCACGCAGTTTTGACGCAGCACGCAGCTTTTCGTGCTGCAGCTACCCGTCAAAACTGCAAGGTCGAGAAAAGGTTGCGGTGGTGTTCACACACAACAGGCTGCTTTTGCTGCGTGCAATCTTTGTGAAGGTAGCGCATGCTGTAAATACCCTAATAAATATTTTAACACAACTAAAATGTGTATCGATGGCGGTAGGCGGTTGGTACCAAAATACCAGATGACGGGCTAACTTAAAAATGGATCAATGTACCTACATTTACATCCGTCATAAATGCCGCATTATTTTAAATCAAAATTTAGAAATATAAAAAATACCATAAACTAGAAAATTATTTAAGCTTAAAAAAACAGTCAAAAACGTAGACAAAAAATTGATTAGTGCAGCCAATTAAATAATCATTTTTTTTGAAAATATACGTAATTTTATTTTACATTGCTAATCAAATGCAATAAAAGTATATACCTACTTATTCAAAAATAAAAAAAACGTTAATATTATACGAATTAAATATGAATCGACACGAATGCTGCAGTCGCAGCCGCAGCAAAAGTTTCAGACGAATAGATATTTTTTGCTGCGCCTGCAACTTTTAAAAAAGCCGTTCACACGTAGCTACTTTTCAGGCTGCGCGCAGCAACAAAATACTGCGTGCAACTGAGTTGCGGGCGCTGCTTTTTAAGTTGCATGGTCGTTCACACGGAGCTGCACAAAGTAGCGCAGTTTTTTAATCTGCAGCGCTGCAAAAGTAGCTGCGTCTGACCCTAGCTTTACATTGTAGAATTTAGCCACACTTGCAGTTGTTTGGTTCTCATTAACTTACTAATAATTTCCATTTTTTGATTTAGGTATAGTTAGCGTTGTGTGCTTTCGTTTTTCCATTTAGAATTTTTAACAAGGCATACTCATGTTCTATAGGTACTAACTACCAACTCCCAAACTGTTAGACCAACAAAACGTAGATACGTGCTTGATTCACAGAAAATTAAAAGTCCAATCTAGCAAAAATAAGTTATGCATTTATAAATAAATAATGTTTGTATTAAATATTTTCCGCCGTACCACTTCTGTAATCCGAACACTATTCTATAATCCGAACATTTTATTAGTTATGTTCGAATTATAACTAATTGTGCAGACTACTGAGTTTTCTGTCTTTTGTTCGGATTACTGGATGTTCGGATTATGAAGTTTACACGTATAAGTAAATACGTTTTCTATTAATTTTAGCTAGCTAAAAGCCCATGCATATGATTTTCATTTCTACAAGGGTGTTGTATTACTGCTCAGTGAGAATATTTAAGATATTTTGAAATGGAACATCCTGTATATTTGATATATTTTGACTTGGCATTAAGTGGCCTGCATGCCCATATTAATTATTTAAAATTTTACTGCGGCGTTGCAAATTACTAATTTTTTTCTCTAAAAAATGCCTACAACAGGCGCTACTTTATAAAATCGTACTAAAGCCGTTGTGCTAGCAATAAAACGATTTTTTTTCTGAATAGCTAAAGCTATATCGTCCATGCGTTAAAATTAAATGAAAGATTTTAAATTGTACAGGGTGTTCATTCAAGCCACTAAAAGCTACTAATTTTCAAATGACTCGCTATTTTTAAATGAAACACGCTATATGTATATTTTTCTATTTGGATTTCGGGCAAAATTTGGATTTTAAATATTCAAAAATGCAGGGTGTTCTATTGTACTTCTTTAAGATTCTTAAAATTAAATGAACATATGAACAATTTAATAGATTTTTTTTAATGTTAAAGAGGATAGTCATTGCTACATAGGAAAAAAATGTCGTTATTATTGCTTGAACAACGGCTTTAGTACGATTTTAAAAAGTAACGCCTGTTGCGGGCAATTTTTGTAAAAAAAAATAACTTGGCAACGCCGCAGTAAAATTAAAAAACTTAATATGAGCATGTAGGCGACTTAGGCCCAGTTGTGTAAATTAGATAATCTCTGAGTCAGAGTTAACTCCACGATCTGAATATAAGGTTAGATTTTAGCGGGAATTAGATTAGGTTAGCTCATAAGCATTTGGTTCAGGATTAACCCATCCATTTTCTAGAGTCGAATATATTTGAATTTTACTCAGAATTAGTTGTTGATTTAGGTTGATCGTGGAGTTAACTCTGACTGCGAGATTAGCTCGTTTATACAACTGGGCCTTAAAGACTAGGGGTTTAAATTTAAAAAATTTTGTTACAACTATTTTTATTACTTATTATTTATATTATTGATAATGCCCAAAATCTTAAATTAGGAAACCACCAGTAGAATTTTGCCTTTACCCTATATTTTTTTGTTTTGACAATACAGGGTGATTCTTTATGTGGTATACCTACAACTATAACATTGGGATCTCAGAAATGGTAAGAGAATTCCTTATGAAAGTTCAAAATTTTAAAATTTTAAAGTGATTCCTTTGATATTAAACTAAAAACAGCATGAGCTGCGCAAAAACCCAGCCCATGAATGAATTTTGATGAAATTTTTTATTGAATTCTTGATGCCCGAAAGATCAAAGTTTATACCCTAAAAACGTATGCATTTGCCTCAACGCTTTCTTAAACCACTTCTTGTTAATTTATTAAATTAATCTTAAAAATTGGCTGAAGAAGAATCTTTTACTCACAATTTAGGGTGGAAACTTTGGATAATAATTGGTAGCTAAAAAATAAATTTATCGAAAAAAAATTCTAAAAGAGCATGATGCAATTAACATTTTTAAGTATCAATAATTAATTCAAACTGCGACTTTACAAGAACACACAATTTTTGTTATTAGCAATAACTATCGAAAAGGCGATATATTTTAGTCCTCTGTAATTCGAAATATGAATGTAAGGTAATACACATCAACGAAGGCATATTATTTTTATAGATTCAGTAATAATTGATCATTTATAATTGATGAGACAAGTTTTCTTGTTATGAGCAGGGCCGCCTTTAGGGGGGGGGGGCGAACAGGGCCTGGGCCTCGCGCTTTTTTTCTTACTTTAAGGCCTCGCGCTTACGATCGTTTATCATATTCTTTAGGAGAAATTTTCTTAATAATAGTCTGGAAGCCTTATAGTATGTACATGAAAAATTTTGAAACGTATTTATTGCAAATTAATGAATCGTCCTCATAACTTCAAAACTATTTAAAGTTTTACAACTCAAATCTCATATAAGTAATTCATGATAATTTAGCTACATCATAGTCAAATAGATTTTTATAAACGAAAGAGTTGGTTAAAAAATGATCCTTGAATTATGATGCCTACACCAAACCAAAAAACAAAATTTACCCTCTCCGTAATCTTTTAGAAATATTGCGGAAAATAACAATATTGGCATTTTTAATTTTGTCTCTACAATCGTTATTAAAAAATGAAAATACACTATCTCACGAGAGCTTTTCTGGGTCTTTCAGATGTTGCTAATAAATTTTCGTTACCATTAGTTAATCATTATTCGTTATCAACAACAAGTTGATCCAAGCTCTGTTAACCTAGAAAATCAAAAACATTTTGCCATTAAAAGTTTTTGAATATTTTTTGTCCGACCCCCCCATGATTGTAAAAATGTCAATCGGCCCAATATCTCAAGTTTGCTGACTCTTGGCCGTAGAATATTAAAATCTATTAAATTTACGCTTCAGTATTATACTTACCTGTACTATAGTACAATTAAATACATATTTTATTTCAATAGAGAAACCAAACCCTAATTCACTTCTGTTTTCACTAAAATCCATTAAATGTTTCTCCTTTTTAAAAAATCCGCCTGCGGCGCAGATTCATGTAGGCCTCGCAATTATTTTAGCCCTGGGCTTCGCATTTCCTAAGATCGGCCCTGCTTATGAAAATCACAATGCCTCTATAACAGAAATCTTTTTTGAGTGATACTGATACCTAAGTACACCCTTCATTACCTCAACTTTCCTATACGCAGGCTTATTAATTGGTATTGGCAACACTAAACATATTGAATCTTAATTAATTTTTTAAAGACTAACGGTTGATTTAAAAATTTTGGTTTCATGGTTACAAATAGTTACAAATTAGTCACTAGCTTGTGGCAAAAACGCACTTCAAAAAACTAAACTTTGGGGGCTAACTTCACGGACCCCAAAATTTGACACGAGGTAACTCCACGAGATGAGACTTACAAATTGTAATTTTTAGCTTACAAATAGTTACAAATTACTTACTAATTTTTAGCAAAATAAAAATTCCGAAAACTCAAAGTTTGGGGGCTCCCGGAAGTTAACCCCAAAATTTTGTTTATTCGTATGTCCTTTATGCGTGACTTACAAATTTTAATTTTTAGGTTACAAATAGTTACAAATTAGTTACTAATTTTTGGCCGAAAAAAAATTTCCAAAACTCAAAGTTTGGGGGCTCCCGGAAGTTAGCCCCCAAAATTTTGGTTATTCCTACGTCCTTTATACGCGACCTACAAATTTTAATTTTTAGGTTACAAATAGTTACAAATTAGTTACTAATTTTTGGCCCAAACATTTTTTTGGAAAAGTGATAGTTTGGGGGCCCCCGAGAAGCTGGCCCCCAAAACGTTTTATTTTTTTAGGGGCGTAACGGTTGAGTTACAAATTTTGATTTTATGCTTACAAATAGTTACTAATTAGTTACTAATTTGTGACAAAAGGGCACTTCAAAAAAATCAAGTTGGGGGGCTAACTTCACGGACCCGGTATCAAAACATTAACGTTAGTCTCGCGACATGACAACATCCGATTCATTCAAAAACAAATTTATGAGTTATGTTGACCCCTGATCGATAGTCGATAAGTCATTGAATAAAAAGTGTCGTCGAAAAAAAACCTTTTGGTGGAAAAAAAAAGGTTCAAAGTTAAATCTCGTACGTTGAACTTTAACTTAACGATTCTTTTACAAAGTCCGAGTAATTTTAAATGATGATAAATTCGCCTTCTCGGCGTTGCCTTATTTTCCACCGCACGACAATAAACTCTAGACGTAAGCCGCTTTTATGCTCAATTTTAAGCCTCTTAAAGGACAAAAAATTGTTTAAATTATTATTACAAACGACGCTAATCTTTTCGAAACCGATTAATAAGTATTTACGCTTCACTGAAAATTGAAGGATGGACCAACAATTGCCTTTCGTAACACTGAATGTCCCAAATCGTAACAATAACAACCGACGTTTTTTTTTGTATAAATGCAATTCAATCACAAGCTAATTATCAAAATCCACCATGTTGTTTTTTTACTAATTCACAAAATTGATCAATTTTAACCTAAATAGTCGAAATAAATTAAAATTAACTCGGACGTTATAGATTTTATAAGTGGGATACATACATAGTGGTACTAATCGAAATGTGTTTTTTTTAAATTAAAATGCAGCAGTTAAATTTAGAGCGTGTCGAATGAGAATATAAAAACGGAACTCGAAAATAAAAGTTTCAATTATAGTTGGCACGTGATGAATTACTTACATGAAACTAACTTTTTTATCCATTACACTAGGTACAATGATGGATTTTTAATGCAAAATTAATGTTACTAAGCCCCAAAAATTTGCGGATTACTACAAATTACAAATATTTTCCTACGAGACTTTTAAATTTCGACTGCCTCAAGCAGACGAAACGAGAAGGGTCACGTTACATAACGATTTCTTATCCGAAACTCGAGTTAATGGTCAAAATGCAAAAGGAGCTTGAACTAGACCTCAGGATGACGTTTCGCAGGCCACTCTTGGGCGCAAACGAGAGACGAAAAGTTTCATAATGCGCGAGAAAACATTTGACGAAGAGAGGCCGAAAGAGGCGAAATTGACGTAAGACCAGTAACACGATAAAGGCGATACATCAAGAAAAGGGCAACTATGAGGCAGAATAAAGAAGAGAATACGCCAAGAGACAGCATAAAGTAAGATACACGTATGGAGTAGTGCCAAAGAAACCACTCGCGGGCTCAAGACTCAAGGCTCCGGAAGAAAAGCTGAACTTTTGCGATTATTTAAAGGGCAATCCTACGCAATACACAAGGAGGAATGCATTGACCTTTACGGCCTATAGTCTAGAAACTGGTAGAAAGAGAAAATCAGGATAAGGGCTCTGGAACACAAGGTGGCCTTTCTGAACAGTAAAATGTTCCGAAAGTAGGAAAGCCAAGTCTACTAGGTGAGGCATTCCCTTGAAGTTGTCCCAAATGTTGTCGGGCTTAATGCAAAATTGAAAAATGCCGACAAAGACTCAACACAGGAGCTCCTCCTCCTCGAATAATGCAATCAATAGACTTCGTTTACTCCACTACTACTCGGCGAATGGAAGAAATGAAAAAAACTTATTACCGGAAAGCAAAAGTAAATAATGTAATCGAGGAATTTGCCTCGAATGCACTAAAAACCTTCGAGTTTGCTCAAGTGAAGAAACTAATTAATAATTAAACCACAAAAATTTAATTTACAAAAAAATAAATATTTTTAGAAAGTTTCCATAAAATTGGAATAATTGTTGATTTTTGTGCGAGATACATTTCATTAATGAACCTATTCATCAGTATATTCAAATCTCATTTAAATTGGAGCGACATCATTTTAATCTTTATGCATCTCGAAACGATTTAATAGTTTAAAGTACCTTATTAGATGAGAATGTTTATGGGAAAAGTGCCTTTTTATGAGAGGAAAAAAATTTTTCTTTTAGATTCAAAGATATTTACCTCGAGATTAGCCAAAATCGTTTTACAATTTGAGAACGGTACGGAATCTTCTACGTTGAGGATTAAATCTCTATAGGCTCCTTCTTTGAGCTCCAAAGGTTGTCCAAATCGTGCGATGGAGAGCAAAATGATCACTAATGGAAAGAACATTTTTGGGCGATCCTTTTACAAGTTGAACATTCCCAAATTAAAAATACGAGTCGATTTACACCTGTGTCACTGAGTAATACAAATAAGCAAATATCCAGGAACACACAAAATATCACTTCAAAGTTCTAATTTTAGTTTTAGCGAACAATTCGTTATCGATTCAATAAGTAACTAAGGTAACACAATAACAACAGTCGAATTACCTTTAAAATACAATCAAATTTGTCATTTTCCCTAACCGTAGTTTTACGCTCCGATAGTCACTTAGACCGGAAGTACGAACAAGTTCACTCACAAGTCTACTCGGCTACGCTCAGAGAAGAACTAACGAGGACAAAAACACTCGCGGACGAAGAAGCGCAACGTTCGAACTTTGCTTCACCGACTCCCACTATTCCACGTAGTATACGGCGGTAAGGCACGACAACGACGTAAGTGCGGTAGCGTAGCCTCTGGCCGTTGATTTCTTTTACCTCTTCGTATACTTGCTCTTCTTTATCGAGGCTCGCGAGTCTCTCGAGGTTTTTTTCGATCGAATACATTTATTGAAAAATATCACTTACGAGCAACCGATTACATAGTTTACGCTTCGTTAAGCCTAAATTAAAAGCCTTTCGTAATTAATTCCGGTATTGGCTTCTTTTTATCATCATCGGTACTATCGATAGACGATAGTGAGCAAAAAGTGACTTTTTTGAAAAAGTTAAATGACACAACACAACTATTTTTGAAAAAGTCCCCATAAATATTATCTCTCGAGTATTTCTTACTCATTACTTTGGCATTTATAAATTTACCATTTACCTTTTTCTTACTTAACGGTTATAATACGAGTCGTATAATAGTTTAGGAGCCATTAGCAACATAATTTTCTAAAATTGTATTTTATTATATTAAAAACAAATTATATAAAGCGAAGGTCGTAAAAATTTTTAGTACAATTAACCAACAATGCAATGTTAACTCGGCGTATAGGTACTCGAGTTTAATTTTTTTATTGCCTTTATAGCCGATGTCCTTTTTGTCATACCGCAGCAATTTATGCGATTAATAAATTTCTTCTCGACCATTTCATTTTTGCCGAGTAGATAAATTCCTTTCTTCCTTTTTATGAATTATTATTTAGGCACGCATCCTGGCATCCTGGACGACCGTGAAGAAATCAAGACACTGAATCGTTGTCGGTTAGATTGAAGAGTCGACTCTTGCCTCTTTAGTGCTTAGGCTCACTATAATAAGGTGAGATCGAGAGACTCCAAAAATTCTCTATTATCCTTTTATAATTGCAAGTTTTTTTCAGAAAGGCCCCTTCACTTTAGCCCTGTCTTCTCGAAGCAGGACACACGCGCTTCTTTGCGAGTAAGGTCCCTCTCAACGGAAGGCCTCATTCAACTAGTTCCATTATCGGTCACACCAGTCTCCAGGAAGGACATTCCACTCCCGCAGGGTTTATGGTTATGAGGGTAAAGTTAAATACAACGAAGATCGTCTTTGATGGTTTAAGAAGGAAGGAAGGACCCTCATCCACGTAGTCCTGACGATTAAGCCAAAACCACCAACCAAACCCGTGGTTTAAGTCCGCATGGTTGTTACTCAGTCAAGCGGTTTACGATGTGCTAATTTCTTTCAGAAAACTTGTACTTCACGCATGTTCACAATATAACTCTTCTAATCCCGACTCTATGCATCAGGCATTCTGTCATCTAGAGTAGAGTCCAGAATATACCAGGACCACCATAGTAATTGACATTTATTTTAATGAGATGGCAATCTTATAATGGAAAGTTTCTATCACTTCTGGTTTTACCGTAATGGCATATAGTACTTCGATTTTTCACAGGGAACACTCCGTACATTTGTACTTTGCTGTATTAGACTCATAATTTGTGCTGTTTAAACCTCTGAAAAAGTTGATATTGCCCGGTATAATATACTAGAAATAATCGTAATCGATATAAAGCCCTACAAATTACATATAAACTGTTATCTAAAAAGATTTCATACTTTAATCCCTCAACACAGGATGGATTGTTCAGATTTAGCACACGGGCGACACATAAGTATAAATACAGCCCATCGGTATCTAAAATATGCGTTAGTTATGGTTCTTGGTGTTAGTTAACTGTCTAGGATTAGTTTACTGTTAATTGATAAACGTTAACTAGCAACACATGTGCTTAGTGATGTAGTACCTAATGGGGTAACTCGAAAAAGAAATAAATTATTAGCTTACAACCCTTATAACATCTTACGTTTGTTTTGAGTTTATTCAAAAAGCCGAAAGTGACGAAGACGCGTTCGCTTTATTTATTAATCTTTTTGAAATGATTAAAATAGAGAGCATATTAGTGTGTTAGTGTCGTCTTTAAATATAATTTTTGGGGGAATCTATGCTTAAAGAGTGTCAGAATTCCTTATAAACAAAATGTGAGAGACAACCAGCTTCTATACCAAAAGGAGATTGCCTTAAGACTCATCCATTTGCCAGAATCAAATTTAGCGAGAAAGGAGTCCCAACTTCCTTGAAACTGGAAAGGCGATCCGAAATTCGAACGACGAAACTCTTAGCCGTTGTACGTTCCTAACAAAAGCAGAGAAATTACCGTCGACGACTGAGCCAAGTTCCGAATTACATGTTGGGGTCAAAACAATTAATCACGAGGCACCACCTATAGAAAGTGGCTTTCCAAGATTTTGGATAAATTTATGTCTATTTAAGTGAATATTTAGGTGATGCCTTTAAACCTTGACAAAATTTTCTTCACGCCTTCCCAGCTCTTAAAGAGCTTTTCAAGGCGCTCTTTACCGCGGATCAGAGTATTTTTCGAGGTTTCACGGTGTTTTTAGCAGACCTTCACGCTTTTACAAAGAGATTCTTGATACCTTTCAGCCTTAAAACAACTTTGTTTAGACAGTTAGATGTCGCTACTTTAAGCCTCGTGTTGGAAAATTTGTCTTTTTATAAGCACCTCGCACATACTCTCATTCCACGATCTATACTGAGCCATCTTCTTCTGTTCCTGCTCGGTAACTCCATTGAAACAATTTTTAGGCCTCTTTACTCTATATCTAAAGTTTACAAGTTTCGCTTTTTTGCAAATCCTTATCTCGACCTTTTTTCTTCTCTTCTCT
This sequence comes from Malthinus flaveolus, assembly GCA_950108345.1. Taxonomy (NCBI): domain Eukaryota; kingdom Metazoa; phylum Arthropoda; class Insecta; order Coleoptera; family Cantharidae; genus Malthinus; species Malthinus flaveolus. The sequence continues at coordinate 29,070,223 of OX467288.1, read as the reverse complement.
TCTCAACTGGTCAGCAACGTTAAAGAACTATATTTCATATTTGATCGTTAAAAATGACTGCTACTAGAAACATTACGCAGAAAAGTGTTTTCCTGACCTTTCGGTTTCAAATCTCAATTTATTTCACACCTTCTAGTGCCCTGCTCAAACGTCAACTCGATCTGATATCTGATACAGAGTACCTCGCTCCTGGGGCACTAATCAGGTAATTTTCTCCTTTCCAAAAGCCTCATTAAGCTTCTTTCGAACTTCGAACCCTTTAGAGATGACATACGAGTTGCGAGGTAGGTATAACCGTATAACATTTAAAATTAAATACAAATTTCCAATGTTTCATCAGGAGTCAGGAGTGACATAACATGTTTTGTTAAAAATTGTATAAGTGTATGCAAGTAGAACCAGTAGAGCTTAAAAAAATCTCATTAGCATGACTATTATTGAGATCCATTAGTAGTATTTTTATAAAGTCGAGCAACAAGGTAAAAGGTAAATAGTGAACGTTCGTAAGCTTAGAGTAATACATTACAAAAGTATATAAAGAGAATACTCCGAGTCGACATAAATACGAGTTCTTGATGTAAAATCACGTCCAGGGTCCAGAAGCTGTTATTTATAGTTCGTGTGTACCTTTTGTCCATGTTCCTTGTCCTGTTTTTAAAAGATACGCTCATATTATTATTATTATAACAAATCGACTTTAGAGCAAAACGAGACGTTCGTGTTTTTCGACTTTCAGAAAAATTTTATATTTTTTCTGGTAATAAAACTTCTTGTCTTCTCATCTTCTCATAATTTAACAGATTAATCTGGCGACAAGTGTCAAGTTGGCGGACTATAATATCCAAAGTCGTAAGTTTTTGGGATGACGAAAAATGGCAAAGGATTCCAGATTCCACAGAAGGTTGAGCTCGCTTGAAAAAATCGCGCAACTGTGCAACAACAGTATTTGAATTATTTAGTTGTTGCTTTCGAATTTACTGTTTGAAAAAATTATTTTTATATACGTACCGTAAACAAGAAGTTTACAAATTGCCATAGTCATCTTAATATAAGCAATTACAACATTCTAATTACCAAAGTGTTGGGTCATATAACGCGAATAATAGGTCGTACATATAAACATTACGTCAAAATTAAAAACAATTTTGCTATTTTTATTTTTTCAAAACATATTTTGTTAAGACAGGCAATGAAACATGACCATTATAATAAAATTCTTTCGGAGCGAATCAAATCGAGTTCGCTTCCCATAACGTTTTTAGTAACAGGTTTTTTCTATCCGAATAAATCCACCTACCCTTGATTTTTACCGATTTATGCCATAAGAAAACTATCGAATCAAACTCGAAATGTCTCCCTTATAAAAAAACGATAAATTTCAAAGACGAAAACCGTCATCGGACGTACAAAAATGTTCGTTTTCTTATGTTAATATCAAAAACAAGTTATTTTTAGCAAATTTGTTTGGGTCCATCCCAAAACGTGACATTTCTCGAGATTAAGGGATAAGTGCCCAACTTCCTAGGCTTATCTAAAGACGCTTTTAAATTTTTACGTTATATTGTTAGTGTTAGTGGGTTATAAAAACTTACCTGACTTTTGGGGAATAAAAGTGACAAGATAATATTATTACGAAGTCACGAACTGAATATACGCCACATATCGCATCTTCTTGGGCGAGTTTTAAAAAAAATATCGAGCCATTTGGCTTCGAAAAGCAACAAACAAATCGAACGAGCTCGGAAATCGATTGTTCGACCACACCTTTTTAACATTTACCAAATTGGATTTTTGCAAAAGTTTATTTTGAAACTAAATCTAAATGGGGCCCCCTATGTACGAGAGAGCGCGCATACGCGCATAAAATTTTATTGTGTTCCATTAACCGGTGCAACACAAACCTATAACAACAATTTATGTATTATTCAAAAACGAACCGTCATTTAACAGGTATGTGAATACCCGAACGTGACGGTTTAGTAAATTAGAAATTAGAAACAAGCATTACCTGGATAACTTATCTTATTCATTCAATTTTCGTAGCACAGCAATGCGCGTAATGTTCCAAAAATAAATTGGTAACCACCTGAATGCTAATTTACGACGATATTTTAGGGTGGAGTTGGGCAATTTTTCAAGTGCCATCGTATCGCATGCAACAGGCGTGAAGGCGTTTAAATTAAAAATTTCAAAATATCGAAATATATGGTACTCCTTATCTCTTTAGTAATGGCAAAAACTCTCGGTTTCGGTCGTAGGTTAATTACTAAATTACTGGTTTCTACGCATTGCGAAAGCCCCTTTACACAAAATAGGAAATCTTTACTCATGCATTCTCACAAATGTTCTAGTCTTTGCACTCTCTTGGTGTTTCGGACACTTTTTCGATATTTACAAAAATTTCTCCAGGCTATCAAAGAACTTTCTCAGGTCTTCGTCTTCACGTCTTTAAACAAATTTTGGCTAGATCTCTTTTGGCCTTTACAAGGACCTCTTCGAGAGTTCCGACTTCTCCAAACTTTCAAGTCTACACAAGAACTTTTTCGAACCTCCAAACCTTATACAAGAGCGTCTCTAGGTTTTCAAATTTTGACAAAAATTTATCCAAACTGTCAAACGCTTACAGGAACTTTTAGAGACCTTTCCGTGTTTTCAAGAACTTTTTAAAGCCTTAGAAGGAGTTCTCGTACGAGAATTTTGCCAGAACTTTCTAGATCTTTACGAGAACCCCTTCGGGCGTTCCAACAATTTCTCTAAGCTTTTAAGTCTGTGCCAGGACATCTTATTCAGACTACTGATTGCTTTCAAAAGAAAGAACTGATTCTAAAATTTTTAGAGTTTTTACCAACGTTTTTAAAGGGCTTATCGATTGAAGTCCTCCGCTCCTCCCGTTATGCTTTGGACTTTTACAAACCCTCAAAAATATATAAAGAACCTTTCAATATTCTCGAGACTCGAGACTGAAGAGGCTTCTGCAAATTTTCAAGTCGAAAGTCCTTCGAGTTTCGAGGCTTTACAATTGGGTCTTCCAAATTGTAAAATAGAGGAGTAGTATTTCTTATATACAGGATGGTCAGGTGCAAAGGTACAATATTTAAATAAAACCCAAATAAATGTAGAAGGCGCTGCTTTAGTCTATTGTATATTTGGGAAATTTTAATTTTAAGTGCCAATTAATGTTTTTTTACATAATGAGAAACCCTCTTAAAGGCTGTTCTTCCAAGTTTATCAATGTGATCGTCGCTTTCTTGCGGTTTCGACTTAAAGTATTCATTAACACCCTCTAGATTACGGCTCATGTAATCCTAAAACATAAACATTTTATGCCCGAGTTAATCGATTTCAAAAAAGTACCTGCAAAACTTCATATTCGGTAGCATTAGTCGAAATAGTGTTGACCATCGTGTAATTCGTAAAATAGTCAAATTCTCGTTTGTCACCATTACCAGATCCGTAATTGTATACAAACAAATAATTACTTACAGACGCATAAAATGTAACTAACGGCAAATAATCAATTTCTCTCTTAATGTAATCGCACAATCTTAAAGGTACGTCGTACGGAATAATTTTATTATTGGCCAAATTAAACGAATCGTCGATAAGTTGAGCTCTAGTTAAAGGATCGATGGCGGTGAAGTTATCTGTATTCATAAATTCGATGATTCGTTCCCAATTTTCTAAGTCGTAATTTACGCGATAATAACCTAAAATGGTAATTAATTTCCAATTTTTTTTCTCTTGGGAGGGTTTTAAAAATCAATTACCGGTTCTTTGTTTGTTAATTATCAACCAGCCGCCGGTTGGGAAACTCTCGTTTAGCGTTTCAACTTGATCGGTTAACCAAAAATCTGCCGTGGTGGTTTGGAAATTCATTTGGGGGTCAGACGAAAATGCGTAACTGACGGGAATTTTCCACAATTTAAGTCCGTCTTTGCCTTTATCGAATGTGTTTTTCTGTAAAGCGTTCGAGAGTGTAAAGTGAGAGTTTAAAGTAGGTTAGGTACATAGGAAAGTGGAAAGATGGAAAGGGTTTTAACCCACTAACCAAAAAAATTCTTAGGGTTTCATTTTACTGTTTTTCCGGAATGAAAATACAAATTCAGAGTTCGTCAAATGTTTCCTGGCTTGACAGTTGGAGCAGAACCAACGGCCTCTCCTCCGCATGGAATCTTAAGGCTCTGCCTGTACATTTGACAATCGCCGAGTTTGTTCTGGTAACATTTGACGAGCTCCGAATACTCGATAACTCTAAAAGAGATCCTTTCCAGAATGTTTCCTTATTCTGTGATTATAGACCCCGATTATTTGGCAAATCACGGCCTACTAACTAACGCCCCGACAGTTACCTGCTCTAATGTGACACTTCCAGTTTCGTAATTTCTCGTGGCCGTGACTATAGGGAAGCCTCCGTACGTATCCCACGTACTTAAAATACTTTGCACGCTATTATTACCTAATAAATGTCGAGCGTTTGCCTCGTCGATGGCTTTTTGAAATGCTTCGTAAAGATCCGAAGGCACGGCGCTTTGGAACATTCTACAATTTCGTCATTTAGCCAATTAAGATTGAGTACAAAAAATTCATATTTACTTATTATGTAGATATATTTGCAATCCTTTTTGAAAAATGTCGTTAGTTAAAAAGTGGCTCATCATCCTCACTAACGAACTGCCTAAAATTAAAATACTTCGTAAAGAGTTTCGCATCGATGTATTAAGAACAAAAATTTTTAACCTTTCTCATACATGATGTTAAATGGGGGGTATTGGCCTATGTACTTAATTTTAAAATTTAATGGAGCCGCGTTACTATATTCGTCGGCGTAAAGAGCCTTTTGAACGACGTCGTGGATAAATTGATCCATTAGCCTCCAAGTTGGCTGCGTCTGCAAAATAACGATTTTCCAGCATTATGTAACCTTTTAGATACAAAATCAACATCGTTATCTCTTCCAATTCTCAAACTTCGTTATCTCTTTGTTATTTTGTTTACCAGAGAGATTAATTAATTTGTTTATTAAAAATTAAGCCGACTTAAGGGAGTCTAATTAGGCACTATTTGCGGAAACTTACGAAAGATGCTATGTAGTATTGAAAATAAGCTGCAAAGGATTCACTTAACCATAAGTAATCCCACCATTCGGGAGAAACTAAATTACCGAACCACTGATGTGCGAATTCGTGCGCAATGTAAATAGTGGTTCGTTTCCAATCTGCTTCGCTGGAAGTACTATTGTTGCGCAATAAATGCGTTTCTCTACAAATTTTTAAGGTAAAATCGTGTCGTAAAAGTAGTTCCAAGTAAGTTACCCGTAGATAACCAAACCGTAGTTTTCCATGGCGTGATTGAAGAAGTAACCATCGGGCACGGCGAACTGTTCCATTTTGCCGATTGGAAAGTCGATGCCAGTAAATTCTTCCAAAATCTTGAGAGTCTTAATTCCGTATTCCAAGGCATAGTTTCCATCGCCGTCGTCTATTGAACTTGGTCTTCCTATAACTCTTTGTCCATTAACTTTTTCTGTGGACTTAAAGTCGGTTACGGCAAAAGCTACCGTGAACGTCGACATTGGCGGAGTCTCTTTAAAGGTATCCATAAAACGACCATTACCCAAATCTCTACAAAAATTATTTACAAGATAAGCCCAAACTTCACCAGCATCAACTCCAATTTTATTTACTCTGTGGTTTCTAACTCTTGGTTGCTGATCGAATTATAATTTTCCTTCCTGATCAAGCTTATAACAAATTTGGCCTTTAATGCGGGCTCGTCGAAACACGGAAAGGCGCTTCTAGCACCGGTCGGTTCAAAATGGGTGACGGCGATGCGCCTAAAATTATTTTTTCGTATTTTCTAGTAAGAAAAACTTTCGGTAAATTAGCTTGCCTCGCAACAGTATCGTTTGCCATATACTTGGCTAAAAAGAATCCTTCCCCATTACCCAAATATCCAGAAAAGTGGCCAATTTTCAACACGTATTTGGAATTTTTGACGAGTTTGGAGGCCAGGAAGATCGTGTACGATTGTTGAGTTCCATTCTTGAGTAGGGCGAGCAACTTTAGGTCTTTACCTTCGTTTGTGAGAACTTGGATCTGATTACTATAGATTTCCGTATTTTTCGTGTGTAAAGTGATTTCGTCCGTGTCGTTCAAAGCTTCAATTTCTATGGTGACGCTACCGTTAAACGTGGTGCGTTCCCAACGCATGTTTGAGTCGTCTTCCAATTGTGGTTCCATGGTCAAGAAATAGCGAGATGGTTTAATGTCGCCCGGAAGACGCCATATTTTGCCTTGTACACAAGCAAATGCGACAAAACACAAAAGTATCACGGACGTCGATTTTATTATCATACCGACTATACGGGCTCTTTACAATTTCACAAATTAATTTCTACTCATCGGCACCAACCGCACTATGGTGTTAAATTAGGAGCGCCTCACAATTATATAATTTATTTAACTATCTACACAATTATGCCAAAGGTTATAAAAGTTATGAAATAGATTGTGGTTTTTATAACGAAATTATTCTAAAACGATAACCCATTCAAAATATTGATAGTATAATCGGAGTAAGTACAAATAATTCCCTAAAAATTTATCATAACTGCTGTGCTAAGTGTTATGGATTTCCTTATAAATAACTGTTATTCTGACGATGAATACTTTTTTCCAAGGGCGTCCAAAGCCAACTTTGACCTCCCATCAAACAAACAAACAAACAAGAAGCTATTTAAGGCCGCTCTGGTAACTCTCCTATAAAGCGCCCTCAAACCTAAAAATGCATAGTTATCTTTCCCCAGTAGAATGAACTTTTTGATAATAACATCCGGCTGCTATAGGTAAACTTTTCTAAATAACCGGAACTACACACTTTTCTTTTGTTACCAGTTACCACATACTAAATCAATTTTAAATAATTTTAGACGATTTGTGCCCAGCGGTGCTGCTCAAAAGTTTTTTGCATTTGGAAACTATTGTGAAAACTTTAATGGCATTTCAATCGTGATTTCTCCGACCCATTTCCTCCGAGCATACGATTTGTAAAAAAACGTGTACGAAGAAGACAAAGTTGGAACTATCCGAACGGGGATGATTATGATTACGAGTTCTGCTTCGAATTCCATAATTTCATGTAATAAACCACTTCACGTCATTATTCATATTGCACGGTCTACAAAACGTTCTCATTGTGTATTTCCGGTCAAATCTACGATTTGTTTCCGTTAGCTACCGGACATAGCGACAATCATTGACATGTGAATAAAATATTCTCAGTTTCCTGGTCCCGAAGAAAAAAAGTAAAATTAGATCTTAGAAAGCTTTAGATCGGTATTTAACGGCCCTTAAAGTATAAGGAAGAGCCGAAATAAAAAATTTAAAAAAATGGATTGGAATTTCTTCGGAAAAATTTGAAGTGAAGTCTCAACAAATTTGTAGAAATCTTTAGACTTAAAATAATTAACAGTACAGTCATGTCTGAGTCTGATGCACGTATGTAGTTATTATGTAGAAAGGGTACCCATTATCACAGATAGTATTAGAATGTGACCCCAAAATTTATTTTAAAAAAGTGGCATTTTATACTAACCCATAAGGCTTATTATGTATGCATTAATGTAATTTTGTTGTAACGGATACGGATGTGCTCGATGGCATAAACAATCAAACAAATAAACGGAGTTACACTCGCTGAACATTAATTGCCGCAAAAGGGGGTTGCTTTTACTTAAAAGACACACTTAACACTCTTTTATATTGAGCAATCTTCGCGAATTACGCGCACAAACACTCAATTTCTAATTCACGTTTTAACTTGCCCTATATTTTAAGTGAGTTTTAACGTTGGCTAAAGAGGGTAGACGCTGTAGGGGCATCAGAGAACGAGCAGAAAATTATTTAATTTATTATTAGTTAATGTGACAATATCTCAAGAACGAGTCGCTTTAGACTTACTGAACTTCAGAGCGTGTTCATTCGTCATTCTTTAAAGAATCCAAAAATGCAAGAATATACCAGGTGTGTCGTTTAAAAAAATGAATAAAGTCAAAGATCTCTCCCGCTGTATAAAGATTTTCTCCATAACATATTAGGTAGTAATACAGTGACAATATCTCAAGAACCTGTAGCTTTAGGCCTACTGAGCTTGAGAGCATTTTCAATCTTCATTCTTTAAAGATTCCAAAAATGTAAAAATATACCAGGTGTGTCGTTTAAAAAATTGAAGAAAACATAGATCTGTTCCACTACTCACTACAGCGATTTTAACCATAACATCTAACATCCTAATAAAGCGACAATATCTTAAGAACGAGTCGTTTTAGGCCTACCGAACTTCAGAGCGTAAAAATATACCAGGTACGCCATTTAAAACAATTGAATAGTCACAAATTTCTCCCACTGTAGTGATTTTCTCCATAACATACTAATAAAGTGACAGTATCTCAAGAACGAGTCGCTTTAGACCTAGGGAACCTCAGAGAATTTTAATTCAACAATCTATAAGCGATTCAAAAATTTAATAATATACAGGGTGTGCCATTTAAAAAAATAGGAAAAATAAGTTTTCCGTTACAGCAACTTTATAACTGTCAGTTTTAGACCTATAGAGACCTATATAGACTATCATCTGAACCCAAAGTTTATGCCCTTACAACTATAAGTACAGTTTTCGGTCTAGCAGGAAGATTCGAGTTAATATTTTACCCTACAAAAAATCTTTACTGAATTAGCCCGTAAAAATTTCAGCAGATGTTCTAAGACTTTTTTATTCGACGGCAATTAGGAAACGAAAAGTAGCTTTAGACGTAATTTGTTATGGCTGTCATATGTATTTTGATATTTAAAAAAGCAGGAAATGCATATCTCATAACTTACATAAGTCAAACAGAAGTTCTTTAAAAAAAAGTCTAAAAAAATTTGTAAACGGAAAGAAATTCACAAAAATACACATTTTCACATAAAAGAAAAACGCGCTTTCTGTGCTTGTCGGATACAAAAATCGTAGTTATGTCAAGTAAATATTTCAAGTCGAAATTTCGTTTGCATTCAACAAGGGTCTATGCTCCCTAAATGTCCTGAAGAGTCTTTAGGGAAATAACTATGCAATTCCAGTCTTCTACATTGTTATTTCGAAAAGTAAACAGAAATGTAATCAAGGGCCATTTATTATTTATCGAAAATGCTAAAGCCGCGCTCTAAATTGAAAACGCACAAACACGTGCTCAAAGAAGGAACTTAAAAAAAGCTTCAACTTCTCCCAATAATAGGGGTGTAGCAAATACCTAACAAAAAAGTGCTTCCTTAGTGAAGTAAATTTATTTACAATCGCTGACCTACATATCCTTTATGTTTTTTACCATTTTTCTATTATTAGTTTGTGAGGGTGGTTGTTCCAGGCTTCCTGTGTCCTACCTCACTACTGCATATTGAGCTTCCGCTTTCTTTCTTAGTTTTTTAGTTAAATAAAAAAATCGCCCTGTTATTAAGATTTGAAAATAAAAACCACCCATATGTTGTTGTCGTATTCAAAAGAGACGCGATTCGCATTTTTCTCTTTGTTCGGAGATGATAGAAATACGCATTGCAAGTTAATGGGCGCATACTTATTCACCCTCGTGTGGAGATTTTCTCAAATTTTCCATTTCTTTACAAATTGTCACAAACAAAGATACTACAGATGGGGGGCTGTTAATGTTGATACTTTATCAATCAAACGGAGATTATGTCAAAACCACGATTCGTTTCGATGCAGCGTAAAATGATATATGTATGGGTGATGTATAGTACAGGGTGAGTTTTGGATCGATGAGCTATTAGAATTAAGTAGTACATCGAGTTCTGTAAGAAGTGCGTAAGACTTCGAAAATTTGAGGTTACTTAGGCAAAAAGTTAACAATTATTAGAGGGTCAGACCGCACTGCGCTCATTTTCCTGAATATTCAAAATGGAAATGCTTGCGGAATTTCAGAAATTTCCGTTTTGTTACCACCGCGAGACGACAACCTGTCATTATTTATAACTTGTACCTAACAAATTATAACTAAAAAGTTTGTACAGGTTGATACGAAATATCGAGCGACATACCTCGCGCAACCCTCCATTTATGAGGGGCGCCACCCTAAGGTACATAAAAGCCAATACGGGACATTATAAATTAAAACAAATCTAATAACCTTTTGATGTGTAAATTATTTATTTCTCGAGAGACCCACATATTCAAACCAATTTTCTCGCTGGACTTGACTCAAATTTCAAATTGAATTTTTTGCAAGAGAACGCCGCCCCCTCCTCATTCTCTTCATATTCTAAATAAATATTATTGCAGATGTTTCGACTTAAAAAAAATTATAAAAACAGGAAATGCATCCCCAAGTGGTCGCATTTGACCTGTTCCCACTTATATAATTCTCTCAGAACTGGGTCTTCCTCGACACACCACACCATTATTCTAAAAAGAAATAAAACACATGTGCACGTCTCATACGGAAGATTTGGAGCATTAATACTTCCCTGCTTTTGTTAAAAAAAGAGGGTTGGGAAACTGCAGGTCCTTAGAAAGATCGTATTACTCTCTTCGGCGTGGATGTGGGTGGACAGATAGAGAATTTTTTTACGTTAGGGTGGCGGGTTTAGTTTATATAATATAATGAACGAATATTTCGGATTGCATACGGGTAAAATGTGTAACATCAAAGTGGCCTTTACGCGCATTAATTAGACTGAAGAATTAATTACAATAGAAACTTAACACTTGTTTTTATTTTATTTGTGTACACCCTCGTATAACATTAGGGGGCTAATCTGTAGAACATGATGACCCACGGGAAATTATGGTTTCTCGATAGTCTGTAATCTTCTACTAAATAAAGAACCGATCGCTATTGATTATAATCAGTCTCACGAGCAAGGATAATAACGAAGCTTAAAAATGGTATGAAGCTGGTAATCCTGCAGTGGGCATCGACGTCTGTTCGATTGGCTTCGGTAAACCCCACAACCATTCGCACCCTTCTAAAAAATTAATTTATGCCAAGTAACATTTCCAAATAAGTATTTGTAACAGAATTCGAATTAAAAGTGGAATACTGTACGTAAAGTAATTATTAATTTAATAAGTAACATCTCACGATACACTCAAGCATGGAATATTCAAGTAGACCGAAGAATAAACTATATACTTTTACAACCTACAACAAAACGACGGTTGACAATCACTTATTAATGAGGTACTTAATTTGCTCTAATTATTTTTTAAAGTCAAAACACGACTTTTAGGCAATTACGAGCAAAATGAACACGCAGAGATGCAAAATACATTTTTTGAAATATTTTCAGTCGCTTTTCTGTGATAATGTATCTACGAAAGCAGATCGAGAAACCCCGAGAAAGACAATAAAAGTAAAATAAATATCTCCCAAATACTGTTTAAAACGAGACCCTCATTTCAATCGCACATCGTCACACAGCTCAATTTTCCAGGCATTTCCAACTCCAACACCTACAAGGTATCGCGAAAAAGCTTGTAATTCCAATTACTCTTCCTTCACTCACAAGAAAATAATAAAGAAAAAAATTTCAAAAATAGAGTCAACCGAGTGTAAGATGAAAGAACATCTACACGCCTTACTTCTCACCAAACCTTAATTTCTTTCGCATTTTCCCCTATTTCATCGCGAAACTGAATTTAGACTCTTCTTTTGATGTGAGGCTTAATAATGGAGATATCCCTTACATTTTATGTTGCCATCGTATAACATACGAACCGGCGTTTCCCTAACCTTTAGTTACAATTTTAACGAATGTAGTGTATGTAATCCCTCCACTACGAGAAAGATTGTTTGAAGTGGAATTTAGGAGATTATGGCTATCGAAACGGCACGCGTTACCGGTATGTGTCCCTAGCGATCATCGAGATTACTCGTTCGTTAGGGGATGATACGCTCTTCATTGTGAATTAGCATTGATAACGTTACCTCACCGGGAAATTCTCCAATTTTCTAACGAACCCAAGTAAATTAAAATTTAATTGCGCGCCCTCGACAAATTGGAAAGACGAATTTATTGGGGTTTTAACTAATTTAAAACGAGACTGTCGCATTTACGCCAATTGTTACTTGTCATCTGCGATTGGTTTCTTCCTCCAAATACAAAAATACATAAATGTAGTTCAATTAACGTGGAAGTAATTCGTTAATCTCATCTTGAGGTAAAATGGAAGAATATAAAGAGACGGGCGGTTAAGGAGGGTTTTTTCTCTTAAAATTGTGGTTTCTAAGCGCATTAACAACAAAGAAATTGCATTAACAGATTTCCAAGTACGTAAGGTATATTTCAGTTTTTTGTCGGCTAAGTAAAGGTGTTTTTCTGCTTGGTCGAACAAAGCTGGTTACGGTTAGTCGAATCTTGGAGATTTTATATTGTAAAGCGTCTTAGGTCAATGAGTGTGGATACTACTCGGTAATGAAAACGTTCTTCAAAATTACGATAATACTAGACACTTGAGAAATAATTTTATTCGATACCCTTCATACATTTTTTGTGTAACAAATATTCTCAATTCTTTAGTTTCTTAAGAGGTTCTTAAACTGGAGTTGAATAGTAAAATGTAGTTTTTATACTCATTGAGCTATTGAGCAATGAGAACTGGTATAGTAGGTAGTACAACGTGCAAAAGACGATTTTACTCAATTATTTTAATTATAACACATAAAACCCTATATATTTTTGCATATTTTCATTCCTTACATTGATTTAAAGAATATGCTTCGAGATTTTCGTTCTTAGATTAATTCGTCTTCAAGATAGTGTCACTTTAAAAACATAGTTTGATCAGGTACACATAAAAGGTAATTTTACTCAATTATTTTAAGTATAACACTTTATATATTTTTTGCATATTTTCATTCCTTGAAGTGAGCTAAAAAATATGCTATAAGATTTGCGTTCCTAGATAATATAGTTCGTGAGATATTGTCACTTCAGTAATATAGTTTGATCAGGTATAGCACAACACAACACAATAAGTGATTTTACTCAGTTATCTTAAGTATAACACCTTATATATTTTTGCGTATTTTCATTCCTTACATTCGGTTAAAGAATATGCTTCAAGAATTGCGTTCTTAGATAAAATCGTTCTGGAGATAGTCATTTTAAGAACATAGTTTGACCAGATGTATAGCACAACACTTAAAAGGCGATTTTACTCAAATATTTTAAGTATAACACCCTATATATTTTTGAATATTTTCATTCCTTACAGCGAGCTAAAAAATATGCTTTAAGATTTGCGTTTCTACATAATATAGTTCTCGAGATATTGTCACTTTAAAAACATATTTTGGCCAGGTACAGCACAACACATCATAAACGGTGATTTTACTCAATTATTTTAAGTATAACACCCTATATATTTTTGCACATTTTCATCCCTTACATTCGGTTAAAGAATATGCTTCAATATTTACGTTCTTGAAAGCATTAGTTCTGGAGATATTGTCACTTAAGTAACATAGTTGGATCAGCTTCGACCAGTATAGTTTTTAAATTTTTGCCAATGTGACACCCTGTATAATTTTTAATATCTTAAAAGTTTATGTAACTTTCTTAAAAATAAGAAGTTGTGCGTACTGTATACAGATACCTCATCGCAGAATTATTTATTGCATTTTAGAGTTACAACTTTAAAAATTAAACATATTAATAATATCTTTATTAAATTGTAGACAGCTACTCCCTTTTTATCTTAAATCTTGAAAAGAAAAATATTTAAATGTCACCTTGTATACAGTACCTCCATATTTTAGTTGTCACCACCTACATTTTAATCAAGCACAAACAACCACCATACACCTATTATAAATGTGCACCCTTTCTGGTACGAAATATAAAGGTGTAAAATATAAATTCCCATGACCATTTCAGGTATTCTCATTTTTGACACAATAAAACACCAAAAATTTTATATTTCTGTAACCCGACACTTTTGACGAAGTTTTTATGTGATCTCATACTTTTAGCTTTTCCACACAACTTGGTCCATTAATAACTTGGGTTTCGGTAGCTCTGATTTGACAAACTTTACAGTTCACAGGTATATTTTTTCGATAACATCAAAAGTCACTTTAAAACTAAATGTGGAAAGAATTTTTATTTATTGTTCGTTAAACAACTCATTTTATTCTTTACGTTCGATTGTGCCCATTTATGTTTCCATCTCCACCCTCCACCTAAGTAGGTATTGTCTCTCGAGATGCACCTTTTTGTTTCAAGGTGTTATTATTGTTTAAAACAATTAAATGTAAAAAAGGCCTTTTCTTTTCCATCTTATACCTACCTATTGAAATTAAATTTAAAAATAACTATAATACCAAGCTGTATCTTTCTTATATCGATCCCAACTATTAAGTCGGCATTTTTGGACAACCAAACAATAGAATGCTGACAGACAAATTATATCGCAGCAAATCAGGTTTATGGTGATTGATGTTTAGATGTAATTGTGCTAAGGTAACATTAAATACGATCAAATTTTTTATACCTATACGAAATTATACCTAAAATACGCCTTGAAGAATTACATCTTCGTATACGAGCGAAGAGCGAGAGTCAAAGGGTTAACTTCTCCCTCCCTCCCCTCATTTTGGTTAATTGTAACTTTATCTACGTAATTATAAGTTTTTGTACAAAATTCAAATGTCTACAATTTTCATTCTGCTCTTCCTTCGTTTTGGGAATTTTAAGCACAATGTAAGTCAGTTAGTAATCAATCATTGTCGACGTTTCTTCGTCTAATTGTAGACCCCTGCGCCAGTATGTTAATAATCACTAGGTGTAATTGTTTAATTGGCCTAATAAATATTCGTAAGGAGATGGTTGCGAGGGTATAATTTTCTAATCGACCTCGTGTAAACTATAACTAAAAATGTCAGCTTCCTTTGATATATGAATTTCGATAGTTTCTGCTTCTAATAATTTTGGTGTTTTACCATAGGCCTAAAGTGACTTTGATATGGGTCGATAATATACTTTAATTATACGTATAAAATTTAAAACCTTTACTTAAGTACAGATTGCGCAAAGACGTGCCTCGAAATACTAAAAAACAAATTTTCGCTTTAGCACATTACCAAACCCTTTCTTCGTTTCTTTTCATTCCAACCGTCTTTTAGGACCAATAAAAATATAAATTCCTTCCTAAACGAAATAAAATAAAAATTTGAGTTTAGAAGGACAAAAAGAGTTGGGAGAGGACACAAAAGGATATTTGCCATACAATGGTCTATAACGTTGTCAATAAAAATGACTTACAACCAATAAACTTCCAATCAGATTTCGACGAATATTATTAATCGTACGATGCGATCACAATAAAATAATAAAATGTCGACCGCGAAATAAATATAAAACGTCTATGATAATTTTATGGGATCTACTTCTTCGAAACACGTTTACGTTCGAACCGATTGAGATCTCTCGTCTTTGAAATTCTCCTTTGAATAATTTCATTGTTATAAAATTCGCCGATTCACAAATGTGACAACCCCCGTTTTATTTCGTAAAAATGCATATTTATGTGGCCTAATTACCATTTTTGATATTTCGGAAACGTTCCATCTTCGTTTCCTAATAATTATTTAGAAGGATGGTTTGGAATCATGATTATCCTGTGAATTTTAACCGCGTTCTTTTATTTAGCAGTTGGGTACTTCGCTTTACAAAGAATTGTCGTAAATTCGCAGTTCATGAACCTTTTCTGCCCTTCAAGATACGTCAAGTGTCTCAAAAGTTTTACTTTCCAAAGAATTGTCGTAGCTTGGCAGTTTAAGTCACTTCCATGTACCTTTTCTGCCCTTCAAGATACAGCAAGTGCCTCAAAAGTTTTACTTTCCAAAGAATTGTCGTAGCTTGGCAGTTTAAGTCACTCCCATGTACCTTTTACGCCCTTCAAGATACGTCAAGTGTCTCAAAAGTTTTACTTTCTAAAGAACTTTCGTAGCTTTGGCAGTTTAAGTCACTTCCATGTACCTTTTCTGCCCTTCAAGATACTGCAAGTGCCTCAAAAGTTTTACTTTCCAAAGAATTGTTGTAGCTTGGAAATTTAAGTCACTTCCTTGTACCTTTTCTACCCTTCAAGATACGTCAAGTGTCTCAAATATATACTTATTGTCTTGCTGACTTGAAAAAGAATTCTTTTCAGTTTTCTAAAAGATTCTAAGTAGCCGACCAGTCGGTATTTAGGTTAGTTCCTTACTATGCACGAAGACCAAAGGTCTTCCTTCCATCACATATAAGTATTTTATGATGATATTCTCGTTAGGTACCTGTAACTAAAGAGGCATATTTAATTGAAAAAAAATCAAGTCATAACAACATTTTCGTTTTGGGTTAGTATGAAAGTTAGGTCTAAGTTCACGGTCCACGTCACTTTTAAATTTTCGAGCCGTCGCACGAAATCAGACATTACGACATTTACGGATAGAACTCCTTTAAAATTTATGACAGTGAATTGATGTATCATCACAACTTGACACAATTTAAATTAAAAAATATTTAAACTGAAAAAAAATTTTCCTTTCTTAACCACGCCAAAATATGTCAAATTCAATAATCCTTTCTCTTCCAGGTTACCACTTCGACTATGTGAAAATCAATCAAAATGCTGTAACTTCCATGGCAGCTTTTAGTTATTGAAGACCGCAGTGTTTAAAATCCACATAAGCACCTACAGCAACAAATCAAGTCACGATTTTACAGAATCAACATGTAATGTACGCTGCACGATACTAAGAGGTGATGCGATTAAATTTTTTTACAAAAAAAACGGCAAGTAGAAGTAAAATTACGATTCTAAACGTATTCAAACTCACGTTCGTAATTTCTACACCCCATTTTGATATATTATGTATGTACGACGCCTACATTTAGGCTAATATTTAATTTAAATGTAATTGTTTCAAAAATTTATTATTTAATAATTATAATCATTTTTTGCCGACTCTATTATAAAGTTTGAACAATGAATGGGGCTTTGCTAATTCGTAAATAAATGCACATATTAAAAAAGTCGTAATCAATTGTTATAGCACAACCCACATTAATAATTTTGGGAATTTCGCTCTAACAGAATCGCTCATTAATTACGACGAGACTCCTCCGAGCTCGAAGGAAAATAAGAGTTCCTTTTGGCGAAATAAGTTTGACTATTTTGAGACGGTTTCGTGCGAATCCTAATAAATGGTAAACCTTTGTCATCGACAACAACTTGTGATGGTGTTTCGCCTTTATTGTGGCAGCTGAATAAGATGGCCAACACGACTTGCCACTTTCCCACGCATCGTTCTCACCCCTAGGCCTCTCTTTGGTACTCTAATCGAGCAATTTCCATAACCTCAAGTACGTCGCTATCGACAAAAGTGGTTCACTTGCCTCGATATAAACCAAAGTCACCTGTTTTATATTTACAAGTTTAAAAGAAAATATTTGGTTACACTTCAAATATAAACCCTTTTATAAGTGCGGGCGATTAATATCCGAGCACTTAATTATTAGACTTCTCGGAAAGAAGTGATTTTTTTTATTTATTTAAAAGCCATTAGACCAATCATTAAGTTGAGATTGTATCAAAATTTGGCTTAAATCTAAATTTCACACGAAATTGTGAGAATTGTTTCTCCGCGATCCTAACTAACTTTTAATTGGAAGTTTATACGAGAAACTACAACTACGACAACTAAAACCACAACCAAATTAACTGTACTCTTCTTCAAAAAGTAAATCGCTCGACTATTTGTTGTTAGACACACATAAAAAAAACTACCTTATTTATTAAGATAATTACAATAATTACGTAATTACTTTATTGAAGTAAAGTCAACCGAGCTTTTATATCATGCTCAATTTAACACATTTGTATCACGCCATTATAAATGGACGTTACGAAGTTTCTAAACTTTTCCAAAAATTCGATTCTCTAACCTCAATTAAATTCTAATCAATCTTCTAAATCGTGAGGAACCTTTACGTCAATTAGCATTTCACATACGAAAACTGCTAAACAACATTTTATGGATAATTATTTCTTTTGCGCACAGCAGGAGAGTTTTCGATCTACTAAAACTAAAATATACTCAAACTACTCAACTTTTAAATCTTAACGAGCCTTTTTAATTACTCCGCGTTTATTTATTAACTGAGTGCTAAAATACATAACGAAAAATAAAGGTTCGAGTTGTCACTATTAAAATTAAAAGGGCGAATTGGTTTCGTTGCAAGATTCCAAAAGGTGACTGAACTGGACGCCAAATAGAGAAATAGATTAAAACTCAAAATTTTTTTAAAAATAAACTAGCAAAAATAAGTATCAAACCTGGTGGTTTAATTTCCAAAAAATGATAATTTGTAATTTAAAATTTAACAAGTTCCCGAGCAAATATTGTCCACCCTGTACATATTGAGATAAATATATAAAAAGGCAGATGTGGCGAGAACATGACTTTTTCGTACGCAGTGAAGCTATTCTACGAGGTTTCAAAGTATGAAAAAAGATATCGGAAGTAGTACCTTTCCTTCATTTCCAAAGTCGAAAATTATACGGAGTGTTCTATGTAAAATATGAGATCTAACCCCATTTATGGTTAAACCGGAAGTCGAAATATAACATGCTTAGTATCACTAGACAGACAGTTTTGTAGCGTTTAATAAAAACTAAAAATTTACAGGGTGTTTTCAAAAACTCTATTTATTTGGTTAATTTCCGGTTTAACCGGAGCCTATTTTAAAACTAAAATAGTTTCAAATAATAGAAACTCATATAATACATTAATGTGCTAACTTGCAATTACAAATTTTAATTCCCCCAAAAATTACAAATATTTGAAATTGGGACCTTAAAAAATCATAACTCCGGGTCTGGCCATACCAAACGAACCAAACAAACGGCGTTTTATTAAGAACTTCCATTTTGTATTCAAAATTTTGAAAAAATATTTTTTAAATTAGAGTTACTACGTACTAACTTATATAGTCTAGAAAAATAATACGGGTCAAAATTTCCCGAAATTCCATCAAAATAACTTCCTTATTTTGGGCCACCCTGTATCGATTTCATTCAAAAGCTTAGGTTTTCGGCGAAATTTTGTTACAGTAGTCGAAACCAAATTTCATCAAAATCGCTTCAGTAGTTTTTGTTTCAATTACACACAGACACGCGGCGAGGCAGACGGACTTTTTCAAACTCAAAACTCAAAATAATGTAGTTTTGCCGGAAGTATACCCTTTTCGAGCTAATTTGACTGGATTAATAACAAATACATGACAGGAAACTGCCGATTAATTGTTAAAATTAAATCTATTGCCAGCTAACCAGTTCCCCTCTATCTACAAAATATACCAACCCTCAAAATACATCGGAGCCCTTTCAAGTCTAACACCTTGTATTTAGCAATTAAACAGACTAATTACATAAACAAAAACACATCTATAGTAAATGCATGGATGTTCGTAATTGCCCGTTACTGAGAATTTGGAATGTTTAATCGTATAATTACTATGCTGCACATAGAACTGAGCAGGAAGTTTGTGAACGTATCTATACGAAAAATCAGTTGGCGGAAAGCGACACAAACCCCTCGTTTTTAAATTTTTATATTTCTCTCGTAACACACTGCAAGCATCTTTATGCTCAAAACGAATAAAAAACATAAATAATTTTTTAGACGCGCACACACAAAAAAAAGGTTTAGTTTAATACATAAACTTTTTTATTTCTTTCATTCCATTCGACGTGAATGAAGCTTAAGAATAAAAGACTTAAGTCTTTCTCTATAGACCTATAGACAATTTCGCCATGAGGTTGTGAGGTGAGGAGACCTATTCAGTTGAAACGTCGTCGTATCAAGAAACCCATTATTTCGATCAGACCGTCTCTCTGTATAAATATAAGCGGCTTAAAGATGCAACCATTCTTTATACTTTATATATAAGTTTTTTAATAGTTCGCTCGAAAGGGTGAAGCAGAAGCAGAAGCGACATAAAAGAACTTTATGTCTTTTCATTTCGTATCTGAGCTCTTGTAGATTGTAGGAAAAATTGAATTCTTTTATGTTCCTTCGAAGATATAATTAGCGAAGAGCACCAGGCCACCTACAAAAAGAATAAAAATTATTAGTATTTCTATCAATAAAGAGGGAATTAATTACATAATTACTATTTGTATTGAAGCTTCTTCTTTTGGGTACAATGGTACAATGCACTTAAAACTACCCGTAGAAAAAATAAGCGTTAACCCCTAAGGTAAATAAGAAAAGAAGGATTATCCTTCTTTTTATCCTCGTACTATTTGGCTACCTTCGAGCTTCACTAATTTTTTTTTATATATAAATCTCGCATTTTTGTGTTTATTTTTCTCTTTCACGCATTGCGCGCTTCCACATTCAACATGTCGACTCGATCCACTAACAACTAAACTAAACTTGTGAAACATTTAATTCAAAATAAATCCACCGCGCCCGAAAAATATTATCGAATTAAAACTTTCGACTTGAGGCTTCAAATCGAACACACTGTATAATTTTGCATTAAAAAGAAAATGCCACTTGTGTGCTCTGCTCGTAGTAGTTAGCAATGGCGTTCCCAACGTTTAAATTGAGGAGATTTTGATTAAAATATCGCGCCCAACGTAAACATACAGGGTGTCCAAGTTCAATATAATTGAAAACGTTCAAGTTTTTTTCTAATTAACAACAACAACTTGCATTATTTCGGTAATACGAGTATATAAATGACCCATAAGAAAAATGTGTAAAGTTTCTCCTCTTTTAGGTGAATGACTAATCTGTATCTAACAAAAACTAAGTAAAAATTTCACGCTTTAGCTTACAAATAAGGTAATTTAATGGTAGTTTAAACTTAAACTATAAGCAAGGTGGTCTTAGAAATAAATAGCACGGTCATACACTAGCACATGATTATATAACGACCACAAAAAAAGAGAAAAGTTTAGATATAAATGATCGGCTCGAAATTAGATATTTTTTACGAGATAACTCCGAAAATATTTAATCGTACGTCTATTTTAATTAATAAATAACGAGCAAATTCACGATGCCTAGAAAGAAATGTCATCGAACCTTCGTAAAAATTTGCTTTGTAAATCGTTAATTGATTTGTTTGACAAGAGTTTGTCTGCAAATGTATAAAGGCATCGAGTGATTGTAAATATCGACTTGAGATGGTCCGGAAGTTGGCCGTGTTTGCTTAACAGCTTTATTCGACACAAATTGACGTGGCGCCTTTCCGACTTCTACGATATATTGCACTTAGCTTTGACAATAAAGTGGAGACAGGTAATGGTTGTAAGTCAAAAAATTTTAGGTCTAGTCCGGTTAAAACGTAGTATATTAGTCGGTCTAGTCGCGGAGACGACTTTTTGTCACAAAAATGTAGATTGAAGACTCCTCACTTCAAGAGGGTTATTATGTACTTTCGAAATTCTTAAAAATTTTACCACAAAGACGAAATCGTGTTTTAAAAATTGTCTTTGGCACGATTACACGGCGCTGGGAGTTCGAAGTCGATCGCATTTTAAACGGTCTCGTATACAAAGGAGACGTGTTAGATAAGATCCACAAATATACGTTAGAAGACTCCCTGCGGCAATAAAAGCTTTATTGAAGACTCGCTAAAGCTCTGGAAAGGAAACGAATTTGAAACAAAACTTAAAAAGCCCATTGTTCTAGAAAAAATAAAATTTTTGGATAATGCTGGATATGGATCACGACAAACCTTTACTTCTTCATGCGGAGCAGAATAATTAATAAATAAAGGTTCTCCAAAAGGAACTGAGAAGGCTCAAGTTCCTTTAGAGAGCAAGACGAGTTATTTAGAGGCTTAAAAAATAGCTTAAGAGTTCTCCGCGAGTTATAGCAAACCAGGAACGGTGTCTTTAGCTAAGCAAAGTCTATTTATGGCAAAATGAGAGTGCGAGAAGACTCTCAGTGCCTAGTAAGAAGTTGAAAAAGGTCATCAAAAATCTATAACCCGTAAAATGACCGAATAGTCACTAAAAGGCTTGACAAACATTTTAGTCTTGAAAAACAAAATACTTTAGGATAAGAGCTCTACAAACCTTTATTTGCTCGTGTAGAGCAGAATAATTAATAAATAGCGGTTTTCAAAAAAATCTTGGGACTGAGAAGGCTCTACTTCCTTTGTTTCTTTAGAGCAAGAGTTTGAGAGCACTTACAAGGATCAAATACTTCCAGGTTAAACGCACAAATATTCCTAAAAAACTGAGACAAATTAACGAGCACGCCACAGCAATATTTTCCAATAACTTTCGTTTAATTTAACAATAAATTTTCTTTTAACTTAATTAAAAGAGGGGGCACACGAGAACTAAAGTTTTAAAATTCCATTAGGTATAATAGTAGAAGAGATTTCTTTAAATAAAAAAAACGAGAGGAGAGCCCATCTGCTGATTCGATAGCATTTTCAATAAACTTCGCAATGGGAGGCCACAATGAAAATAACAAATTTTAATTTCGACTTCATAAATATATAGGTAATCATTTCTATTGTTAATAAAATAAATTAAAAATAAACGTTTGTCACGAATAATAAATAATTTACAAAAAAACTTCTTTTTCAAATTACTGCATTGTTGGAGACTGGTCGCTCGCAATGATTGGTTTATAATTTAGTAAAAAAAAAACGCAAGGTACAACAAAAGGTGTGGTAAATAACTTCATTAAGGATCGAATCGACATTTTTGTTAAAATTTATTATTAATATGCCCCACATTAAGAATGTAAAAGAATACAATTAAAAATTGCCGATCATCGATAACTCATTCAAATTAAATTGGATGACATGTATTTGAATCTTATAATGGTCTAATACCGGTATCTTTCATCAACTTTTATGATTTTAAGTGGGTAAGGGTTTTGATTTAGTTTAAGAATTATTCCTTATTCCCCCTAGGAGTCGAGACCACCCGAGGTGTCAAAAAATCGGATTCAAGTAGGCATTCATTATTCATAGAATCGTGACTTTAAATTACATCTTAGATCGGTTGGATACCATCCAGACTGCCCGAGTTGGTTCGAGTACTTTATAACAACGCATTTTATGCTTTTGAAAAACAACGTCGAATTTGGAAGGGAAGAAATTAATGTTTGTCTTGGGTAAACTTTTAGTAAACTTCTCTAAAGAGTGTCAATCGATCATTACGAGGTGTACGACAAACAAATTAAAAGAATCAATGAGGGAGGTAAATATTTGTCTTCTGTTATCTTTTTCAATAGCCGAGAGGTGGTCTATTTTGCAACACAAAGTATAAATTCTTTACCTGTTGGAGGTGTTCTCGAAATTTGTCGCTTTTTTGCTACTTGTGTGGGCAAGAACACTTTCGCTTTACAACTTACAATTATTTTGTTTTAAATTTGTCGCGTCTTCCACAAAACTCCGGCTCAGATTGAATAGAATAGAAATTTCATTTATTTTCACCAAAAATCTCTTCAGACGAATTTTTTTGTGATGTAAACCGAAGCCGATTAGTACAAAGGCAACACATGCCTTCATTAGACAGAGGTATAACTAACGCATTTTGCTAAGGCCATTGTTACCAATTTCTAAGGTTAAAATTTAACAAAAGAAGCGAACAACGCTTTGCTTACAGAAAAGTCACCTACCGAAACGATACATCTTATTTGACCACATTTTCGATCTTACATCGACCATTCAAAATTACTTTACGAATCTTTTTTCAATTTACAACAAAGAGCTGCAGTGGGGAGTTTAAAGCTAATTATATGTACACCCCTAAGGGTATCTCGCTTTTATAGAGCATTGGATCAAAAAGAATTACCGAAATATTTAAAAAAGGCAACTGTGGGGGGAAAATATTGCATTGATGGAAGAAATAAAATGCATTATTCCAATTCCACTGCCCCACTGCGTCCTACACCCCTATGATTTAAGAACGACTACCCTTTAGTAAAAATGACCATTAAATCTCGATCAATAAGCGATACAAAAATCGTTTATTCTAGTCGCTCGCATAGTTGGAATTTGCCCAAACCACAATATGTTATAAAATTCGAGGAGTATTGAAGAATTTCGAAAGAAAGCACAAATATAATAAGTGCCCCATATCAATGTCTCGCATTAATGTGGTTAAGGGCAGATGTTTACTTATAGAAAAGGTTCTTCAAATTTAAAGACATTGTAAAGATCCTAATGATTTTTGGGTGTTACATTGATGGATATTTTTCGAGGCGTAACACGCTAAACTTGGGACCTACGACCACTAAAATCCAAAATTCTAATTTATTATCAACGAGGGGAATCGAAGAAAAGAACACAACGTTCGAATGTTACCTAAAAGTGCCAATTTATTATTTTCTAAATTTCGTAAAATTCTTTTCAAATTGTTGGAACTTTCATAGAAGCACGTACGGTCTTTGGAAATGGGATAATAATTTAAAACTGGGTAATTTTAGTCCAAAGAAGACCATACGGTTACCAATCCGGATGTTAACTCTTCAAGAAGGGGTTTAGAGTCTGTTTATGTCAATCAAACTTAAATAAGATTATAAAAAGTCCCTTTTAAAACTCGTATACGTAATAAGCATAATTCAGCGCTTAGTATATAAAACTCCGTAGTAAATGCCATACATTATAGTACAAATTTGTAAAAGGTAGGAGTTCCAATTAACATTAACACAACTTTAAAACTAATAAGCATCGAAAATCTATAAAGTACCTGTTCCTAATCGTAATTAACATAAATATCAAAAGCTTTGGGCTAAAACGGTAATAGCTCAATTTTAAACGAGCTGCCTGCTGTCGGCATCTCTTGGTCGTTTTTAAAAACTTTCAAATGTTGTAGCAGTCGTAGCAGTAAAGTGAATATCTATCGTAGATTCCTGTCGTGAACTTTTGAAATATTTGCTCCAATTTACTCTTTCAAGTTTAAGGTGTAAATCGACTATAATATGAATATGAAAATAATGGTTAAAGAGCTTGAAGCCCCTGTCAGACGATTAACAAATGATAATTCAATCGATAACAAGAAAGCTAAAGCGACGCAATAGGTCTGTTCGTTTGGACTGTCTGAGGTCTGAGTATATATATTGGGATGTTCAGTGGTCTGAGTTCACTCTAATCCGTGACTCTAATTGACTCTAATATCAGGTAAATCATTTTGAAGTAGATTCGTGTAACGTCACGAAACTGATATAGAAAAACAGCAAAGCAAACATTTTAGCCATTTTAGAAACGAACACGAAATTTGAGGAACATTACCTTTCACTTTTGCAGTGAAGCAAAATGGAGAAAGATTTGAAAAAGATATTCACAATTCACAGAAGAATTATTATTTTATAAGGAAAGTGAATTGTTGCGCGTGCGTTTAGCAGTTCTTCTTCAAGAAGCGATGAAGATGTAGCTTTAAAATTAATAGGTTTGGCAAAAAATTAACAACGTGTGTACAAAATTTCTGTGAAGATGTAGGTACCTAGTAATTAATGGCTTTAAAGTAGGAAACTTAACTGTAATTAATATCTTGCAGGTAGTTGCAAGTTGCAAATTATTCTGATGGAGAATTTAGAGCTAATCTAAATCTAAATTAAGAGCTAATATAAGTCCAAAGAAACATCTTGTATTTTTATGGTTTGCTGGGCACCAAACTAGTTCATATCGTGATGTGGCAGACCTTTTTAATCTATCGTTAAGTTCATTGTTTGATGTTATCACAAGAATATCATCGTTTTTGAGTCATATGGCATCTAACGTTATTAAACTACCTTCGCAGGTTGAAAAAAAGAAAACAGCTGATTACTATTCTCTGAAAACTGGTCGGGCATTTCGGTCTCAGGCTCTCCTACTATGCTGACTACTTGAGACATAATATTTAAGTCCGAGTCTTGTTCTTCAATATTAACACGTTGGCTATAGTATAGTCGTAGTTGACAAACTGGGCTAACTTGCCAGCTACGAGATAACTCGTTATTGACTGCCTTACTCAAATCTCCGAATACGAGTAAACTCGTAGCAAATGCATGAAATTTTTTGGTGTCTAGCGTACAGTAATGGACTAGGAAAGAGGCCACTGGCATACTGAACTGAATTATTTATTTCTCACACAAATTTTCCTTCACAAATAAAGATATTTTTAAGTAAGCAAGTCCGGCTGTGATGGGCGCACCATATTATACTCGCCAGCGAACGTGTAATATGAACTCTCAAATAATTGTTATTCCCGATAGCAATAAAGACACCATCTTCCATTGGTATTGTACCAATGGGTATTTGATAAGTACAGTCATCTAAAATAAATATTAATTTGTATATTGAGATAAAACTCCAAAAATGTTCAAACCTGCTGTAAATTCTTACTCCACCTCGCGAGGTGGTGTAAGATTTCTCTGCTTTATATGATTTCTGTACTCTATTTCAGACAAAACGAACACTCGAAAAACATCTGCTTTTACTGCTCTTTTTAGAAACGAACACTCGACTTCATGATCTCACGCAAAAAAGCAGCGAAAACATTGCAAACGAACAGACCTATTGTAACTTGTCGTTCATGAGAAAATCCAAGACCTTAAAAGGAGTAAATAGTACTAATAGTGTTTCTTTTGTGTATTAAACTTTAATTAGGTATATTATGAATCATAAGGTAAAACTTGAAAGACATAGGAAAGCGAAAATTTTATAAATTTAATTCCAATGATCACAGTTTTTGAGTACGCAATACTCAACACATAATAGAGCTTTACTATAAATACTATTTATTATTCTTTGGCATAAAAGCAGATATAATATCCATAGGTAGAGGAAAAACAATTGTCGAATTTTTTTCCGCCGATATAGTACTGAGAGTTTGTAAATACCTCGACTAAAAACAAACATTTTTTTAAAGAATTCGTGATCATTGAGAAAATATTAACCTGTAAGGCGGCAGGACTCTCATTAATAACTTCGGCGGCTGCTCTCAACTCCCTAGACGCTTTCATTTCGCCTTCGGCAGCGATAACTTTAGCTCTTGCTTCCCTAGAAGCTTCAGCTTCGGCGCCATCGCTCTTTGCATCTGTTGGGGAAGACTCACGTCTTTTCTAAAAAATATTAGTTGGGCAAAATGCGTGAGTTCAAAGGAGTTGAGGGGTTACATTTCGACCCTTTCCACTTTTACGCCCCATGGTTCGGTGGCCACATCTAAAGTTGTTTGCATGGCGTGTGAAACTGCTTCACGATCAGATAAGACTTCGGCTAGATTACGAGTTCCTAGGATGTTTCTCAATGTTGTCATTGCTAGTAATCGAGTTGAATTGCTGGAATTTATTTTTATTAGGCTCGTTTTTGTGTATGTGTGAGGATTAGTTTCACCTATAATTGGTAACTTTAACAACCGCATTCAATGGGTCGGCGATTCGGTAGTAAACCACCGCATCTACTGTAACAGTTACCGAATCTTTCGTCAGGGCCTGCAAAATTGAAATTCAATTTATTTTACTAAGTCCCGATTTAATTGATGAGTTCCCCATGATTTAATTGATGACATCTCTATACCGGCTGGAGAATGAAGACAGACAGTGAATTTCTTCCCTTTTAGCACCTTCTCTATAACTCACCTCTTGTGGTGGAACATCGAAAGGAACCGTCCTCAAATCGACTTTACAATAACTATCGATACAGGGCAAAATAAAAAATATGCCCGGACCGCGAACACTGCCCTGCCTCAAACGACCCAATCTGAAAATCACAGCTCGTTCATATTCTTGAACGACCTGCAAAAAAGTTAAAACAGTAGTGTATAGACGTACAGACTTACATATTTTTGTAAATACCTTAAAACACCAAAATAAAGAGCATGGGAAGGGACGAGAATTAACGAACCAATCGTTGCTGTGATTTCTACACAAGTCATTGTGCTTTGTCGATCTGAAGGTTTAAGAAAACAATTTAGACGAACATTGTGATTCATTAAATTATCTATAAACAAAAACACTATTAGATAAGATTATTTCAATCATTGCAAAGCAATGTTCTTTCATCTGTTTAATTACAAGTCTTTCATTTACAATTAACGAACTTGTCCTCTACTCTCAAATTTTCTTTTAATTCCTAACTGAAATTTGGCCCACTTTAAGTATGGCACTCGTATAAAATTACAAAAACTCAACTCAAAACTAATGGTTTTGGGAGTAAACTTGCATTAACACCCTCACTATGAGACATGATTGTGGTAACTAAAGTTATGTAGAGCTATTTTTAGTTGTGGGGTGTTAATAAGTGGGTATAAGCACCACCCCTTATCAGCCTACGAGCGAAATTAAATATTAGAAGACGAAATTGTAAACAAAAGTTACACAGCGAAACGTTGTAACTTTTAAATCGCACTTAAACGCATCAAGTAATGCACTAGAATAATCCAAGTGCATCGAATAACGCACTAGCACTTGGCGTGCGTTGAAGTGAAAAGTTCTTCGATAACTTTGAAACTCAATTTTCTTGTGGAAGTAACTTGTTCAGCTACTTACGGAGAAAGAAGACTGCGCGTGTCTCTTAGATTACGGCTGTCTCAATTTTCTTGTGGAAGTAACTTGTTCAGCTACTTGCGGAGAAAGAAGACTGCGTGTGTCTCTTAGATTACGGCTGTCTCAATTTTCTTGTGGAAGTAACTTGTTCAGCTACTTGCGGAGAAAGAAGACTGCGTGTGTCTCTTAGATTACGGCTGTCTCAATTTTCTTGTGGAAGTAACTTGTTCAGCTGCTTGCGGAGAAAGAAGACTGCGTGTGTCTCTTAGATTACGGCTTCTCAACTTTCTTGTGGAAGTAACTTGTTCAGCTACTTGCGGAGAAAGAAGACTGCGTGTGTCTCTTAGATTACGGCTGTCTCAACTTTCTTGTGGAAGTAACTTGTTCAGCTACTTGCGGAGAAAGAAGACTGCGTGTGTCTCTTAGATTACGGCTGTCTCAACTTTCTTGTGGAAGTAACTTGTTCAGCTACTTGCGGAGAAAGAAGACTGCGTGTGTCTCTTAGATTACGGCTGTCTCAATTTTCTTGTGGAAGTAACTTGTTCAGCTACTTGCGGAGAAAGAAGACTGCGTGTGTCTCTTAGATTACGGCTGTCTCAATTTTCTTGTGGAAGTAACTTGTTCAGCTGCTTGCGGAGAAAGAAGACTGCGTGTGTCTCTTAGATTACGGCTTCTCAACTTTCTTGTGGAAGTAACTTGTTCAGCTACTTGCGGAGAAAGAAGACTGCGTGTGTCTCTTAGATTACGGCTGTCTCAACTTTCTTGTGGAAGTAACTTGTTCAGCTACTTGCGGAGAAAGAAGGCTGCGTGTGTCTCTTAGATTCCGGCTGTCTCAACTTTCTTGTGGAAGTAACTTGTTCAGCTACTTGCGGAGAAAGAAGACTGCGTGTGTCTCTTAGATTACGGCTGTCTCAACTTTCTTGTGAAAGTAACTTGTTCAGCTACTTGCAGAGAAAGAAGACTGCGTGTGTCTCTTAGATTACGGCTGTCTCAACTTTCTTGTGGAAGTAACTTGTTCAGCTACTTGCGGAGAAAGAAGACTGCGTGTGTCTCTTAGATTACGGCTGTCTCAACTTTCTTGTGGAAGTAACTTGTTCAGCTACTTGCGGAGAAAAAAGACTGCGTGTGTCTCTTAGATTACGGCTATCGCTATATATATATATAAAAGCCCAAATTATAAATTTAAGTTATAATATATTTTCCATTTTTAGTAGTGATGCACCGTTTCCTAGATTGACGATTACGATTATGTTTATATGTTATAAAACCATCTTAAAACTTCTTTTTAAACTACTTACCTATAGGTATTTCTATAGATTTACAGGAAGTTCAGAACTTTAATCTTGTAGTTTTATAAATAAATCATCCCTCCGCAGTCCACAGGTGAAGTGCGGCAAGATAAGGGATACTTCTCAAAAAAAAATATTAGCACATGCAATAATCGTATATTAAGGCGATTACGATTAATCGTAATATGACCATAATCGGCGGTTATGATTAATCGTAATCAGTGCATCACTAACTTTTAGTGAGATACATATTTTTTGTTTCGTTTGTTCCATTTTGTAATGATTTATTATATTATTCTTATACTTATTTTGTATTGTATTTTTATATTTTTTCTTCACAAAAATAATTATCGAACATGAAATATACATATACTATAATAGTAGTTACAGCAAAACAGAATGTTGACGGCAAACAGTAACAGTTGGTTAGTGCAAATATTGTCACGCTTCACTTTAAAAAAACGACTAACGGGTTAAGTACTCCTACTGTACTACTTTTGATTTATAAACTCTTTTATCTAAGGTAGCCCACGGGTGGGGTTACAAAGAGAAAAACAATTAGTAGGAACATGCTTTCGATTTCTCATAGAATCCGCTCTTTATAAAACTTCCGCTAGCTTTGGGACTCTCGCAACAGATTATTTTCTGTCAAAATATTCATAATTTAAAGAAATTTTTTAAATCAAAGTAACTAAAACACAAAAATATTAATACATATTTCATTTCCTGTAAAAGATGAATAATACAAAAGATCAAAGATGAATGATAAAAAAAAGAAACCATTATATCAAAAATATATAAAAAAAACAAGAGAAAGAAAAAATACAAGAGTTTCAAAGTAAGCAGGAGTTTTTATAAAGAGTAGGTATCAAAAATAGGCATTTTTTCCCTCTTTGTAACCTCATCCATGGACATAATACTGTATAGGAAGATTATTCATTGATTTTTTTAATAAGAGATTCTAATAAGTCGTTGAATCTACGTTTTTCTTGCATCTCGTCTTCATGGTGCTTTTCATTTTGTTGCAGCAACAGTTCAGTCATTGATGAAATCGATTGTTTACTACGGTGTTCTTTCTTTCTTTTTCTTGCTATGTAATTTTCTAAATTATTTATTATTATCACTGTTACAGATATTACCTCTTTCTGGCGAATCGTTTCTACAGTCCCTTACAATATCAGTTGACGAGTCCTCTGAAATTGTGGTTTCTTGTGTAGAAGTTCGATTCTCAGACACAGTCAACTTTCCATTGTGTATCAAAATTGGTGGTTCAATTGCTGGATTTCTACTCATAAGCTCATGATTGCATCAAAGAAATCCCAACTCTTGCGACTTCTTCCTGACCCATTGTTGTTATCTTTTATACTTTTGTACGTCCTTAGCAAACTTTTCCATTTGTCCCAGGTATAAAAATATGAATGCTTCTTCATATCAGTAGCGATTCTAAAATTTATTCACAGTACACTAATTAGCTTCATACGAGTTTAAATGTATAGGTACCTACTTTTGCCAAATGCGTTTTTTCATGCTGTAATTTTTTTCTAATTCAACTTTATAACAACGATATTCATCTATTAATAGCAGAACAGCAGCATTTTGCCAATCTGTTTTTCCAGGTTTTGTACCAAGGGGTATTTGATAAGTACAGTCATCTAAAATAAATATTAATTTGTATATTGAGATAAAACTTGATGTTATAAATTACCCGTTGCTTTGATAATATAATTATTATTGCGGACATCCTCGCAATTGCCGTCGATTACGAGAGACATTTTTTGATCGAATTAAGTAACAATTAATAATAAAAACTAACAAATGTCAGAAGTATTTTTCAATTCTAGGTTATTTATATGATTTCTGTACTCTTAATTCAGACAAAACGAACACTCGAAAAACATCTGCTTTTACTGCTCTTTTTAGAAACGAACACTCGACTTCATGATCTCACGCAAAAAAGCAGCGAAAACATTGCAAACGAACAGACCTAATGATCGTGTGACACCGTCACTTTTGTATGAAAAATATAACAAAACTGACGATGAAACGTGATAATCGCACTAATAATAATAACGATAACCAAATAGAACACCGTCCTATTTTTCATTATTGAAAAAATGTTTACAGTAACTGATACACTAATCTAGAACTTGACTTCTTTCCTTTGTTTTTGAAATCAACCAAAAGATCCATTTCATGACCATTCGAATTTTTATCATTATTATTGCCATTAAATACGAAATTCCAAGTCACAATTTAGTAGTACCATGTAGTACTCAATCATAACTAACTCCAGTAACCTTTTCTAAATTTCTGCATTGTATGTCACGAAAAAATTCTAAAAGCATTAATTTTTGTTATTATTTATAATTAAAACAATTCCAAAGTTTCATTAACTTACAACTAGTTCCATTTTCTTAAATTTTGCGATTGAAAACAGTAATTTGGATTAATAATTAGTTTGTGTCTACGGCAAACTGACGTTTATTTGTGAGGTTAGAAACATTTAAAAATAATGATATTTTACGTGGTGCCAGCATTGTTAACGTAAAAAACTGAAATAATTACTATTAGTTGAATTTGACCTACTTATACAGGATGATTCGACATTAACAGGTCATTTCTAAAGTACAGAAACACAAACTCACAAAAACTTTTTTTAAGAAAAGTTTTTCAAGGTTTATTTGACTTCATGAGGCCATTTCGCCAAAATAACTATGTTTTGAAATGATATTTTGGGATGAAATTAAAGTTTAATAATTGGCAACGTAATAATAATAATTTGCTCGCGATTTATAAACACGAAATGAAAATAGTAAACAAGAAATACCTTACGATTATACTAAAAATAGAATCCGTAGGCGAACTATTTTGAAATCAAAGGTGCATTTCATATCCTCGAATATTTTTGAATTATTATTATGGCAGTGTACCAAGTGCGAATTTTTTAATTCGCTTTAAATCAGTCGCGATTGTGTTTATGTGTGTCAAGTTCTGTCAAAAGTCAGGAAGAAGACAATGAAAATTTGCATTCTCCTTCTACTATGAAAAACTAGAGAGAAAGTGACGGAATTATGTTCGTTTAATCGGCGATCGTTTGGTTTATAGTGAGTCATCATTATTTGAATTTTCTGGCACCAAACTTACAATTCATCCTGAATTTGCTAAAATTAACGTTTGGTATAAAATAATCGATAAAATGCCTTATCAAGTTGAATTATACATTTATGACCTTTCGAAAGGGATGGCTTCCTTAGTTTCGCCCCTATTAATAGGTAAATATTGACGGAATTAGAAAATTTTGAGGTTATATCTTAATTATTAATATTTTTACTTTTAGGTAAACAAATTAATGGTATTTGGCACACATCCATTGTTGCTTACGAAAGGGAATATTTCTTTTGTTCCAGTGGGGTCGAAAGTTGCGTCCCGGTACGTATAAAAGGTTTCCCGGTACGACGCTACGAAGTTTTGAGTAGCTCGTATTCTTTTAAATTAACAAATGCAGGTGGATGTAAATCGAGCGCTTAATTTACACAAAATTACGTTCAATTTTATTATCTCCAATTTTATACAAATTTATGCAAAGCACTTAAATTGTTTTCATAACAGAACTAATTAGAATTAGAAATTCATATCGGTTGTTACGAATTTATAGTCACAAACTTTACCGAGTCGGTAAAATCACTAAAATTTTCTAGTTGGAAAGATTTGCACTTTTTTTGCTTAAATAAATTTTTGTTAGATGTCATATTAGTTTAGTAGTTTAAACACTTACTGCTCGCATTGCGTACGTTTCGCCTATAATTCTATATTTGGGATGCATCTATTAATAATTTGACTCCTACTGTTGTAGTCATAGTTTAATTTCGCACCGGCTTTCGATTTAGTTGTGTTGTTATTTTGTCGAAGTAAGTTTAGCTCATCGGTAATTTTATATTTTTGAAATTAAATTTTGTAATTCTCATTATGTGCGCTTATAAATGTTATGTTTGCTTCCTATGCGAGTTATTTAACTTACAAGAAATTGCTTAGCAGTCGTTCAACTTGCCCGAGATAGATATTTATTTTTAGCTCTAGTTTATAATTAGGAGTTTACTTTAGTTCTTGAAATCTCATCTTTTCAATTCTTCAAAGTGGAAATTGCAAGGTTTCATACCAACGAACAAAAAAAAACGTTTAATTTGCTGTTTGATCGTCGTTTCTTTTTTTAGGGTACAACTTATCTCGGACCACCTATACAGAAATTGAAATTAGGAGAGACTGAGATACCATACGCCGTGTTTATAGATTATTTAAACGAACTTAGCCATTCTTCGTACGAGTGAGTAATTATTACTAGTTAAATTGTGAATTATCTAGAATTTGTAAGTGTTAAGAGTCCACAAAGATCGATTTCATTTATATCACTTATATTTAACTCGAACTAACCTTTAATTCTTGCAATAAAATTAGGTTTCAAAAAGGGAAAAGTTGCGAAGTTGATGAAAATTTACAGACACTAAAGAACCAGTACTGTAGGAAACTGGCGAGTTCCTAGTTAAAAGATGTGCGCGTTGATATGGCTCTAAATTGATTTTGGCCAACATTTGGTGAAAGAGGAGTTTTATCGAAAAATGACATCAGACCTTTTTTGAAGCTCATAAAATTCTTTTTAATGTGATGTGTTTTATTACTCTAAGTAAAAAATGGGCAGACCTAGACGTTATTTAAGCTACGGTATTTTGGGAATTTAACAAAATTCCTATTTCTGCCCACTGTTTTCTGGATTTACTCAATAATCGAGGGTTCTATGGAAAAACTTCTCCTCTTCAAATTTAAAGTTTATTCAATCTTCTTTAATTTGGGTTGCGCTCGATTGCTTCATGGCAAAAATGATCCCAGTTACATGAAGATATTTCCTAAAAAGTGCAGATTTGTGCAAATTTTTATTAACTCCCTAATTTTTGTCTTTTAGTCTAGTCAACTAAGGGTTTCCAAGCCCATTTTTGACTCTTGTTGACAGGACTATTATTAGGATTTTTGAGCTAAAAGTACTAATTTATTGTATCCAAACTGAGGGGGAGTCGACACAAGCCAAGCCAAAAGTTTTTTCAATTTTTGGTTACATCGAAGGTCGTGCTTTGTGCAAGACTCGATATGTTCTCATTCCACTGTAAAGCATCTCAAAAAGCCTTCAACTAATTTTTCTTTTTATTTAACTTTCAGACAATGTAAATACGAATTATTGAAAAACAACTGCAACCATTTTAGCGAAGAATTGAGTCAATTTCTTTGTGGCGCTCACATACCGAAGTACATCCTCGATTTGCCTAATGAAGTTTTACGAACGAAATTAGGCCCGACTCTAGAAAAATTAGTTTGTCAATTAGAAAAGAGTGCCCAGCCGGTGGCACAAGAACAGAACGATAGTTTGTTACACAGAAATAAGGATCCGAGTCCCGATTTTGTACAACTCAATAGTCAAGTAGAAGAAGCAAGGTCAGCAGATAGCTCTAAGAAAGAAGACAAAAAAACTAAGTGATATAGGGCTTCCATTTTGCTTTCATTGCTTTATATGTTAGGTAATCGTTATCAATAGTTAATAAGTAGGACATTTTTTGGCGGCAATTTAAGCTGTATTTATATCATTTGGTGATGAATAAAACAAAATAATGTAAAATATGTGCCCTTTTTAAACAATTCGTATTTTTGTTGAGCCAATTTTTGGCTGAAGTTTTACAATATTTTTATCTACAGGGTAATTGAAAGGAATTGCTTTTTGCTTGGGTGCACAAATAAAATGCTAACACTGCTGCAGTCGAATTCTTTTTAATAATTCTGTACCAGTGGTTAACATTAAGTTAATTTCAAGGTGGAAACATTTATCGTTCGTTAATCTTTCATAAATTAATTTTAGAATTACGAGATAAGCTCAATTTAAAAATTTTGAACTTAGTCAATTTATGATAGTTGTTGAAATGTTTTTAATAACAACAATTTTTACAACTGTTGTTATTTTGTACCATTAGGGCGAATTGTACAATCGTAAGTTCAGAGCAGGTTTAACATTAAACCTCCCTTTTCATCGTTCAATCGTTTTTATGGTTTAAGCTTGGTTAACCATTGAACTTGCTTTGAGCGAGAATGTACAATTGGCCCTACGTATAGAGCAAATTAATAACTCGCAATTAGGTGTCGATTATTATAAATAAATGCTGCATGGCTATAAAGTAACTTCTAGGGAAGTCGTTTTATAAACTTTGAATTTTAAAAACGTTTTAAATGCTCACTGCCAGATTATTTTTAAAACGTTAACGTTAACACATTTAAAAACAAACCTTAGATGTAATTGTTTCTCTTACTCCTATCTAACTATTAATATTGTTGCTCATTGAAAATTCTCGCAATAGAAAATGTATCCAATTTCCGCAATAAACAAATTAACACTTTAGTAATCTTAATAACGTTATTAATTCTATAACATGCTATAAATGTGCAATAATTTATTGTAAGTATCAATTTGAAATATTTACATTTTTTAATAGAAAATACCTGCATATTTCTTTCAGAGTCGCTTCGGCCGAGCTGAAAGAAAAAAGAAAGGCTATCAAAGATAAAGTAGCTCGTAGGGAAAAGAAAAAGGAGAAGAAGAGAAAGAGAGAAGGAAAAAGAATTTCGTTTTCTTTTGATGTGAGTATTTAACACTCATCTGATTCAATTTATTTTGTTTAATATTTTTAGAACGAAGTAATGGCCGATACGGAGATGTTAAATGGCGCAGAAGCCGAGATTCAGTCGCCTTCTCAACAAGCTCTACAGTTTGAGGAAGACGAGAGGCAACTAGAAGAAGAACGTAAGAAAGCCAGAGAGCCGCCTATTGTTTTTAGAGATGTGGTCGATGTAAGTTGTTAGTTTATTTAAAAGGCGCTTTCGATTTGTCTCGAATTACCTATAGATGTATACTTAACATTCGCTTGGGCCGGTATTATGAAAGTGTGGCTAAAAATTGAAAAACATTAGGCTCAACCACAAATTTTTTTAGTGTGGCCTTCAGAGGTGTAGCTTTAATGTGGGGTATTTTTTGCAGTCTTCCGTACTTTTATTGCACCGAAACACGGGCCAAAACGATGTGTGTTTGACTGGTTGCCTAGCTGCCAGGCGTGAAATGCTCCAGTTTTTACTTTTAATTACTGAAAAAAATTTTTTCTTGTAGGTCAGTGGTGAATATAACGCCTTATTTGCTTTGCTTGCCGACAAATTGTCCGTGGAAGAAGTTCAAGCTTTAGATGAGCTACAACAATATATGTTGAAAAATGAAGGAAGTTGGGTGGTCGGCGAAGGATTTTTAAATTTTATTGGTAAGCAGTTTGAATTACTCCACTTTCTCACATTATTTGTCTTTTAGCGCTTTTACAAGGTACACTTGTAAGCCTTTGGAGCTCTCACCTCTTTTTAAACTCTTTAAGCTTTTCTGAGTGCTCATTTTCTTTAGTCTTCTCAGGTCCAGTCACTACAAAGTCTTAATAAAGTCATCTCCTCATCACTTACAAAAATTACTTAATAAAAACAATTTTTAAATCTTTTCATCAAAGACACCTCTTAATGTTTATTTTACTCGCATTATAGGAAGACTTTTGAATGATAGTGCCGTACAACACGAAGTAAGAATACACTTATTGAATATTTTGGCTGCAGCGGCTTTAAAAGATGATGTAATATTAGTCTTGCATCAAGATAGAAGAGATCACGTCCTCATGAATTATGCATTTGAAATTGATAGGATTGGCGTCGAAGAGCAACAACCGTTGGCACTATTTGTAAGTCTGGGTATGTTGTTTATTTCTATCAAAACTAAAGTTTCTTTTTGTTTCACGTAGATTGCAAATATGTTTGAAAATTTAAGCTCTTCCGAATGGTTATTGTACATATCGGAGTGGACGTATAACAATCAACAAATTAGCAACATCAGGGTTACAACTAAAGTAGCCGTACATTCTTTATTGTCGGATTTACCAACTTTACAAGATAGAGGAACCGCCATTATTTACAACATGGCCTGCAAGGAGGTAAAATCTGTGGTCTGTATCTTTTTTTACTAATTACTTAAGTTATTTATTTAGATGTTACCCTACAAGCAATTTTATGCTTTTTAATCTTTTTCCTCGAGTCCGCAAGCTTGTTGTTTATTGCTTTTTTGTTAAGTTTTTCGTGGTTTAAAATTTAATTATTATGGGGTATTTAGAACACTTGTGGTTTCAGAAAATGTTCAAAAACTTTCGGATTCGACGGCTATTACCCAAAGGCACTTTATCGAAGGTACTTATTTGGTCGAAGTAATTAATGTTAAAAAGTATGGCCTCTTTAGTTGTCGATAACAAGCTCTGCTTACTCAATTTGTTAATTGTTAATTTCAGTATCTCTAGTTTGGTGTTTGTTAAAGCGTTTTTAACAATTTTTATATTCTAAACTTGAAACGTTTAAATTTTCGGGGCCAGTACGTTAAGGGCGTGGCCGAATTTGAAAAAATGAGGTACCTCGTCTTAAAGCTAGGCCATTTTGGAACGTGAATTTGCAGAAGAGTAGAGTTTTGAGTTGAGCTACCTTAGTTTCTTATAATCGGCCCCACCTTTATCCTACCTGTACCAAACTGTCTTTTGTACAAATTTATGACGCTTTCAAATTTATTTAAAATTCAAATTATTTATTAAAGTCGTCTTATTTATAGGTATTCGATGACGTTGCCATCGAACTAGCAATGGCTCTACTACAATACTTTAATTCAAAACCGTCGGAAGAATTCTTATGGAGGTGCATGAAATCGTTGGCAAAATTCGCCCAAATATCCGGGCAAGAAGTGCCGCAATTAATTCAAATGATTGGTCCTCATCCAAACACTTTTAAGGGAGTAAGCGAACGGGTCGACGAACAAATTGAGATCGTCTGCTCGAAATTGCGTTAATTTAAAAAATTATAATGAAGTGTTGCATGTGTCTAACTAGGATGATAAGTATCTTCAGTTTGTTTGGGACTGCTTTCAATTAATTATTTTAATTAATTTAATTAACTCAAATTGTGAGATTCTAAATTTTGAAGTGGGAAAAATTGAATGCAATACAAATTTTATCAATATGGGTTTGAGGTTTTAGGTGAAAATGGTTAGAATTTTTGGGTTTTAATTCGGTTTATTTGGCAAATAAAATTGATGGGATTAATAGACAATTTTAGTTTAATAAATTAACCACTTTGGCTCAATAATCAGATTTTTAGGTTGAGTTTGTGGTAAACGTGATGTTTTATTTATTGTTGGGTGTTTTTATTGTATATACCGTAGATAATTTATTAAATTAGTTTGTTAATTGTCTCGCTACACAGGTAATTAGTAATTTAGCATGTAGTCAGTCGTTTTAAATGGTTTAAATGTGCAGAGTTAAAATTATTGCTTTTACACCGATGCATTTTTCTTTTTAAATTTTTTCTTATGTCTTTGAATTGTTTTTTACGTATATTTTTAGCTGTGTATTTAATACCAAAGTTTAATTAAATATCTGAGAACACTCGAAAAGTATTGTTAATGTACCAAAACCTTCACCTACCTACCTATGGAGAGACAGCTCCATTCTGGGGCTGGTGAATTTACCACCAGCAGAGAGGTTCAATAATAAATAATTTCCTTCGATTATATTCTTCTATTGAACCTGTGTAGGTGGCGTAAGTTACCAGCACTAAAAGGAACTGTTTCTCTATACCTAAAGATGTGATTGTGCAACGTACTAGGATAGTTAGCCCAGTCAACAAAAGCCAAAAATGGGCCCCACCTTAAAAAAAATCTAATATTTTGAAACTTCACATTGAAACTTACATACTCATTTGTAGGTGTCTAGTGATAATCATCCTAAAAGTAAAAATTGTTTTTCAAAATCTAATTTGAGCCGTAGAACTCATTCAAAGTCTATGTAGAATTTTTATTTTCTCGAGATTTATTTTTAAAGGATGAAACGAAATTGGATACTTTCTTTAGTAAAATAAATGCGGAAAGATCGAATTATATTTTCCACAAACAAAAGGGGTATTATTGTAAGCATTTATAAGAGTTTAGGGCAATTAAATATTTTTAGAAATGCGCGCTACAGTAAGAAATATAGAGAAAGTTTATGTTTGCGAAAAACAAGAAGTAATAAGCGGCTTTTTCTTTAAATTGAAAGCAAGAAACTTAAACGTTTAATATCTGAAAATACGGTTTAATATAAAAATTTCATCACAATACGGTTCTCAGTAATAAAGTCGCATAAACGGGAGCAGGGTAACTTAATCACAATGATTACACATCCCTTTCCGAGCGGTTTTCCGCCTTTCCAACGCGTTTTCAACCTTAACAACGTCCCCTACAAAGTGTACACTGCCGCAGCTCATAAAGCACTCTTAACCAAAAGCTGAAGGGAAAAAAAGTGAATTTTCTTTAATATTTTTATCGCCGTAACTGCACTCGCAGATATTTTTATTAAAAAATTCCAAATTGACGCTAGAGTCGCAAGATGTAAACATTTAAAAATGTCATTTTTCGAAAATTTAATAAAAGATAATAAATTTAATTCGTCCGTAGACGTTTAGTGGAAAACCGACCCTATATAGTTCCAAAATTGTCTTTACGAAACTTCCTTTTATGATTACTCGTATCGATGTATCTAGATTTATAATCCCAATTCCAAACTTCCGTGGTTTATTATTTTGTACTTTTCTGGCTTTTCTCCAATTGGGAGAAGACCCGTGCCACTTAAACAAGATGAATCGATTTTCTTTTTATATTTTCTCCGAGTTTTCTAAGTATTTTTAAGATCATTATGCACCCTTTTATTTACCGATAGTGCGCTTAATAATTATCCGATGTTAAGTACTAATAAAGTTGATAATAGGGGAGGCGGATATTTATAATAAATCATCATTTAGAAAAGAGCCGCACAATACACTTTCGTATAGTCACCTAACATAAGACTTTGACGTAGAATTTTATGGCTTAGGACTTTATTGGAAGTTTTTATGTCGTCAGCACTACGTTACCCTTAGGTGTAAATCATAGCGAGACTGAAACAGTAGCTTTTCCGCGTTAGAGACATTTTTATAGACTACGATTTTGAAGGAATCGATGTGTTCCTTTATGCTCTAAAAGGCTTTAAATGAAGCTGTTCTTCGTAATATTTTATAACGCCCTTTGATAACCGCCCGCTTCAATTTCGACAAAATTAGCATCGCTTTGCTTTCGCTTTCCACTTTTAAATTTTAAAGATTCTTCGGGTCTTCTTTCGAATAATTTTAAACTCGAAATTACGTTTTACGTCTCTAATTTGTTTTTCGACTTGTATAAGGAATCTTTTAATTGCGTCCGCAATTATACAAAGAGATAATTTAAACATAAAGGAAAAAGTATGCCGAATATCCACGTTAGAGAAGTTCCAATTTTGAGAGGAAGTACGCGAAGGAAGGCAATTTTACGTTAGCCTACTCTACTGCCTCATAAAAACAAACATAAACTCGCGACAAGAACGGGCGTAAATGTGAAATCTTAACTGAAGATAAGAGCAGTCTCGTGCCCCTCTCGTTCTTATTTCTTTCATCACATGCTACGACCTTTGTCATAAAAGCTTTTCTTTTTTTTAAGTTTAGAAGCTTCGAGTTTAGCTACCGCAAGAGAGTGATTCGACAAAGAGTTTTACATTTTTCTTTTATAACTCCGAATCATTAGAAACGTTATGTTACTCGCAATCGGGATTTTTTGAGTTAAATTACGAAAATTATGAAAAGGGTGGATTTATTTAAATTTTCATAACACACCTTGCTTCTAAAATTAATTCCAAAAGATAGAAATAATTTCTAATTGTTTATTTAGCCAAACTCTCACTTCAAGTACTAACGCTTTCATTTTCATCTCCAGGTAGGAACCATCTTGATGATATTGTATCTATGCGGGCAAATTAGTAATAGTAAGTACCACTATAAATTGAGTCATTGAAGGTGAGATTTTTTTTATCGCACTATCGACTCTCGGGGATTCGGAAATTTCCTACAAAGAATTCTTAGCTTAACTTAGTTTCACCTTAATTGCCTATAAAGGGATGAGCTGATTCTTTTATTCTCTTAATGTGTGCCCTTGATAGTAAAAGTGAATCCTTCGATCTAAACAGATTAAATATGTAGGGTAGGTAGATCCTATTAAGGTTAAAGAAAGGAACATATCTTGAAAAGTAATTGGTGTGGGTAGTTGTACAATTAACCAGCGTTATTGATGAAAGCTCGGCAAAATAGACGTGATCTATTTAATAAGCGAAAGAGTGGTTCCATAATTAATTGTAAAGTTGGCACGTGTATTAAAAACACCCTGTGCACTACTACAAACTTTTGAGTTGTAATAAATATCTATTTTGACCGCACATTAGCAAAATATTTTCTCTTAAAGTTAGTTTTATATCTACCAGAGCGTACACACTTATTCTTTGAGAAAACATGTTTCCGCACCGTTTCACTGAAACAGCCAGTACATTTCCTAGGCGCGTTTGGGTTGACCTGTGGATACCTGTGGATAACCATAAAAAATGTGCATCTTTTCAATTCTCCACAAATCCAGTATCCGTGAGATCGTCAGAGACCGTGATCGTCAGATTGGTCAGATTTAATTTGTTTAACCATTGTACAAGTGTTGAAAGGGTTGCCTACCTCGCAGGCGTAAAATCGATCAAATCGACTTTTACAAATAAAAAAGTTAATAACAAAATTTGTATTATATCAATACGTAACAATTATTACTTTATTTACTGAAGTATATAACAATGTTATTATTCACATATAGGTACTTAGTTACAAATATATTATATTATATTTTTATGGAATTCTTTTTCGTATAA
The DNA here is from genome assembly GCA_950108345.1 of Malthinus flaveolus. Taxonomy (NCBI): domain Eukaryota; kingdom Metazoa; phylum Arthropoda; class Insecta; order Coleoptera; family Cantharidae; genus Malthinus; species Malthinus flaveolus. Next base: position 29,027,519 of record OX467288.1, on the reverse strand, counting down.
TAGAAAAATAGCGAAAATATAAAAATAGAGAGCAAAAAAATTTTAATTGTTACGAGTTATTCTGAAAAAAATATCAATATTAAAAAATAAGCAAAAAATATACCAGAACTACCAAGCGCAAGCAGCCGTGATTGTTAAATAAATAGTAACACTTTCAAACCATCAAAATAAGATGTAACTTATAACTTATAACCATTTACTATGCAATAAATGGCAGAAAATCGAGAAATTAAAAGCCTTATAATAGTAGCACAATGTAAAATGTAAACATTCCTTTATTCACTTCTTACCACCTTATTTTGATCGGCCACATTAGGAAATTCAAACCTTCGGTGTAATTAAAACAAAAAGATTGTGCAGTAAAAAAATATTTTGAGTAACCACCAGTTTATTGTGGCTCAATGTTATTTCGTTAATCATTAGTAATGGTGTGGTAATTACACAACTTTGTAGCTCACCCTTGTACGAAGACTTAAAATCCAATTTTTACTAATTAAATAAGAGATAATTAGGAATTTACTCTAAAAGCCGATAAGTTCTGGATATTATTAATTTTAGGAATAACCAGAATAACCCTATAACAAATTTCATAAAATTTTTTTAAAACTTAATCTTTAGGGCTTCTTTCAAAAAGTTCGTACCTATTGTTTTTAGCGTATCTCCTACTTTATCGAAGAATCCATCTTGGCCGTTTTTGTTGTTGTTGTTATTATTGTAGTTTCCTTGATTGTAACCGTTATTTTGTCCATATCCTTGGTTTGGGTAGCCATTTCTAGGAGGTTGATAGCCGCCGTGTTGCGTCGGGTAGGGTTGACCCGGGTACTGGCCGTAACCTTGATTTGGATAAGCGTTACCTTGTTGTCGGGGATAATTACCCGGTTGAGCGTAGCCCGAACCGGGATATCCTTGTTGACCGTTGCCAGGATATCCGGAACCGACGGCGCCTCCTTGGTAGCCTCCACGCGTGCCGAGTTGTTGTCCGGGTTGATACACGTTGGGACGTGGTGTAGTTTGACCGTTAATTCCAGAAGGAACGTTAGGATAGAGTCGGGAATTTGGTGTTGGGGGATATTGAGGATACTGGGGGTATTGTGGATTTTGAGGGTATTGAGGGTTGTAAGGATTTTGAGGTTGGACCGGATTTACGTTAGAAGGATAGACGGGAGCGCTGGGGTTGTTGTGTCCAGACGGTAAACCCACGTTGGTGTTTTGTACGGGTTGTGAATTGTGTTTCGAGCCAGTTAAACCTGCAACCAATTAAATTAGGCGTTTCGCTATAGGTAGTCGAACGAAATAAATTATTACTTGGGTCTTCGAAACATTTTGGTTCTCCATGGTCTATCCTACATCTCTGAGATGGAGGGCAGACGTACGTTGCACATGTAGCAGCTTCGTTACTAACTCTTTTACATGTGGGATACCTAAGATAAGATCGTTAAAAATAGCACTTAACTTATGGAGTCGTCAAAACTCCCACGGACAATGGCCGTGGAACTAACCCAATTGAAAGATAGGTCTCGTAATAATTTCACGGCCTTTTAGAACCCGTCGGAGTTTTGATCGGTCACGTACCTTCCGCATTCGTTTCTCGAATATATGCTGCACGGATCCTCTTCCATAACGCACACCTCATTATTTGGGCAACCTATATCTTGACAAGATCGTCCATATTCTGAATGAAATTACAAATTAGTCGTTTTTGAAGAAAAATTGTGTTATAAAAAATAATGTAAAGCGAGTGCTGGAATTTTTCCCATAAACCACAACTTTAAAAAAACTCGAAAATACTTACTCGAATAAGCATCTCCTAAACTAAATGTAGTAAAGAGTATCGGTAATATAAAATATCGTAACATTTTATCGAGTATTTTCTGCAAAGAAAAAAGTTGATGAGAAACAATAAAAATACGGTATTTTCATAATATAAACAAAAACGATACGCTACAATATACTTGAGGCATTGTTTCGTTTATAAAGGAACAATAGAAAGTTAATAATTGGGAGTATTAATAGTGGCACCTGTTGAAAATCGCTTTAATGCTTTTCTGGCGTGGTGTCAATTTCATCAATATTCAGTTTTCATTTTTTCCCGTGTCACACTTGCCCCTTGCTCCGTCACTTCAATAATCGTAATTGTTTCGAGTTTATCCGACGTCTAAATTTAATTTCATCTTAACACGGGACGACTCGTTTAATTTGAAAACTGTTGTTTCTTTCAATTTAAAACTGCGTAATTATAACGAACGTGATGGTGGCAGTTTACATTTTTTTGAATGATAAAAATGAAAATAGGAAGTTGGCATTTTGAGTAGGTTTCTCTACTCTTATATATTATGCGTTCTGATTCTTTTAAAGAAAAATAAACAAAACAAATTATATATACGTATACCGTATACCTTACCTATACGAATTTTTTTCTTTGTTTATTCTTTTCTGATGACATTTCGAGACAAAAGAAATACATTTCTAATAAAATATGTCCCTAATTAAAATACCTTTTGTAAGACTAATTGATGATGTAAAAGAAAAAAACGTAACGAGTGTAATGAGTGTAATAGAAAGAAATTTTAATCAGTGCTCTCCCTCGTTCTCTTAATGAAGAGACATCACTTATCGCACCTCATGACGGTTTATTTTCACGCCGTTCGTTTTGTCATTTTGTAATAAAAATTTAATAAAAGTTGTCGTACACGATCTGTTCTACAAGTCACGCTAGCGATGGCCAAATTAGCGATCGACAACGTTTTAACGATTGTAAAATAAAACGAGCGTTCATTTTTGTAAAAATGTAAAGCTGAAGTGGTACTCATTACATGTAGTTTTTTATGCTGAAAAACTATCGTAACCCTTGTTTTTCTCTAATTTAACTTTAGGGGTCAATCTTTGCAACTATTTAATTTTACGCCGGCAGTTCCTATGTCTCAAATCTCAGTCGACACGTGGTATACAATACAGTGTGTGCAAGAAACTTGAAAATGCTACATATATCAGTAAATATCCACTTTAGGGAAAAATGTTTTGAATAAAAGTTGTTTGGTACTTAGTTTTCCACCTTAGGGTTAAATTAAAATTATATTTTTTCGAATAACAAAAGCGCAATGACCCAATGACTAACACCTTCACTTTCTTACGTTTAGCAAGTTTAGCATAAAACTTAAATTTTGTTTCATGATGGAAAATTAAGTACCAAACAACTTTTGTTTGAAACATTTTCCCCTCAAGTGGACATTTACCGAGATATGTGGCATATTCTATACCTTTTGGACACACTGTATATGCAAGTATATTTTACAAACTATTTCTTGAAGTAATAGAGCGAATTTTTTGCGCTAAACGTGGCTAGTTAAAAAGTATACTTTTTAAATGAAACACTCTGTATGCACTCGTAGCCTACTTAAAATATTCATTATTCTTATATAATGGTGATGTGATGCGGGTTTAAAGTTGATGGTTTCAGAAAAAATATTTACTTTGTCTACAAAACGTCCCTTTTCAGTAAGTTATTTACCTATTCTCGAGCTATTATGACGATAAACAATGTATCCGTCAAACACAACAAATTAAATACTATGAAAACTAACAATTTCGAGTTTGGGAAAGTGTCCCCTAAGAAACGGAGAATTTACACAGGACGTTCTATTTGTAAAAAAAATTGTTATTTTAGTTTAAAATTGAACAAATTTGATTTGGTTTTGTACATTAACCTTGCCAATTGTACTAAATTGATTTTTAATTGCCCACTAAGGGGGCTCTATAGTGAAATTGTAAACTCGCTACCAGAGTCTCCGCTCTTGACGCATAATTTTTCAAAAGCGTTTTTTTTTCCAAATGAAACTTTTGCCTCTTATAGAAAAAGGTTCAACGTATGTCCGTACAGTAGTGCTTTTTTAAATTTTTTGTTAATGTTCGTGAAAATACCTTTCAAAGTGCGTCATTTTTAGCATTTTACATTCAACGTTTCACTCAATTTATTTCTACGGATACCGACAAAAAGTTTAAAGAAAACACTATGAGAAAAAATTCTAAGGCATAGCGGAGATGCATTGTGCATATTCTTCGAGGTTTACTATACGCTAGCGAGTTGACAATAAATTTCACTCTCGAGTCCCCTTAAGTAAGTTTTAAACAAAGTTAACATCAAATTTGACCTATTGATTATATTATTTGAATTCTAATGTAAAATATTAATTTTTTTATTAACTTGTAAGCCGGTATTTGCCACAGCCTTCGTTGTTATAGCAGATAACCTTTAATAAAGGTCCTTTATACTCTTTATATGTCTCTAAGTACCTTTTCCTCTTTTTATCCAAATTTATCGAGGTCCTGGGGACCTAACCAAAACTCAAAGAAACAAACAATTTGTAACCTTGTCCCTTTTATTTTTCACTAATTCATTGGCGCTCTTCCAGCCTTCTCGAATTCATCCGAATATCGATCAATACACACACACCTAATCAAATAATGTTACGGAGAGTAGACAACGACTAGTTTGTTATTAGTTATTATAAATAAATAACAAATGAGTGTTGTTGTTAATAAAATGTTGGTTGCGTGTCGTTTGACTCGATTAAAATTAAAATTCTGCTACTCAACTAGCTACCATTTAACAATAAGCGCGAATTGCCGTAATTTAATGAGCAGGTAATTTTACGCTTCAACAGTTAACAACATACAAACTGTTGAGGCTATAGTTTATTATTAAACTAAAAAAATGTAAAGCCAAACAATAATGTCCAAATGGTCGAAATAAAACAAAACTCGTTTTCGAAAAAATGTAAAATTTAGTGGCGCGCACTAACTTTGTCGCTGTTTAAAAATAACACTACGGGCGACGATGTGCAAAAATGATTGTTTACGCTAATTTGAGAAAAACATTAAATTCTCTACGATACGTACTTGTAATTAATTTAAACTACTACCGTGTAAGATCACTAAAACACTACCAAACACTACATTGAAACTAAACGCGTCTAATTTCAATGAAAAATTGGCGACAGCGTTGCCAAGTTTATTTCGTCATTAATTTAAAACGAGAGTAATAATGATGCTTTCAATTCAATTTTGCGTACAATTTAATAACTTTTGTTGGAAGGTTGCGACTACATTTGAATTTAATAAACTTCGGTTTTGAAAAGGCGCAAGGCGGTCGTGGTGGGCCAATTTGAATTTCATTAGTCATTTTCATATCTCACTCGTAAACTTTGGACTTAAAATTGATTTAAAATTAATAGGGCAACATTAGGTACTTGCACTATTTTTTTTGTAGAATTTTATGTAAGTAGATGACGGTATTTAAAATAGATCTTGTAACGGCGCAAGAAAATTTGTAACATCGTGAAGGCAATGACGTCAAAAGACAAGGTTATCCTAAAGTTGAAACTTTTATTTGTAGATAGCGTGAGCGCAAAATTATTATTATTTTTGAACAAATAATATTGATTTTGTTAACCAAATTCTACAAAGTTGATAATTTTTGGATTTTTCGTTTTTCTACGCTTCTCTTGAATCATGCGCTCACTGTGTGACAACAACAGGGTCGGACTAATATTTGTTTATTTCCAGTGTTAATTTAAAAAGAGACGCAAGTTTATTAGCGTCCATTATTGAAAATCTGTTTTACAAAAATTGAAATTGTCTCCAAGGGACGCTTTGAAAACGCCCATTTTTTGTTTTTGAGTGTCAATATCTGGAGCCAAGTTGGCCATGTAACTACACACATTTTTCCTGTCTTACCCAAAGCTGCACCTCTTAAGAGTTTCCAGTATCTTACATTGGGGGCCGCTTCGAATCTGGAACACGCTGTATACAGAGCGTTGCATAAATGGCAAACTGATTAAAAATATTATAATAAGAGATTCTACCGGTGAAAATAAAACAAATTTATTTTCTTTTTCAGAAGTTTTAAAGAGACCTCTTTTGCGAGCAAGTTACCCCCCCCCCCCCAAGTTGAATATTTGTACCGTAACTTTCACACCGATTTTATCAAAATTTCGAAATATATTTATCAATAAATCAATAACTTGCGTAGTCAAAAATAATACAGTGACGTGGATATTTGGAAGGGATCCCTGTCGGCCCCGCTGTTTTCAGTTCAGTTTTCATCTAGTTTTTAGATTCATAACCCAATTTAGAAACGAAAGTTACTTAGTTAGCAAAATTTTTATTAGAGCGGCCGCTTTCGAGATATTTGAGGTTCTAGTAGAGCAAACAGTTTGGGGGCTCAAAGCCGTTTAGAGGCGTTTTGAAAAAATTTCAAGCAATAAAATTGGTCTGAATTAATTTTAGTTTCACTAAAAGAAGACTCCCCTGTTAAAATCGTTGCAGCAGTCACTTCTGCAATACCCCGGATTTAAAAGACGAGGCTTTTTTTCGAATTTCCCCCATCAGCAACTCCCAATGGAGCAATTTTCGTGATTTGTTTTTAACGAAACCTCGAATCTCATCGATGCATGCAACTTCTCCTACTTAGTACATAGTACTTAGTACTAATGAAGTCAATTTCAATATGTTGGAGTAAATCGAAAAGTCCAGTGATGGCACATCGGCTCTTTTTCTTAAAAAAAATAAAACTAAAGTTTTTCATGTTGCTCTTTGCTAAATACAACACTGAAAATTTTTAATCAAAACTTCAATTGTTTTTATTACTTAATCGTTAATATATCCCCACGACTTGTTAGAGAAGCAAATTATACGAGGCAAATAATTTAAATAAATAAATTACATGCTGTGGTGCTTCGTTTTTTAAATAGATACGTTTGTGGCAATTAAAAAAGTTAAAAGGATCGCTCTTTTTTAAAATTTAATTATCTTACCGCGGATAGCTCCAAATAATTAATTTAATTTAAAGAAAATACGATACTTTGTTCCTGTGGACCTAAAACAAATATATGCAAAATTGGCTGTTTAATTTTTAATGTTCTCTTGGGAGAGCTTCTGCAGTTTCGAGTTGAGAGTTCGCCATAGTTGGCCGTGACTTTGACGTACCTAAACCAATTAATTGTTAAATTAATGACAGCCACGGTAATTATGCCAATCGGAATTTCGGTAATATTAGGCCAACTTTAGCGCGAACTTTTCGCTCTAACACAACTATTATCTAAATAATACTGAAATATGTTTAGCTTTATTGCACTTATGGGCCACCCTGTACAACTCGTCTCACAAGACATGTAAACTCGAACCGCACCTACCTCAAATCTTCCAAGTTGGGCATTTTGGAGTCGGTCAGTTTGAGTTTCGCGTTTGCGACAAACGACACTACGGGAAGTAGTGAAGTATGTACACTCAGAGCAATAATTATTGGCCACTATATAGGTTGTTTGATGACTACTTTATCCGCAAGTTTGCAATTGCTGCTTTACGAATTACAATTGGGATGTTTTATAGTTGATGCGCTGGTCATGTAAAGAGAGAACTAGAACTGGCGAAATCATAACAAAACATTTTTATTAACAAAACAAATTTTTAATATTTCCTTTCGAAATTTACCTTAATTGTTATTGAACAAAGTACACTTAATTTACATGTAAAGAAATATTTATGCGGTGCGCCTGCTTTTTACACAAACTTAGTGCGCCCTCTGATAGTTTCCTCCTTGATAGCCCGGTTGAATGGGATACCTCTGCCCTTGCACCCCTTGACTCGGATACGTCGCACCTCCAGTCCCAACCGGTTGACGATTTCCTTGTGTTTGAGAAACGTAAAAGTCGTTACTTCCCGCAGTATTACCACTATTTGGGTAGCCTGGTCTAGTCTGGCCAACTTGACCAAATTGCGGCTGTTGAACGCCACCTTGGTTATAGTTTGGTGGTTGATAAGCACCACCTACCCCAACTTGCCCTTGGTGATAGTTAGGAGACTGATTTCCGTGATTTACCCCACCCACGACACCTTGTCCTGGATAATAGTTAGGATGCTGATTACTCTGATGCATGCCACCTACACTCGAACCTTGGTAGTAATTGGGTGGACTCGTCTGACCAATTTGAAGATTCGGATAGATTCCATGAGTTTGGTTATGCAACTGGTTGGGATTATTATAATTGTTTTGATTTGGATACTGTGGGTTGTAGTTGGGCTGTTGGTTATATTGAGGATTTGGATTATAAACGTGACTATTGCTCGGATAAGTGGCTCCTGCCGAAGGGTAATTGTGAGTTTGACGAACGACTCTGTTTGACGAGGAGGCGACTAGAAATAAATATTTCAAATAATTACTTATAGACTAGTTTTATTTAAAACGAACAAGAATGTCTTAGTACCTAAGGAAGAATGACACAAAACTAAAATCTAAAATTGAAAGCACTTCTAAGAAATTTTGAACTTTGTTGCTTAATTTTACCCCATAACGTGTTCGACTGTTGGTCGTTATTAGGACTTTGATACATATTGTTATAGTAGTTTTGTTGGGCAGGATAATTTCTTCCGCTTGGCGAATACGGCCCTTGCCCTTGCCCATACGGATAATTAGAGTTGGGAACATTCGGATACCTCTGATTAGGATACCTTTGATTATTTTGAGTCGGATACAGAGGCCTTTGAGTAGGATACGGTTGTACTGGATAAGCTTGGTTCGGATATCTTTGATTATCTTGAGTAGGATAAGCCTGGTTGGGATATCTTTGATTTCCATAATAAGGCGGCTGAGTCGGGTACCCTGGATATCTTTGAGTAGGATTAATTTGATTTTGATTCCTCGTATTATAATAATTATTATTCTGACTTTGATTATACGCCGGATAAACTGGACGTCCTTGATTACCATAATTCGAGCGCAATGTAGTCTGATAAGGATAGTAATTGTTCGAATTTTGGCCGTAATTCAAAGGTCTCGGAGTTTGTGCGAAAGATTGTACAGGTGATGGCAGAGCCGGATATAGTCTTGGCATTGGAGTGTTGGAGTTTATAGGATAAGTGGGATAATTCGAATTTATAGGATACGAAGGATAATTCGAATTCACCGGAGAGGGAGGTGCACTAGGCGCGTAATTCGACGAACTACCATAGTTATAGTTTTGCACAAGTCGCTTGTGTCTTCCGGATGCAACTGAAAAAATTTTATAAGTGCCGATCATTCTATATTTGATGTAAACTTTCTTAGGTACTATTTTAATGAAATAATCCTTTAATTTTTATATCGTTCGATTCGTTATCGTTCCCCAAACGAACGGTACAGCGACACACTGTCGCGGCGGCGATTGTCGCCGCGACTGTGTGTGTGTGTTCCTTAATTAATTTACCTTTAGCTACACATTTTGGCGCACCGTTCGTAATTTGACACCTTTGAGTTGGAGGACAAACGAAAGTACTGCAAGTTGCGGGACTATTGTTCACCCTTTGGCACGCAGGATACCTTAATTTTGAATAAAAATTTAAAATTGTTTTAATCAAATTTACAATAATATATTACGTACGATCCGCAACCCGTATGTCTCGAAGCTCGGGTACATGGGTCTTCTTTCAAAACACATACTTCGTTAGAAACACAACCGATATCCCTGCATGTTCTACCATATTCTGTATTTAAATTAAATTACACTTTAGGGTAGTTTATTAAATTACTGTGACGTTAAAACGATAGCTCTATTTATATAGGGAAAAGCCTTTCTTATTTAATATAAAAATTAAAAGATTATCAATGTGCGTATTTTCCAAAAATAATTTTTTTCATTTGGGGTTTAAAAAACTATTAGTTTACTACTTACTCGAGTAAGTGGATCCTAAACTAAGGGCTGCTAGGATAGCAAATAAAAATATAAACGCCTTCATTTTGTCGGTTCTGAAAAAAAATAAATTACACTAAATTACTAAAAATTAAGTACGTAGATCAAAGAAAAAAATTAATTAAACGTGTAGGTAATCGATTAATAATGAATTATTTGGAATTTATGTCAAACTTTAACGCGCTCTTGCGCCTAAACTGTGCGTCTAAAAAAATCTAAGGAACGTAATTTTCAGAAAATTCGATTTAGTTTATTTTTATTTAGACCAAATTTTCTTTAAAAATGCGCAGTTTTTGAGTTATAAGCAAAAATAGAAAACGCAGTTTTTTGGCTGATCTTGGCATTTTTGTTTAACTTTAACGTAGCGCCTAAACCGTTTGTCTCAAGAAAAAAATCTTAGAAATATAATTTGTAAGAAATTTTGTTTAATTTATTTTCGTATTTGAGCATTTTTCTCAATAAGAGCGTAGTTTTCAAGTTATAGACGAAAAACTGCATAAAGGATATTGTTGTTTTGCAGTGTTTTCAGAACGCGTCATTTTTACGAGATGGTGAAGTTGAAATTCTAATTCAGCACCCCAAAAAACATTAAGAACCGTTAAGAAAAACACTTCGGTAAGTTTTCCCTTATTTTTCCTAATTCTCTAGTGAGTAGCGATAGCGATCACTGTGATTTTTTAAACGACTGCAAATTCACAACTTTTTAACGAACCAAATGAATTTAGTCAACTGTTATAGGGTAGAATGGAGCCATGAAAAAGATGGTTGAGTGGAGAAGAAACAAATACATTAAAACTAAAATATACAGGGCGTTACATTTACAATAGAGGCGTTTCCATGCTCGCCAGTGCATTTGATTCTACTGTACATTTTTAAAATTTTAAATCCTAGGTAACCATCATTAAACCATAACTAACACACTGTGCCAAATCGGCGTAACGCACTATAGATGTTTCAAAACTTTATAAAGCCAAGGATTTCCTACCGACCCCTACTTCCTTTCCGGTCTTTGTTACGGTCTTTAGAAAGATATGAAAGATACAGTTTTTTTTGCTGAAATCGATAGCTTTACAATAGTTATGGGTTATGCGTTTCAATAAGGACATTTCCTTAAACATTCCAAGTTTGTTCGTTTGTTTGTCGAGTAGTATGTGAAAGAAATTAAAATTGAAGCTGACGTAAAGTTTTTTGTGAAGTCTCGAGGTATACATTTTATAGGTCCAAACATCTCAAAAGCCAAAACAAATCTCTTTATGAACGAATTTTAGATAAAAGTTTATTTTATTTTTTCGTGAGAAAAGCCACTAATTTGTCGCTATTTTACAGACATTTTTTTACGTTAAATTAATTTCTCTTGGTTTAGGTTTTTTGCGTTAATGGTGCTTCTAACAATTAAAGGTGGGAGAAAGGTGGGGTATAATGAGAATAATTTGCGTGTTGTCTTTATTAAATACACCCGACTTTAACCGGCGTTAACGATATTTCAAATTTAATATCTGGAAACTGTTATGTTAGCTCTGATATAGTCACGTACCATTTTTATTTTATATCTATAATAAATTTGACACAAAACCTTATCGTTTAATACTAAACGTACGATAATAACTTTCATTATTTACGTCTTATAAATTTTTTTTCAAGTTTAATACATTATCACCGCTCCATCCGGCTCGAAGGACCAAAAGACTAAAAGTAGGTAATTAATTTACGTTAGGCGAACGTTACGTCATTAGTTTTTTAGTGATAAATCTCGTAAGCGATTAACATCGTGTAGGTGCGAGAGGGGAGAAGAAGGTCGGCGTATTTTTATAAATTATAAATTAACGATAAATTAAGCACAAAAGTTTTTGTTACAATTCATATTAAACAAACTTTTTAGTAGTTTGAAGAACTGCCGCTTTCATTTTGTTATTACTTTGTACAAAGTAAATAATTATCTTGTATCCCCACGATGATACATTATTCAACTTTGCAAATATATAAGGGTTAGCGAGGCATTATTTAACACGAGTCACGGTACCTTTCTTATACTTAATTAATTCCCATGCAGGTGATCAACACTGCAACACCTGACGCGACAATTAACTTATAAAATTGAGTGTATCATTTTGTAGTGTCGAGAAATTGTTTTTGAAAATAAAAATAGAAGAAAAGCATTTGTCGCTTAATTAAATATGTAGCAGTAATTATTGTTTAGTGCTATATCATTTATTATTAAAAATTTTTTAAAGGTAGGAAAGCTTCTTGAGCTGTCGGCAATAATTCTAGTTACTCGGCGCTTTTCTCTATTCCGGTGCGTGCGCCTCTTATTTTTATTTGCGCCGACCCTTAAAACTGATTACTTATTGCTTATTGCCGTATTCTGTACTGTAGTTTAGGGTGATTTTTCTTAATCTTTGAGAGTTGATCATGAGAGAAAGAGAAGTGTTCTTGTCTGAGCCGCTACGTCCAATATGCACTAACCTTCAACGTGCTCTAACGTGTAACCTAAACCGTTTGTCTGACGTAAAAATATTAAGGTACATAATTTGTAGAAAAATTAATGCACTCTATTTTTGTATAGCAATACTTTTGTCCAATAGTACGTAGTTTTCGAGTTATAAGCGAGAAACTAAAAAGAACAGTTTTTGGCTCATTTTTTAAGTTTTGTCAAACTTTAACGCGCTCTAGCGCCTAACTTGTTCGTTTTAAGAAGAAAATTTAAGAGGGAGTTTTAGTAGGAAACTTAATGTAGTTTAATTTTATATAAGCACAGATTTTCTCCAAAAGTGCGTAGTTCGAGTTATAAGTAAAAATAAAAAAAAATGTTTTTTGGCTGATTTTGGCTTTTTGTCAAACTTTAACGTGGTCTAGCGGCTAAACCATTAGTTTTAAAAAATAAATCTAAGAAAGATAATTTTTGAGAAATTTAATTTACTTTATTTTTGTAAAAAACACTTTTTTCTGAAAACGTTTAGTTTTCTGGTTATAAGCAAAAACCTAAAAAAACAGTTTCTTGCCCACTTTTAGAATATTTGTCAAACTTTAACGTGCTCTAGGGCCTAAACCGTTAACTAAAAAAATACTTACAACGTAATTAGTAAGAAACTGAATGTAGTTATTTTTGTATAGAAACCATTTTCTCTGAAAGTTCGTAGATTTCGAGTTATAAGCGAAGATCTAAAGAAACAATTTTTTGGCTGATTTTGGAAGTTTTGGCAAACTTTAACGCGCTCTAGCGTCTAAACCGCTCGTCTTAGAAAAAAAACTGAGTAATATGATCTGTAGGAAATTTAATGTGGTTTAGTTTTGCATAGAAGCACTTTCCTTGAAAAATGCAAAGTTTTCAAGTTATAAGCAAAAACCTGAAAAAGAGCATTGTTTTGCAGTTTCCTTCAGAATTCATTTCAGAGTCCATTTTAGTAAATGCGTTCTTACGCTTCTGCCTCATCTTTTGACAAAATGTGTCCGATATTCGTTTATATGACCTACTTTAAGTTTTCCATTAATAAGAATTGGGACGTCACAGATAAGTCGATTGACGTAATGATAATTCTAACAAAATTGAAAGAAAAATGAACAGGAGTGTCAAGCTTTTTCGTCGAAATATGGTCACTCGGTACGGAGTCATTTTAAAAAATCCTTGTAGTTCACACTATTTTTTTCATCTACAAACTCCTATTTATCTTGGAGACGCTCATGTGAAGCATTATTTGGAAATCTTCCGTCAACTTTACAACTTTCATAAAGGGCTATACTTGGGAGTTTTGTAAGAAATTTTTATTTTTTAATTTTATCGAGATTGCGCATCGATATCCAAGTACAAAAAATATAAAAAATATAAAACGAAATGGTTCGAGATTAAAACTGAAAGGAAAATCATGTCTCGAAAAATAAACAAGTAATAATACCCGAGTTTCTTAAAAGTTGTTGATGGGGCGTCCGTTACTTGTGACAAGTTCTCCCATCCGCGCCCTCTCTTTCTCCCAAAAAATAAACTTTTTGTAATTATTTGCATTTTGAGTTTGTGGATTCTAATAAATCGATGTACTTTGGATTTGAATGTATAATAAACGGTAAGATAATAGATTTTAATTGGGCAATTTACTTTGATTTAATTACCTAAATCCTTACTAAAGGGGCTATTAAAATACAGAGGGGGGGGGGGATTTAGAGATTATTTAGCGGGTGAAAGTTAATCGTTCAAAAATTAAAAGGATCGCTAGTTTAGTTTGATCGTAATATAAGCGCAACAAAAAATATTTTTGGACAAAATTTCAAGCTTTGAACTGTTGTGTAAATTTATAGATAACCCTTGACTTGAAAGTACTTATTGGCACTCAAATATTTAACCAAATTAACAGGTTTTTGAGTCTCGAAATATTGTACTATTAGCCACATTTAATTTACGCTCATTAGGTATCGTTTTAAATTAATTAAAATCGGAACTTACCTTAGTTTCGAAAAGTAGCGAGATCACTAACAAACTGGAGGAGCCAAGTTTGATTAACAAATATCAACAAATTAAGAGCGACGTTGCCTATTTATTTCCACTTGAAGTTTGTGTAAACAATTTACGGAAAAACGATACTCGATAATATAATACGATTCGGTTTTGTGGTAAATTTCGCAACCTCGTTTTAGCACCACGACGTATAACAGCCATGACTTCTTCGAACGAAGGTTATCTCAAACGTAAACTAATTTCAATTCTAAAGCCATCGCATTAATTATAGACATTATTGAACAATATTATATAATCTTTTGCTAAGTAGGCACCGAATCGAGTAAAATTTTAGTAAAAATTCGAGTGAGTCGCGCGCGGTTTTATCCGTTTTAAGTTTTATTTATAAGGTTTTCCACTACTTTACGTAACACACGAAGACGACCACCCGTTCTGTAATTGCAATAAAAAAATTAGAATTTTAATTAATTTTATGCCGACTCGTGTAAAATAGCGAAAAGAGGCACTTCAAAGCGCACCTCCAAAGGAAATTTTTTGGGGACTATAAGGATATTAGGGCGCAGACAAAGTTGGCACGTAAATTAAGTTATTAAATATCGAGCAAGTTGTAACAAAAAAGCGCTTAGAGAGAGGAGGACGAAAAAGAAAAAAAGAAAGAGCCGCCGATGACAAACGCAAACATAATAAAAATCTCAAATTTAAAATTTAAGTCTTTTAAGATGGGACGAAGAATCCGTGCGAACAGTCTAAATTACTCCGGTAATCTGGGTAGGAACGACAAGATTTGCGGGTGGTAGAAAACTGGGAAACTCGACGGGATTGTAATATTGAGTAAGGGACGCACGTATTCATCTTGTGAAGGTGTACTGGAAGAAATAGGATTTGTCTCATGCGTCAGGACGAATCCTTACTATGTCACCTTATTGAGTCTGTTTGAGATCTGAATTTTAATATTTATTCGTCGATAAATCTTTTTATATTGTAAATCTTTTACCATTTTTCTCCTTTATTTTTACGCCGGCCAAAAATAATTTGCGCGTTATATTTTTTTTAAATTAATTTCTTAACAACAGAAGTAAAGCTCGTTGATTTATCTTCGATTCGATAATCTCTTAGGAATCGAATATGAGAAAATTCATGGTGGAAATGCTGCCGCTCGTGTTACAAGACTTTTTCGATAGTATTTTTCTCTCGGCTTTTTAGTTTATCACGTACATGGACGAGAAATAAGCCGATCTGATGCTACATATGAATATCTAATTTAAATAAAATATAGCGAAGAATCTATACGGATGGATAGATAGGTAGATATGTAAAGGTAGTCGACTTTTCGATTTATCTTTCTCTAATAATATTTGCTAAGTCGATGTGTTCTAAAATTGAATAACATTCAAATAACGACTTTTATTTTAAAACTTGATACGCATATAGATTATATCCAAAAACCAAAAAAAAAGAAAATGAAAAATATTTCATATTGAATACAATCGATGACTTCGTTAATTTAAATGAGACAGAAATAATTGCTATTCAAAACAAAGCAACAAATTGGAATCTTTCAATTATAAATTTGTAGGTAAATCTTAAGTTAAACTAATTTAAGAAAAATAAGAGTAATAAGTAACTAGAAATTCAGACAGACAATCGGCAGAACTGAAAAGTTATTGCTCACATCCCTATTAGCCCTTTTTGTGCCATTTTTTATAAGAGGCAAAATTACTGACAGGACACAGACATGGAATGTTCCAAATATGCGATAAAAACTTTTCATCAAATATTACTCAACGATTTCTAGTAGAATTTTGAAAGATTTTCAAATTTTAGCTTAAGTCCCTATTAGCCCTTTTGTGTCCTATCATTTCCACAAAAGGTAAAATTCCTGTCAGACCACTCCTTCCAGAGCTATACTCGGGAGAGACATGGAATGTCTCCAAATAAGCGATAAAAACTTTACGTCGAATTTTGATCAACGATTTCTAACAAAATTTTAAAGGGTATGCAAATTGTTTCTTCGGTGCTTATTAGCCCTTTATATGCTCTATAATTTTTGTAAGAGGTAAAATTATTGCCAATACACTCCTAAAGCTATGCTCGGGATAGACATGGTATGGTTCCAAATATGCGTCGTATAGGTACTTTTCTTCAAACAATCGATCATTTATAAGAGACGTAGGCAAATGAAGTATATTTCACTTGCGTGTCTGTTAGGCTTATGTCGCCCTATTATTATAAACCGATTACATCTTTTTTATTCGAGACAATGTTTCTGTATAACTTCTTCCTCTTTTTGCTTCTGGGTCATGGATGGCTTTACTATAAGTCATACTCTATCTTCCATAGAGTATTTAGCATTTTAACAGTTTTTGTTTTACCTTGGGTAACAATTTTGTATCTTGACGAATATAATTTTTTTTCATATAGTATGATAGACAATTATTTTCCTGTCACCAAAATTCGTACTAATATCCGTAACACAATTTTATAAGTACAAAAAAAATAATTTTCTAGAGTAATACTACGTATTCGGTCCAACTCTTAGCGAACGTCTCAGTAATGTTAACAAAAGAAAATATATCGAACTGTTATATTTATCGAATCCACTTTCAGAAATAAATTATTTGGCGTTTCTTATAAGAACCGTATAAGGTTAAGCTTTATGATAGAAAAACGTTAAACAGCAATAAACTAAATATTAGATCGCAGCAATATGGCTTTAATAGTTAGAAAACGTGTGGTTCGCACTGAAAAGAGTCTCCGTTTAATCTCAACTTTTCTTCCAGTTTTTCACAATGAAGAAATTCATTGAATACACTCTATTATGTTATCAAAGAATCTCTCAAGTATAAATTTCGACCGCGCAAACGAAATTGGAGATTTAAAAACGATTTACTACTATACAAAAAGTCATAAACGTCAGATTCTCGAAAATATGCTTTATTATTAATTATGTTTTACGTGAAGAGTAAATAAGGTTTTCCGCGGCTTTTATCGAGTGTAATTTTTTTGACGCGGAAATGGAAATATTTTACGGCTTCGTAATAGAGTGAAAAGTTTATCAAACAGGTAGTTTATGAAGTATTTGATATTTTGGAGAACGGGTCGTAAACTAGGCGATGTTATACTACAAAAATATTATGTAGCAATAAAAATGTACAAGGATTTTACGCTTTTCTAGCTATACGAAAGTTTTCTTAATCCGACAATGTATTTTACGATCCACTACTAAAAGATTGAACCCGACTATAGTCGGACCCCACTTAATCTTTATTAAATGTATGCTTCGCTATTTCCTTTTATTGATCTATTACATAAAAATTAATTAAAAAACGAATTGGACGCGAGCAAATTAAATGTTTGTGTTTTACTCCGCAAAAATTTTTATCAGACGTTTCGTCGCTCGCTAACCTCATCAGGGATCGACGAGC
This sequence comes from Malthinus flaveolus, assembly GCA_950108345.1. Classification (NCBI taxonomy): domain Eukaryota; kingdom Metazoa; phylum Arthropoda; class Insecta; order Coleoptera; family Cantharidae; genus Malthinus; species Malthinus flaveolus. The sequence continues at coordinate 29,009,928 of OX467288.1, read as the reverse complement.
GCATTTTCGTATTTGTTAGCAAACCTTCGAAGTTAGAAACAGTTTAATTCAATTTGGATCACATTAAGTGAAATAACGAGTCCATCCAGGTCCTCATTTGAATAATTTAACCTGACGACGACTCTGTGACGTAATAGATTGGATGTTTTGTTAAACAATTGAAAACAATAGTCGTACAAGCACATAACTACCTCTTTGGGTATTTATTGGGATAATTTATTGTTAGGTATTCGCTTTAGGCTAGTAATTATCCCTTTAGGTAGGTAGGTATGTATCTTGCTTAATTTGCAATTTCTGATATCTTGAGGGTTCAAATTTGGGACATCCTGTATTTTAACTTTCGGTTAACACAATATAATTGGAGTAAATTTAAAAGTTTCGCCAAAATATCTCGGTTACGCTTGATAAATTGCACATAATACCACACAAAAGAATAGTCTTTTTGAAAGAAACTTGCTGTTGCATCCACACACACAACATCTACATGAACGTTGCCACTTCTTAGCTCTAAACAGGAAATTTATTGTAAAAGTAATAAATATTAGAAGCAATTGTTTTATATAAAGTAAACAAAAGGTTTCGTTTTATAACAATAAAGTTTTCGTTAAATTATTTCTTTTTGTTTCTTGTAACGAAATATAAAAGAAACAAAGTTTTTGGACAGTAAGTGAGTTTGTATGTTTATCGAAGTGTCTGATTAGGTATTGATCAAATTTGATGTGTAGGTAGTTTGCTTTAGTTTTAGCGAAAAGATAAAAGTTTTACGAAAAGATTTGCTAACACTTTTATATCTTGATAACAAAAGAAAGATACTTTCCAGGCGATTTTATAGATACAAAATAATTTGGTTTAGGTTTTTATTCAATTGTCTTTTATTTTTTTTGGTTCGTTCACATAACGAGGAACTTGTATTGATATTGATTATAATTTTGTTTGTATAAGAATTTTGAAAAAAACCGTATTTTGTTCTAATGCAGACTAAAATATTCTATAAATATAGTATTTTGTTGTTTGATCTACGATTTCCAGCAGAATTTAGAAAAATTTGCAAATTATTAGTTATGTCCCTATTAGCCCCTTGTGTGCCCTAAAATTTTCAACAGAGGTCAAATTACTATCAGCATACTTTTTCCAGAGATATGCTCGGGAGAGACGATGTATGTTACAAATAAGCGATGCAAACTTTTAGTCAAACTTTCATCTACGATTTATAGCAGAATTTGGAATTATTTACCAACTGTTAATAATTTTTTCACTAGCCCTTTTTGTGCTCTATAAATTTTGTAAAAAGTAATATTACTGCCAGGGCACTTCTTCCAGAGCTATATCCGGGAGAGACACGGTACGTTCTAAATAAGAGATTTAAACTTTTTGTGGAACTTTGATGTACTAGATCTAGCAAAATTTGGAATTATTTACCAAATGTTACTGATGTTTCTACAAGCCCTTTTTGTGCCCTATAAATTTTGTTAGAAGTAATATTACTGCCAGGGCACTTCATTCAGAGTTATATCCGGGAGAGACACGGTACGTCCCAAATAAGAGATTAAAACTTTTTGTGGAACTTTGATCAACTACATCTAGCAGAATTTTGAATTATTTACCAATTCTTACTGATGTTTCCACTAGCCCTTTTTGTACCCTATAAATTTTGTAAGGGGTAATATTACTGCCAGGGCACTTCATTCAGAGGTATATCCGGGAGAGACACGGTACGTTCCAAATACGCGATGTAAGCTTTTCGTGAAAATTTTATTGACGATATTTAACAGAATTTAAAAAGATTTACAAATTTTTACTTAGGTCTCTATTAGCCCTTTTTGAGGTCTATAATTTTTGTAAGAGGTAAAATTACTGCCAGGACATTATTTTTAGAGTTACGCCGTGGAGAACCACGGGATGCTCTAAATACACGGTGTAAACTTCGATGTACGATTTCTGACAGTTTGGACACCTAAGGCTAACCACAGCTTTACACAAAGCACAAAGTTGTTTTATTTAAAAATCGTCAATGCGAGCAATCGATGAATAAGCTTGCACCAGATACAGTTTGTGCTGTTTTTACTTTTTAAGAGCTACTGTTTTATGGATAACACAATAGAAAATGGAATTAATATGTATTCTTTAAGCGCGTATTATTTCGTCTCGTATAAGTCGCATAATAAAACCTATGTGTAATATAAAAAAATTGAGAAGAAGACATAAAATAAAATTGATTTAGTCGACTTCGTCAAACCGAGTACGTATGTAACTCAAATTTTTATATTAAAAAAATTCCTAAGAACTTTTTAATATTTAAATCGGATTTTGTAAATTTTGTGAAAAAATGAAATTTACTTTGAAGCTACAATTCATTTTTTAATATCATTTTGCACTTGACGTAGGAAATTTTTGTAGTGCTTAAAAGTTTTTTTTTTAATTTTCGAGAGAAGAGTAATGAAAAAGTTGGAAAAGGTGGGATTTTATTTACTAGAAAACTTCACTATACTAAAAAAGAATAATATGAGAGTTGACGAGAAGTGACGAGAAAATCAAATTAATTGCAAAAATGTGACTGCTCGTTCATCTGGATTCTAATTATAGCAGTTCACATTTAATCCGGATTATCGAATTTCAGATTATCGGGTTGTTAATTAACGAGAAGTGAAAAAGAGTGGTAGAAAAACTTTCGTCGTATAGGTGAGTGTTTTTAGTTGAATTAGAGTTATAGCTCATATATCAAAAATCATAACAAGCCGGTAGCTTAAATTACTCTCGACAGCATTTTTGCTCCTGGCTTTTGCTGGCAGTGAAAAAAAATAATATTGCGAAAAGTAATTTAAACTTTGCCCAAGTTTTAAGTTGGAAACGGTATAAACAAAACTTTCTTTTACACCGACGTAACACCGACTCTTGATAAAGTGTATTAATTCCGTCGCGAACTTATTTTTCATTCAACTTTTCTCTCCTTAAATATTATTAAACAACAAATTTTTATCGCGTCTGTCAATATATTTATTACTCTCTATTTGCTTTCTACAACAAACTGTATACAGACTACAATATTATCTCTATCGAGTATCACGCTCTGCACGACTTTTACAATAAAGCCTTTGCGGCCTCTCGTGCGCTTGCTCTGGTGTGCAATTTTGCTGGGTGTCGTCGCGACGACGACGTCAGTTGCAAGAGTGACGCGCATCCAACAATCACGTCACAAAGTAGAGCCATTCGTAATGCACGACTACGCGAAATCGTTTCGACTACTTTCAAAATAAACCGTAAAAAGCTCCAAATATCTTCACGTTTTCCACACGAAAAAGAAAAGCATGTCCCTCTAGAGCGTTACGTTTAAGTAAAAAAAAAATTTGGCAAAATTTCGCGTGCTTAGTGAAAATTTTGAGGAAAAAAATCAAAAGTGGCACTCTCGACGTTTTTTGACTGATTTTTGCTTTAATTTCGTGTTGAAGAAGACCAAAAAGGATAATCTGGTGACGAAAAGTAAATGTAAGTGCAATTGAATTATATTAATACGCCAAAACGACCATTAGGAGACGGTAATTTCCCCCAGAGCTTTTTTTTTATATACAGGTACCGCCTATTATATTGAAACAAACTTGAGCTTTAAAAGAACTTTTACATTAAATTTTTCCCCATCCACATACACGAAAATAACCAAAAAGTAATAAAACATTTTCTGTGCTCGAAACACGTAAAAGTTTCAAAATGTTTGGCCCGTTGGTCGCGGTATGTATTATTAATAAAAAACTACCTTTCAGACGTTTATAAGTTTCGACAAAAAAATACATTTTTAATAAACGTCATCCAGAACCACCACGCCGCAGCATTTAAAAAAATTCACTCTCGTCGTTTTTCATAAATGAAAATTTTATAAATTTCAGTTTCTCTTTACCAGTTCGGATTCTTAATTGTTAATTGATAGACCCTTTGTAAATTTCAGTTAATAAACAAGGCAACTCGGAAATGCAATTAAAAATAAATTAAAGTTTATCTCTGGTGGCATTAAGGAGCTTTTACTCTCGGAAAAAAAATTTTTCCTCCTCTCAAAATAAAGTTTGTTTACAAAGATTAGGCTTTAGTACAACTGGGAAATTTTAATGTCAAAACTTTATCAAAAGTTCCCAACTTGTCGCTGACTTTGGTGCGTGGTGTGGCGATTGTTGCGATTTCGACAAATATAATCGATGGGTGCTATAACGAACTATCTATTTTCTATTAGGACGACGATTGAAATCAATAGATGTGTGGTGATGGATCACACGAGCGTCCACATAAGTGGAAGACTTCTCTTACAATCTCTCGATACCTCGAGAGTGGTTTAGGTTTTAGTGCACAAAACAAAACTTACGCCGTATAGAGGACGTTTTACAAAAGAAAGCCATTTCAGTTTCTAAGGTCTTCGGTTAAAGTGGCCGTATCTCAATTAGCTTGTAGTTTTTCTAGCGGGTGTATGAGGGAGGGCGATTTGAATACACAATGTTCTTTAATAAGAAACTGCTCACTGCTTATGCTAATGTTTGCAGACTTTGGCTATTATAAATATAATTTCCTTGAAAACGGTTGCTAATGAAACACGACTCTAACTACGAGGGTGGCATAAAAATTAATTTCTTCATTTCAATTACGTCTTTCGTATAGCTACATTGTATATCTTTGAGTTTAAGATCGTAAGCAGCTCTTACTTGAAATTCGGAATGCACTAAAAAGTCTTCCTGTCGAGCTGTTCGTTTTACTGATGGGACACGCTGTATGATTTTAAAGTTCTCTATCTCAAACTACGCAAAAGTAGCTCAATTAGTCACGTTTCTTGAATAGAGATACTTTTATTTACGAATCGAGTTCATTTTCAAATTTTTAATTGGAGTTCAGCAAAGTTTTGCTAATTAAATCAAATCGCCACAAATAAAATCTATATTTTCTGAATGTCGTTCCGGAAGAGTTTGTGGAGCTTCCAGACTTATAAACTTCAACAAAGCTCTGGTAGCATTATTTGAGAAAATTAATATTTACGTGACTTTCATATGTTTATATTAATACAAATGCACTTTTTAGAAATTTTTGGCCGCAAGAGAATAGTGTTTAGAACTAATAGGGGTGGAAAGAAGCCGCACTTTCCAAATATTGTATCGCTGCCAATTTTTCCCTGACGCGAACAGAAAAAAGACCAAATTTAAGAAAATTTTATAAACTTCAAAAAGGCTCTCGTAGCATTTTTTGATAAAATTATTATTTACAAGGTTTTCCGATCTTTAATAAAAACGCTTCTTTTCAGAAATTTTTAGCCGTAACTCCACTGAGTTTTTTTTTATAATGACGCGAGAAAAACGAAATTTGAGGAAATTCCACCAGACTAAAATCTTTGAAAAAATAATTTTTACGTAAAATCCTTTATTTTCTGAGAACAAAAATGAACCAAATTGCAGGAAATTTTGTAAGCTTTCGTTTGATGACAATTTTTTGCAAAACTGTTAGTTTTCCGAAAGTTGAAAAGCGCGAATTTCCAACTGCGACAGAAGTAATAGTTACCCTCCTCTTTAAAAACGTAGAAGGGACGAGGTTTTTCAAATTAGTTCAAGTGTCTGCATAGTCTGAACGAACTGTCTCACTTTCTAAAAAAGTAATTTTCCGTCTTAGCGCTGTTTCGCCACCCTGTACGCTGTACACTCACCGAAGATTCTCTTCCACCCTTAAGTGATTACGTAATACATTAACAATCTTTAACAGCGTAGGAGTTTTTGAATTACAAAAGTGGAGGACCTCGTATAAGTTTCTAGCTCTTGATTTGTCAGTTAATTTAATACATAACTCCGTAATAAAACGTAGAGATAGTACAGTAAAGATTAGCCGAAATGGTTTAGTTCTCCAACTTCATTTTTGGCCATTGCGTGTGCTATACGTAAAGCAATTTAAAAGATAAAGATAGTAAAGATCACCTCGTTTGATTTCAAAATCCGAACCGTTATATTTGTATTTGGTGGTGTTCCCTTACCTTAAAGTCCTTAAAAGCAATGTGCGATGATATTATCGAGATATTTTCTCTCTTCGTTTTTTTTAAACGCGCGCTATTATCCCTGTAACTTATATTGAAAGTGGATGCAAATTTATCATCTGTTCATATCGACCCTTTTGCTTTTGTCGTTCGTGTTGAGACTACTCTATTAAACGTTGCCCATGAAATCAACATTTTCTATGCAAATTTATACATTGACATCAATTTATTAGTTTTGTGTAGTTTACGGTAAACAGCGCTTTATAATGTAAACACAATAAACTTCAGTTATTCGTATTAGAATTTGACTTCCTCACATTTGTTTTCAGTAGAACGTTATATAACAACATAACAGTCAATAGTCTGGCATCTCATCATGGCAGAGTAATAGTTGGGGGAGAGAATCTTCTAAACATCATTTTTAACAGATATTGGAAGTTTCGACAAACTTTAACGCGCTCTAGCGCCTAAACAGTGCGTTTTAAATAAAACATCTAAGAAACATAGTTTGTAGAATATTTCACGTAGTTTATTTTTGTATAAAAGTATTTTTCTCAAGAAGTGCGTATTTTTAAAGTTGTAAGCAAAAAACTGCATTTTTTGCACTTTTACAAGGTGGCAAAGTTAAAATTAGGGTTCAGCACCTCAAAATATAATCAGCAATCGAGAAAAAACGCTTCTGTATTTTTCGCTTCTTTTTCTTTAGTTATCCGAGATATCTCAGCTGTTTATACAAAACACGCTCTATATTAAATTTATCTTTTCTACTTGTTCAGAAAGTTTTAGATGTAAAATATTCATTTATTTAATGAATATTTTTGAGCGGTTTAATTTTGCACCTGAAGGTCGCCGCGAGCACGAAGTATTAAAATATCTTATCAAAACGTGTTAGTTTTAATATGAATTGTAACGCCATCGGCTGTTGTACATCGTACAGGTGGTTACGCGATAAAATAAATTTAGATATTGTAAATTAAAATATTTTTGAGATTTTTAGTTAATTTTTAACTTCGGTGTGACAAGTTCGTGCGCGTGATTGGATTTTTGTGGTTTGTGGTGGTTTTGGAGAAAGAATTCCGTTCAACCGTTTCAACAGCTTCAAATGCGATACAAAAGACCATCCTAACAGAGACAAAATTTACATGGTGAGTCGATCTGTATTTGAGTAACAACAGCTGGGAGCTGGGAAAGTTTACGTTTTTAATTATAAATTAGGAAATGGGAAATTTCTTCTTCTTGCCATATACCACAGGCTGTCTGTCTGTTGGATGATATTCAGAGGGGCTTTTTGTAGTCGGTGTTTCTGACTTTTGTCACTGGACTATTTCGCTTTTGAGCTCGACGGTAAAATTGTTATCGTTGACGATTTTCGTTCGTGGGCACCACAATATTAAAAATTTAAAAAGATTTTGAGAATTATCCAGAAAAGTTTAGAAAAAAATTTCTTTTCATTTGAGAGGAAAACCTTTAAAAAGAAACTTTTTTTAATCAAAAAGACAATTTTGGTCTTAATTTAAAAGGTAAATAAAATTTCGATTGAATAGAAATTCTCCGCCCGCGGTTATGAACTCGACGATAGTTTTTGGTACACAAAAGATGGGCTTTGCGACATGATCTTTGATGTATAAATCTACTAAAGCCCGGGTCTCGATTTATTCTTTCGAGCTTTAAGGCTTTAATGTTCATTTATCATACAAATATACAAAAAAATATAATTTATTTAATTCGGTACTTAATAAAAAAAAATTTTCTTTTTATTACGGCGCCTAATTTTTAAGTTCGAAGAGGAAACGTTTCGAAAAAGAAATAAAACTCGTTTTAAAGAGAAGACAAGACAAGAAAATTGTATATGTGACTCGCAATTTAGGGATTCGACACGAAAACCTCATTCAAGGTGCCACAAATCACTATTACAAAGGGTGAATGTCAGTGGCAGAGCTCTTTTTTAATCGGTAATTTACCGGTTCACAGCGCACAAGTTCAAAAACTTGTGTAAAAATCAAATACTATTAAATTTGGCTCTTATAAGATTTAATCCTAGTAAATCCACGTTGTAAAAAAATAAACTTGAAATGTTTAAAACAAGGAGAAGAGAACTAATTTTATTTCGCCGTTTTTATATTGGCCATTAAACTCGAGATTTTCAATTAAGCGATGGTACATTGTTACCTTGTGAGAAGCAACGCGTGTTCCGAATTCCAGTTTACGATTGATATTAACAGAATAGTGTCGTACAGAATGATTTTTGCAAGTACAGATTAGATTTTATCGTTTCAAATCTATAATAGGGCGTTTCAACAAAATATTGTCATATTAAACTATAGGCAACCCGCATATCTAAGAGATACAAAGTGTTGCCTAGCCGCGAATAAGACTAGTGATGAGAACTTGCTTCATTTTTATTTTTTAATTATTTTTCCAATTAGTAAAACTGACTACAAATGAAACTACCAAATTCGAAGTCCCCTGGTGGAAAATGGTGGAAAATAGAAAACAGAGAAACCCATAAATAGTTTGATGTATATTCACGCATTGTTAGTTAATGTTTAATAAGATTGTAAGTTAAATTTACAGTTGTTAAAGCAATCTAAATTAGAATTAATTCGAAGAAAGTTTGAATAACAAACTTAACGTTATAACGCCATAGTGTTTACCATATGCAAAGTTCTTTGTCAGAGAATATGGAGATTGCAAAGAGAAAGCCAAGAAGCGGGCGTGGTTGAATTATAACCCTTATTATTGCAGCTTCATGCGACCATACAAGATGGATGTTGTTGAAAATGAGCTCTCTCTGCGCCCGGTTTTCTTTTGCCAACTCTTAATGCCCTTCCACATTTCACATTTCACTTTTTACACTAACAAATAATAACTCGAATCGAAATAATATTTTATTTCGACGTAAATTTCTAAATAATTACCAGACCTATTATGCCGAATCATCGATCAGAGAACATTTAATCGACGACATGTGTCGGCACCGAATGATGCATATCCTACTTCCTATATCTATATAATACGGCCGTTAACTATTTTATGAGAAACGGCTCTATATGTACACGGTATTTGTATTTGATTTTTATCTCAGTTGGGAAATTAATGATTTTATTTGGTGCTCTTTTAATGCAATGCATCCTACTTTTTAATTGTAATTGATAGTACTCGAAAAAATTGGGACTCTACCGTATTAAGTAATTTTTCTGGCGCATCGATAACGCTCGGGCTATTAGAAATGTTAAATTAATCTATATTTTAATAATTTTCATATCACTTGTAAAGGATGTAAACCAATCAACCCCACGTCTATAACTTCTAAATGTTTTTTTGTTACCTTGGGTATATTGTATTCATCGTAAAAACAATGAAATTACGATTTAGCTGAAACTGCAGATAATTAATTAAAAGATTTTCAAAGTACGTTTATTTTTGTCATGCGATAATTTGCCGCCAAATAAGAATTTTCTCGGTGCTATTTCTAAACTCATGCATATTGGAATATTTGGTATCATCTAGCACGTAAACCGGCGATCTGACGTAAAAAACCGAAGAGGCGTAATTTGTAGGAAATTTAGTGTGCTTTATTATTGCGTTAGGGCACTTTTTTTTAGAAGTGCATAGTTTTTGAGTTAGAAGCGAGAAACTTAAAAGAACATTTTCTTTTATTTTGAAGTTTTTGTTATACTTTAACACACTGTAGCGCCTAAACTGTTTGTCTATATAAAATATCTAAAAAACATAAATCGTTTGAAATTTGATGTAGTTTATTTTGGTATTATAACACTTTTCTCTAAAGGCGCGTAGTTTTTGAGCTACAAGCGAGAACTTTCTTTTGTAAATTTTGAAATTTTTGTTAAACTTTAACGCACTCTAGTGCCTAAACTGTTTATCCGTAGAAAAATATCAAGAAACGCACTTTATTGTAAATTTGATGTAGTTTATTTTTGTATTAGAACATATTTTACAAAAAGTGCATAGTTTTCAAGTTATAAGCGAGAATTTGAAAAAATAACAGTTAGTGCACTTTATCGAAATTTTTCAGAACGCATCACTTACACGAGGTGGTACAGTTAAAGTTCGGATTCAGCACCCCAAAAAACTTAAAGAACAACAGAGAATAAAACCTCTTCTATTCTTTCTACGCTACACTACCTACCATTTGACTGCACTTAACGAGTAATAAGCGAATTAACAGTCGTGAATAACATAATATGGAGTAAAAAAACAAAACTACAAGGGCTGCAGGGTACCTCGATTAATAATGAAATTAAATTTGTAATTACATAAATTATACAAGAAAATGTAAGAGCAAACAAAATTTAAATAATTTTATGTTAGAAGTTACTGGTAGTTGCGTAAATAATTAGAGCTCTAGTAAGTAAACAATTAAAAAGGGGTAAATATTGTAAATTATTTACATTCGTGAAACCGAACAAATTTGTGATGTACTATAATCAACTACATAGGTACTTTACGAGTACGTCACTATGTGGTAGTTTATTTTTGTTTTTTGCTGGTAAATAAAACAAATTAATCACATTAATGTTATTTTATCCCAACGATTTCGTATTGTTTAAAACGACTACAATAATAATAATAGCCAATAGCTCCAACGGTTCACCTTAAATCAATGTTTATATATCCACGCTTGTCAGATTTTCCAACCAAGTTTTCTAATAATCGTTATAATAAAACAAAAAAAATTTAAAAACATTTACGATAAAACAAAAAAGTTTTTATATTAAATATATCGGCTCACATCTCGTAATTGAAAAGAACGATTTAAATGGGAAGAAAACTCGAGTTAGAGAATGACGAAAATTTGTTTTTATTTTTAGGCTGAAAATTTTCTTTCCATAAATTTTCGAAAGAAGTTCAAATACACAATTTCTCAGGACCGTTACTATCTTATTAGGGCACCTCAAAGGCACTAGAATCTTGTTTTACGATATTTTGTCGTGGTATTGATAAATAGACATTAACAGGGAAATTACGGGAAATAAGTAGATTCAATAAATTTATTATGCTCCTTGTTTAACGTCTGCGTTGTCGATTAACTCGCACTCTATCGCACACGTTCTGAGCTGATTAGTTAACTTGCGTGGTTCCATATAAATGGTTCTAAAAACTTTATTTTTGAAATTTTGCTATATGTTATTGGAGACAATATGTTGACAAGGCTTTAATTCAGCTATGCGTGTCAAAAAATCTAAATTTCATACTGTAAACAAATCGTTGCGCGTGTTTAAAGCCAGAACTTTATGTATTTTGTCGCACGATTTCCACAAAAATATTAATATTGCCACGACTGTAAGTTATTTAAAATTGAAATTAAAAGCAGCCTTGTGCGTTAATTAATAGGTGAGAAAAAAAATAGTTTTGGAAGACTTAACGCGTAGGCAAACACTACCCATATTTTGAATTCGAGAGCTCGTAATTTTTGTCTGTACCACGGTAAAATCTCGTAAAGCGAGATGCTAGTGCCTTTGAGGTTCGTTAAAAAGATAGTAAAGGTGCCATGTATTTCTACTCAAAAATTTTACAACCTCAAATAAGCGACTTTTCACAGATACTACTTGGCCTTTCCACTTCCACTTCTCGTCACTCACATAATTTGTGACTAAAATGGAAAATGGTTGTTTGGAAAGGTTTTAATTTTCCTTAATTTATCTAAAAAAAATAACGCCGATTTCAAAGATTTTAGTAATAAATTGAATCGACACTGAAAAGTAGAGAGCACTTTAAAATAAAAGCTTTTAATTTAAAGCACTTCGCTTCGTTGCATCTAATTATAGTAATACGATGATAACATTTTAATATTTTTTCTATAGGTACATAACGCGGAATTATATAAAAAACAACGTTTTCACATACCTAGTAATTAAAAACAAATTTTTAATTGTGTAACTGAGAGCTTTGATAAAGGTAAAACGCGGCGCTCGTCTATAAAAGCAACAACCTACGTTGTTATTATACACTTTTGCGCCCTACACAAGGGAAATTATTAAATCTTTCTGAAAAAGTTGATGAGGAAATAAATAAAAAAAATAACGCAATTTATTAAAGCGAGCGGTTCAAGACTTACTTTACGCGAGAGAGGTGGAAAAAAATTGTTTAAGTATTAACATTTAATATAAAAATAAATGTTCATTTTTATGGCTCTCTTTTTAGCTACCCCCATCACGCCATCACCGTCGCTATAGTGTACTCATTTGTTTTACTACCGAAGCGAATATTTTATTACGAGCATCTCCATAATTTCACAAAAATCCTTACGGTACGAGCTTTTGCCTCTACATTCTTTCGAAACAAATTTTAATTTAAAAGCCAATTTGTTTTCATTTGCCATGTTAATGAGATACAATAAAGCCTTTTTTAAAGGCTTTATTTTTCATTTTCCTATCGGAATTTATGGGCCCTTATTCATTACTCGAAAATAAACCGATCCGACTCTTTAAAACTAAACTTTTCCACTACGCCACAATAAAAATTATATCTCGATCGTTATTTTTGTAAAAATTTAAATTTTAACGACGACGTTATAACTTTGAGTGCATAAAGTTAACATCTCGCGAGAACAGTTTTGACTCCCAAGTTTTTAACCGTTTGGCTAAAAAGAGAATAGAGAAACTTTTGCCAGTGATTTGAATATCTAAGCTTTATAAAGTTGCAGGCTTAAGCTGAGACGTACGAGGTTAAGAAACCTTCCTAACCGAAACTGGCAAGAAAATTGCGTCGAGGGTGCGCCTTTTTTTATTCCCTATGAAACAAGCTATTTATAAACTTCATACCGTAACATGTTGGCAGATAAATTATGTGTTTATTTTTAAGAAAAACTCCAAGAACGATATGCGGCTCCGAACATAATATCGCGAAAATTTTATCGTTTGTCGTAATATTTTTAAACTTTAGTTACAACAAAAAACTAAATGCTTCTTCTCGAGACTTTGCCTTTTTAAAATTTTCACCCAGATTAGTTAATATATTTTCTTTTCTTTTCATTTACGAATCGTAAATGGAAGACCCGTAGACTTTCGACTCGAATCTGTTTGTTACAGCTTTCGGAGTCGTTTTATAAATTATTAATGAACCATCCACGAGGCTAATTTCGAATTTTCGGTAAAAATTAAATTGTCAACTTTTCTCGGGACACAGCATCATCTGTTTTCCTCGGGACACTTTTCAAATTTTGGACGAAAAATCTACAGAATTGAGTAGGAGGGAGTGCGAAATCAAGTAATTTGCAGGTGCAAAGGGCAAAGGTGATTATTTATTGATTAACGTATCGGAATAACAAACTTGTAAGTTTAACACGATACACGATACCCAAAGGGGTGCCATGTCATATCCAAGCACAGTAAACTGAAGTGTCTGAAACAGTTCTGGATAAAGAGCTGCAAAATAATAATACAAATAGTATAAATAAAAACATTTGAATTTTTAAAGAGTGAACTTTAAGATAATATATATGAACCAAGAAATCCCAAAGCGGGTAGTAATGATTCCGTTATATCTCTTGGTAATAACTAAGCCTCAAAGCTTAAAACAATCGCTATTTATTCCAGTCACTAGGGGAATATAAGCGGCAAATCCAGTAAAATAATCAGAAGTTTCTTTCTTTACCGTTCTTATGTTTTTTGGGGTGCTAAATCCGAATTTCAACTTTGCCACCTCGTAAAACTGATGGCTTCGGGGAAAACTTCAAGAAAAATGCTATTTTTTAAGTTTTTCGCTTATAACTCGAAAACTACTTACTTTTGGAGAAAAACTGTTTCATATAAAAATAAAGTCCATACAATTTTTTACAAATTATGTCTCTTAGATTTTTGCGTTGGATGAATGGCATAGGTGCTAGAGCGCGTTAAAGTTTGATAAAAGTTTCAAAATAGGTCAAAAAACTATTTTTATAGTTTTTTGCTTCGTCTAAAAACTACGCACTTTTAGAAAAAAATGTTTTTATAAAAAAATAAAGTACCTTCAATTAACTACATATTATGTTTCTTAAATTTATTTCATTAATTAAATGGTTTAGGCACTATACCATATTAAAGTTTAATAAAAATTTCAATTTTTGGCCAAAAAACTGTTTTTTTAGTTTTTTGCTTCTAGCCTAAAAACTACGCACTTGTAGAAAAAAATGTGTTTATAAAAAAATAAAGTACATTTAATTTACTACAAATTATGTTTTTCAAATTTTTTTGATAAAACGAACGGTTTAGGCGCGGTTATACCACGTTAAAGTTTAATAAAAATTCCAATATTGGCCAAAAACTCCTTTTTTTTTGTTTTTTGCTTATAACCTAAAAATTACGCACTTTAAGAGAAAAGTTTTTTTTTAAAAAAATAAGGTACATTTCATTTTCTACAAATTATGTCTCTTAGATTTCTTTCTTAAAACGAATCGTTTAGGTGCTAGACCATGTTAAAATTTGATAAAAATTCTAAAATTAGCCCAAAGACTGTTTTTTAGTTTTTTGTTTATAACCTAAAAACTACGCACTTTCGGAGAAAAGTGTTCTTATAGAAAAATAAAGCACATTCAATTTTCTCTAAATTATGTTTCTTATGCTTCTTTCCGAAAACGAATAGTTTAGGTGCTAGACCATGTTAAAGTTTGATAAAAATTCTAAAATTAGCCCAAAGACTGTTTTTTAGTTTTTTGTTTATAACCTAAAAACTACGCACTTTCGGAGAAAAGTGTTCTTATAGAAAAATAAAGCACATTCAATTTTCTCTAAATTATGTTTCTTATGCTTCTTTCCGAAAACGAATGGTTTAGGTGCTAGACCACGTTAAAGTTTAATAAAAATCCAATATTGACCCAAAAACTGGTTTTTTAGTTATTTGCTTATAACTCGAAAACTGCGCACTTTCAGAGAAAATTGTTTTGATCTAAAAATAAAGTACCTAGGTACATTAAGTATTGAATAGATTTGGCTTTTACTATGTGCAAATGGGGATTGAGTTTTGTTTGAACTAAATTAGAATAGCCATTTGCACTAATTTTGTCAGTTTTGACAGTTCAAAACTCGCTCTGAAGATGATACAGTGTATCGAAACAGCTGTCAGCAACAAAACTGACAAAATTAGTGCAAATGGCTATTCTAATTTAGTTCAAACAAAAATAGGTACATTAAATTTGCTACATATTATAGCAAGGTTAGGCGCGAGAATGCATTAGTTTAGTGAATATCGGACGTGGCGGCTAAGCCAAACCAATTCTGTCATTTCTCGTGCTTAGCTCTATATGTTCACAATATCCTCATTTAAAATAATTCAATTAGTTAATAGTTAATTAACTTAATTACCTGTAGAATATGTTTGTAATTAATTAATTGTTTAAGTTTTGACTTTACCCAATATCCCGTGTGCTTATAGTAAAGCCGTCCCTACCCAATGTCTGTTTGATGAGAATGGCATGAGAAAAGGTACAAAATCGAGTTTGTACAAAGCGTTTAAACCCGTCCAAGCAACCACAGTTCCAGACAAGTATACATTTGTAGCTGATTACCATGTAGAAGTGGTTAAAAATTCGCTGGTACATGCGATACTTTATTGATTGTGTCACAAGCCGACTGATGCCGTAGTTTTTGATGGATACCCTGATTCTTAAAAAAGCACTAAACACGTAGAGAGCTCGAGAAGTTCAAGAAAAAAAAATTATCAATGCTCAGTAACAGTATCTCAGGAGAACTTTCCTTACTCATTTAAGTTTTTGGCTGATTTTGGAATTTTTGTCAAATTTCAACGCGCTCTAGCGGCTGAACCGTTTAACTTAGAAAAAATCAAAGAAATATAAGTTGTATGAAATTTTATGTATTTTATTTTTGTACAGAAGTACTTTTTTCAGAAAGTTCATAGTTTTCAAATTATGAGGAATAATCTGAAAAAACGACTCTTGCGAGGCGAAACTACTATTTGACTGTACTAATTAATTTCAAATAAGTTTAGTTTTGCACTTATGACTATATCATCGAGTCGTGTATAATAACCCACAGTTTCAAAATGTGGTAATTCATCAAAACAAAAGAGTTTTACAGAACTGCTAATGTTCAAGCGGTTCAAGACATTATAGGGTCGTATTAAATAATTGAAAAAAATAAAAATGACACATCCAAGCAAGGTAAAAAATTTGCTGCAAATGGCGTAGAAAAAATATTTAGATTTACACGGAAAGAATGAATAAGAGGATATAAAACATGCGAATATGATACCGGTTAAATTACGAGCGTCGTAGAGAGTGGCTCGATCCGGGAAGAAGGATGAGAATGTCGTAGAAAATTTTGATTTTTTTCCCATAGCCCATAGCTCTCTCGATTACTCTACTCTCTTTTATAATTTAAGAATATAAAAGTTCTATTACGAGCAAATAAAAAACGTTAAGCGTCATAAAGTTGCGACATTAACATGACGAAAGAATATTTTGCAACAAAAGCACACTACGGCAATATCTTGTATGTATAAGATGCCAACGTATAGTAGCTATAAAAGTGCGAAGAGTTAAGCCACTGGTGGTAGCAGCTGTCGTATAATGAAACTTAAAAAACCATCAGTCTACAAAATTCGTATTTCCATGTTGGAGAAAAGTGTATATTTCACTAGAAAATATAACTCGTGGGTTATAATACTACAGGTGAACGTTTACTTTATTGAAATTTAAACTTTTTGTTTCAAGTCGCTCGATTGTATGCGAAGTTATTTAACTTTTGGAGTACAAATTTCAAGAGGGCGGCGCTGCGCCCGTTTCAATTAAATTATCCAATAGCGTATAATAAATAAGTTAATATAAGTTTATAGAAAAAATTATGACGTTCTCGTAAAGAGTATATATTCCGTAGGGAATCGTACATTTCCCATGTTATTCATTTCGTAAAATTAAATTCCAACACCTTTCGAGCGCTTTTAATTCATTTTACGGCATTTGGGGTTTGAGAGAGCACAACCTTGCAAAATATTTCCAAGGGAGGGAAAATCTACAAACTTTGGAGAAATTCCATTTTCATTGATCACGCGCTTATAATGTACCTACCATTATAAGAGAGAATTATTATCCGAAGTTTCTACAAATGGAGGTGAATTAAGAGCGACTATATAATATATACTATTTAATAATACCGCACTACAATTGGTTTGATGAGTCGCGCAACAACAAATACCTTACAACTTTAATTAATCAAGATGTTTGCCATCTCACTATTATAATTAATGGATTTATCGTTGCTTTATCAACCTACAAAACATGTTATTTGAGAAGGAAATCGTGGAGTGTTTTTGCTTCGTTTTGTCATTTTGTTAAAAGATTTCTTAACTTTTGATATTGTGTAATATTGTCGAGTTTTCTTCATTCCGACTAATTTGTCAGATTTTCTCTTTGTATAATTAATTTATATCTGCGTTGCTTTCCCTGTTAATATGCCGAGAACGAATCTAGCGATTTTAATTTCTTCTTCGTAAAAAGATTTAAGAGGACCTTCAATTTGAGTTTGAGGTATCACAAAGGGCATGGTTTAAATAATAATGTACCATTTACATATTTTATAATGGGGCTGGCTGCTGGCTGGTGGGGACGAGTATTAGCGAGCACGCTGATTACGCAGTCCAGTATACTGTGAAAAACAAAAAAAGTGCTATCTTTATTACATTACATTTCCTACAAATTCTGCTTCTTAGGTGGTTCTCTTCAGACGGGCAGTTTAGGCGCTGGAGCACGTTAAAGTTTAATAAACATTTCATAATTACCCCAAAAACTGTTTTATTGGTGCATCGCTTATAACTCGAAGTCTACGCACGATTAGAGAAAAGTGTTTCTATATAAAAATAAAGTACATTCAGTTTCTTACCAATTACGTTTGTTAAGTATTTTTTTTCAGTTACCGGTTTGGGCGCTAGAGCGCGTTAAAGTTTGATAAAAATCCGAAATTAGCAAAAAACAGGTTTTGTTTAGATTTTCGCTTATAACTCAAAAACTGCGCATTTTCAGAAAAAATTGATTGTATATAAAAATAAAGTAAGTAATGTTCTACAAATTATGTATCTTATGTTTATTTTTTTAAACGAATGGCTAGAGCGCGTTAAAGTTTGATAAAAATCCAAAATTAGCAAAAAAACAGTTTTGTTTAGATTTTCGCTTATAACTTCAAAACTGCGCATTTTCAGAAAAAAATTATTGTATATAAAAATAAAGTAAGTAATTTTTTACAAATTGTGTATCTTATGTTTATTTCTTTAAACTAATGGCTTAGGCGCTAGAGCGCGCTAAAGTTTAATAAAAATCCAAAATTAGCAAAAAAACAGTATTGTATTTAAAAATAAAGTAAAGTAATTTTCTACAAATTATGTATCTTAGGTTTTTTTCTTAAAACAAGAGTTTAGACGCTACAGCACGTTAAACTTTGACAGAAATCCAAAATCAGCCAAAAGCAGTTTATTTTTAGATTTTTGCTTATAACCTGAAAACTACACACTTTAAGCGAAAAGTCTGCTTATACAAAAATAAAGTACATTCAATTTCTTACAAAGTAGGATAGCTAAGTATTTTTCTTCATTCAAACTGTTTTTTTAGTTTTTCGCTTGGAACCTGAAAACTATGCACTTTCAGGTAAAGTAGCTTAGAGGACCTTTTGTAGAGGCAACTTTTGAAATAATTTCCAACAGATGGAAGAACGACGTGTTTAGAGTTGACGTACGTGCTTTATCCACCGTAAATATTTGTTTATAGAGCTAATTAGTAACCTTAAAATGCGAAGCGATTTAATACAGCGAAAGAAGGCAGCTCGTGCATATTACCTACGTTAATTTGTATAGAGCTTGTTACATTTATCAAACGTATGTGGGGATTCCGAAATGCATATATGATAGAAGCAGTTAGTAGTAACAGTAATATATAATGATAACACGTTTGCTCCTGTATGGAAACAGGGGGTAATCAGTCACTCTTGTGGGAACGAAACCGATACCGAATATAGATGGAGATTGGCAATGTGTTTTGTTGATGTATGTGTACAAAGATATGTAGTTATTATACGGAAAAGCATCGTATACAAGTAATAGGTGTATGTGTATAGCCCAGTGATTGATCGCTATCATTTAAAATATCAAAATTGGAATTTATCGAGGCGACATTTATTAAAATTTGTGTCAATCGAAAGATACACTCGATTCGAATAAAAAGCTTCAAATAATACGACAACTTATTCGATTTAATTCGGTCCTTTTACTAATTTTGGGATTTATAAAAAAAATTCCGCAAATCCCAGGGCTAATTTGCGACCGTAAAAAATTATAATTTTATGCGGAAAATTCGTACAAATAAAATTTCTAACTTTTACAATGACTGTTTCTTATTTTTAAAACATGACAAATAATTTAAAAATGTCAGTTTTCATTTACAAAATAAACTTTAGAATTTGTAAGCCGCTTAAATGAAAAAAAATTGTGCAAGCTGAGAAGTACTTTGCATAAAGTCTGAAATAAAGTTTCAGATATCTCTCGTATAACATTTTCCCAGTCCCGAAAAGCGGACAGCGAGAAAATAACATTAATTTTATTTCAATCGAGTAACAAAACGATTTTCTTTTTGGGTAAAATTTAAATTCGTTGATTTCGTTGATTTTGTTTCACTTTTATGAATGGTTGAAGTGCGCTACGCGGATCTATGGGATTAGTCTCTTTGCATTGACGATTCTGCAGTGGTCATGGTCAGAGATTTCGCTTTGTCGAATTACGCACTGGGATAATTGTTTTCCCATTTCTCCGAGGTTTCTTTAAAAAGTCCTTGTGCATTTCGGAGCTCCTCGTGTATCTTGGTCATGCTGTAGGTTCGTCCGAAGTCCCACCTCCTTGAACAAGGCCATATAGTATAAGCCTCTTCAAATGGATTCATTGTACATCCACTGGTTTTAAATAACCAAAATCCAAAGAAAAAGTGCATTGATGCCGCCTAAACAAGGCATCTGCTTAAAATGTTTTGGGAAAATTCATTCTCTTCTTAAGTAGCCTCTACAGCTACAAGAAAGGTCCTCTCCCAGGACCAAAGATGATGAGGTTCGCGTTATGGAGCGCTCATCACTGCAAAATAGATTTTTTTTATTGTCCCATAATCGGCCCGTTAAGCCCACGATGGTCTGGTTACGAAGGTAGAGCTGAAAAAAGATGGGGAGAGAGAGTGTGATGATTGAACGATTCCTCATCTTTAAGGAATTTCTCATTTTAATATGCATGACAGTGGCCGGTTAGTAGTCCAGTCACTTGTCTTAGTCGTTGATAACGGTGTCGGAGGGATTTTACTGAGCTGTTGACCTAATTTTAATGTTTGGGCTTTCATGACCGGCGTCATTGGAATAAGAGGGTTCTGGGCTAATGGGCCGTGGTCGAGAGATTACCAAGATATCAAAAACCTCTCGATTACGGCCCATTAACCCAAAAACGTTTTATGCTGTTTACCTAATACATGAAGTTTTCAGGAGGTACGAGTATTTAGTATTTTTTATGAATTTGCCTGTTTTTTGTTACTCCTAATAGACGATTTGCGTCTACGTGAAGAGCATTTCGGCTCTTTTTTGGCTAAGAGGTCTGCTCTACTGTTCAGCCACCTAGTAGAGTAAACTCTGAAATTTTAAGGGCCTGGGTTGTGCTGTAAGACGTAAGACAGTCCCCCAAAAGTTTCGATTTTACTTGGAGAGCATCAACTGATTCGAAGAACGCCTAGTATTTCATTGACTTCAGCTTGAAATTCTGTGCCGTTTATAGAACCACGCATATACAGAGTGAACTGTTTTCCAGGCGCTTAGTTTAGCAGGTGTTTGGTGCTTTACTCATTTTGGCTCATCTTGGATACGTTATTCAATCATGGAAGGCCTCCATCTCCGTTATTGATTTGCCGTTAAGAGAAACTCCGTACTACTATTTTTAAATAAAAGACCTCTATGGGTGCACCTCCATGGAAGATATTTACTCTTAGATGTTCTCACCGAGCTTCTTTTTGAGCAAGTCACTTTCACTGTCTCACTATTGTCAAAATTTAGAATCTCGTTCATTTGTTGCTCACTATAATTGGAGCAGACAGACCATAGAGCAAAGTACGTACTTTTGCTGCCTCCGGTCGCCTAAGTCAGGCATTGAGCTCTTTTACAGTGGAAGGATTAAAAACGTTTTTATGAGTCACGGCAAACTGTCTCCAAAGTTTTACGATTATCACAAACTGACTATTTAATTTATTATTATTTGGGTAGAATGTTCCGATAGTTGGCCCATTCTCCATTACGTTATTTAAAAGTCGATCCACACAGCTCGGCCCTATTAAAGTTTGGTATGAGTTTTCTACGATATCTTTCGGTTTTAGATTAGAGCTATTCCCGTAGCTTTCGATTTTAGCGAGTTAACAGTCTGAGCACTCGTATAAAATATGTTAGGGTGGATTTCTGGGCCGTAACTAGTAACCATACGATGACCATCTTCTCAAAGTGTAGTTTAAGTTTTGCGTGTTTAGGATAAAATACACGACACGTAAATTAACTCGATGTATTTATAATTAATCGATTCGCTTTTAATTAAGCTTATAAACGTAATTAATTATCGCTTCCGAATTTATAATGGAAAATTGCAGTAATCATGTGTGTCGTACACGAAGCGTAAAATTGTGTGTTAAACTGCTTAACTCTTAATTATATCGAAACTTTTTTTTATTTTATTTTGACGCGAAAGTCTTTAATTTACCGATTTTCCAATTGAAATGGTTTTAAATTGTAATTTATTTTTACGTGAGCTTTAATAGTTAGCGATCAAGTTGGCTGGTGATTACTATTTTACGACAAACGTGAGCTTTTCGTGATTATTTTTCGTCGTTTGTTGAAGAGATACTATCGAACAAATAATGCTGGCTCAGCTCCAGGCCGGGTCCGTCGCTTGATCTTGAGATAATTTCGAGTCCGACGGTTACACGCTTTTATACACAATTTACTGTTATACATTTGTTAAAACATCACAAAGCTTAGATTAAAGCCGATATGTTAATAAAACGAAATTTTCACTTTATACTAACGCATATACAAAATTTGCTTTTATTCGAGAAGAGAGAAGAGCGAGTTTTCGCCCGTGTGGCGCGAGCTTTCGACCCATTAAGAGTACGATCGGATTCCTCTTTTATATATTTTTTTGCCGAGCAACGAGTTATTCGTTTTGACGGAGTTAAATAGGACAAACTAGAAATATCTTTTTTCAAATTTTAAAAGGTCTCTAAATTTTTATTTAATTAAGCAAATAACGCACGAGTTCCGCACGATAAAACAAAACGACGATGTAATTCAAATTTTAAAATAATTAACATAAAACTAACAATGGAGAATAATAATTGAAATTTGATTGTGCCGGTGGTGTGAAATTGATTATGATAAAATATTTAGTTGAAAATCGTAAATATAAAATATGCAAAATGCGTCGGGGATGTCGTCTCTCCATAGTGTGACTTCTCTCGACCGTGAGGGTGCTCTCCAAGTATTAAATTTATAATTAAATCGCGATTTAATTTATTTGTTTAAAAAATTACGTTCGAAAACTATGCGAGACTACCTATTACTCCTTTTTTTTTTGTGGGGTAAAAATTAGGTACGGCTGACCGCAGGGACGCATTTACTACACATCCTCTAATCTATGCCAGTCCGGTGAACGAACACATAGCCGTATTATCCATTTCCTGTTCACTCCACTTTCACCCTTTTCCTGTTACGCTACATTGCATATCTCCCCAGATCGGCTCTCTTATATATGTGAAATCGCATCACCTGGAAAACCGCAAAAATAAAAGCTCGCCTTGCATTTTCTTAAAAAAGCGAAATACCTACGAAAAAAAGTTTTTCACCAAAAAAAATCTTCGCAGTAAATTCGGGCGAATTTTATTAAGACTCAATTATATTTGAGACGTTGAAAGTGTAAAACAGAATTAA
Organism: Malthinus flaveolus; assembly: GCA_950108345.1. Taxonomy (NCBI): domain Eukaryota; kingdom Metazoa; phylum Arthropoda; class Insecta; order Coleoptera; family Cantharidae; genus Malthinus; species Malthinus flaveolus. Next base: position 28,987,008 of record OX467288.1, on the reverse strand, counting down.
AAGTTAAAATGCCTATTGCACAGCGAGTCCATTATCAAGTACTCTATAGCAGCTCTTAACGAACACTCTTACAAATGAAATGCAATTATGTTGACAACGAAATGGAGATACTCATTTTTAGGAGCAAGCGAAACATTTTAATAGTAATAGGCGCACTTTTACCTGTTGCCAATTCGAAACTTTCATTTAAAAAAAGTTACTCGACGATTAAAAAGACGACTTTTGAGTAAATCGAGTTTTCTACTGAAGTACAGCCACAGAAAAATATCTTAGACACTCTAGTAAGTGGCAACTTTCTTCTTTTCATATACGTTTTAACAGAGAATGGCATAAGTAATAATTATTTCTTCGACTGTACAGGCTCAGACAGTATTCACAAACTTTTCACAATTGCATTTTCTATTTTTGTCTAAAAATATCCTCTTTTTCTTTCACTCCGGCGGAATCACCTGAAACATTGTTACATTTGAAGATTTTAAACGGAACGCCTTGTATATCGCGTCATTTTCGAATTCCAACATTTGAGTTTAAAAGCATTCCATGTTTTCTTTGGCAGGGGAATAAAATTGTCAATTTTCGCGCCTACTTGAGTGTGTGAAATGGACTGTTTTCTTATGGGCTCGTAGAAAAATCAATTAGAGTATTTCCTTTTTTTTATAGTACGCCATGAAACCACATCCAGCCTCGTCGCCTCGTTACCTCTGCGTCAAAATGTCGTGAGGATATCTGATACTACTGACGAGTTCGTTTTACGTTTCTCTTTTTAAAATTGATTTACAACTGTAGAGGACTTTTCTTCTCGTTTCTAGCTTTACGCTCTACTATTAAATTCTTTTCGCCTGAACGATTAATTTTGGTCAAACAGAAATTAAAACACCCTGTATAATATGCGAGCATTATTAAAACTACTTTTTATTAAAGTTCGTGTTTTTCGGATGAAAAAAACTTCTCTTTGAAAAACTTTTTATTTTGGAATGTTTTACTTGATATGTTCTCGACTAAGCTTTTCAGAACAAAATCCGTTGAAGAGAATGACATATGAGCTCATCAATATTCTATTGCCTTTGTAAAGTAATCCTACTGGTATTAAGCGGCCCAATGTCGTATATCCAAGTTCGCACGTTTTATTTTAAAATATTTAAAAAGATAATTTAATGTGTTTTGTTATTTAAAAGGCGTCTCGCACGTTGGAAAAGCGTAAATTTGTAATCTTGAGGCGCACAACTTGGGCTTACGAAGCCCGGCAAGATTTTATTCAAGAAACGCTTCAAATTAATTCTTCTAAACTCTCGAGATATTAAAAAATATACTAGAAAGCAGTATCGAACAAGAGTACGCTCAAAATCTTTTGCAGATTTTAAATTAGCGAAAATATACGGAGTGTTTTCGTTAAAATAGGAAAGCTGATCCTATTTCAATCTAAACTAGAAAGCTTCAAAACATAAGCTACTAAAGGGCTTACCATGAAATTAGGGTTTAGCTACTTTAACAAAATTTCATTGACAAAATAAGCTTTTAAACGAAATATATACAGTGTGGCCCAAAATATAGGGGGTTATTTCGGTGGCATTTTGGAAACTATTGACTTATATTATTTATAATCGGCTATAAGTTAGAACGCATTGGTCCTAATTAGAAAAGCATTATTTAAAATTTTTAAATTAAAAATGGCGGCCAGTATAACGAGTCTCTCATTTTCTATTTTTTTTATTATAACTTTGCAGATAATTTTTATTATAATAAACTAAAAACAGGAATATATAGGCTATGGGACTTTAATTTTAATATAGCTGATTTCAAAAAAAATTTAAAAATCGACTACTTTTGAAGGACTAAAGTTGAATAGAATTTTAAAAAGAGCTTTCTCAAAATAGGCCTCTACGGTCTTTTCTGTTTTTAGATATGTTGTAGATATCGAAGTTCTTAATCAAATGCCGTTTGTTTGACTTACTTAATTTGACCAGAACCGGAGTTATGATTTTTTGAAGAACAAAATTTCCAAATATTTTTAATTTTTGTGGAAATTAAATTTTGTAATTGCAAGTTGGCACATTAATTTATTATATATGCGCCTATTATTTGATACTTATTTGCTTTCCTATTTTAAATACAACACCCTGTATATTTTAAGTTAGTTCGAAGATTATAAAATTACGTATCTGGCAATACCAAACACTTTATATTTAGCCTCCTCCTCCACTCCTGATTTAGCCAAAAATGAAATTAACCTTTTTACTTCAAATAGAACACCCCGTATAATTTGCAATTTTTGAAACGAGGGAGAACTGCATTGTTTGGTACCACCTCCGATATATTTTTGGTTTAGCTGGTTGTAGAATTGGGGTGGTAGAATTAGCTTCAGCACGTACGAAAAAGTTCTGTAATGACCACTTCTGCCATTTTTTATTCGAGGCGCCATCTAGGGGTTGGGGGAAACTGTAAGACAAAGTTAATTAACTAAAATTCGAATTTAGGGTTATTGTTATTAATGAGACGATATCAATAAAGTTTGAAGAGCGATATAAATATTAATATAGTTTACCCTTGTTTTACAAAACGCCGCTTGGCGTTGTTTTGATAATATCAAAAGGACCTCTCCGATGTATTTTCAGTGGCAATCAAATGTATAAAGATTAGTTGTGAATATTAAATTCTATTGCATAATACAATAACTATATGAGGACAAAATCCTATACATAATAACTGTCACTGTGTAACTAAAAGTGCTTAAAGCCTTTATAAATGTATCGTTTTCGCTTTAAAACTTTTATTTCCCTTTTGCAATATTTTAGTTAATCTCTTTATTGAAATATTATAATCTGCAAATTTGAAATACACAAATGGCATTAGTTGAAACGGGCATTTAATAGTAGATTCGCAATTATTTTAAATCGAGCTTGGCCGTGCCATGAAAATTTGTTACATTTCCCAATGTACATTTCTAATGTACGCATTTCGCCGTGTAATATTTTATTTGACGTTATGCTCTTTGATGTCGAGCCATCATCTTTCCGTTCCAGGGACTATTACCCAAAATTATCATGCAATAACTTATTAACTTAATATACTACAGGGTGTCCTAAAAAATCGTATAACATCAATTTCAAAGAGTTTTTCCTTAATACACTCTGATGTATACGTTTTAAAGTGTCTCGTGAATAACAACCGAACGACTAAACTACCAACAGGAGCCGTAGTATTTTAATAATAAATTAACTTCGAAGACAAGGTACGCCCTATTAAAATTTTCATCGTTTGTTCTCAAAACGATGGAAAATCCGCGCCTTTCTAAATTAAAAATGCATTATTTAATATTCCTAAATAATTATTAGTTGCTAATTATAATTAAATTTCGTTAATAAATCCTACCGCACCTTAATAACTGGTTAGCATTATCCCGTTGTTGTTCTATAAGATTTTCCTTTACGAATGCTGAATGCTAATTTAGCCGCAAGTGAGCGAAAAAGATTTTCAAAAAAGCTTTTTGCGGAAATTCAGGTGTGAGACATTTTGAGCCCAAAAACTCAATTTGGAAAAAGAAAGTTTTCTTTACTATGTCTGCAGATACGACTTAACTCCCGAGCCCCTTGCAGGAAAATAATTCAAATTTTGTGTAATATAGATTCTTGACGATACGAGAGCGGAACAGAAGAGAATTATTGAGTATCGAGGGTAAGTTAAATTAACATCTTACACGAACAGGAGCTTATAAATTTGATAGTAACTACTACAGCGTATAGTAGAAGCGTTGAATCGAGAAACAAATATTGTTTATTTGATGAAGGAATGGGACCATTGAGAGGCTGGAGGCCAAAGTAAATTTACTTTAAAAAAATAATTTACTACATCGATATTATTTTGATGGGTAATATTTGCGAGCGAAGAAAAACGTAAGCCCGTACAGATGACAAACATATCAAAGTCAAAGAAACGACAAATTGAGTCGATTGATTTTGTTAACTTTTGTACACCCCGAGCCTCGAGGTATTTCATTTGTAAAATATTTCCAAAGTTCAAATATGAAATATTAATGCGAACGTTTTGAATTTTCTAATTTAAACGTGTAAACAATTTATGCCTAAAAAGTTTACTTTTTTTAAAGTTTTTTTTTTATTTCGCTCCGCGCGCGCTGGTCGGTAAATAAAGCGAGTTCGTTTGTAGTAGTACGTTAAAAGCACTTTGTTATAATGAAGCTGACATTTGTCGCACTAATATTCTAAAGTGATGTCACTAAGCTGTAGACAAGAATATAGCGGTTAAACACTTTACATGTTCAATGATATCGTGGTTGAAGCCCCTGGGCGGCTTGGCAGTAGAAAATGTAGAATGAATATAACATGAGTCTCACGTTGGGTAAAAGGCAGTTACCGTTTATTCTCGCTAAACCGGGAGATTTTAACGCGATCACAATATTTGCCTCAAAACACCAACCATCAACTTTGTTTTCTTATAAACTATTCAAAAGGCGAGACAAAAGAGGACGAAAAAAACCGGGACATTTAATGCGTTTATTTCTTAATTTAATTAGCGAAATTTTAATGCACTCCTATTTAACCGTCTATTCATTACGGAAAAAGAGAAGTTTAATATTCTGAAACTGGAAATTGTAAGGGCGAAAATTTATTTTTTGTTTTCAACTTTTACATTCATTAGGTGCCTCTACGTATACCTACCTACTATAAAGCTTTGAAAAGTAATACTTGGGCAACTTGAAAGGAAAACTTTGTTTAATAGTTTACTTTTAATACGTAAATTGATTAGTTTTTGATTTGATTAATATTACGGAAACATCGACAAATAAACCTCGAGTGACAAAATTGTTTTGTGGTAACTTCATACTATTAGAGGCCAGTCAAATGGTGGTTTGGCGGGACAAAAAATATAGAAGTTCTTTTATCTATTCTACTTTATATTTTTGGTTTGCTAAATCCAAATTTTAACTTAACTACTTCGTAATAGCGATGCGCTCTGAGAAGAACTGCAAGAAACCGTGAACAAGTGCTCTTTCGCTTATAACTTGAAAACTACGCGCTTTTTTAGAAAAGTGCTTTTATATAAAAATAAACTAAATTAAATTTTCAACAAATTATGTATATAGCCTTTTTTTCTTCAGACAAACGGTCTAGACCATACAGCGCTTTAAAGTTTTCGAAAATATTACGCCTCTAGTTATGCAACCAACAATACATAAAAATCTTTAAATTGACCGAATTGTTTAGTTTCGCGTTTGTAACTTGAAAACTTGGCACTTTTATTACAAAACCTTGCAAATTAAGTCGCTTAGGTTTTTTGTTTAAGCAATAGACGCTAGAACACGTAAAAGTTTTACAATTATTAAACTTTATTTTAGGTTTTTGCGGAATACTCGAAAACTACGCACATTTTGAAAAAAATTACCTTATACATAAATATAAACTACGTAAAATTTATTATAAGTCATATATTATCTTTGTTTATTTCTTGAGTCACACGATTTAGCCGCTAGAGCGCGTTTAAACTTCTCAAAAATTCCAAAAACTGTTTGTTCAGTTTCTTGCTTATAACTTGAAACCTGCGCTCTTTTAGAGAAAAGCGTTCTATACAAAAATAAAGACTTTGAATTTCCTTCAAATTATCTCACTTATAATTTTTACGTCTGATAAACGGTTTAGGTTGGGCGTTAGAGCGCGTTTAGTATACATCGGACGTGAAGGCTATGCCAAGAGCAACTCTCTCATTTCTCAGATTTCTCCATTTTCACAAGATCCTTATTAAAAACAATTCAATTTAAATTAATTAAATTTACCATTTACATATTATGTAGTTAATTAATTACCTACGCATTTAATTAATTTTTCAAGTTGATTTACTTAATTATTGACTTCCATTCAACCAATATTCAGAGTGTTTATAGGAACTTTGACCCCACCCAATGTCTGTTTGATGAGAATGACATGAGAAAAGGTACAAAATTAGGTTTAAAAACTTAAAAGCGCCCCAGATTTTGAAATACTCATAAATCCCTATGTTCACCTTTGGTGGTTTACACCCGGAATAGAATGTAAACATCACTAAGCTCACTTTGTTGGATAATTAAAAAGCTAATTATTTTCAACCTTACAGTATAAAAAGAATTAATTGTAAAAGAAGCTTCTATTTAAACTTCTCTATTTTCATTTTGGGAAGCAATTCGTCCCATTTGTAATTACACATGTGTGCGGGTTTAACTTTCCAAGTAAACTTGGGTTTCGCTTTTTAGATCTAACAAATCTTAGCCATCTTTCAAAGCAACTTTTGTTATTTTTGTTTTACTCCACGACGTTTTATTTTCAAATAAAGTTCGTTTATTTGTCTCTTGTTTAATTACAATTACTTGCCTCTATTATCTTTTTGCACAAATAAACTTGGATTTATGACAACGCAAGTTGATGTCTTTAGTTTTCGGTGTAGTTACACACATTAATTAAATTTTTGTGGTTTCTTTTTTTTTCTTTTCTTTCGAAACCTCTTCAAAAGAATTCGAAACATTTTCGATAGAAAATTGTTTGACTTTTAATCGATACGTCAATTATTACGAGGGAAGCTTTTCCAACTACTCGACGATGAAGCTAAGACGCAAACAAAAATCGCGTAATAAAGCGGAATGCCAAGTAAGAAGACATCAAACATTAGTAGTAAGTAAAAGCTGATGATGGATATGGTATTAGTATAACAACTCGAAATTTCCGCGACTTTAGTCTTCAACGAACTGAAACGGTGGTTTGTATCGTATGTACCGTAGCAATAAGGTGCGATGGTTTTGGAAATCAAAGCAACCTCAAGTTTCGTGAGTTATCTCAAGATCGGCTTTGTACTAATCGATTAAGAGAGTGTAAACAATCCAAAATTAATGTACAAGGTCTCTACAATTAATTATTAGCATCCAAGATTGCAATTTACAAATTATACACACGTAGAGCTACAGGGGAGCTCTAGTCTTCCGTTCACCGAAGCTTTTATTTCGAAAACGCTCAAAAATAGAGTGAAAGAACACGTTTGGTGATATAGAAATTCAAAATGGATGCCAGGTTTTAGCTTAGGCATAATTAAGTGACTATATGTTGAAAGTATACGGTTCATTTGTCACTAAGTGGAACTTCACGGTTGGTCCACAATGCACGCTTGTACGGTGGGTTGCTTCTTCTGCAAAAATTTAGGGGCCATTTGCAATTTGTTATTTTTTTATTGACCTATTAATTATTATGGGTGCGTAGCTTTTGGGCGCTGTTTTTAAAATTATTAAATCAGAGGTAGAAAACAGCATCAGTACTTAATTTCTGAAGGCGCTTGTTACGAGAGAAATTTACCACTCTATGAAATTGCTTACAATTTTTCTATTTGATGATTTCTAAAGGAATATTTGAATAACGGCCAAGTACTTAAAATGCGAGAACGCCGATTTAGTAGTAATAATGAAAATAGTTTTGAAATTCCGCCAGTCTATTAGAGAGCAAGTAATTTAGCCATACGATATGAATGCGTGGTCATTTTCATTCAATTTTACGTGATTAATAATTTAAAATCCGTTTCATTTAATTTGATTTAAGTTTTAAATGCTCTCAAAATTAATGGCATTGCGTACTTTTTCAACTTACTTTTGTTGCAAATGTAGAACGTCCTGTAGATGTGACTCACTTTTCGAATCGATGCGAAAAGTCGTAACTTATTAATTTGTCGTAGTTATATAGTAGCTGGTAAGCTATCAAAATAAAAAGCTATCACGAAGGATGTAGGCAGTTTGTAAATTAATATTCCACGCTTATTTTATAAGCTTCTATTATATTCTGCTCGTACAAAACAACTTCCTGCTAATTTGAGTAGATAATTAGTAAAATTGTAGTATTTCGGCAATCTAAAAGTAATAAGAAGAGTGACGATTAGAAATATTTTATTATATAAATGGAAATAAACTTTTTTTTCGAATATATTTTAGGATGTTGATAAATCAAGTTCGAGATCCGTTTGCCGGTACAGGAAATTATCCTGCAAGGTTGCTTAGCAACTCGGGTTTTCTTAGTCATTAATTTAACACAAATGAAACGTCGATCATATTAAAAATGACATTTTATACGAATGAAGGCAAATTCGTTTAAAAAAATAAGCGCATTAATAATAAAACGTTAGCACCTAACAATGTGCAGTATCTCGTTAAAGTGCGTTGCTAGAGTATTATCCAAATTTCTGTTCCTCTTTAAAACTTCCCAAATACTTCAGTAATCTGACTCCGTCGACTTTGACTTACTAAATGCCGCACTTAAAAGTTTGTTTATCGGCGGCACTCGACTTCTTTGGTTTTGTCGCAAACAGGCGGTTTCTAGTTTCCCCCAAAGACGCACACACGCTACTTTTAAAAGTTTTAAATAGGACACCCAGTACATATTTGTATGTATTTTTTTAGTTTAAGACCTTGGTTTCCCAAGCATTTTATGGTAGACCTAATCCCAGACCTCGGCGGGCGTCAACTTTGCTACATCAAAAAGGACACCCGGTATATTTTAGTACAGGTTAGTAGTTTGATACCTTGGCTATCAAACCATATCATGGTAGCTGCAGTGAGGCTTAAATGTAGGCGTTAGTGGGTCTGAACTTGGGTATTTGAAAAGAAATGCTTAATTAATATAGGTACATATTTGTAGTTTGGGTCTATAGCTATCAAATCATGCCATTGTAACTGCAATTAAGCTTAGAACTAGACCTCAGCGGGCTTAACTCTATATCTATAAAAAGACACCTGTTATATTTTAATACATTTTTGTAGTTTGATACCTTTACTATCCAACTATATTATCGTAATCGCAATTAAACTTAAACTTAGGCATCGGCTGGCCTTAACTTGATATTAAAACCAACATGCAGTATATTTTAATATGTACTCGTTGATTGAAACTATAGCTATCCAGCCATTTTTTTCTAACTGCAATGGAACCAAAATCTAGCCGTTATTTAAAAAAGGACATCAGGAATATTTTTTTTATAAATTTATATTTTGAGACCTTGGCTATCGAACTATATTATTATAGCCGCAATTAAGCTCAAACCTAGGCCTCCGCGGGCTTCAACTTCAAAATTTCAAAAGGGACATCCGGTATATTTTAGTATAAATTTGTATTTAAAATCTTGACTATCGAACAATCCAACCAAACCATCGTAAGGGCAATTAAGCATAAACCTAGATCAACTTCATCATCAACTTTGTTATTTCAAGAGAGACATCCGTTATAGCTTGTTTTAGTATGTACTTATAGCTTGTGAGACCTTGGCTAACCAGGCATACCATGAAAGATACCAGTTTTTATTTTCTACGATAGTGTTCTCATTTTTTACATTTTTATACTTTAGTAACTTAGTAGTCCTTGATATTACTAATTACTCATAACTGGTAATGTAGTAAGTCGATCTCCAAAACGGTCTAAGGCCGAGACCAGTAGTTCCAGGTTTCAGACGCTCCTGCCTGTTATAAACGATAACTTTTAGAATAAACGCCGTTTTGTTATTGTATTTTTATTTCTAAAGTGCACCCCTTTTTTTAATCAATTACAAGTTAATCAGTTGATTATTTTAATAAATTTAAAAGGAAATGCTAATTAAAGTTGAAGAGTCTTCAATGTAATACAATACAATAACCTAAGTGCTTACCGCTTAAAAATAAAAAAAAGTGAAAATGAGAGTTTAAACTCCTTTTTAAAAGTCTCGCTTAATTTTTAATCCTTAATTAACACAGCAGTCTTTAAAGAGACGCGCGTCTAAACGCTCATTGTTCTAATTACGTATTCCGTTAAATTTCTTTTTAGTTTTAATTTTGAACGAGAATGAGCGCAAAAAAACGCGATATTGTAATTTGAATGTTTTATAAGTAGAGAAAAAAGAAATTAATGCCTGCAAGTTTCTGGAAATTTGAGTTAATCTAATTTCCGAGCTAAGAAAGCAAATAATTCCGATATGGCCCGAGGCTAGTTTCGATAGCGACTCTCTCGAATAAGTCCAATATCTAAATCTAAAATGCGCTTGTAGCATCTGAATTGTTCAAAATGTTATTGGAGGGAAATTGAGAAACAAATGAATTTAATTTTTGCGTTTTAAATTCATTTATTGGAATTACGGGACGGCGCCTTCCTTTGAAAAGCGTCGGATAGCGTTAAACTCCGTGCGCTACGCATCCGTTTCGTAAATAAACGACGTCGTAAATAAGCCACTAATTAATTTGAGAAATTATAAAATTCCCAAATTTTATTTTTATCAAACGATTCGAGCTCAAATTGACAAACTTTTTTAATAATCCACATATGAGCGAAAAGCTCCCAACTTTACAATGCGCGCCCTTAAACGAGCATTTAGCTTTGAACTTTTCCACGTTTGTATGTCTAACGTCGTGTAAAATTTTTACTCGCTTTTTCGCAAGTTATAAAGACAACTGTGAGTACATCAAAAGAAAAAAAAGGTAATTTAATTTTAGTTTAAGACCATCACTTTTAACAAGAAACAACAAGTTGGTTTTGTTTATATTCAAAAAGGGTCGAATTGAAAATTGGAAGACGATGCCGGTTTGAGAAAGTTTTTTCTTGGTCCAACTAAAAATGTAAATTTTACCTTTTAATCCGTTTTACAATAAGTAAATATTGATCAAGGAGATTAATCATTAGATGATGGATTAATGTGTGCCCTCTAGTTATTTATTTAGAGCCCTTTCGAGAGCCTCGCAAATTTGAGAGGGTTAAACTTTTGGAAGACGTAAGATGTTTCTAGAATAAAATTATTTTTCCCCGTCGTTCGTCATTTATTATTTTTTTGTAAAAATTACTAAACAATGTATTCTGAAAATAAGAACCTTGAAGCAGAATACGGCCATTTTAAGAGTAAAATGTACGTTGTGAGTTGTGACGTTGTGACGTCTCCAATATGCGACTTTAAAGTAAAGTCTTTATAAATATTATTTGTAATCTCAACTTATATTTCATATTCTTTTGTTTTCGAGTCTTTGTAATTTGATGGAAGGCTAAAACAAAAAATATATTAAATTTTTGTTTGAGATAAGAAGTTCTGGGCAAAATTGCAACTGATTTCTAAATTTAATATACATTAGGAGCACCATATTTTCCTTACAAGAGAAAAATGGCGTTCTTAAAAAAAAATTCAATTTGTTAGGTGCTTGGATCGATGGGGTTTTGTAAAGGCCCCCTTTAAAAAATTGTATCCAACTATACTTCCATTTGAAGCAATAATAGCTGATAGTCTAGTCACTGCCACAGCTGAAAAACTAAAGAAAATGCTATTTTTAAGTTTTTCGATTATAACTTTGAAACTACGCACTTTTTTAGAATTGTGATTCGATGTAAAATTAAACTACATTCAATTTTCTACAAATTAAGGGTGATTAGGTTTTTTTGTCAGAAAAACGGGTTACGTGTTCGAGCGCGTTAAAGTTGGACCAAAATACTAAATTCGACCCAAAGACTCTTTTTTTCTAGTTTCTCGCATGTATGTAACTCGACAAATAGGCACTTTTACAGAAAAGTGCTCTTACACAAAAATAATTTTCACTCAATTTTTACAAATTATATTTGTTAGGATTTTTAGTCAGACAAGTGGTTTAGGTTCTAGAACGCGTTAAAGTTTACCAAAAATTATACAATCGGTTATAAAACTGCGTTTTATAGTTTTTTGCCTATAACCCAAAAAACACGCACTTTTGGAGAAAAGTGTACCAATACAAAAATAAAGTATATTAAATTTCCTACAAATTATGTTTCTTTGATTTCTTTCTTCAATCAAACGGGTTAGCCGCTAGAGCGCGTTAAAATTTAATAAAAATTACAAGATGGGTCATAAAACTGCTTTTTCTAGTTTTTTGCTTATAACTTAAAAAATACGCACTTTAAGAGTAAAGTGTTTTAATACCAAAGTAAATAATATTAAATTTTTAACAAATTATTTATCTTTAATTTCTTTCTTTAAACTAATGGTACAGCCGCTAGAGCGCGCTAAAGTTTAACAAAAATTACAAGATCGGTCATAAAACTGCGAACTTTCGGGCAAAAAACTGGCCATTTAGTGTCATTCATATTAAATTCGTCATTTTGGCTCGTAGTCAATCAATAACTTGAATCTTTCAACTAAAACAAGTAAATTGATAACTTTTCGACAGTAGTCGTGCAATTCCATCCCCGAAACGGCTGACGGAGGACGAAGAGCAATTATTATCCTCCCTCCCAGGACCCGTCTTCTAGTCGTTGTTTGTTATTTTAACTTTTAACTTGATTTAAAACGAACACGAAACATATAAATTACTACTTTAACGAATAAACCTCCCAGTAATAAAGTGGATTACTTAAATATCAAAGTAAGAGTTGCGAGAGTGTTCTATACGTATATTTGCTTACACGGAAAGTTGAGAAAAGCCAAAGAGTCACTTAAAGAAATGCAAATGGTAGTCGGTTAAAGAGTTCAAAATGTATTTAAAACGTGTAAATAAATTGCAAGTTTTAATTACTTTCTCCCGTTAATCTTTCCCGATGCAAATTAAGATTTTTCCAACTTCAAACTTCGTAAATTTCTATTTTAGTCTCTGTTTCTGTTTACTCATAAGATTTGATTTAGTTTACTTATGTTTAATTGTACTCGAATATATGTCACTATCAATTGAACAACCAGTTAACCCTGAACCAGAGTTTAACGCTTTTATACAACTGGTCCTAACTAAGTGGTATTAGACGAAGCGCTCGGGAGCAGATCTAGAATTTCTTTGATTAGAAGGCGTCTTAGGTGTGGGTTAACTAGACATTTTTATATCAGTATGGGTAGCCGTGTAGCCGTTCTGGAAAGGTTAAAATACCTGATAGTTCAATAATAGAGGGCGTTCGCCCTCGTTGGCTAATGAAAGCGTCTAAAGAGCAATAGGAGAACATTACAATTTCCATTATTTACTTAAATAAAACTCAATATGATAATTTGATGATAGCGAAGGTCTAATAATTATTCAGTTAACAATTCGTCAATTTTGTTTAATTAAAGAATTTAATAGACAATTAAATTTGAATAAAAAGGCATATAAACGAAGATACAAAGTTGAAATCTAAATATACTTTTTGCGTATTTGAATTTAATTAAATCTTTTTAACACCATTTTTCACTTTAGGGTTTTTTATTAATATTTCAAATTATTTACTTTGCCGGTTTTTAAAATGTCTATTTACACTAGAAGAAATTTCTCCAATGTTATTTTATAACTAAGCGCTTTTTTTAATTTCGGCCAATATTCGTTTTTATTTGAAGAACGAGAAAAAACTTCTCCGAAAGGTTTTAATTGTCCTCATTATAAATTTAAAACAATTCAAATATCCGTCTTGCGTCCTCTACGTCCTTGGGCGAAAATTTATTAACCAAACTCCCATTACCTATAGTGGCAAATTGTTGATAACTCTTGTAAAGTACTTAACAGCCTAATAACCAATATCCATTAGTGCTCATATGAAACTAAGAGAGGACATAACGAGGACACCGATGTGACACTGGTGATTAATATATCTCTAACGAGTTACGAAAATCGGCGTCATTAACTCCTTTTACGATCGACGTTTTAGTTCAGGTTAGCAACACACCAACTATGCTCAAAGTAATTATCGATGGGTGTCCCTTTTAAGAAAAAAATTTAATTTTCAAGTTTGGAAAAACAAAATTTTACTCGCGAGACTATCGGAAAATGTGCTTTTCTTTACAAAAACTTTGAGCGCTTAGAGCGATTATGTTGAAATTTAATTTCTAGTCTTCTGGTTTTAGTTTCATATACCTATAGCAATTTAATTAATACATGATTGAAACTTAATGTTTACACAGACAAAAAAGTGCTGCTAACAACTCCTGTACTGCACGTGTAAAAGTAACATTGCGGCGATTCAAAGACAGCCCTTAAATAACTAGATAGTGCTTCGAAACGCGGTCTAATATGGCGGCGGGGTATTCGTATGTATGCCAACTGTATGTACATACAGTAGAGTTCATCGTTATTTGCACAGCACCAGTACCTGCTCGGGCGCCATATCACAATTTTTACAAAATTATTTTAGTCCTTGCTTCTGTCCCTAAAACCGAATGAGTGATTGGTACCAAATATTAACAGAAAGTTAATTCTTCGACATTAAATTTTTCCAGGATTTTGACCAGAGAGAATTAGATAAGTAAAATTTTTCTTTATAAATTCGCAACTCCATTTTGATGAGTTTGACTAATAAAAGTGAAGTATTTTACCTGAACTGTATTATTTTATTTTTTCGAGTTCGCGGTAAGTACCTTTTAATCCCGTAAACGTTAAAAAGCGGTTATTGAAAAATACATTAAGTTGATAATTGTTTCAAATAAAGGCAATAAATCGACTTGTAAACAACAAAATTGAAAACTTTTTACATACCGAAAATTCTAACCGGTAAAACGTTTCCCTCCTGTTCATGTAGGCAACATCCGTTTATTAATTCGGGGTTAACCCCGGTGCTCTGTTGTTAGTCCCAAACGAAGGAGAGAGACGGAGATATTATATTGGGAGCTTTTAATATTTGACGATTGGAAATGATTTACCGCCCTTTACAATTCTGATTGCACAAATTACAGATAATGTTTCAATATGTTACATTCTAATTGAAAATAATTGCAATTACACGACTAGTAGTGTCGGTGCCTTCACGTACAAATTTAAATGGAATCGGAAATTTAAATTCGATATGTTCTCTTGTTTTTGTTTGAAACACAAAAAAACAAATTTGTGATTAATGGCTAAGAGTAAATAATAAAAAGAGCACGCCGCGCCTTATTTCAAATTTTTGAATTACTTTGTTTGCTACTAAATTTTCTTATTTTCTCCCAAAGGTACAAATTGAACCTACTCGTAAATTTCGGCGTGACAAGTCAAAAGTTTGAACTCTTTTAAGAGAAAATTTATTTATTCATAAAAATTATCCTAGACGTATCTCATATATTTCCCAGTGAAATATTGTAAAAAGAGTGTCCATAAATAATAATAAACTTCATTTCACAAAAAATGTTTTTTTGAAACGAAAAGACATCAAATTTCCAACGAAAAAATGTTAAAAGACTAAAAAGGGTCATTTTGCCCCTTTATCCAGTCGAGTCCAGTCACGTCCTGTCGAATCGCGTCAGTCGTGTTTGTATAAATTTTATCGGTCTGTCAATGAATTGGTTCAATATGGACGATGATGGACGTATCTACTTTAAGGACAATTTAAAGCGTAAAAAAGGGGCTATCGACGAAATTATTTGGACCCACGCAATACTACGAGCCTTGCTCTTGTTTCTTCCCACATTAGATCATCCATAAAACGTATCTTTAAGATGCTTTGGATCACAGTCGACTTGCAAACTTTATGTGGCAAACTCTCGCGTCACCAATTGGGCGAGACAGGAGCGGCTGGACCACTGAGTCTCCTCTAAATATTGTCATCCAATTCCATTCAAATTTGTTGTCTACCAATAACAATCCAATGAGTTGAATATAGCTGCGCCCGATGTGGGATTAGACGTTCCAGGACTGGCTCAAAAAAGAAACATACGCGCACTATTCTTTCGAAAATTTCATTATCTCCGTGTGGCTTAAATCTTATGCTCTCATAATTTTTAATTTCTTGTGGCAATTTATTACAAAATATAATCTCCCCATTCGCAAATACATTATTTATCGAATGAGGTTTATTGCAAAGCACCCCCTGTGTTAGTTGCGTTCATGCACATTTTGGCACGACACCAGCTTATGGTTTAAATATTCCGCGCGGCTCCATTTACATTTTCACGTTAAATAATAAAACATTTTTTACTTTTTACACTTTCAATAGGTAACTACATTCAACATATTTTTACTATTTTGTTTGTAGTTGCTTGGTATTTGAGAAAAACAAACAAGTCTATTAACGACGAACTGTAATAGTAATAGTTTCGTGTAGTAGTAGAGTTGGAAACAAAAAGTTGGCGATGTATTTATTTTAGTTGGACTGCGAAATTCATACGAATCACGATGTTTACTGCTCTCTTTTTCGGTTTATGTTTCATCGAGACTCCTATTTAATTTAGTTTCTTTATATTATAAAACAAAAGTTTAAGCGACTTCTCTGCTTCAAAGATTTGAAAATTTATCTGTTGCGCAGTCATAGTAGGTCGAACTTTAACTTTACAAGCGGTACGAGGCTCATCCTAAATACACTAATCTTTAACGCGCTCTAGCGCCTAAATAGGTTATCTTAAAGAAAAACCCTAAGAGACATAATTTATAGAAAATTTAATTTAATTTATTTTTGTATAAAAATAGTTTCTTCTGAAAACGCCCAGGTTTTGAGTTATAAGCGAGAAACTAATTGAACAGTTTTTAGACTAATTTTGGAATTTTTGTCAAACTTTCAAGCGCTCTAGCGCCTAAATTATTGTCTCAAGAAAAAAGCTTAATATACGTATTTTGTTAAAAATTTCATGTAGTTTAGTTTTGTATAAAAACATTCTTGTTAAATAGTGAGTAGTTTTTGAGTTATTAGCAAAATACTAAAGAAACAATTTTTTGGCTGATTTTAAAAGTTTTTCAAACTTGATCGATCTCTAAGGCCTAAACCCTTTGTGAGATGAAGAAAACTATTGGACATTCTTCTTCTTATTCTTCGGGTGTTATCCACTAATAGATGTTTGCGATCACATTTTCCATCTCCTCTCTATCCCTTGCGGTATGAATTAGGGTCTGTATGTGATTCACTCCTGTCCACTGTCTTATGTTCCGCAACCATGACAATTTCTTCCTTCCTATCCCTCTGCGGCCCTCTATCTTGCCCTCGATCAACAACTGTAAACACTCATACTTTTTATTCTTCATGACGTGCCCCAGATATGAAGTCTTTCTCTTCTTAATGGTAGTTAACAGTTCACGTTCTTTGTTGATGCTGGACAGAACCTCTTCGTTTGTTATTCTTGCAGTCCACGGTATCTTGAGCATTCTGCGGTAAAGCCACATCTCGAACGCCTCCAATTTGTTAATGTTGTTGACTTTAAGGGTCCAACCTTCCATCCCGTAGAGAAGTACCGCCCACACACAGCACTTTAAAAATCTCAACCTCAGCCCAAGATTGAAGTCCGAGCAACTAAATACTCTTCTCAGTCTCAGGAATGCTTGTCGGGCTTGTTCAATGCGACTCTTGACTTCGATATCAGAGGTCCAGTCTCCAGACAACCACACGCCCAAGTATTTAAATTTGTTCACTCTGTCTATGCGCATTGCGTTGAATGTTAACTGTGAGTCTTCAAACGCATTTAGGTTTCTTGTTATTATCATAAACTTCGTCTTTTTAGTGTTTATGTTTAGACCCATAAATCTGCTATGTTGCCCTACTGTGTTGATCAGTCTTTGTAAGTCTTGCATGTTATCAGTGATGAGCACTGTGTCATCAGCATAACGTATGTTATTAATCCACACTCCGTTGACTTTAATACTGATTTTCGCATCTTCCAATGCTTCCCGGATGACCCTTTCCGAGTACAGGTTGAACAAAAGCGGGCACAAGACACATCCCTGTCGCACACCCCACCGGATCTCTATACCATCAGACAGCTCATTATTGAGCCTAATCTGTGCAGTCTGGTACCAGTATAGATTTTTTATACATCTGATGTCTTTCTGATCTATGTCAAGATTCCTGAGGAGTTGCATTACTTTGGAGTGTTCAACTCGGTCAAATGCTTTTTCGTAGTCAACAAAGCAAAGGCATATGTCTTTTCTCACATCATGGCAGTTCTGTGCAAGGACTTGCGTGGCCACAATTGGACATAATTAGTAGAAAATTTAAAGCAGTTGCCTTTTTTGTAAAAAAATTTCTCTCAAAAAGTGCGTAATTTTAGAGTTATATGTTATAAGTGAAAAATAAAAAAAACGTCGTTTTTTAGCAGATTTTGAAATTTTTTTAGACTTTATCGTGCTCTAAGACCTAAATTGTTTGTCAGATGGAAAAATTCATCAAACATGATTTGTAGGAAATTTAATGTAGTTTACTTCTTTATAGAACTACTTTTCTCAAAAAGTCCGTAGTTTCGAGTTATAAGCGAGAAACTGAAAAAATCATTGTTTGCTAGTTACAAAGTTGAAATTCGGATTTAACACCCCAAAAGACATAACAAGCAATAGAAAAAACACTTTTTATATTTTTTCCCTGCCAAACTACCATTTGATTTGATGCTGGATTAAAAAATCTGGTCCCAGTCTAGCGAACGAATTTTGAATTATTTCTCAAAATGTCCAACCAAATCCTCGCACTTTGTAAATCATTTTTGGAAGAATCTCTTCAGATCCTTCTACTCGAAGCTGTTTTTGCAAATACCGTTTTACAAAAAACTATCAATAATGTTTGGTCTGTTATTAGTACAAAAACTTCTGTAAACGCCAAAACAGACGAGATTGTTCACTTAGAACTCCATGAAGTAGAACAAGTAGTAGTTCTCATCACGATTTTTCGCTACATTTTAGAGCTTGAGATTTTAATGAAACCGCAACATATGAAAAAAATTATAATAAATCAAAACAAAAGAGCCCTTGAAATTACACTGCACTCTTACACGTTATCAGCCTATATCTTTGTTAAAAATGTGCCGGAATTTTCTTTCCAACAGTAAATCATGGCCTGGCTTTCACATTGTCTTCAAAATGCTAGTTTGCTCGAACTATTACGGCAAGTCTACAAAAGACGTGATTTATGCTCGATGGAACACTGATTCAACCGTGGCGACGATTGAACGAGTCGCAAGTTTTAGGTTTTAGGCAGCGCTTTGGGGGAGGTGAGTGAACTGAAATTGATTAAATTTTTCGAAAACCAATTTAAATGTGGGCGATTACCCATATACATAGTGTATCTCAAAAGTAGTAGGATTCCCTATAACTTTTGAGCGGCCGCACATGCTGCAAAGAAATTGCTCTTTTCCCTTGGGGTAGAACGGGAGTGAGACCAAGTCAATTTACATTAAGGTGGGTTTCGAAGCACCTTGCGCAGACCTAGACGCATAGAAAGAATTATTGAGACACGCAAGTCGTGTTTGAACCAGAGACCCTCGGATTCGAATTCAAAAATCCGACCCGTTTGCCGTTATGGAACGAGCTGACGAAACTGTACTTTATATTTAATTTTCCCACACTAATACAATTTTATCGATCAAAAATACCTCTATTTTATTGCAAATTTCGCCCACTTTAATGCATACGAGTTTCGAACAATATTTGTTTGTCAAATAAATCGTAGATCATTTTTTTTAAAAAGGGTAATGTTTAAATTAACAAGCTTAACTTAAAATGCAGTAGTAGCGGGACTAAAATAAATCATTACCTTTAGCATTGTTTTTGTAGTGTGTTGGGAGTGTTTTTGCAATACGCTTCAGTTTGTTTTTAATACAAAATTCATAATTTATAGATACTGTTTTTGTAATAAATGTTATATATAGTTTTCCGAGCAATTTCTTCTATTATTTAACGCACGACGTCTAAATTTACCAGTTCTCGTTTTTTAAAAAATTGGGAGCGAGCTCCGTTAGTTGGGTAAAACTATGGAAAATTTGTTGCTAGTAGCGCTTTTAAAACACATCTGCACCCTCCTTCGCTACATTATAAACCTATCATTAGTTTTCCATCTCGGTTATACGCGGCTCTCTTGCAATTCGCGTCGACATTCTCTTAAAATCCTCAAACGTATAGCGAGCGTACGCGTAAACCGAGCATTAACTTTAATTAAAATTAACGTTTTTAAATAAATTAATTAAGCAATTTATAATAATAAGGGCGCACCAACGTAGTTATTTCATATCGACGTAAACCAGGGTTGTTGACTGCGGTTTGGGTAGTATCCATTGATTTCGCTCTGATAGCATCCCTAATAGCTCCCTTGACAACTGAAAATGCCAACCTTTAGTTAGTTTCACTCACGACGTAGTCGAAAAACCGAGCACATTACGCTCAAATTTAATTCCCCGTTTAAAAATAACCCCCCTCCAAAAAGAAAACGAAATTGAGAGAAAGGAAGCGAGGCACTCGGGCTGTTTTGAAAAAAAAAGTATTTATCGCAGTTTAAAATGAAAGTCAAGTCTTGTAGAAATTTGATATTTGTTTTAAGAAACTTTGGGAATTTAAATGCAAAGAAGCACTTAGTAATGTAGAACTGGGTCACGTAAATAGCGTCAGATTTTACCAAAGTTTTCTCAATGGGCTCAAAATTTTTTAAGTGTAAATAAAGAGAGGCTAGATTTTTAATCGTTGATTTATTACTTCCTCTCCGCTAATATATCTTCGGGGCAACTTTGTTTTCGAGAAAAAGACTCTTTTTGACGTAAAAAGCCTACGGAGACGCTTTGTAATTAAAAATAGTAATTTTATTGATAGTCCAGGCACTTTTCTTCCTAAACTACCCTTAGTGTGAACCCAGAATGTAATATAATAGCCATGCACAAACATAAACCTATAGTAATGGCAGTGGCGTTCGTAGAAGCATCCACAGATGTCGAGTTAGCGTTTGCTCTTATGAACGCCACTGCTACCGCCACCGTCGCCGCTACATACAGCAGTTTCATCTTTCATTAATTGGAAAAACGAAATTGAAGAAAACTCGATACAATTTCATGTTTATGACAAGCAAATTTGCGTAAAACCCTTGGTTTTCAAAGAAATATAAAAAGCAGCGCTTGGACTAAAGGGGGTGGTGAAAAGCTATACCTTCAAAAAATTATATCTCGGCGAATTTGTGTCTTATAGAAATAAAAAGGAAATGCAATTAAGGATAATTTCATAAGCTTCTAAAAAGGTCTGATGTTATTTTTCGATAAGATTATTACTTTTTGTGTTTTATCCATATTATTGATTTTTTACATCAATTCGTACCATCACGAAAATTTGGGCTGTAACCCGTAACTTAACCGATTTTTGTCTTTTGTCGATTCAAACAAACTAAATAAAGGAAAATTTGTTAACGTTTTGTCTTTATGACAAGCAATCTTACGCAATACTCTTTATTTGCAAGAAAATAAAAGAAATAGCGCATGGACTAAAAAGAGTGGTGGAAAGCCGTACATTAAAAAAATTCTATCTCGGCGAATTTGTATCCTACAAAAATAGAAAGTAAATCAAATTAAAGAAAATTTCGTAACCTTCTAAAAAGGTCTGATGTTATTTTTCGATAAGATTATTACTTTTTCTTTTTTATCCACATTATTGATTTCATATAACTACCCACACCTTCTTGAAAATTTGGGCCCCAACTCACCTGATTTTTGTCTTTCGTTGATTTGATAAAATTTAAGAAAATTTGATAAGATTTTATTTTTATAAGGAGCAGTTTTACGTAAAACCCTTTATTTGCAAAAAAATAAAAAACAGAACCGGCTAAAAGGAGTGGTGAAAAGCCATACCTTCAAAAAAATTCTATCACGGCGCATTTTTGTCTTACAGAAATAGAAAGTGAAGCAAATTGAAGAAAATTTCGTGAGCTTCTAAAAAGGTCTGATATTATTTTTTCTGATTTATCCTTATTATTGATTTTTCATAACAATTCGTACGTCTCGAAAATTTGGGCCGTAACTCAACCGATTTTTGTCTTTCGTTATTCGATCAAACTAATAGTAAATTGGAGAAAATTCGACAAGATGTCTTTATGATAAACAGTTTTACGTAAAACCCTTAATTTGCAAGAAAATACAAAAGTAACACTTGGACTAATAGGAGTGGTGAAAAGCCATACTTTCAAAATTTTCTATGCTGGTGAATTTTTAATGTAGACGATTGAAAGGTAAACAAAATTAAAGGAATGTTTTATAAGCTTTCAATGGGGCCCGACAGCCTTTTGCTAAAAAGCTATAATTTCTTCGATATTATTGATTTTTTGTAAACATTCACTTTCTGAAAAACGCGCGTTTTCGAACTGGAACTTGAACGATTGTTTGTAATCATTATTCGAGGACGTTTTTATCCTTACAGCACATTAAGCAATAACCACACATGAAAAGAATTCTTAATTTTCGTTTAATCCCACAGAGCTTAAATATTATTTACTAAGAAGATAAGAATTATCGATTGGACATTAATCAGAACTCAATATAAAGTGACATTAAATGGAATCTTTCAAAATTTTTAGATTAATTGATAATCGATACTGTAAAACGCTTTTTCTCTTATTTAAAATTTAGATAGTAATTTGTAAAATGACGCGAGATCGACGACTATTTCGACTGGAGGGTGGATTTAGGTACACAAGCGGCTAAACGAGCTCTTCGAATTTTATCGGTAATAAATTTAGTGGGTGGTGTTTCTAAAACACTTAAACCGTATGAGATACAAAGAGCTGTTAGTTATATGTATAATAGCCAATACGTAACTGCTTGTGCGATGTGCGTATACATAAATAGTCAAGAGTAAGAACAGCCGTGAAAATCTCGACTTAGAACGGCCTCCTCGATATACTTCAGTCCTACTGAACGTCTCCGCTATTTCTTGTACAGACGGCGAATGCTTTTACGGACGTTCCTATTATTGACAAGGTGGGCGCTTCGATATTGTTTTAAAAACTGTCGTTAATTTTGCAGTTAACTGGAGCTTAAAAAGCTAAATTAATTGATGAGCTTACGTCTAACCGTCTTTCTGCTCATTCTAGATGTGAGCCCCCTATTCGACTATTGATGATGCTCTCCGTGCCTGCTTGTCTGTCTAATTGACTACTTGATGAACCTAGTTGTCTGTTTTGGAACTGTACGAGCTAGTGGATAAACTAAACTTGTAAATCTATGCTCATGCACACTAATATCTACTCCGTTGTTGTCCAATGAGTTACTTGTGGCTTCCAATTGACATATCTCACAAATTTTCCGAGCTCGTTAACTTAATTCTCATTTTAAAGACATCCTCGAATTAGTCCAATACTAATTAAGCTCTTGATGTATTATAAGGAAATTAATTGAAGACAATTACGAGTTAATCGATAGTAACACGAGTAATTATATCGATCGAGTTGTTAGTTAAGAAACTTTTTCGTCCACACCCACCCCTCATTTGATTTGTTTAAGTTACTTTTAAGTAATTTAAAGTTAATAAAAGGCCGTTAATTGATACGCTCTTGAAAGTTTTCCGATTTATCAAATTAAATTTTTAATTATTTCGTTCGTTCCAAAGTTATTTATTATGGGGTAGTTACATCTGTATTAGTTACCTAAAATTCGTATACAAACAATAACGTTTCGTGGCTTTTGTAGAGTTAAATTATTGTACTTGTAAAACTCGATTAATATCAAACGCCGTAATTAATGGCTACCAAAACTTATTTTTGACGCAAAATTTAACTATTAATTGTTTACGATATTATTTTGAACAGTTATTAAATTACTCGCAAAAGTTGGAAATGTTTGTTTTTTCGAAAGTATATGGTCTCGCAACGCCCCACACATTATTTTAGTGTATAAATTACGTTATACTGTTATAAATTACTAAATGTTTTCATTAATTATTTACTTAAGAGATAGAAAGCGCCCTTTAAGGTACCGGGTTTTAAGGCTCTTCTCACTCGCGTGTGAGGTAAACCAACAAACTTGTAAACTTGTAAACGCTATTAGATTCTCTTTCAATAACAAACATCAAATTTTCAGCTACTAACAGGATAATAATAAGGGCAGACTCGCGTAGGGGCAAACTGCCGATAGAAATGTTAGATTAAGTGTAAAAAAATTGAAAAGTTGAATTTATTTTTCAAAATAAATAGTGCTAAGCGCTAGGTTACGTGTTAGCGAACATTGGGTCACCTAAAGGAACTGTTCTTGCCTTGAGGTTAGAGAATTTAGGGCCGTATTACCCTATTCATCCTTAATTGATCTTCGGACCAATTTGTCTATAAACAACTAATCCTTTCCGAAACCATTTATTCGCGTTGAACTATACCGAAATTTTGTCGTAATAAAAAGGTAATTATTATATCAATCTGAAGCGCGTGATTACATTCAATAAAATTACAAAATGGGCCGTAAAACTGCTTTTTTTAGTTTCTCGCTTATAGCTCGAAGAATACGCATTTATAGAGAACAATGTTTCTATAAAGAA
Source organism: Malthinus flaveolus (assembly GCA_950108345.1). Classification (NCBI taxonomy): domain Eukaryota; kingdom Metazoa; phylum Arthropoda; class Insecta; order Coleoptera; family Cantharidae; genus Malthinus; species Malthinus flaveolus. Next base: position 28,962,908 of record OX467288.1, on the reverse strand, counting down.
ATAAAGCAGATTAAGTGTTCCACAAATTGCGTTTCTTACATTTTTTTCCTAAAACAAAGGGTTTAGGCGCTAGAGTGCGTTAAACTTTAACAAAAATTACAAAATCGGTCATAAAACTGTTTTTTATAGTTTCTCGCTTATAACTCAAAAAATACGCACTTTTAGAAAAAAATGTTTTTTTACAGAAATGAAGGCTATTAAGTTTTCTACAAATTACATGTCTTAAGTTTTTTTCTTAAAACAAACGGTTTCGGTGCAAGAGCGCGTTAAACTTTTACCTAAATTACAAAATCGGTCATAAAACTGCTTTTTCTAGTTTCTCGCTTATAGCTCAAAAAATACGCACTTTTTGAGAAAAGTGCTCCTATACAAAAATAAATTAAAGTAAATTTGCTACATATTATGTGTCTTGGGTTTTTTACGTAAAACAAACGGTTTAGTGCCAAATAAGATTTTTTAAAACTCAATTTTTAACTTTACCAGAAAGGGGTTGAAATGGTAACGTCATAACTTTTAATATCCACAAAAGTCTCGGAAATGACATTTAGAGACTAGTTTCCCAAGACTAGAATGACAGTGTAGACAGGACCGGATTGTAGGCGAATTAAGAATTAATTGAATTAACGACACCAAGAAAGAGTCTCGAGTCTAGAGCGATTACAATAAATCGAGAAGACTGGCGACGGTTTGGGTAGCCGTACGTCCAGAGATGGAATAGTTAACCACCGATAATGACGATGACGATGACATTTAATTATCTCTGGCTTGATACTTGAAAACATCAGAAAATGATTAACCTCCAAAGTTATCGATTTACTACTCAAACTAAAAATTGTTTAAGTCGAATCTTGCCTTTCTGCAAACTTTCAACTCTGACCCTCATATTGTGGCAAAACGATCTTCTCTTAACGAACGACCATTTTTTAATATTTTCGATTGTCGTCAAATTTATATAAAAATATTCTTCGTTTCTTTTAAAAAGATGTCGATATGTATTCTTTTAATACTCTTCGTATACAAAAAGAGGCTTTAGGAGAAATCTTTTTAGGGCAAAAGACAAAAAAAAGGAGAAGTCACCAGAGAATAAGCCAAGGCGACTACGCCATTGAAAGAAATGGGATTTTCTCGTGTGGATATGTGGCTTAAGTAGAAATGTGATTTGGTTTCCATCCTACACCTTCATTTTGTACGAACTCGAAGATTATTTCAAAAAAGTTATACGTAAAGAGCGCAGGAAAAGGGGCATAATTTTGCATTAAGGGTAAACAAGCTTTAAAAAATTTTCGCTATAAAAAAAGTTAGATTTTTTAAATTGATAAGGGTATTAAATAATTTGGTGCAAACAACTCGGCAAGGTATTAAATAGGGGCGAGCTTAATTTATTCTTAGGGTAAAAGTGCGACGCGTTGATAATGCTTTAAGGCGTAGGTAAATTGCTTCTAAAGAATAAAAAAAGAAAATAGGGCTTTATTAATAGGGTGTGATGATTACTAACGACTTTATTTATAAAAAAATAGAAAACGGTTTTGTTTAAAAATATTTAAAAGTGGCAAAGTGGGGGTGAGCAGAGTAGGTAACGTGTACCGATCGTAAATTCATTAGAGGTGTTAAACTTTTCTTTTTCCGAAGGCAAATTTAACAAATTTTTATGTATCCTTCATAACGGCGGTGCTTTCTGCTTGTTAACCATTTCAACTTCCGCCCTAATGATTAAATATAGCTAAGAAAAATTTTTCCCTCTATGCAACTTTTCACTTTTATTAACTTTTCTTACCCAATAGTTTCAATTTGGTATATTACGTTGGCGTAATTGAAAATTTATTCCTATTATAGACATCGAAAACTTCTGATTACATTCTCTTTTATTAATCAAGAAGAATTTTCGTTTTATAACTCTATTAAAAAAGTGAAAGAAACTCCAGGCTCTCACGAGAAAAAAAAATTAACATCCGAATTTTGATTGCTCTATTTAAAGGTTTGCGTCGTGATAAACAAGTTGCTCACACACATTTTGATTATTTATGTAAATTTTCGCCCATTTTGAATTTTAAGTTTACAAACTTTATAATGAAGGTCCTGCCCCTTTTTTATATACCGAAAAAATGTATTTTTGGTTCGGATTTCATTTTAAAACAGTATTAAAAGTTTGCAAATTTTGTTTCCATTTTAACCGTCGGTTCGGGTTGCCAACTAACCATGGGCCTCGTTAAAAAATTCACGAGGTATTAACTATGAAACTATGGTGTGTCCAAACTCAAAATATACCAGTCGATCGTTCTAATTCGTAACGCTATTGATGTAAGATACGCACTGAGCGTTTACACCGAGTATTGATAGGAGCTCGCTGATGCAAGGTCTCTCTTCAAGTCCATTCTACTTTTGACAAGCACTAAAAGAGCCTTCTGGCCATTTTATAAGGAGTCGTGCGACCTCCAATAATTTCCACTCTTAAAAACTCATGTCGAAAAGGCATCGCACAATTCATAGTTTGTCAATGTGAATGTCATAACGTCCAGATTTAAAAATTCTGCTTAAATTGAGGCAAATCGAGCATGATAGATTGTTAGATTAAGATTAGAAGCAAGTAGGTAGGTACTTGTTTCTAATAGATCTTTGAAGTTTCTTTGCTGTTGATTAATAAAATTCGCCAGTTTGGCCAAGACGCCCGCTAACAAGGTTAATAGTCTTCTTTTTGTATTCAAGTCCTCCACGAGGATGGAGGAGGAGGTCGCGAGGACGAAAGCAAGAGAGGTTTTGGCTGAGGGGAGACAGATGCTGTTGGAGAAAGAAAAGAAGCGCGTAGGTTAGACGCCGGCTAAGTCCAACGAAACGATGTTTTTGGAGAGTTTGCAGGTAGGACACTGCATTATACTTTTACATTCCCCAGCAGAACTAAACTTGGGATGGCTTTCAAGACACTACTAAAGAGACACTTAGTGTCAGCTGTCCATATCAGCTACCACAGCAAAAAAGAAATCACGTGTCCTCTGAGGGTACGGGTACATATTCTATCGTACCAACCGTTGATAAAATCACGCGCCGCCTTGTTGAAGCAGCCGGTTTACACCATGCTGCTAGAAGGCTAGTAACAACCAGCAAAAACTAAATTTCTTTTTTAAAACAAACGGTTTGGGCGCTATAGCGCGTTAAACTTTAAGGAAAATTTCAAAATTGGTCCTAAAATTGCATTTTTTAGTGTTTTGCTTATAACTCGAAAACTACGCACTTTTAGAGAAAAATATTTCTATAAAGAAATAAAGCACATTAAGAATAGGCGCTAGAGCGCGTTAAAGCTTAAGAAAAATTACAAACTCTTTTCAATCATTCGTGTTTCAGTGTTTTAAGTTCCTGTCGGTCGTAGACCGACTACATTACCTTCGTTGTAACGTGTGTGAAGCCATGAATAGCAATCTCCACTTGCTGTACTGGCTCGAAACAATTTCGGACCCACCCTGAAGAACTGTTTTAAGGTTTTACATTTGTGTGTGAGACCGTATACTAGCAAAATTGAACTTCAACTTTCCGAGACAAGATACAATTTAAACAAGGTACCTTGAATGTTTTATAATAATCAACTTGTATAACGGTAACTATTAACATGTTATTCGTAATTGCCACTTCATTATTAGGCCTCGAGCCAACTCCTTCAACTCACTAATTAGTGTTCTCGGCCTACTTGTACTTTCCGAAATTTTACGTCTAGTTTGAAATGGAGCTCTGGATGAAAATAATTAAAAAAATTTCAATTCAAACACGAAATTGCGATTGAAAAGTAGTGAAAAAAGAAACGAGAATTAAATAGGATCACGTGATTTAACGTAAACCTTTTTTAATTTCGACTATAGAGCCGAAGTAATAATATATCGGTTTATTGTCACATCGATCAATTTGAAACTTTCCCAAAAATTAAAATTTAAAAAAGATTAATGGACGGATTAATTAAAAATTATCGTAAATTCGAAAAGGTAAAAAGCCAAAAGCGGCGGTACGGAGTATGAAATCAAAGTGTTGTTTTCGCCACATCGATGATGTTCGGTTGTAGCTTTCGAAACTTAATTTTTAATTCTATTTAGCGACTTAATTAACTACGACTAACTATGTAACACTATCGCGCACGGAAACCATCCTATTTAGTCTTAAAATGGAGTAAAAGAACAAAAACCAACCCTCGCTCTTTCCGCCATTAGACGCGGTTTCGTCCGTTGCATAAGAATATCGTAACATCACGTAAAGGGAAAATGAAAAATTCTCGAAAAGGTACCGAGATATATTTTAATGTCAGCTTTTTAGCAGTTAGTATTTCACGGAGTACTTAAAATATATTTTTTTGTAAAGCAATGATATATTAAGAATTAGTGGCGTAATATGTTTCTGTCCCGAAAGATATTACGTCTGACTAAAAACGTGCACGTTTAGGTCGACAATAAAGCTATCGCCTCGGGTTATAAAATAACTGCAGGATTAGTGGTCAGCAGGATTGTAAGATATCAAGATGATTCAGCTTTTTTCTTGAATACCTTTAAATAGATTTATTTCAAATATCTCCAATTATTTCATTTTTATTATTTGGTATTTCTGATAACTTACTAGATGTGATTTTCATTCAAATTTTCGCCGTCGCCGTGAAATGAGTTTCGTGTACAGTGTGTCTCGCGCTGAATTAGTATTAGAGCACTCTCTTCTCTTTTCTACTCGCGCAGGACACTAGGAATTAGAATTTTGTTCTAATCAGTCCCTCTCTCTCTCTCTCTCCAAGAAGATTACGAGTTACCGGAGGGAAAGCAAAGGTGAAATCTTGTACGTACTTAGACCAGATGATTATTGTAATTACCACCAGATCTTTTCATTCCTGTTCTTAGATAAAAATGTTTTGGGTCTATTTTGCCCCATGCGCGTTTCCAGTAGGTTATAAGGTTACATAGTACCATTTTCAACGTTTTGAGCAACTTCATGAATTCTATCCACCAGTCCCAGAGTCTGCTGCACGACGTCTTACTTCAACACAGTGGTGCCCTGCGGCATGCTCATTACATCAAATAGGTTAGGTTTTCTACTTCGTTTTAGGCTTAGGCAATTATTAGTAGAGTGGGTTTTTCTCCATGTGTTTCAGTTCCAGTAAACCATCTGTGAATCAAAGTAAATTCCTCGATGGAACGTCATAGCTCAATGCTCACCCCTTGGTATCAATTTAACGAATGCTTTATGGTAGTTAAATTCCAAAGTGAGTTTATCGGATTTCTTAAGTCGTCTTTATCAAATACGTTGATGGGCGTAATTAGTACCGCGATTAATGCCTGTTGATGTTTACATTTTGTGTGTCCCCTTACTGGTTTCTGCCTCAACCACCAATACTAGTAAGTGGTGGTAGGTTTTGAATACTTTCTTGTTATCTCTTCAGGGCTAAAACGGCAACGCATTGTTTTTCTAGATTTTGGTTATACTACACCACGGCCCCGCATACTTTTGTACTCTTTTTTTGGAAGCGACCCCTTCTTTTAATTTTTCCAGCTAATTAGTTCCACTGTGTATCTTGCTTATAAGGAAGATATTGGCCCGGTAGCTCTCTAGAGAGCTGTCATGTTACCCTCTAGATGCTTAAGGTAGACAGTGACAGAATTCTAGGTCCGCTGTCTAATCGACAAGCTTTACTACGACAAGAATATTGAATTATCTTCCCATAAGGCACCTTATTAAATGCATCATACAACTTCCGTTGTATTTAGACCTTATCTGACTTATAGAACTGTGGTATCGTACTAAACCTACTGTGGAAGTGGGATAAACTCACTCACATAGGGCCTACTTAAGCAAGTAAGCTCGAAATACTACCAGGGGTAAGCTGTTTTTACAGCAGATCTGTAGAACCGAGAATGGAACCAGTGAAATATTATCTGATTTTTAGTAATGATTATTCTATAATGGAGATCTCATACAAACATTCTACATGCTATAGGTCCGAGAAAACCCCACAGCTTTAAGTAGAGGCTGCTGGAGAGAAAATAAATCTTTCCAGTACGTTTTACGCAATTTAAAACTTTCAAACAGTTTACTCTTGGGTCTGCTTATCTGAAACTACTGGATATACCAAAGATCCATCCGAGAAGGCTTATGAATCTTGTCAGAAGACATCACTGTGAGGACAGGCCCATAAGACCTCCGATGTGTACAAAGAGTCGTCTGACCAGAGTGTCTTTCTAAGGAGAAAAGTTCAGAGTGAGGCTGTCGCTCTTTATACTCAAAAAATACTTTCAGCTGTTAAACACAAAGCCAACTTAGTTATCTTAGTGCTGGCCATATTATTACCTGCACGTGCATAAAATATAAGGGCTAGATAGTGATGCGTAGTAGCTCGCAATTTTTGAATAAAGAATAAAAAGTATTCATTTCTGAATTGGGAGACTTAAAAATGGAAACAAATATCGTACATTTACAACCATTTATGTTGATGAAATCGAAACATATAGTAGTTGTGTAGTTGTCATACTGTTCACGCACTAGCGAAATCCGTTTAAATTACAGTATTTGCACCAACAATTAGTCTAAAAGGCCAATTTTATTTTTGATATATTAACGGTCGGCTTTTTGCGACAAAAAATGTAAAACTAAATTTTAGTTTATCAAAACAAGTTACTTTTTTGGAAGCTTCATTTGTTTTAAGCTCAGATAAACTACGATGACAGCGTCTCGTTATGTGATGAGGGTTGCTTCTAAACGGTGGTGCATGAGTTTTAGTAATGTTTTACAATGAAAAATTATAGTTATCCGGCAACGTTATAAACTTTTTGATTTATTAACATCAAAAACTCTGCAGTTGCAGAGTATAATCTATGCTAACTCCGACGATTCGAGCTTTTACATTATGCGGTCTTAAAATATTACGGACATTAAAGCTCGGGTTAATAAAGTAACTCGGTATTAATCGCACTTTTTTGTTTGTTACAGGAATGCCGGTTAACGATGAATTCGAAACGAAGAATAGTTTTGTCAAAAACGCGCAACAATTACCAAACGGTCCTAACTTAACGAATATGAGGAGGGCCGAATATCAAATTTTGTCTCGAACCTTTTTTAGTAATTTTTTTGTACGAAACGAAGTTGCCTCCTTAGTAATTATGGCACGTATCGAGTCGAAAGGTAGAAAATAATTAGTCAAATTATTCGCAAAGATGCAACGAGCGCTACCGCGAAATCCCACGGCAACGCCAACTTCGACGGAAGATCCGAATCACTTGGGACCATTGGAAGTTGCAATTTCTTGTCTCGGTATTTTTACGCCTTTAACCGCCACAATCTCTCTAGTGGTGGTCGTAATTGCCATGTTTACTAATCAATGGTTGCATACGGAAGAAAAGATGAACAATCCGTCTTATAATGGAACAGGGGAAAAGGACTATCTTTCCAAGCACACAATTTCTGGGTTATGGATGCTCTGCTTTACAAATCGTAAGTCCATTCACTTTTATTTTTATATCTAAAAGAGCGCGGCCTGTTTTGAAAAATAAAAAAAGTAGCATTAACGGCAGCTTTAATTAAGTACCAAATAATAGAGAGATCAAAGTTCGAAAAGATTAAATTAACGGGTTATTCGCTTATTTAACGTTTGCGATTTTGGTAATTACGAGGTGCAAATTGTGGAACTATCGGTGCACTTTACTAAATTAAGTCGAACTCTCTATTTAATATATTATTATATCCGATAAGTTTCGAATCATGAATAATATAATCATTAATCCGCAAGCTATTAAATTTTGAGAGCTACTAAACTTGGTCGCCTTTGCTAACCTTCTTACCCCTTTACATAAAGGGATATCGGAATGAATGCTAAATAGAATACATTGGCGTTCGGGGAGAAATTTGTATCGCTCGCGCCAACCTCGCTATATTAATTTTCGCGCTTTCCTTTCCAAATTTCTTTCCGAATAATCGAAACCTTATTAATAACCCAAAAAGTAGCAAAGATCCAACATAAACCTCAACACAAACTGACGTCTCTAAAACGCCATACAGTTAGTCGTATTATTACTCTTCGGGGATTTATCATTATCAGCGTGTACCGAGAATAGTTCATCCATTCATAATAGTATAACATAGTTAAAGCCGAACGGGTTCATTTACGATTTAGTAGCACTTATGGTGCAGTCTTTTGTAGTTAGTGGTGTGGTCGGTATCTCCTTCTAATTAAAATTTATATTCGCTCAGTTGGAAACTTGATATTAAATTACGAAAGGTGAGGATGAGGATGTTACGGCTCAATTAAAAGAAATTAGCTAACTTTAAACTTAATATTATTAGAAAAATTTTCGTCCCGCTTTTAAAATAATTTGAGCATTGAGAGGAGCGAACTGGAGTGTTCTGGTGAGGTCTGGCGAAAAGAATTACAAATAACTATTATAATTGAAAATGGAAAGTTTAAAAACTAAAGTTATTTGTCAATTAAAGTATGAGATCACCAAGGGTTCTCAAAAACGGTTAGAAATCTAAAAATAACCTCAACGGGGTAGAACAGTCTTAAAACAAGCCTTAACCGAGCAAAATAACCTACTCCTTCGTTGGGACATACTCCTTACAGAGCGCTTCTGCGGAATAGAATAGTGTGAAGTGCGAGAAGCCTCGACAAGCGAAAAGGCAATAATAGAGAGAAGATTAACGGATTAAAAAGTCACTTTGCCAAGAGGCAGGAACGGGCTCTGCTTACCCATAACCACCCTGTTTGATTTACAAATTTACTAGGTATTAGTACAAGAAGGGATCATTTTAGATAAAGTGTCGCTTGTCAGTTGTGCTTTCTCGTGTTTCCGTTGAATCAGACCAGCTTGGTCGCTATAAAAAGTTTAAATGGCAATAGAGAAATAGATTAGGGTAATGAAAAGGTTTGAAAGGGCTGCATAAAACTCCCAAAAATTAAGAATGTCACACTAACGTTGGCACAGTTGAGATAAGTTACCAGGCCCTATATGTATGAAACAATTTGTCATCTGCCAGATAGTGAAGACGTAATGGATCTTAGCAACTTCCAAAAGCATTAATGACAATTACGAGACACTCCAGGATAGTCAGAAGGCTATAAAGGGCTGCATAAGCCTCAAAAATGAAATTTTAAATGTTACATTAACAATGACAGAGCTATATGAGGATCTTCTTTAGTAGAGATAAATTACCAGGCCCTCAATGAACAGAATGTGACATCTGTAAAAGAGTGAAAGGATCTTGCCGACTAAAAGGAATAGCAATAAAGAGACACTTCAGGGTAGTCAGAGGGCTTTATATGGCTACACAAGCTGCGGAAAAGAAATTTTGAATGTCATGCTAACAGTGGCACGGCTTGTGGAGGATCTTCTTTAGTAGGGATGAGTTAACAGACTCTCGATGGATATAATGTGTTATCTGTAAGATAAGAAGAGATAATGGATTTTGCCGACTTAAAGAAATGTAAATGGCAATGAAGAGACATTTCAGGGTAGGCAATGGGCTCTAAAAACCTACACAAGTCTCAGAAAAAAATATTTTGAATGTCATACTAATGCTGATACGGCTTTTGGAGAATCTTCGTTAGTGGAGATAAGTTATCAGACCCTCGATGGACAAAATGTGTTATCTGTAAGACAGTGAAGGGATAATGGATCTTGCCGACTTAAAGAAATGCGAATGGCAATGAAGAGACACTTTAGGGTAGTCAGAGAGCGTTAATGGGTTACATACACAGCCCCTGAAAAAATTTGTTTAATGTCACACTAACGATGATACAGTTTCAGGAGAATCTTCTTCAGTAAAGATCAGTAACCGGGCCCTATATGAAGCTAAATTTGTCACCTGTAACATAAGGAAGACTCAATAGATCTTGGTGACTTTAAAAAATGACAATGACGAGAACCATTATTTTTTACACTCCGAGGCTTGTTAATTTTTCAAAATGTTTAATTTGAAAAATTGTTTTCCAATAATTGTTGGCCAACTTTAATATGGTTCATTGTTGGTTTATCGAGATTCAATAATAGATAACGCATATTCGATATTTTATAAATCCAATTAATCGTGTCCACCATTATAATTTGACCGCACCAAAGTGCTTTACCAAATTGAACTTGGGCGAGTCTACTTTAGGTATTTAACAAAAACTTCGCAACTCAGTGTTCGGATGAGGGATACAAGAAATTAGTTATTCCACAAAATAATAATTAAACTATTAGGTAAACTATTAGGTCGTGGTGTTGTAGTACATGGAGTCGACTAGCATGTGTTTCTTGTCGAAACTCTCGTATGCATGACGATGAATACATCAATGAGCCCTACTCCATCTAATAGGAGATAAGTTTTGGGGGAACACGTGGCAATTAAGGGTGGACAAACCACGTCTCCACGTCATTCACTAAACTAATTACAACTTAGTCAAAGTCGGTAACATTAACCCTTCTCTATATCGAATACAACTTCTTCCTCACTCGTTAATTAGGATTAATGTTAGCAAATTGTTTTAACACTTTCCAAAGAAATTTTGAACAAACAAAAGGAGGATAATTATTGATCGTGGAAACTTTTTTAATTTTTTATTCCGAGAGCAAAGACGTTTAACTAAAGTCGACTTAACGATTTCCTCACAAAGTCGTCGAAAAGCATTTATTACGGGGCACTTCTTCGTTGCGAGTTTAAGCAACGCTCTAGCGGTTAGCAATACGACGAACGTAAATCCTAGTCCTGCTAAACGAGCTACAGCTCATTATTCCTGCTTAACTATGCAGGAAGCTCGAGGGAAACAGAACTGAGTTGAACTAAAATTTACAAGACTGTGAGACCAATAAACCATTACTTCTCTCATTTTTTTTCTTTTCTAAATTTCGAACTCGTAATTTTTATTTTTATTTCGTACAATAATTTTGTGTTAATAAATAAAAAAAGGCGCGTTCTATATGGAGATGCGAAGTTTCTAATTCGGTTTCATTGCTTGTCGAAACTCGAGAACATTTAGTACATTTTGCTTGTTTTATACCACTTTAAGTTGTGAGTTAACAGTCTGTTAAGAGAAGACCAGTGTTCTCTCCATTTACAAAACTTCTTACTTCATATATCAACCTTTTATCAAGTTTGAGTACGTACATACTTGAAGTTTCAACCCGAGAAAATCGCTTTAGATTTAATAATTGTTTTATTTGACGTTTTTCTTTTTTTGCGATTAAAAAAACATTTGTGCGGATGTTCTCCGCTTAGAGAGCACGACCTTTTCGATCCATTAAAGAGAAACGGGCGAGTATTGTTTCGGGTCTACCAAGTCGAAACTTTCAGCCTTAATATCCTGCCGATTCTGAACCGTGAAACTTGGAAAGTTGTATTTTCTCCAGTTTAGACTTGGAAACAATTCTGCGGGCTGTAGCGGTGGAAAATGCCGCGGGTCTCTTTACAATTTATAGGAATTTCGATAGCTCCGATGCTCAAACACGCTAACTTCATCTCAAAGATTTATAAGAACCGAACTCGTACTAAAAATGCTACAAGAAAAAGTCATAACTTAAATCGAAATTTCTTTTTCCGTTACATTTACACTTCATTAAACAACATTTCTCGACCAACTTTTATTAATAACGCTTTTTTAAGTAATAATAATAATAATAATAAAAGAGAGGCGATTTCGTTATAACTTTATTAATTTGCCTCGAGACTTAATTAATTTATAATTAACTTAAGTACTAATTATCGACACTTTTTAATGTATTTTTTAAGCGCTTCGCGAATGAAAACTTAATTTAGCACAAAGGGATTATCTATTTGTTGTTTAAATTAAGTGCGATTCTTGACGAAATTTAGACTTTTAGAAGCGTTCGTTTTGTCCGGCAAAAACAGAAGTGAAATGAACAACAATTGAGCACTAATTATTAGCGGCTATTACTAACGAACGACGAATGAGCCGACTTTAATTCAAAACCTACTCGAGTATAGATATTATAAAGACGTGCACGTAGTTAGATGTTAATTACATGACCTCACAATCACCAATAATTGCAAAGCTTTTGTTGCTTGTTACGAAAAATCTTAATTTGGCTTGGCAGTCAACGGACGCTTAATTCTTTGGAGATTTGCGTAATAAAATAAAAGACAAAAAAGAAACACGGGACCTTCTCATTGACTATCAATTTTTGGAGTTAAGTAAGTGAGAAATTTTTATAGTGACCCATCACTTCTTTTACTTCTAAACGAGAGGAAGCTGTTTTAGAAAAAACAGCTTCTTGTAAATTTTAAGTCTTTTCGGTTTAACGGTTAGGAAGAAAATGGCCTTAGACTGTACTAGTGTTTCTGATATTTTTAACTTTTTGTTAAATTTGGAATGATTGGCGCTGCTCGAGTGTTGTATGTAGAAGATTCTTCTTGTTGGGCAACGTTTATGCATCCCTACCCTAGTCTCTTGTAAATTTTAAAATTTTTAGGTACAGCGGTTAGGACGAAAACGGCCTTAGACTGTACTAATGTTTCTGATATATTTTAAGTTTTTCTTAAACTTTGAATTTGATTGGCTCTGCCTGCGTCCTCGTTTCTCCCTCACCCTTTAGTTTTTCTTCAAAATGGTTACCGATTTTTCATAACATTGCAGGGGAGTACCTGTAACAACCGAAATTTTCGGTTGTCTGTTTATACTTTTCTAGATGGGAAAAATCAGTTTCTTGTCTTGTGTCTTTTTGATTTGAATAGAACAAACTTGGAGCGTAGTGTAGTTTGACGATCTTATTTTACCTAGAAATATCTTCGAGTTAGAATTCTTATCACAGTAAAAGTCAAGCACTAAAATGGGCGTTATGGGATTTTTCACCTCTCTACAGTTGTTGGTGCATGCGACTTCTATGCGAACTCTATAATCCTCAATCGGTATTAGATGGGCGAGCTACAGGCAACCCAGTTACTAATTTATGAAAAGTTGTAAATACTTGGTTTGTTAAAAATTTTTTTCCCAGGATGGAGGGTAGAGCGAATGTTTTCATGATTAACAAATGAATACGTGACTGTATTAATCGATTACCGAAATCGGCAATTCGGTAAGTATTTTTTATCGGACGTCCGTTGCTGCGAGCGATTAGTAAAATTGAAAATCGATCGAGTAAATCTAAAGTTGGGCTTATTTAAACATTTCATAAATTATTTAAGTTAGGAATTTCGTAAAAGTTCCAAACTCGATGCTCGTTCCAAAGGCCGACATTAGTAAGTACATTTTTGTAATGGTTATGAAATGTTTAACGTTTATGGCTACTTTAAGCTTGCAATTTGTATTTTAGACGACATTTAGTTTTAAGAGGTAAAGCGAGCGTCGCCAACATCACCTGTAATTACGTTTAATTGCGTTTCCTTAAATTTGTTAAAAATTCAAATTAAGACAAAGAGTTTAAAATAAATTGTTTAACAATTTTAGTTAAACGGTTAAACTTAGAAATAACTGTGGGAGAATAGTCGGTGTGTACTTTAACGTTTTCTTTTTTATGCTCCTCGTAACGTTCGGCCCGTATTTACCGAATCCAATTTCACGTACACCATTTACCTCGGCATCCGCCATCCCTACGGCTGGAGCATTCAGATAGCCGTCTCTGGAGTTGTACGAGATTGGTCAGTCGTAAAATAAAAACTAAAACTAGCATTTTGCACCGAAGATCTTCAAACCCTTAACTAAAAGAAAAAGTCCACGCGGAAAAGAAACCTAATATGCAGTTCAACTTATGTTGCCTCGTGCTCTTGTGATGTCTAGCTCTTATAGTTTATAATGTTAGTGGTTTAGTCTGGAGGTTTAGATATAAGATATACTCTATTGCGACTATCTAGTTTCTTGTATACGTACATTTGTGAAAGAAAACCAATAAAAAGCACCGCCAACTTAGAGTTCGCTCGTCGATTTTAAATTTATCCGCACGAACTGCCTTTCTTCGAGTTAAAGCTCACTTGTTTTGCTTAATTTTTTTCTTCTGTTTTTACGTAGTTAATGCTTCATTAGTTTTAAAATCTAAAACGGTTTTCAAAAATAACGATTTTGTTTTCACTTTGTTTTTCGTTTTTGATGACGAAGAATTGTTTTCCTTTATTTTCCCTTGCCGCATCTATTTACCAATTCGTCCTATAACAATTCATCCGCCTTCTTGTCTGTCTGTCATTGTGGCGATTTTTAAACTGTTCTAGTCAAAAACTACTGTTTCCACAAGTTCAAGAAATGTTAAAAAAGTGTGTCTGTTTGTGTGCAATAAATACGAGTATGTTGTACCTGTGTGTAACGTCTATGAAGCGATTTTGATGACAATTGGCTTCAGCCACTCTAACAAAATTTTATGGATAAAATAAGCTTTTAAATAAAATCGCTACAGGGTGGTCTAAAATAAGGGGGTTATCTATTATTTGATACTATTTTAGTTATAAAACAACTTCCGGTTGAACCGGAAATTAACCTAATAGAAAAACATTTTGAAAACACAATGAAAACAAAATGAGATTAGCTTTCCAATTTCAACTAGCACACCCAGTATAAGTTTCGATTTTAGAAATGAGGGAGAGATTCTGGAGAGATGGTGTTTTTCAATCGTTTTGTTATTTTTATTTCGGTTTTGTTTTAAACTCATAATTTAATAATTTTAATCCGAAAGATTTGCGATAGAATCTGATTTAAGTTGAATTAAGGAGCGGTCGTAAAATTTATTGCCGGTACATTCGTCTCCCGTCTCGTGTTCATTTCTGTGTATCTAAAACAAAAGTTTAAGAAAATAGTGCATTACTTTTGTTCGAAACTTACAGAGAGGAAATATTATATTCTTGAACAATACGAGACGAACTCGGAGTTTATTCGATAAAAAGTTCTTAGCTCTTTCGGAGTTTCTCCCAATATCGATTTTGGGTCATTTTTCAAAAATATAAAGACGTACAATTCGAAGCGACTTAAATTTAAAAGTGCGGAAGACGATCTCTCTTGTAAAGTTTATAGAGGCAGTATCGTTTTTATGAATTGCTTTAATTGCACCTAAGATGGCGCGTTAATTAGTAATTTTTTAAAACAATTGTTTTCCGCACGAATTCCAACTTCATTAAATCTCTAGCGTTTCGTCTATTCAAAAATTTTTAATTACAAAAGTTCATTTCTAGAATGCATATAGCATATAGTTTATTAAGATCTCTTAAGAACGACTTTCAAACACATACACTTATAATATAAGTTGAGAGAACTGGCTTATTCAAAGTTAAAATTTAAATTTAACGAAGAAACAAAAAGTAAAAAGTATGTTAATAACAAAAGGTTTTTCTTTTAATTTAATTAAAATATTCCGTAGAGATTTTAACAGAAAACTCTCGTTTTTTCCCTCTCTCTATTCATTTTGTCATTCGTTTATATACATAAAAGAGTCCTTCCCACTTAAAGCGTGTCGTTCATTTGCCCTAATTTAGAAATTTATTTTTTTGTTCTTATATTCTATTCAATTGTTGATGAATTTTACATGAAACCACTTTGTGTTCTTAAATCAAACTATTTCCCTCTTTATATTTAATCAAATTTATTCATAAATTTTGCTTTGGAGCGACCGTTTGATTTTGTGCTACGTATACAGGATGAGACAATAAACTGTATAGAAACAAAGAATTTCATTTGACTATTTGTTAGAACATCATATCAGTTTTCTTATTTGCTTTCATTTTCGTGTATCTCGTCTTGGCTTTTTCCTAAACTTCTAAATTGTCATTGTTTTGGAACTTTGGTTTAGCCTCGCTTACGTGAAATATTAAATAACGCGCTCTAACGCCTACCCTAAGCCGTTTGCCTGACGTAAAAAAATGAGTAGATATAATCTGTAGTAAATTTAATGTACTTTAGTTTAGTATAGAAACACTTTTCTCTAGAAATGCGCAGTTTTCGAGTTATTGGCGAAAAACTAAAAAAACAGCCTGTAGGCTGATGTTAAAACTTTAACGCGCTCTAGCGCGTAAATAACTTATTATAAGACAAACATTAAAACTGCAGTTCTTTAGGAAATTTAATCCACTTTACTTTTATATAGAAACACTTTTTTTGAAAAGTGTCTAGTTTTTGAGTTATAAGTGAAAAACTAAGAGAACGGTTTTTTGACTAATTTTTGAGTTTATGGTAACTTTAACGCGCTGTAGCGCCTAATTCGTATATATACATAATTTGTATATTAACACTTTTCTTAAAAAGTTCGTAGTTTTTGAGTTATAAGCGAGAAACTAAGAAAACACATGTTTAGCCGATTTTGCGATTTCACTTAGAGCTGCCGCACACTACAGACAGTCGGTGACCGTCAAAATAGTCGGTCAGAATGCTCAATAGAGATTCTCATGTAGCACCGCACACGACCGACTTCAATGACGGGCCTAGAATCTATACTAAGCATTGTAAGCGACTACTTTGACGGTATGTAGTGTGTGGCAGCTCTTAGGGCTACCGCACACTACAGACAGTCGGTGACCGTCAAAATAGTCGGTCAGAATGCTCAATAGAGATTCTCATGTAGCATCGCACACGACCGACTTCAATGACGGGCCTAGAATCTATACTAAGCATTGTAAGCGACTACTTTGACGGTCTGTAGTGTGCGGCAGCTCTTAGGGCTACCGCACACTACAGACAGTCGGTGACCGTCTGTTTTGTAGCGAAGTGACCGCACACGACAGACAGTCGGTCAGACATCGGCTCCTGCATCTACACCATCGCACACGCTACCGACTATCGTTAGAAAGTCGGTGGTTGTTGCATTGTTTGTCCGTGATTTTAGTTATAGGAGATGCACAACTACAACGACAATTTTGTAGTTCGTGTGCGCGCCGCTACTTAATTACGTTATTCCCATCTACCGCCGTCTAGTCACAGACAATCGTGTCGGTTGATAGTCGGTGGAAAAATAGAACACGTTACATCTTTTATGTAGGTCCGTCATTTTAGTCGGTTGTGTGCGATGCTACATAAGAATCTGTACTGAACATTGTAACCGACTATTTTGACGGTCACCGACTGTCTGTAGTGTGCGGTAAGCCTTAAACTTTAATCGTGCTCTAGCGCCCAAACCGTTTTTTAAAGAAAAAACTAAACTTAAATAGAGATGTTGTAAACTAAAATAAATGTGGAACAACGTTAAGTACGTCGAAAGCCGGAGGCTCGAAGCCCGAAGAGCCGATCTTCTAGAATTTATTTATGCGCCCTGCTTGGAACTATACTATACTCACATCTTCTAGCTACTTTCACGATATATCTGTCAAAGTAGAATTAAGTTTCAGTAATAAAATGCACTGCACTGCGCTCAGTGGGGACGTTTTATTTGTTGTCAGAAGCAGGGTGTCTATTTCTATGTTGCTCCACGATTGGGTCTTCGTCTTAAATTCGTAAAAAGTCTATATAATATATACGGGCGTTTGATTAATTAATTTAATTTTGCCATTATCCTTCGAGGCCTCCGCTTTTAGCGGGAGTCTATTCACAGTTTTGGTTCTGCCAATCTTAGTTAGCTCGCGTAACTAACTCTTACTGTTAGTTACTCTCCCACCGAGCAGGCTTTGATTACGATAATAAATATGTAAACCAAACTTTAACTAATCGTAAACGGATTTTCCTAATTTTCTAAATGTCGAAAGCCGCAAAAATTACGTTTTCCGTGAAAACGTTATGTTTAATTTAGAAATGAAGGCTACGTCGGCAGACTTTACGAAAGAACAAATATATACAGAGTGGCGCTTTACGAAGTCGTATAGTGTTTAAACTAAGAGAAGACTTATTTTTAGCTCGGTGAGGAAGATTAGGTAATAAAGAAGAAACATTTTAGTTGTCATTTATATCGACAAGTTGAAAATTGTTCGGCAATTTTGTTGCTAGTTATGAAGATATTTATGAAGGTTTTCGTCTATAACGTGTAAGTAGAAGTTGTTCCATTATTTAAGTCCGATATTAGGGGGCAACAAATTGAGGCAATAACTCAATGTCCAAATGCACGTAAATAGAATAAAGCTCCGTTAAAATTTATAAAATTCTGTATACATCGCTGTTTACGTTATATAACTTGCCTCGCCACACCTTGCGGCGAGATAAATCTTTTAGTTAACTGAGACGAATGGCCGAACAAAATCCAACATCAACTATAATTTCTTTAGTGATTCGCCATGCGAAGTCATGGTAATATAGAAGGAAGAAAAAGAGTTCTAAGGAAAAATGAATATATTCAAATTTTTCTCTTCGAATACGAAAAAAAGACTAAATTAGATCGCCGCGCCGCTTAAGTGCTATACGAAGTTTAGATCAAATGGAAAAACTCGTAAAAAATGAGAGATGGCTCGTCAAAAGATGACATGTCATTCCGTACGAAAACCTATTGTTAATTCGAGAAAATTCCAATTTTATTTTTCGTTTAGAATTCTAATCACACGCTAGCATAGTTTTGAATTACAGAAAATACCACCTATTGACATTACGAGTTCTCACATACAATTGAACTAAACAAACAGTTTGTTTTTCATTTTTTTTAAAGGAAAATGAAATTCAATTATACGTTTTGGGTGCGCGTAGTACGAATTTTCAACTCGAAACAACCGTTTTAAATAAAGTAGGCCTTTTAATTATACATTCCACAGCCGACTTGCTGAAAATTATAGTAACGACTTATCTTTGCTATAAAACGTCAAAAATTCAAAAGTTTCGATTTGTTTCTGGCCTAATTCATGAAAGTAGATTAACTTTTCGGAAGAAACGAAATTTTTTAATGGCGTACGAGACTACAGGATAGATGGTGATGTGAAACAAAAGTAGTTTTCAAATTGAAAATTTTTCAAATCAATAAAACGAAAGTAAGTGGCATCGAGATAAATGACAGATAAGAGTTAAGTGAAGTTGAAAGGTAAACTGAGCGTTTATGAGGCAATATGGTTGCAAACGAGTACTAAACAATATGGCCGTAATTACAATCACAGGTCAAATTTTAATTAAAATTCGAACCAAGCTATAAAACTACAGTAAAGGAACAAATAAACGAAAAACGGATCTCATTTTCAAACCAAATTTAATCCACTATTAACATCTGGGAAATTGTATAATGCAAATTTCCCTTCGTGTTTATATGCGAATTAAATACTTCGGATAATTCATTCCGGTTTATTACTTTTCGAATTAATTGCGATTTTCTTTAAAAACACTAAATTTTATACAAATTTCTACAAATAGAAAAGCTAAGAAGTTTTAATAAAGCGAGGGCGCGCAATAATTTAATTTAAGTGCCGTTGCAATTTTTCACAATTTTCTTTACTAATTTAATTATAAATTTTCAAATAGCTAAATACCGAGATGTACAAGGAAATTAAGTTCGCGCAAAAATTTCTAATTCGAATCAAATTCTATTCCAGAGCTAAATAGTCAATTTACGTATTACCAGGTACTTCAATATTTTGTAATACTTTGATAATTTTCCGAATTAAATTACGTCAAAGGTAGAAGCGTAGCAGTAAAGCAACATTCAATAGAGACTTTACCGTTTCTAATTAGAGCGACTCAATTGGCCACAAATAAGGAATAAACAATTTAATAAGTTATAGAGAAAGTGCAGATTTTAACAACCCAAAGTTTCCAATAGTTTGTCTGTACCTACAAGTTTGTTAAGAACTATCTAAACTTTGTATTGTTATTGAGAGTACATTAGCAATCGCGCCAGCTGAAACTTTAAAAATTTTCCAAACTTGGGGATAACAAAAAAAAAATTGTTTTAAGATAAATTTATAGCTATACCTACTACCTATAAGATGTAAACGTAAAAGCAAAACCTGAAGAGAAAACAAAATATTATGTAATAATCGTTTTTCGGATCTACACGACAAACAAATAATAATTTTGCTTAGTGCAGAGGAAACTTGAAGCTTAATGTTTACAATTTTTACTTTGTGTACCGCAAAGAATCGAGAAATGTAAAAATATACTGGGTGTCGTTACTGAAAAAGTCGAAAAACATCTGCATTTCTGTTCGGAGAAGAATTGTGCCAAGTGCACACTTGACGTGTAAATAACTCGTGAACGATACGTTTCCAAACTAAACAACACAACAATTTTTTACTTTGCGTACTATAAAGAATCGAAAAATTCAAAAATATACAGGGTGTTGTTATTGAAAAAGTCGAGAAACATCTGCAGTTCTGTGCGGAGGCGAATCGTGCCGAGTGGACACTTGAGAAGTAAATATATCGTGAACGATCCGTTTCAGACCTAAACAAAGCAACACATTTTTACTTTGCGTACCATAAAGAGTCGAAAAATGCAAAAATATACAGGGTGTCATTATTGAAAAAGTCGAGAAACATCTCCATTTCTGTGTTCGGAGGCGAATTGTCCAGATGCGCATTTGACGAGTAAATGTCTCGTGTATTTCTGTTGTATACAAAATTTTTTCCGAGTTCCGCTTGGTTCTGCCGAAAAAGTTAATTGAAGTCTGCAATCTCCGCTTTTTAATTAAATTCAACGTAACAATCTCGTCAAAAAATAAATCTTTTCGCGTTAAATTTTTTGGTTGGTAGGTATTAGGTTGTCTTATTCAGTTTGTAAACCAAGATTTAGTGGCTTTAGAAATAACAATGAATAACTAAGAAAGCCAAGCGTACGAAATAAGATTACATTATCACACGAGTCCTAAATTATTTATATTTTTGGCACGACAAAAAAAAGAGTAACGTCTCTAATGTTCATACGTCTGCATTAAGTTGACGTCGTGTATATGACAAAGCTAAATAAGGAAGCGCAACTTGGCGAACTAACAGACAAGCGATGTCAAAACAAAGTTACCATCCACCTACATATGTCATTGTCTACAAAGTTTTCCAAAGAGCGTACACATGCAAACAAAGAAAACTTTATTTTTCTTTGTTATCGTTTTTCCTACATAACCTACTACGATCTGTTTGTGGAAACTTTTGCGATTCGTTATTTATAATTACAACTTTTGTATAGCACTACGTTATTATAAGTGTCTGTAATATTTTAAAAGATCAAAATTTAAACTTGGTAAAGCACCCGCGGAAAAATCCGTAAATAAATTATTCAATAGGTAAGGTGATGAATTTTTTAGTTTGCCTTAAATATTGATACTAGCAAAAATTTTGCTCATAAATTGATAAATTTACAAGGAAAGGTGAAAAAATGTACAAAGTGATCAAAACTAACGTGCTTCTATTTTAAAAAGAGTGTTAGTAGTCATTAGAAGCATTTTCCTAATAGTCCGGGAGGCAGGGTGAAAATATAGTAAGCCGTAAGGTACAAAATTATTGACGATGAATACTGAAAGTACATTGCAAATGATTAATAAAACCGACCACCTAATCTAAACCGTTTGTCTGACATAAAAAATCTTAGAAACTTAATTTGTAGGAAATTTAATTTACTTTATTTTTCTTTAGATTAGCATTCTTTCTAAAGTGCGTAGTTTCCGAGTTATAAGCGATATACTAAAAAGACGTTTCTTGGTCAATTTTAAACATTTTGTCTAACATTAACGCGCTCTAGAGCCTAAAGCGGTTTGTGTGTTGTAGCAGAACAAGATACATACTTTGTATAAAATTTAATGAACTATATCTTTTTATAAAAAGTTTTTATCTAAAGTGCATAGTTTTCGAGTTATAACCTTATAACTAAGAAAACAGTTTTTGGCGGATTTTGGATTTATTGTCCAACTTTAGCACGCTATAGCGCCTAAACCGTTTGTTTTATATGAAAAGTCTTGTAAACAAAATCTGTAGGAAATTTAATTTGCTTTATTTTTTTATATAAACGCTTTTTTCTACAGTGCATGGTTTTTGAGTTATAAACGATAAACTATAAAAACAGTTTTTACGCCAATTATGGAATTTTTGTCTAACTTGAACGCGCTCTGACCCTCTGCAGCCTAAAGTGTTTATCTTATGTAAAAAATCTGGAAAACACCCTATAGAAAATTTAATATAGTTTGTTTTCGTATTAAAACACTTTTTTCACATGGCCATAGTTTTTGAGTTATTACCGATAAACTAAGAAAAACAGTTTTTTACCGATTTTGGACTTTTTGTTAAACTTTAGCACACTATAGCGCCTCAACCGTTTGCCTTATATAAAAAATTGTGTAATCCAAATCTGTAGAAAATTTAATTTGCTTTATTTTTGTATGAAAACACTTTTCTCTAAAGTGCGCGGTTTTTGAGTTATAAACGATAAACTAAGAATAAAGAGTTTTTCGGCCGATTTTGAACTTTTTGTCAAACTCTAGCACGCTCTAGCGCCTAATCCGTTCGTCTGATGTAAAAACCTAAGAGAAGTAATTTGTATAAAATTTTATGTAGTTAATTTTTATTTAAAAGCATTTTTCTCCAAAAGTGCGCAGTTTTTAAGTTATAACCGAAAAACTGAAGAAAGGGCAATAATCAACTTTTCTCGTTGCACCTCCAACGTGGTGGTATACGGTCGGTTTTATTACTCATTTGCAATATTCTTTCAGTGTACCTACTGTTTAGTATAATTACACTCTGCGTACGCCCAGTACAGGAAAGTTTCACTTATAGTCCATATAAGTGAAACTTTCCTCTCTCAAGCGAGCTCTCAAATCGTTCAGTTCAAACCCGCGAAGGCGATTCGCGTGCTTTTGAAACTTATTCTAAGATTTTATGGGACGTAAAATGCTGATGTATGGTGTGTTGCCTACCCTACGATAAAGATTTTCTTTAAAGTGCCAAAAGTACTCGAGAATTCCGATGGAAACGTCAAAATTTGATAGTCGCTCGGATTCTACATTTTAGAGTAAAATTTGGGCGTTTCATTCCTGGTTCAGATCGTACCATGTTTCAGGACTACAGACGTTTTGATAAGTTGGTAAAGTTTTTCCCACTGAATGATAGAAGAATTTTTTTTTAATTAGCTCCCCTTGTGTAGTTACTACGTAAATTAAAATGTTTATTTCTTCTTAACTTATTTTCTCTATTAATTTCACGTGTATTAATGTAATAATAAAGAAATAAACGCATAACTAGAGGCGCAACTTTGTAAAGGCAGTCTTCGGCCTTAATATTAATACTAATAAGAGCAGCTTTGTGCATCGGAAGGTATAATTAAATATTATTTTACCTTGTTTTAATTAGTCTTGGAGGGGGTTCTTTATTACGCTGTTCTTTGCTCCAAAGCACCTGCTCGAAAATCGCGTCCAATTTTGCTGCATCTTTCGGCAATAAAATTAAATAATTAGAATCGCATTTTAAGGCAAAATTGCTTACATTTATTTTACTTTTATTAAATAACGAAATGCGGCAAAAATGCTTGGATTTAAAATACGTTTTAATATTAAGAGATTTTAATTTAATTTTGTGAGATTTTATGTCGCTACTGCAGCGAACTGCATCGACCTATGTAAAGTGACCAAGAGCTTTTATACAATTTTTATTATTTTTTGTGTGCTCGAAAGGTCAATTTGCGCAAAAATTCAAATTTCGACTTTTTTCCCTACGTTAAGTTTTAAGTTTCGATAAGTAGCAGTTTTGAACTTTATAAAATTAAATTTGTTTTCGCTTTTTCTTCATACACCAACAGAATAAAATACAAAGTTATATCTTAAGGGCGGATAGTCTTAAAAACAAAGTTTCAAAATTGAATATTCCGCGCAACAGTAAAATATTCGCAACTCGTTCTTTTATACGTTCGTAGATAAGAAGTATTTTATTTTAATATAAGAATCAAACCGAAACTCGTACGAATTGATCAGCGAGAAATTTATACTTTAGTTCGTCAAAAATTCCAATGTTTAGAAATGCGCTTTATCGAGGTTTCGCGAGTAATCTCGTATAAATGCGGACTTTGCATTTTCCTATTTTAGCTTTTGATCAAAATAAACTACTTCATCTGCAATAGAACAACATAAAATAGAAATAAAATTTATGGCGAATTTCGACAAAAATTGTATTAAAATCTAACGCTGGTCGGACTTTTCCCGTCTGTATAAACGTTAAACGACAGATCGAAGTTTCGTTTTTCATTCCAAAAACAGACCGAAAGTTTTTAAAAAAGACGCAAAACACTAAAATTAGAGAAAAGAGCCAAAAATTTACCGTTAATCGTGGCTCGGAATTTATATATAAAATTGAGGAAACCGCTAAGTAAGCTAACACTTCCCTAGTGAGGAATTTATTCTGTGTAAGAAAGACCAAGTTACTTGATGTGCATCTATAAAACATAATAACACGCAAAGGTGTTTTTAAGGTGTTCTCGAGTGTAAAATTGCTCGTAAAAAAGTCGTAAAAAATTTATTTTTAAAATACTCGCGATGATATAATTTTAATCTCACTTTCTATCATTTTAAAAACGATCGAAATCTCCCTTAAAAATTTCGTTTTGAAGGGAAATAAAACTTGAAGAAACAAGGGTGGATTTATTCAACATTTCGAGATGTTAGAAGCCGACACGAGACTCCTAAGCGAGGAGATAAAGAATTTACTTGGATTAGATGAGCACAAGAACGCGTCGGTACAGTTTTTGGAAAAACGCCTAATTATAGGCAACTCCCCGCACACTTAAGCAGTCGTGGTCATGATGATACGCATCGATTAAAACTAGTCACGATTGACTGAACACGTTTACAAAGATCCTAAAGGGCCTTATGAACTACCTATCAAAAATCCACCGTCTCCTAGTAAAAAAAATAAGTTGGTTTAGGTAAAACTGGCCAAAACTCAAAAAAGTCCCTACAGAGTGTGCCATAAATACATTTTCCGGGAGTTTATCGGGAACGCTACAAGCCTTCTACACATAGAGTCCTCTCGGACACCTATACCATGTAGTATTTTATTGATGGGGGAGGTCAAATGGGTCCTGTTAAGACTTCGGAGTATTTTGGCTTTATTTGGCACGGTTTCTTTAAATGAGTGCGCTTCTGGCTAAGCCTCTGTGCACCTCAGTGCTTCCCGTGCCCATTTAGAAGTCATTACGAAAGGCTTCTTTTGATGAAACTGTAGGAGATACTAATAGCAGGTTCAGAGCCTCTAAAGGTACTTTGAGAGCCTCTCACAACTAGATTGCTCCATATTTCGTTTTTTCTGATTTTTAAATGACACGGGGTTGTGCGCCAAAAGGTTCCACAGCGTTTGTCGATATTAAAGAAGTAACTTAGAAATTTTCTTATACTTGACAAGAGACCTTAGAACAGCCTGCTTTATGTGATTATACATGACGAACGGAGAGATTCGGAATACCCTGTAGAATATTTCCTAAAGTATTTCGTGCTCCTTCTAGAACTCTGGGACTAACTATGACGGGATGACGTGTGTAAGTGTGAAATGTCCTTTCGTCTCCTGCGAGAAATAATATTTTGTTTGTAATATTTCATTTGATCAATTTAGAGTATTATTAATAATTCCTACTACAGTTGGTAGTAATTTTTCATCTTGATAATCAATTATATTTTCAAAATGGTGTTTTAAACGAACGCGTAATGAAAACTCGTCAAGCTCTGAATATCAACCGAAATGGAAGAGCAGATTTATAAAATGACCGGTCAACCAAATACTAAAACTAAAGATGATGTCTGTGAAAATTCAACTTGGGAATGTATTCAAAAGCTCAACACAGAGGCGATAATATCTTTGAAAGCATCACATACCTCTAAGCGTTCACTAAAACTTCTATTACATACAAAATAGGAAATACTCGAAAGTCATCGTGTGTGACCCCTTCCGTTTTACTTTTCCTACAAGTTTTGTTTTAAACAACGTACAAAAGTATCTCTTCCTCTCTTCCAGACTCGCTCTGTTAAAAAAAAGAAGTTTTATTCGTAGTTTTAATTAATCTACAGAATTTTAATTAATGCTAAATGGGAAAATTTAATAAGAATTCGTAATCGACCCTTTCGGTTTGTTTCTAAAAAGTGGCAGAAGCAATAAATAGTAGAATACAAATATAAAATGAACTTTAAAATATTCTTTTAGGTTAGGTTAGGTTTTGGTTGTAAGGTTATGGTTTTGGGTTTATTAGTTCTTGCAAACTTTTAATAAGGTTCAAGTGTAAAGTAATTAATATTAATTGTACCTAAATGATAGGCAACACACCGTACATTTTCCATTGTATGTATGCAATTTTCGCGCGACTGAAGGGAAAATCGAGTTGTTTGACAGATCATCTGCTTTTATTTATAACTTATAAAAAAACCTACACCCCTTATTAATTAGTTATGTCGTCTTTTTTCGAAAGAGCGAATTAGATAGGTATATTATGAGATTATAAGTTTAAACTTTAGTTATTTCGAAAAGATGTATTTTTCTTCCACTTTCTCGTTACAATTTCTTTTATTTTTCCTTCAATTTTTTTTATTATAAACCATTTTCCCATCTCTGGCCGAAGGAAATCTTTTTGGTTCAGAATATTAAATTACCGTGTTGTGTGTGAAATCAGTATCGTCTAAAATGAATAATGTTCTTCTTTCACGTTCGGAAGCGACATTTATAACTTGTATAGCCTAACAATTTCGAAAGCGTTTCAATTCATAACTAATATCGGTTTTCTTTTCTTCAACAAGTAGAAAATCAAAAAAATTCAATTAAAGTCGCCTAAAAGCGACTTTAAAAAAATATTCCTTTACGCTCACCCTCGCGTACGCCATTTTGAAAAAATATTTCAATTATTCCCCCTTTGTTTGTGGTCCGCAAATAATTGTTGTAATTCCTCGCAAATTCTTCGCCGTCTCGTTTTAATATTAGTTGAATGTGAAGTCAAGTTAAACTGTCAAAAACGAAAATGTTGATAATTTATAGCGATAGATAGGTCAAACGTCGTGAATTACCCTTGCGACAACATTTGTCATCTAAATGCATATGTGTATTCCCAACTGAAATAGTCCTCGAAGACAGTAGCTGCCTATTAGACCGGATTTTATTTTGTAGAGGAAAAACGTGAATTGGATGCAAACAACTTTATGCAACCAACTTTAGAAAGACAAGAAATTTTTATTTACGCGTACGTGTACAGAGGACCGTATAGTGTCATTTACCGGACTTTGGCGTTAGAGCGAGACAATACAATTACGCCACGATTGTCATACAAAATTGAATACTATGAACCCTGGCGCCGTAACAATCGTAAATCAGAATTTTCTTTCTGAAGTTTGTATGATAAATTTATTGCTAGCGTATGTCGACGTTTATATATCAGCGAAAAATATATCCTTTCTGCCTTTGCACGAAAATATTTTATCATTCTTCCTACTTTATGCTCAACATCTAACGACTTTACGACGTACTACACTCGAAACGCCAAATCGGAATAATTTCTTTTAGCGATAAATTTTAAATTTTTTGACACAAACCACTCTTACATGTGAATTTGACGAATGAGCGGAACTGTTGCAACTACTAAAATGTAGAAATTCTATTGCAACGGCTTCTTTGCATCGTGCCTCTTCTTAATATTCGCGCGATATTCTCTTTTTCTACACTCAACTCCTAAGTTCGCATGGGCTCTTTGCTAATCAGTCGAGTCTACGATTTTAGATTCCATCAGTTGGGGGTTTGAACATACGTTACAAATGGAGAAGAGTATAGAGACTATCTGTAATTTCTATTTCAATTTCGAATTTCAACTTTGCTAGCTCGTAAGGGCGGTTCTTTGACAAATTACAAAAAAAATGTTCGTTTCTCAGTTTTTCACATATAACTTGAAAATTAGGCTCTTTTTGGGAAAAGTACTTTTATCGAAAAATAAACAACAATAAATTTTGTATAAATTATGTTTCTTAGATTTTTTCATCATACAAAGGGTTTAGGTGCTAGAGCGCCTCTAATTTGGACCAAAATTCCAAAATCGGTCAAGAAACTGTTTTTTAGTTTCTCGCTTAAAATTCCAAAACTGCGCACTTTTAGAGAAATGTATTACTGTAGAAAAGTGAAACACATTAAATTTCCTACAAATTGTGTTTCTAAGGTATTTTTATAAGATAAAGGGTTTAGGCGTTAAAGCGCTTCAAATTTTGACAAAAATTCCAAAATTGGCCAAAACCGTTTTTTTAGTTTCTCGCTTATAACTCAAAAAAAGGGCACTTTTAGAGAAATGCATTACTATAGAAAAATGACACACATTAAATTTCCTACAAATTGTGTTTCTAAGGTATTTTTATAAGATAAAGGGTTTAGGCGTGAAAGCGCTTCAAATTTTGACAAAAATTCCAAAATTGGCCCAAAACTTCTTTTTTTAGTTTCTCGCTTATAACTCAAAAGAGAACACTTTTAGAGAAATCTATTACTATAGAAAAACGAAACACATTAAATTTCCTACAAATTGTGTTTCTAAGGTATTTTTATAAAACAAAGGGGTTAAGCGTTAAAGCGCTTCAAATTTTGACAAAAACTCCAAAATTGGCCAAAACTGTTTTTTAGTTTCTCTCTTATAACTCGAAGTGCACTTTTAGAGAAATGCAGTATTATAGAAAAATGACACACATTAAATTTCCTACAAATTATGTTTATAAGGTATTTTCTTAAGAGAAAGGGTTGAAGCCCTAGAGCGCTTCAAATTTTGACCAAAACTTCAAAATCGGTCAATAAACTGTTCTTTTAGTTTCTCGCTTATAACTCGGAAACTGCGTACTTTTAGAGAAATATTTTACTTTAGAAAAATGAAACAGATTAAATTTCCTACAAATTATGTTTATGTGGTATTTTCTTAAGACAAAGGGTTTAGGCGCCAGAGCGCTTCAAATTTTGACAAAAACTTAAAAAGCGTACAAAAACTGTTATTTTAGTTTCTCGCTTATAACTCGAAAACTGCGCACTTTTAGAGAAATGTACTATTACTATAGAAAACTGAAACACATTAAACTTCTTGTAAATTATGTTTATAAGGTATTTTTTAAGATAAATGGTTTAGGCGCTAGAGTAGCTATAAGCAAGATATTTTAAAGGCATGCTTCTGAAACCCGTAGTTTTACAGAACTTACCAACTTGGACTTTTTAAATAGAACAGCCCAGTATATTTTTGTATTTGAAAAACCGTTTAGGATCTCTTCAATCATTTTATAACCAAATGTCATTTAAAAAATTTTTGCTCAAATTTAATTTTGCATCTCGACAGCTTTGGTCACTAAAAAGTGCCCTCTCTTTAACACCCTCGAGTATTGAAAAAATTAAATCCTAATATTGATTTAATTAATTTGGGTTTTATAAGCATTCGGGTATTTTGATACGGCGTTTTTGGGAATAAGTCGTTTTTTTCTAATGAAACCATTGCGGATAATTACGATTAGCAATAGAGAAAATCTATACCGACCGTTTGAAACTAAATTAATATTCAATAATCCTCATAAAAATAATAGAAAAATAATTTTTGTAAATAAATTAATGAAACCTGAGTTAGCGGTATGTTAGCGTTAACGGATAATAAACAAATAACACAAGCAAATGAAAAAAAAAGATCGTGCTCATCATAAACAAAGGTGCGGATTAATTAATTGAAACAACAGAAAGTTTAGACTTTGCCCTAATTTATTTGTGTGTATGTACAGGGTGTTCTACTATTTGAAAAATTAAACTAAAGTTCCATTTTCGTTAAAACAAGAAGTGGCGCAAGTATTTTCTCCAGAATGACTTAATTGTTCTTTACTCAACGTTTCTGAAATTTTCAGAACGACTCCTCATAAATAAGAGGTTAAAAAGTTAAGGTCTAGTCGTCTAGTGTCTAGTGATACCATGATACCAATGATACTTAATTGCTTCTAACGCGTTGGTGCTTTGTTCTGTTTTGTCTTCTCTTTATGTCTTTAAGACCAAACAGTTAGCCGCTCTTAATCTCTATGTCGCTATTTTGTGAGCACCAACGCAGTGACAGTCTGCGTTGATTCATCGATTGGACGATTGGCATTGTGGAATAGGTTAGTTACAGTTCCGCGCACTGCTGCCTTCCTAATACAGCGCGATTGTTAACTCTCGAAGTAATACAATACAACCAAAACTGTCGAATTAAAAATATATTTTCGGAACAGCTCTACCTCATTTTGTGGTAGTGTACCTTTTCCGATCGCTTCACGCGTAACTGTGAAGTCGGCGACAGTTTCTCCGTTTGCGAATTTGAGGTTTGAATTCTGATTTAAGTCGTACCTCGATATGGGTAAGTTCGAGTACGTACGCAATCTATACGCCACCCTTTTAGCCGCTATTCCCTGCTAGGCACCTTTGTTCCCTTTACCTAGATTTGCGGTTTTTAGGGATGCTCCATTAATTCCGGCGTCTTCTTCTAGGTGTAGACCAAGGAACGAGAGTCCCGAATAGTATTCATGATTAGCACCGGTAACGTAAGTTTAGGGAAACGGTCTTATTAATGGCCTCCATTTTAAGCGAGTCTACAATCTCTCGTTTAACAGAAAACGGCAACGGTCCTCGGATCCTCCCTAATTAGATCTTAATAACAACACAATTTGTTAATAGTCAATGAGTAAAGCTGTGCGTGCTTATTGTTTTGTGGTTTTATAAAAACCGCTTTTATTACGTACTTATCTATTTATAATTAGCGGTTTAAAACGTAACGGTTAAAGCGTAGTTAAGTGAGCGGCGATTACCATTACACTCGTGGTTTAGCTTTCGTTAACGATTATAGATGTTTTTTGGTATCATTTCAAATGGTAATTTTCGTACTAACACAGACTAAAATGCAAAACTTCCAAATTAAATTCTCTAATTCCGTTCGAGATGTGCCCAAGATGACGATATTTCGCGCATATCACAACGTATAACTGGCAGCAAATGAATAGCGACGTTTTATTAATATTCCAAGGTAAAAAAGAGATAAATTGTATCTTCTCCTCACCTCAAACGAATATATTTGACAAATAACTTGGGCGTCGTGCGAATGTTAAAATATTTTCTCGTCGTCCTTTTAATGCCACGCCACTACGATGAAGTCGATAAAAAACAAAATAAACTTCTTGTCAAAATGGAGCGTTAATATAAACAAATGAAAATGTTGTAGCAGTAGAAGATTTAATTTTCGTTCCGACGACACTGTTTTTGAAAACTCTTAAATCCGATTTAAAAATATCGTTTGGCGCTAAAAAGGGAATTTAATTTACAAAACTACGGAGAAATTCGTGAATTCCTTCCCCCATTCATTTCGTGCTTAAATGTAAATTAATAATCTTTTACTAACACGCCAATTTTGTTTATTTGGTATCTGAGGACGACACCGCAAGAAGAGCACCGTGGAAGATCCGAATGACGAACTCGTTTCTATTTAACCCTCATCTACGAATTACCAAATTTGATGTAAATCGATGTTTATTTTAGTAAAAGGCCGGTAATCTCTTAACCAAATTTCGTCTTTTCTAAAATAAACGTGGATGCCCCTTTCGAACATTCACACTCCTCGCACGCTCTATACCGATCGATTTTAAATTGAAGAAAAAAAATTTCTATTAATTTTGCATCTTTACATTAGCCCGTAAATTTTATTCCAAAACTAACGGGCTAAATTATACTTCGAGGTAGATAAATATAAATACTCCAAACACTTTAGTTTATGGGGAAGTTTAGGCTTTGCTCTCAGTTTAAATATTTAATAAGTCGGTATGGAGATTGAATTTATATTGCCTTACTTAGTTTCTACTTTCGTATAGATATGGGGGTGTTTTTTAGGCAGTATGTTACTGCCTACAAGAAGTGCAACTCGCGCGAAAGATATATTTGATAACGAAAGTGGTGGTGGCACACGCCAAAGTTTGGAAATGTTCGTTGAGGCTAAAAAAATATATAGAAGTTTTTTCCTTATCGTTCTCTTTATGTTATTTGGGGCGCGCTGTATCAGAATTTGAACTTTGATATCTAGTAAGAGTGATGAGTGCTGAGAAAATTGCTTATAGCTTATAGGTAACCTAAAAACTATGCACTTTTGAGAGAAGTACTTTTATTCAAAAATAAACTACCTAAAATGTCCTGCAATTTATCTTTGTGAAGTTTTTTCTTCAAAAGAACGATATAGGCAACAAACTGTTTTTCTTAGTTTCTCGCTTATAACTCGAAAACTACGCACTTTTGGGGAAAAGGGTTTCTATACAAAAACAAAGTATAGTAAATTTGCTGGAAATTATGTCTCTTAGGTCTCTTCCGTTAGACGAACGGTTTAGGCTAGGCGTCTCTTGGAAGTAGTCAAAATTTAAAAAAATCAACTTCAAAAATTAATTAAATCATTTTAATGGATAATATGTAATTAAGTAATTGCGCGTATGAGTAATTAATTTAAATAAATATTAATTAATTGAATTGTTTTGAATAAGGATGTAGGGAAAATAGAGAAAATCATGACAAATTAATGAGGGAGTTGTTCTTGGTTTAGGCGCTATACGTTCGATATACTTGCACTAAACTTCAAAGCGCTGTAGCGTCTAACCTAAGCCGTTGATCTGAAGTAAAAAAACATAAGAGACATAACTTGTTGAAAGTTGAGTATACTTTATTTTGGGTTTATCACTTTTCTTGAAGCGCGCGTAGTTTTCGAGTTATAAGCGAAAAACTAAAAAGAATTTTTGACTGATTTCGGAGTTTTTGTCAAATTTCAGCGCGCTGTAGCGTCTAAACCATTTATCCTAAGAAAAAATTTAAGGAATGTAATTTGAAAATTTGAAAATAATTTTATGCAAATTATTTTTGTATTCAAATACATTTCTTAAAAAGTGCGTAGTTTTAGAGTTATAAGCAAAATACTAAAAAACTGTTTTTGGCTGCTCTTGGAACTTTTGCCAAATTTCAAGGCGCTCTAGCGCCTAAACCATTTGTTGTAAAAAATATCTAAAGGATATAATTTGTAAGAAATTTGATGCAGTTTATTTTTTGTATTGTAATACTTTTATCAAAAAGTACGCATTTTTAGAGTTATAAGCGAAGAACTAAAAAAACAGTTTTTTGGCCGATTTTAGAATTTTGTAACAATTTGAAGCGCTCTAGCGCTAAAGCGTTTGTTGTAAGAAAAAATCTTACAGACATAATTTTTAACAACTTTTATGGAGTGTATTTTTGTATTGCTATCCTTTTCTCAAAAAGTGCGTGGTTTTAAAGGTAAAAGCGAGAAACTACAAAATAGGTTTTGGCTGATTTTGGATTTTTATCAAATTTTGTCACGCTCTAGCGCCTAAACTGTTTGTTAGAAATAAAAATCTAAAAACAAAAGTTATAGGAAATTTTAGGTAGTTTATTTTTAATTGCAATATTTTTTTCAAAAAATGCGCAGTTTTAGAGTTAGAAGTGAAAAACTAAAAAACAGTTTCTGACTGATTTTGGAACTTTTATCAAAATTTAACACGCTCTAGCGCCTAAACCGTTTATCTTAAAGAAACGTAAAAGAGATAATTTGTAAGAAATTTTATGCAGTTTATTTTTATATTGCTACACTTTTCCCCAAAAATGCGTAGTTTTCAAATTATAAGCGAAACTCTGTGAAATAAAAAAATGCCTTTTCTCAGAACACACTTTTACGAAGAGCTAAAGTTAAAATTCGGATTTAGTACCCCAAACATATAATCTTTCAACGAGCCGTTTTGGATGTAAAATTATTATTCATTTAGTACCTAACTTTTTGAGCGAATTTAATTTTGCAGCGGTGGGCAGTTGTGAGCACACAAATTTTGCACTCGTCCAGCGTATTAAAATAAATATCTTATCAAAACGTTTGTATTAATAAATTTGACTTGTTGAAACTTGAAACGCCATCGGCTGTTATCGTACAGGTGGTAGGATGATAAAATTTAGATGGAAATTAAAATATTTTTGAGCTATTTAGTACATTTTTAACTTCGGTGTGATCGAGTACGCGCGCGGGTGAGATTTTCGTGTTTTGTGCCTTTGGTGGTTTTGGAGAAAAAATTCTATTCGACCGTTTCAACAACTCTAAATGCCATACAAAAGACCATTAAAAGAAAGAAAATTTACATGGTAAGTCGATATACATTTGGGTAACATCAAATGGGAAAATTTGCGTTTTGAATTAATAAATTATTACCAAATGATTTTCGTCTTTTTATTACACCTGTAATATTATAAGTTTTGTGTCTGTTGGTGTTGGATATATAATAATCAGGGAGACTCGTTTGAGTTTATTTTTCTGATTTTTGTCAATTTTTATGTGAAATGAATTATTATCTTTGTGGAAGTTGTCTATAATATTACGTGTATTATTATTCATTGACAATATGAGTGCGACTAACTATTATAACGCAGTTAACGTTATTCATTATTGTTAGTCATTTTGGTTATAAGAGCGCTCAGTGTCATGGCTTATCGCTACGACTATTTTTAAGTTTATTTCATTCACAGATAGTTTTTCGAAGTGTGAAAATTATTAATTAATTATAATCGTTTTTGACGTTATTCTCTTGTTTTCCCCACGTTTAATTGTTAAAATTTTTATAATTTTTACCGGACAAAATAAAGTTCATATTTTCTGAAAATTTTAGGTTGCCATTATTCAACTGTTACGATTGCGCAAATAAAAGTAACTTGAAGGAACTTTAACGAGCCTTTAACTCTATGCAAAGTATTTTTAAGTAGCACCTTATATTTTCATTGAATAAAGCTCGTGGAAATTAAAAGAGTGGAGAAAAGCCGCTCGTTTAACAAATTCTATCTTAGCCAATTTTTATCGTACGGAAACAAAACTTGGATCAAATTAAAGAAAATCTTACGACCTCCTAAAATGGCCTGGTGAAATTTTTTAGGAAGCTATTATTTTTCACAATATGGGCCAAAGATTCATTTTGCCTCCACTTTCTCAGTTTAGGTCATCCGTCTTACACAACGGGAAACTGCTAACATGATAACTTATCACTTAACAGACTTACAAAGTAGGTTTTTAAACTTTACGGTGGTGAAGAAAATGTAAATTTTGTGTTTTACCCCCTCCCACCCTATCGGCCATAAGCCCTATAATTGTTTGCTATGAAAAAAGAAATCAAAATTCCAGGGCGAGTAAAATAGATTGACAAGACAAAAATTAGGTGTTAGCTGCGAGAAGCTAGCGAGAGTTCTGGGACTCGGGATCTCGGGAAAAGCAGGCTGGGCTCACAAACGTTCCGAGCGTTTTTCACAACAAAAGTCATTTTTGAAAATTTTTTTGTTGCCAATTGAAGAGAAACGTGCATTTTTAACTATTACGCCGTTTGCACAAATTCCAGAACTCTTTTCTCGGTTGATGGCAAACGATATTTAATTATTAGATATAGATATTTCTTAATTGCTTTTATTTCTTAATTAATCTAGAAACCTCAAAGCTCGTGAATCTCAATAACGATGTTGATATTTATAATTTTGTTGTCTCCGTGGACCCTCGCGGAACGGTAAAAATATGTCTTTTGTATTTGAAGAGTGAAGTAGTCGCTCGCGAATCTGAAGTACGTATTCTTATTTTTAATTAGCTCTCGTTTTTCAACATAACCTTAATTGAATTACGTAATTAGAAAATTGGTAAAAAGTTAAATAATAAAAATAAGACAAATTGCCTCATTTCTCTGTCAAAAAGTTCAAATTTCCAATTTATTTTCATTAGTTTCTTTCATTTTTGTCTTCTCTCTATGTACTAATTTCCTTCCTTTGAGCTAATACTGAAGCTCAGCGAATTTAAAGAAACTTTCTGAATAAGACACCATTACGTTCGCTCCTTTTTTCTCCCTTATTTTATATATAATTCGATCCCTTATTTATATTCCTTTCCTCGTCTTTATTTCTCGATCCAAATATTATTAAAATATAAATTTGTTTATTTCGCGACCCAAATCAAAAAGAAGGATTTAACAAAAGGAGAAATTGTTAAATTGAAAACCTATCTTATTGGCGTTATCAAAAGCGAGTCCTCTGGGAAGACCAGCAATAGAAGAAAATCTCGAGAGACCGTCCAAATCAGCACCTCATCTTTTCAACTATCGACAAGCTATCGTCAATTCCCCGGCGTCTCGCCGTTCGACAGCAACACTCGGAGTTAAAATGATTCCTTTCGACGTTAAAATAAAAGATTTTACCCCGAAATTAGTTTAATTAAAAACTTTGCGCTTACGAATCATCGATTATACGCTCTCGATTTTAGGTTTCCCATTTCAAAGTTTCCAAACACTTAACAACCTAACACTAGTACAGTTATCCAATTGATAACACTTGTAAATCCAAAATTAGAGTCAACGTGGGACGACCGCAACTTAAAACTTTGTATAACCGGGTCTTGTGCGACATATCTAAAATCCCATAATCCACATAAAGCATAAACAAGGTTTACAATAATGCAAATACCACCTCTGCGGTGTTATATAATAAAATGCACTCTGTGCACGCGAGAGCGCATCTAAAATGCACCGACTCGACTCGACGTTAGTCTCAGATTTAAACACTTTCCGTTGTAAAGTTGCTTGTCCGGTAGCTAATTTGAAAAGCCACGTCGCAACTCGACTTAACTGGAGCAATTATTAAATATTCGCAACTTTAACTTTACGTGGAACCTCGATATGTATAAGTAGATTTTATAACGGCGAAAGCACTATATCCCGTAATAACTAAAGGATCCGAAATAGAATTCTCAGGAGCATAGTTATATGCTACGACCGCAGAATTTGGTGATCCACTCGAGATGCCGAGAAATAGGGGAATTAGAGTCGGGGGAAATGGCTTATGGATAAGGAATAGTGGGGACACCCCAAGATAACCCTTCAGGTACCCTCTCGGAGACTGTAAAGAGGGCAAAATTATTATTGGAAATATATGATGCGAAGACGCCAAAAATATAAAATAGAATAAAGGAACATTTTTGATACGCCAATAAGACGTTACACACATTTCTTTTTCAACCCCTCTTTTCTTTACTTCGCAGTTAACGATAACTTATATATTTTACACAATATTTTGACACAATCTCCTTTTATATAAATATACCGAGTGTCGAGTGTTGAGTGTTTTTTTTGATCGCGTTACTGATAGCGAAATACATATAAATTACGACGATCATTAATAGTTAAGTCGGCTCCGAACCGCAGTTAAAGATAATGTCCCATTAGCTTAAGATTTTATAGGCCTAATAGGAATTGATCTTAAAATATCGTCACTTTAAATTCGCGCTCGCACCCAATTCGAAACAATGCGTGTACTACCTATTAACGGCAGTTTCAAAAATTTTGTTAAGTGTGTCACCCTAATATAAAAGTAGACTCGTTATTAGAGGGAACGTGTAATCTTAACACTAAATGTTGTTAAAAGTTTTGTAGGTCTAATCCATACCGCTCTTAAGATATTGACACTTTGAATCCACTTCTATCGATTCGTAACACCAATTGGAGACGTAATGCTTTGTCAATTTTTTAACATTTAAATTTCTTATAGCTTTGCGAACAAAAATTGTAAGAGGTTTTCTAAGCTTAACTCGAATCGTTCCTGAGATATTTGCACTTCTGGTAGGTGCTCGGATCGACACCATAAGTTTTTATTTAAACCACTTTTTTCCTATTTTTTTATACGCAACACCCTGTTTATTTTGACTATTTTGATTTTGTACAAGCTGCTGAACAAAAATTATTGAAGACTATATGGGTCTAACACAAACCATTCCCAAGATATTTGCACTTCAGGTCGGTGTTCGGATTGACTTCATGAACTTTTCTTTTAAACCACTTTTTTTCCTATTTTTGTATACGCAACACCCTGTTTATTTAGAGTATTTTGATTTTGTACAAACTGCTGAACAAAAATTATTGCAGACTATATGGGTCTAACACAAACCATTTCTAAGATATTTGCACTTCAGGTCGGTGCTCAGATTGAGATCACGAACATTTATTTAAACCACTTTTACCCTATTTTTGTATACGCAACACCCTGTTTATTTTGAGTATTTTGATTTTGTACAAGCTGCCGAACAAAAATTATTGAAGACTATATGGGTCTAACACAAGCCATTCCCAAGATATTAGCACTTTAGACCTACTTCAAGAGCTTTTTGGAATAACGATTTTCTTAAATTTCTGTATAAACCACCCCTTTTCTTTTAGAATATTTGGTTCAGTATAATTTTTAACATTTAATGGTCACGTAAATCTAATCCTAACCGTTTTTAAGGCATCGTCACTTTAGGCTTTATACCTCTATATTATTTGCATCCACTTCACGCCTATTCAAAAGAAACGTGTGTTTCTACAGTTTTCTAAACGCAACACCCCGTATATTTCAATTTGTAGTTTCTTTATTAACATTGAAACAAAAGTGGTCATTTGAGAATGCATACGTCCAATCCAAACCTCGTTTCAATGCGTGGCATTTTAGATTAATATTTGAAAATTCGTATTTTTGTAAAACTTCGGTGATTTATTTTTTTGCCCCGGGGTAAAAATATCGGTGGATTAATTAACTTGATATGAGATTACTGTTGATAGAGTTTTAATTGGTATAGGTGGTGAATGATGTAAAGACAGTTCTTCAAAGGTTAATATAATTTGGAGGAATAGTTTTTTTCACCCAACGATCACTATCGATGATCAAAGGCAATATTGCGTATCAAATAACCTATTGCGCCCACATCAAATAGGATCGCACATTTAATCTCTTGACAAATTAAGAATTTATCATGCAAACTAATTAAAATTTAATCGCAATTTGATTTTGTAAAATCGTCGTTACACTCTTTACTCTCGTTTTTATTAAAAGCTCGCGTTAAAAACGTAACGAAGTAAGAAACAATGAAAAGTTCGGAGTTTTCATTATTACTGGAGCTTTTAGATCAAACAGGTAACTGGTTGTGTATTGTGTACCTATGCACGATTTACTTTTAACTCGAGTCGAAATTAAACTTTTAGTACCTACTAATTTACGTTTACGAAAATGAAATTTGATTGTTTTTTGTTTTCTTAAAGAAAATTTGAAAATTTTGTTTCGATAAAAATACTTTAATTGGGCTCTGTCGAATTTCTGTTTGTTGTAGAAATCGTCTGAGATAAATTATTAAAGGCGAATTTAGTCTAACTGGATTTAAGGTTTGCCTAATTAATTGAATTCGGTGGTGCAATTCGAGGTCTTTAGGTAACTCATAAAACATTGTTAAGTGCTTACGATTTATTACGCGAAATCTCGACGTAATTTATTTATTTTAATAAACAACGGGTTGCAGTTTAAATTTTGGTTAGGACGACGAGTTGTCGTTTTTATCACCGCGACTGTTATAAATTGTACCAATTTTGTGGCTTTTGATGCACTAATCCCTCGTTATCTCGATAAATCGTCGACATCATTCCCTTCTGTCTGAATTATCTCAACAGGAAGAGACGTTAATATACGCCACTTTTCAGCAGATATTGGGTTGTCTGTTTATATAGTGCGCCCACGAGGAACTAACGCGTTTACCACATGGTACCGTGATGAATTACGTGCCGCTCTTCCTCTCGTCGCGTTTTCGCCCTTTTTCTTTCCTTAAAAAGTCACTTATTGCGTCAACAATGCAACTTTGTTTAGAAAAATAAAAGAAATTGCGCACTTACGTGGGATACGCGCCTTTTCAATCAGGAAGAGTCGAGAGTAAAAACAACACTCGTTAAATCTCTATACTTCGTTTCTCCTACTAATTAGGGTAATGCCTTTCGAGCCTTATTACTTCAAATCCTCTTTTTGAAAGCAACAAACAAATTATTTAAGTAGGTGGAAGATCACTAAATGCGAAACTAATTGGATTTTTGCAACGGGTTCGTTTTAAACGATGAAGACTTTCATATTGAGTTTTTTTCAAATAAGTACTCGCAGACAATTGAAATTATTCTAAATAGGTAAAGGAATCCAATAAATTACAAGAAAAGAATGGAACCTAAAACTTTTCCATTTAATTAAATTTGTGTTTCGAACACTAAAAATAAAAACTAACAAAAAAAGAGGAGAATAAGGAAGAAAAAGATTTTTCTAATCAATTTTGCTCTTTAACTTGAAGCAAAAATGGCTTCCTCCAATTTACATTTGTTATCGTTACCTGTTTTAAACAGAAACATTCTTGTGATAAAAATAAAAGTAAAACCATAAATTGTCGAGAGATAAAATCCTTTGTCCTAAAATGTATCTAGTATAGTACCTATCTAATTATTTTATTTAACATAACTAAATAGGGAAAGATCGTTCTAAATTAAATTATTATACAGAAAGGCCCGTGCTGACTTTCCGACTTAAAACGACGTACGATTAAAAAATAGTCACGTTGTCTAGTAAACGTTACCGCGACGTTTTAGTAACTTTATCTGGACGGATCACGCAACCCCCCTTACACGCGCGTATGACGGGTCTATCGTGAGTAACGTTGGCTTTCACCATCAAAAACGAAGCGAAAGGCTCGATTCGTGTCAAAACCTTTTGTGAAATTAGTTTAGGACTCGTATTCATTCTGCACCCCAAAGTTGATCCTCATACATCTCTAACTGATGGGGTAATTGGTCCCCCTATAAGCTCACCACAAACGCTTCTATTGGACTTAAAACCAAAACTACTTACTGTTCGAACTTCCGGGTTAGTACAACGCATTAAAATTAATTTCGACGTCTTTTTTTATAACGAAGCGGTTGTAGAAACGATCTCGAATTAACCAAACTTACTTCTAAGCCGTAAAGTTGGTAACAGCTGTAAATGAAGCTCGTGATTGATTTCTGATTTATAGCGCAATTTATAAAGGGAACTTTAAGAAAAGGTTTAAGGGTTAATAATGCACGACATTGTTAGTTATATCACGAGTATACACCTATACGCGCCAACACTATGCGTTCCGTAATAATAATTAATCGAAACAACCAAACAACAACAGTTCGTAAATTAATGAAAATATGGGGCGTGTGGAAAGTTTCGAGTTCTAAAGCAAACGTGACGTGTTGAATAAGGAATTTTTCTTCGAGAAAGGTTAAACAAGAAAAATGACTTCATAACGTAAGTGCATCAACGACAACGTACGAGGAGCGTTAAGTGGTGGAAGTCAACAGTAATTTTAAAATTACAAGAGCAATGGAGAAAATTGCAAAAAGGAAACTTTCAGTTGGAAATGCTTATTTATTTTCCTTTAATAAGATCTCGTGTGGTAAAAAAAGTCGCCTCTTTGAACTACGATAAAAGACGCGATTACAATTTCTATCGTTTAAGGTTCGGGTTACGTACATACAGTTTGAAAGTTAAGGACGATGCCACCGAGACTTAATTTAGAAGACAAAAGAAAAATCGATCGCGTCTTTTTTTCTTACGAGAGAAAATCGCATTACGGCCTAGAATTGATGATTGTAGACAGCAAGAGCACCTACCTACAGGCTATAACAGTATGTGATAATATTATGGCACTTCAACTAACAGAGCTCTTGTTAATTATGACGTCGCAAGGGACTTTGCTGAAAGATGCTCTAATTAATTTGCTGTAACCGAACACTATAGAATAGAAAGCGTTAATTAACTATGTGAGAGAATTTCATCTTTGTTGTTCTCGTCGAAGAAGGTGACGTCGAGCGCAATAATTTTTTTTCCGAAACTCATTGTCGGCTTAACTGATTTTCTGGATTAGTCTCGGGGATTAGGTTGCTAATTTTCTATTTTTTAGTTTTTTTATACTTTCGAAGTTAAAGCTAAGACAGCATAGTAGTCGAAATAGAATTTGAGTCGTGTCCATCTTAACATTTCTGTTTTTTGTTCGCTTTTGTAGTAAAACTTTAGCAAAAATTAGGCAGAAATTTTAATTAAATACCTCCGGAAAGTGCATGGCAATTTTTTTGGCGAATTATTGGGCGAAATTGCTTTAATTGGAACGGGAGAGACACGTAAATACAGACTTCTATGTCAAAATTTCAAATTTTCAGGAAATCGAAAGGATAGGTACCCTCTAAAGTCTAAAGGGGCTCACGACTCCCAAGTCTCTTATTTGGATTATTGGGCAAAATGATTTTAAACATGACGGAGAAGACGTTATTAATAATTTTTTGTTCCAACATTTTCAGGAAATTTTGAAAAGCGGTCCTTGAAAAGGGCTCACGGCAAGTTTCTGCTTGAGTTATTGAACCCAAATCACTTTAAATACGACGGGGAAGACGTTAGTAGACTTTACCACCTATTTCAAAATTTTTATTTTCAAACTTTTCAGAAAATTTTGAAAAGCGACTGCCTAATGGGGCATACAGCTAGTTTCTGTTTGTTTGTTTTGCGATGGGGCGAAATCATTTTAAATACAACGGGGAAGACGTTAATAGACTTGACCACCTATTTCAAAACTTTTATTTAGAAAATTTTGAAAAGTGACTGCTTAATAGGGTACACGGCTAGTTTTTGTTTGCTTGTTTTGCTATTGAGCGTAATTACTTTAAATAAAACGGGGAAGACATAAACGAACGTCACCACGTAATTAAAAATTTTTATTTAGAAAATTTTCAAGAAATTTTCAAAAGCGACGTTTGAAAGAGACTCGCGGCAAGTCTCTGTTTGAATTGCTGGCCCAAAACTACTAAAAATTTGACAAAAAATACGTTTTCCGACTTGGTCACCTTATTAAAATATTCATTTTCACAATTTTCATGCTCTTTTAACAATTTTTCAAAACCTACCCCTTCCCGAAATTTTAGAAAAAATATTTCAGAGGTATTGTATCGAAGCTTTGCTCAGTTAAGGCGCAGTTGCCTTGATCGTTCCTTCAATTAATTTAACTTTTCTATAAATATACAGGGTGGCGTTTTGTGCTTTTAAAAATCTTATTATGTGTGTAACTGAGCATCACATCAGAAAAAAAAAGAAAAAAGCCACAAATTCACTCTTTAGAATTGAATTCTGGCCTATTTACATGACAAATACACATTTCAGTTTTAATTGTACATAGTTAAAAGGGACAACACGAGGAAGATTATATCCACCTGTAATTAACTAAATTAAGCGCGCAGATAACGCCTAAACTTTGCTAATAGAGTAAGCCCAGCTCAAAGGGAAGATTTATTTGTTATTTAAACTTTTGCTTTAAATAACGTCACATGCACGTATAGGTACAAAACGAAATAATTTTTTTTTATTTACAAAAACGACAAGATGAAACGATTTTTATTTAGACGAAACAATCAAAACTAACAAAAGAGGAAAAAGGGAAAAAATATAACTGTCACGAGTGAAAATTCTGAAAAGCAGATGAAAAGAAAGACTTTCATTTTTCACTTACGAATTATTAAGATTGTGGGTTGTCGCGATTAAACTTTTTTTTTTTTGGAAATGTATTATTGCGATGCGTTAGAGAAAAAGTCTCCGGGAGTCGGATAGAGAAAAGGGTTTTAATTAAAATAAATTCGGCTATCACTTTTCCGTATCAGACAAAATATACAACAATATTAACAAAATTAAATTTAATACGACATTTTATTACATTTTCGAAATGAGTTGCAATTAAAACTCTTTTCAGAGCGCAAAAGCGTGTCTAATTTAAATATTAAACGGCTTTTACTCTAAATTACTTTGTCCTTGTACATAAAAAAAGGGTTTTCCATATTTGACTTGCTGCACGTATAATATTCCCTTTTATTAAATTCTACTTTGGAGGTTTAACGATAAAAAATCTTCAAAATTAATTTTACCCTTAATGTGTAGTTACGGTCACAATTTTAGACCTCAGATGTTACATTTTAATTTCGAAAAACATCCCCATTAACTTAATAACCTTCGGCGCGA
The DNA here is from genome assembly GCA_950108345.1 of Malthinus flaveolus. NCBI lineage: Eukaryota > Metazoa > Arthropoda > Insecta > Coleoptera > Cantharidae > Malthinus > Malthinus flaveolus. The sequence goes on along the minus strand of OX467288.1, from coordinate 28,919,282 downwards.
CTCCTCTCACCTAAATACTCTCGCTCACCTACCCGTTAGGAAGGAAATCTACAAATTTTAATTATTTTTTACGCGCGCGAAAGAGAGGCGAAAGAAAAGAGGGTGGTAAAGTTTTGACAAGTGTTGTAACACATTTATCGGTCGGTAACGAAAGGCAATAAATTTGAACGTAAATCGACCACCAAATCAACGCAAAATTTAGTTAATTCTAGAGTCGAGGACATAAATCAATTGAAAGTCAATGTGGAAGAACCGACAATCAATTACTAGCAACGCTCGGTTCTAAAACAATCCACAAACACTCGAATCCATTATAAAATGAAGCTCAGTAGTAGCGACAATGGACTCAGCGGGAGCAAAATGGCGGCAAGGTTATAAATGTAGTTTCGCATTATAATTGAAGCGTCGGTTCCGAACTCGCCGGGGCGTCGTTAAAACTTTTTGGATTATATATAAAGTGGGAATAATTTAATTTGTAAAATTTCTTTTTCATTTCGCCCTTTCTTTTAATCCGTCGCAATTGATTTGCCTTTCCGTTCTCTTAATAACTCGCAACAATTTCTTATTTCGTTACGAAGAACTGCCAAAATGTTTCGGGCACAAGAATTAATATTAAATGTCGATGAGCACCGTTGTCGAAGGCAACGAGAAGGTCCTGTTAGAGAAGATGAAACTTTGTTTTTATACAAAGTTTATCGAAATTTATTTTCGGCCTTTCTAAGCACCGGTGAAGTGGCAATGTCATCTTGCGTGGACGTATGGCATAAATATAGTGTGGGTGCGCCTTTAGGATGCCTTTACTGGCAATGCCCAATTCGCACAAATCAGCATTGAAAAATGTCCTTAGAGTTCGGTATTACCACGATGTGATGAGACACGATTTAGTCGCCGTTGATGAGCTAGAGAAGGTTAGATGTGAACTGGAGTCTGAAAACCCAATTATCGTCTGAAAGACTATAACATGAGACGCCTCAAACGTATGTTTCAAGTTAGCGTTGAATGATAGCACTAACGTGCTATGCTAAAGACAGTCGAGAGAATTAAATTGAAGTGACGCTCTATGACTCGATTTATTTTGAATTTTGGAAAATGACTAAGAAGTCGAATTAGTATTTTAATTATAAATTAATTTGGAAATAATTGTGACAAATGGCCAAATTAACAACACATAAATTGGGAAACATTTGAAATCTAACGTATAGTGTTTGCAAAACACACACACAAATTGCAAAATTCCGTATAATTGAGAATCCATTAACAAATCAATAAATGATGACGATGATACTAATTGTCGTTTGTTATATTTGTTCAATTCATTAAACTGATTGGAATTCCCATCCATTTATATTTATAAAATTATTTGTTTAAATTTTTAATTTACATTCAATTATAATTACCACGCAAGACTGAAGCTATTATTATTATTATTTTTATTAATGACATTTCGATTTCAATTAATTGTCCCGAGTTTTATGCAAAATTTTATCATTCAAAAGAATCTTCTCATCGAACCCTCGAAATTGATGATTTTGACTTATCCGAGTTAAAAAGTTTACTTTTTAACAGTTTTCAAGTTTATCAAAGAGCTCTTTTAAAATACATTGTATAAACGTTACGAGTTCGAAACTTATTTTTCCAAAAATTACTTCGGGTTGCCAACTTTTGTAACAACTGTTTACATTTTGTTTTTTTATCGAGAGATTACACACCTAATCGTTTTATATCGTCGTCTATTGAAAATGGAGCGATCAAAGTAGCCGTTGGAAGGTAATTGGTCACCTAAAATCAATTAGAGTGGGTTTAACTTCAGCAACGTGCAATTTCAGTTGCTCGGCTTTTGCAAGACATAAGTAGTTGAGTGTCATCCCGTCGGGATTGTTGTAAAGACGTAGTACAATGAAAATTATAGAGGAGCTGTTAGAGGTTTTTTATAAATTTCGATATAGATAGTTCAGAACATTGAAATTACCCGTAGTATTTGAAACAATTATTCCAAAAATCCAAATAATAATGCCGTGGGCCGCTGTTTGACGCCTTTTTTCAAAATTTTAGCAAGATTCTGAAAATTAAAATTTCGAAAAATCTAATGAAACTTGGTGCACGCCTTCTCCGTAGTATTAGAACCAATTCTGTCTGAAAATAAAAATTATAAATATCCGTGGGCCGCTGTTTGAGGTCGTTTTTTCAAAATTTCAGCAAAATTCTGAAAATTAAAATTTCGAATAATCTAATGAAACTCGGTGCACGCCTTCTCGGTAGTATTAGAACCAATTCTGTCTAAAAATAAAAATTATAAATATTCGTGGGCCGCCGTTTGAGAGCGTTTTTTCAAAATTTCAGCAAAATTCTGAAAATTAAAATTTTGAATAATCTGATGAAACTCGGTGCACGCCTTCTCCGTAGTATTAGAACCAATTCTGTCTAAAAATAAAACTTATAAATATTCGTGGGCCGCCGTTTGAGAGCGTTTTTTCAAAATTTCAGCAAAATTCTGAAAATTAAAATTTCGAATACTCTAATGAAACTCGGTGCACGCCTTCTCGGTAGTATTAGAACCAATTCTGTCTAAAAGTAAAAATTATAAATAGCTGTGGGCCGCTGTTTGACGCGGCCCACTGTCCGTTTGCTCGTTTACGTTTTGCTCGTAACTACGTAGTAGCTTCCCCAACGATTAAAAAAATTTATTGGAACTGTTGTGTACTTGTAATACATGGCGCATGGGCCTTTTTCCTGCTGTTAGGTAGTTCCAAAGTACACCTCCTCGAGAGAATTTTGACTCTTTCAAAACCGTTTAACTTAACGTCCTGACTGCTCAGAGTGCTCAGCTACTGAGAAGCAGCAATTTGTTCTAAAAGTTACGTAATTGAAGATGCGAACGTAGTGTAAATTCTCGACAAACTGTAATGGCCCTAATATTTCCACCTGTCTATGAAATCATAACGTAAATGTAAATGTCGTAAATATCTTGCCTAAACTAAGCGAGCATATATTACGAGAGTCGATTATTAGAGAAAACTGTGCAAGCAAATGGTATTTGTTTTTGCCATCACTTAAAAACTAAAGCCAAATTGAAACTAAGTGCAACTGACATATATTATATATTACATTTGTGGGGTTTCCTTAAGAGTTGCTTAAATATTTGCCGTATTTATTCCAGACATCTGAAGTGAAAAACAAATTTCTTGTATTTTTTTCCTCTCGAATTTCTTTCTCTTTTTTTTCTCTAAATTGTAGTACATTTTTATTCAAATTTCGCCCGCTTTAAAAAAAATAAATTAACGAAAAAGTTTAACTGAAAGAAATAAAAAGAGAATAAAGTGGAAAATTATTTTCTCGTGACTTTTCCATAGGTAATCGTTTGTAATGGACCATCGATGAATTCCCTCGGAGCAATCGGTTGGGGATCTGATGAGACGTAGAACTAAGTTTATTTTTAGTTATTTTCAGTTTTACTTGCTAACGTTTCGCCCTTACTAAAACGCTATTTTCTAAACTCATTTCAACTTTGTGACAATACAATTTTCTTATATCTTGTGTGTTTTTTTCTTCTTCCTCTTCTTCTATGTGCGAGATTCATTTTCAACTTTGTCACAATTACATCAGATCGCCTAATAACTTTTCACTTAGGGAAAATTAATTTGTTTTTTCTTAATTAACTTCGTTTTCTTGTTAAAGGAAAATTGTCTCGACTATCGTAACTAAATCGACCATCGCCTGCACATTTAAACGCGACATTTGGAAAGTATTTATTTCTTATTGGCGTAACAATGGAAGAACTGTTGTTTGTATCACTTTGTATACGTCACTTGTATGATGCAGGCGATATAAACTTTGATAGATCCAAGCAACTAAGAACTGTTCTATAATAGAGTTAGATAAACGAATTAGGTTCCCTTCGGATAAAAAACAATAAGCGACGAATTGCACAAACGTAAAAATTTTACAGCGAACTTTAAAATGAAATAGTAAAACTGCGATTGTATGGTTCTAAATAATTGGAAGCTTTGGGGCGGAAATTGTAAAACGAACTACATATCCAAAGATTATAACAATTTTACAAGTTTTAAAGTAAATATTCCATTAAAAATTTTTAAGTTATCCGCAATAAAAGAACAATATTAAAGCCGTTTAAACGCCAGTTGCCAATAAAGTGACATTTTTACGTTAACATTGATAGATTTGCTTTATACTTTATATTAATTATTTATTGGAAAAATTGTATAAAATAAATATTTTATTTCTGTAAATCTACAAAATATATTAATTTCAGTTTTAGAAATTTCTATTATTTTTATTCTGGAAGCCCCTAAGAAATTAATAACGTAGTTCACACCGTTGCACATATGTAATCTGAGTTGCATAACGTGTAGGGGCAATAAATATGGTTAATTTAAGTTTAGTTTTAAACTCGCGCCCTATTATTAAATTACTATTTGGCTATTAGGTATTAATCTAATTTTTTTTAAACTTATCTACGCGTTATTTTTGCTTTCAAATTTTGTAATTTTAACTAAAACCTGTTTTGTCTCTCGAGCAGGTAGATTTTACTTTTTTTTCAATTTTAATAAGCATAGGTAAGTAACTGTAAAATAAAAAGCAGATCGTATTATATTTATAAGGTAAATATAGTCTCGAAGCGCCACAGTAGATGGATATATCCGAAAGGCCAGCTGCAGATTATTTTATTTTTGGATTGCATGACTGAACGACAGTTGGTGAATTGAGCTTAAAATGATGCATCTATGCCTTTCTGGGAAAAGGTTCCAAAAGGCATTATCTTCTAAACCCTTCATTCTTTTACTAAAAAAGGAGGTCGGGGTACGCGTATTATTCGAATTTTACCTGCTTTTACTCGGAGTTGCTTAATTTAACATTTATTTTTTTCCGATTCCGCAACACCTTTTGTTAAAATTTTAACGGACAAAACTTGCAAATTGAATTTTTCCATCGCGAAATCGTCCATTTTGCGAACAATTATTCCAGATTCGAAATTCTAAACAGGAATTTAGTGATTGCGATTGAAAAATTGAAGATAAAAAGTTTTGAAAGCGGCGTTTGGTTTAAAATGTTTAAAAGACGCCAAATCAAAACGACGGCGTTAAAATCGGCTTTTCAGTTTCGGTAAGAACATATATAGAGAAAGAACAACCTTCATTTCTTAAAAAGATGTCACCTTTCGTGAACCTGAAAAGCGACGTACAAGCGACGAGTCGAAAATGCTTTCTAAGCGCTGTTTGATGACATTATGATGTCCTTTGTCACGGCTCTGTCAAGGCAAAAATATATTTACGAATTGTCTTTTGATATAATATTATATATTATATAAAAGAGATATAACTGCCATTTCGAAGTGTATTGCATTCGAAAAATTAGATTTATTTTGACGTCTATAGAATTCGAGTTAGCGTGAGTGAAATTCGATAAATAGCTACTCCGGTGGTTGAATTCCATTTCTAAAAATGAGCAATAAAGTTATATCTAGAAATTTTTACTTTTTTGCTCGTAATTTATCAAGTATCGTTTCGTTTGCCTCCCCTTATTTACAAAGACCAAGGGGAATTGAGGAATTGTAGGGTGTAGGGGTTCTTATATGCACTCAAAAGTTTTCCAAATACGAACACGTCGTTCCGCGTAATTGAAAAGTAATCGTTTGTTTTGTATTTAGCCGATTTTCTGATAACTAAGAGACCTCCCATCATAACCTGACGGCTTAACGATCTCTCGTGGGCGTGGGCGTTCGTTAAAAATAATTTTGAGTTGCCATCCAACCTTTTTCCGCCGTAACTAGCGTTGCAAACCATTCCGAAAGTTCAGTGACGACACATCGCTTCTATTTTAATTTGAATTTCCATCATCTCTTTTGTGTTTCAGTTTCACACAAAGGGTATTTCGTAAAGATTCCGTCTATCTGCTATCTAGAGTCTTAATACGTCTTCAATTTTCTAAAATAAAACTTACAACCACCACTTACGATATCACGTAACATCTTACACGGATTACAATAATAACAAAAAGACTCGAATGCTTGTAAAGCAAACGAACCTAAACCAGGTCAACCCCTTGTTGTCGGTATGTCGAGATTAAAAAGCTTAGAAATACGAACTCTTTTCCATCTCGTTCTTTTTGAAATAGTTTCGTGCGTGCGAGAGAAGTTCCTCGCATAAAAGGGTGGTACTATACACGCAGGATGCGATATAATTGCGTTGCCTAAATCTAAATGGTGCATCGTAAAAAATTAATAAAAAGACAGACTTGTCCTCGCTCGAGAAATTTGATCTTTATAAAACTCGTTGCTTTTGTTCACACACCGTTCGTTTTGCGAGCAAAACTTTGGTCTTTTTGCCTCACAGGGTGACACTGGGATTTTTTTTCTTTTTGCACATGTGGAGGACCGTATAATCCTTGGACGAAAACCCGTATCGATATTTAGTAGCGTTTTGTGTGTTGAAGATAAATGCAAATTGAATTATGTCACGGGGCGAAGAAAGCTCCCCATTCAAACCGCCTCATTGTCGTTATATTTAATATTTGTCGTATTTGTTTAGATCCAAAGCTTTTATTTGAAATTTAAATTTCATCCTTGACCCGCACTTTTATTATTTTCTAATGATTGTTACGAGTATAATAATCGTCGTAAAAAGTCTTCCAGCTGCCCTTAAGATTGACTACCAGGAGCGCACTTGAACGTCGGTCAAATGGCCGATATATTAAGTGAGGAGCAAATGGCCGTTAACTCTATGAGCAAATGGCCTCCCGCCGTACCACATTGTACCTCTTTGCTTTGCAATACCATAGCCTCGTTCGGCAAAAAAGTGTCTTTAAGAAGCGGAAACAATAGTTTCTACGAAATTTCTTCAAGATCAGTGGCTTATAATTTATAACTCCAATCCACCCCTGTCTACAACGGAAGATTGCATCAGAATACTTGTTATTCATTTATGTATTTTGTAATATTTTGATATATCTCAATTTTGATAGGGAGTATCGACTCGATTTATTTTCTTTGGTTCCCTCCTATAATAATCGACATTTTTTGTTTTACTTCGTTTTCGGTCGCTCGCTCTTCTTACTACCGCCACTAAATCAATTTTACGTTTTTCTGATTGAGGAACTAAATTGAATATTTGCGAACTAATTGACACAAAAACGATTTGTTTTCATTTTCCTCTCCTGCTTTTGAAATAGAAATATATTTTCGATTAGCAAATTCGATTTTCGTTCGCTCGTTGCCGATTATAAAAATAGAAAAAATATTAAAATCATTTGTTGGAGCGGCGAACTCGAAATTATTTTTTGAATAAACGGCGATTTTTCGATGAATTTGCGACCTAGTGAAAAGCGACGAACCTTACAACATTGAATTACGAACGGAGGATGCTCTTCTGCTATTGTTGGTGTTCAGCCGGTAAGTTGACTCGTCGGTCGCTAAATCACCCACATAATTACTAACACACCCATACATAATTGCGCGTCTGACTCATACCTCATATAGTATCTTATTTTAACGGAAATATTACAGTATCTGTATTAATTGTATGCAAAAAAGGTTCAGCATAATATCGGTAAAATGACCGTTTCTATTATCATTTGTTGTTTTAGTGGTACAACTAACAATGAAAACTGAACTTTTGAATGAGAATGAGACTGAATGAAGAAGCTTTTTAACATGAGCAATGAGCAAACGAGCATACCTAACCTCCCTACCGGCGCCGTAAGGTTTCCTCAAGTCATAAAATAAAAGAAATGGCGCCTGAGAAAAGAAATTTCGTATTTCTTAGTTTTCTCACACCATTCCAGTTTTTTGGAAACTTCTTGCCTTTATCTTAGATTAAAAAGCATTGTAGGTATTACTCGCAGTAGCTACTAGTATTCTCCACACTTTAAAAATGTGAATTGACCAAATCACCCTTGAAAATCAGTTTTTATTATTACGATCTCGCGAAAATTTTGAATTTAGTATCAAAACAGTTGCGATTGGTAATTATTCCCAAAAGCTAATCAGTTCGTTAAAAGCCTGAGAGACATAACTTATAGAAAATTTTATTTACTTTATTTTTGTATAGAACCACTTTTCTACAGAAGTGCGTAGTTTTGGAGTTATAAGCGAAAAACTAGAAAAAAACATTTTTTTGACGATCTTTGAATTTTAGTCATAATTTTAACGCGCGCTAGCGCCTAAGCCGCGCGTCAGCCGAAAAAAGCCTAAAATACATAATTTGTGGGAAATTGCATTTAGTTTATTTTGGTATGAAACCACTTTTCTCAAAAATACGTGAATTTTAAGTTATAAGCGAACTTCGTCTTTTGGGGGTCTCTCACTGCTCACTAAATGTTTTATGAAGTAGAGGACTATCATGGTCATGATCTAATTGGGCCTTTGGTAGTCTCAAAAATATTCGTATGTATAATGACCTATTATAAGGTGCACTGCACTTTTCGGAACCTTTCAGAATTAATAAACCTCCCTTAAAGGCACATGCTTTTCCTGCCCTCTAATTCTCACCCCCTTTGACAGTTTTAACAGTTTCCACTTCGTTTATCTATTTTTCGTTGTTTTTTATAGTTATAGAGTTTGAAGGCACCACTTCCTGTCTTCTCTAGTCTTTTAGGTGTCATTTCACACCCAAAAGTCCTTTACAAAGAATTGTATCATGTTTCTTGTCTATAGCATTGCGAGAGAGTTTCATTGTCTCCTGAATCACGACTTGTGGGACTTTATCTCAAAAAACTTCATGCGTGTATGCTCTATTCTGTATAGTTTTTTGCACTTCTTGGGACTCTCCTCCCTTCAAAGCATATGCTTTTCCTGCTCTCCTATTCTTATCATTTCTGACAGTTTTGATAGTTTCCACCCCTTTGTCTAGTGTTCGTGGTTCTTTGCAGGCCAAAAATATTTTTTGTAGGACTGACTCGTTTCTTTCTTATGTATAGGTGCATCGTGAGAGAGTCTCGGAGTGTCTAGGAATCCAGTTCTGTGGGACTTTTTCAGAGTCATGGAGCTTCATGCACATATTGACTTATTATGCATAGTTTGTTACCTCTAGAAGTTCTCGAAACTCTTATGAATCCAAATGTTACCCTTCAAAGCATAATTTTGACAATTTCGACACTTCACTTAAATTGTTGAATATTGCAACTCAAAGCCTCCGTCAGGAGCCAATACGTATGTCAGCTAGCTTGGCATCGCTTGCGTATAATTTTATCCCCATTATACGAGATGGCTTTTCAGAAATTTGCAGAAATTTCTTTATGTGTGCAGCGCTCGTATCGTATATTTAGCTCGTGTACATCGCATAACGTCACGCCCCCGGTTACGAGCGACTATAAAGAATTTTCAACCCCATTAAAAGTCGACTTTATTATTTAAAAAAATAAAATAAATATGAGTCGCCCTAAATTTGGTTTTTATTTTAATTTTATGCTTATTTTACTTGAAAACAAAATCGTCGAGCATTAAAATCTCCAACCGTAATAATAAAAACAAATCAACTCGATATCCTTTTTATTCAAATACGTACGGAGTACCTACAAATGATAGTTAAAAATTTAAAGCTTTCGTAATCAAATTGATGTGTATAGTGGGTTGTATAAACAATTTATTTTAAGAGGGTGTAATTTTGCAAAACGCTAAAGTGTAAGGGTACATAAAATGGGAACCCTTAAAAAATATCCAATTAGTTTTAAATTAAGAAAATGTTTATTTAATTATTGGAAATTTATTTTTCGCTCGTAAAATTTTATATAAGAAGTCGCCATCGAATCGATGAGTCCATGAGCCGTTTAAATAGACTTTGAGCCAATTGGAATTAGCGATCATAGTTGGTGATGTTCCCGAATTTGTTGTTCTCACACAGCGGAACTGGGTTGGGCAAATTTGTAATTGAAAGGGCTAGCCGAAGTAACCTTCGCGTATACTTATTATGTGCTACCTAAAAAACCCAACCTTATAAAAGAATTTCACGTGTGTTATTGTACTTGTGCGACTATTTTCCTTTATTGTAAGGGTTGAAATAACAACAATGGTCAAATTTATACACCAAATAAAAGAGGACGAGTTCGTGATACAAAAAACTTGGAAATTCATTGTAGATCTATCAAAACGTCATGTTATCTGAGTGTAAGAAAATATGTCTAGTTGTAGCCTTCTTAGTGGTCCTGGTCCTAAGTAGTTGAGCACCCAAGCCACTCGCTTAACTCGAGGAAAAGTCGAAATTAAAACTGGTCTGCTACTTAGGTCTCCCTAAACACTTTTTTTTGTAAATTAGTAATTATTTTTCCGTTTCAAGTGAGTAAACTTTCTTTCTCGATGTAACCGCAGTGAGTAAGTCGTACTTTTGACGCCATCCCCGGTAAAATTAGAAACTACAAAATTTAAATTATTTGATTCTCGCCTGATGGATTATTAATATAAGAGTTTCGAATTTAATTTTCTTTAAATATTAAGTGGCGATTTGAAAATCAGGAAGTGTAGTAGTAACATCATCTCATAAATAACGTACCTATTGAAAATAATTTTTCATTTATGCATTATACGATTATGTAAAATTATTTTTCAAAGGATATTGACTGCCATATATTTTACATTTAATTTTCGTTAATGCAAAACGTATAGACATGAGGTCTTTGAATAAATGCACCCTCTTTGAATTTGATTTGCAATAAGAAAAGCGCAAGCTCTCTCTATACGTATAATATACCGTATATACCACTAACAAACTCAAAAACGTTTTTTTGTTTGCATTTACCTGTCTGATTTATTAGTTGCCGACTAATAAATTTGTTTTATTTCGAGTGGAACGAATCGAAATCGATCAAAACATAATACTCTCGTTTCTAATACCGTTATTGGTTATTAGGAGAGTTAACCCATCTAATAACTATCCGTTAGGTTTTTTGTTCGTTTTTTAAAATAGACGGCAATCATCGAGACTCGACCATTTAAAAATTACAGTTTAATTTTCGCTATTAAATTAACAATCGATCAAAATTGTAGGACGTCGACGAGGGTACTCTCTTTCGACGTTCGTTAACTGAACGCGAAATTAACAACGCGAGGGCACGAAAGTTTGCCGATGGAATTAATTGATTTTGGTCTTTTAATGAAAATATTTGATTTTGTTGCCCTTGCAGCTTTACAGGAAGAGAATAGGAGTTTCGTTTTTTTGACCCCAGTTTTTCCTAGTGCTCGTTTTAAAAGCGAATATTAAATTGTGGTTTGATAGATTGATTTGTTGAGGGTATATTGGTGTGTTAACCCTCTGCACTGAGGCCTATTGGACCTACTGTGCGTCCTCACATTTCAAGTTGTCAATTTTCAACAGAATTTTTGTTTAAAAGGGTCAGCTTGCTAGCCTACGGAACTCAAGCCTTCTACAAGCACGTAATTCGCATCCCAATGATGAGGAAAGTCGTTTTTCACTCTTTACAATAAACTGCACCCTCTTTTAAATCGTACCTCAGTGAGGTCAGTGGTTCTGGTGGGTCATGAGTGGTTCAGAGAATTGATATTAGAGATTTTGCTCTCGGATTTCCTTTCTAGCGCCACTGTACGTTAATGGTATAGTACTGAATGATTATTTATCAACAGCATAATGTTGGAACCTTCATAAATCGTTCCAAAATTTTTCTGTTCGCTTTCAATGCAGCAAATGTTCCCAGTGACGCACCGTTGTGTGTTTTTCCAGCGATGCAATTGTTTAATATCTGGATTCATTGCCGTACATTTCTTCTCAAATTCCGCACACTGTATACGTACACTGTATTTGACCATCTACATGCCAGTTTAAGTTTTCGTTTGGATCTGGTGGCGCTCCAGTGCTATTGTTAGTCTGGGGGTCCCAAATAAGCACTCCAGTGAGACACATTCGATTTTTTAATGTTTCCCACAGCAGATATTGAAAGTGTTTCTCACGTGCATCGATACTCAATATATACTACCCGATCGCTCTCTTCAGATAATCGAGGACTTTGTGAAGGTTGTCCAGGAGTTGTTCAAAGAAGTACCGACCACGATTCGATCCATCTAAGGACGAATCCTTTTATAGGTCAATTTAGTACCACGTCTGTTGCAGTACACTTAATATCATTAAATCTATTTTTGTTTGTGAACCCACAGCGGTCGTGACTTATGAAAGACGAGAAGTTCAATATTAGAAAGAACGTAAGGCATCGTCTACCCCAAGAGATACCTACTCAAGAAGGCACTTACAGAGCCTCAGAAATGAGAATCAGATTTCTTAGGATTGCCAGCTCCGTCTCATTATTGAATTTAAGAGCAACAAAATTTCCCAATCAATGCGACGCCCAATTTATCGCATGAAAATTGTACGGAACGCTTTACATCATCTATAGCCAACTTATCAAAAGCTTTTATATTGGTATACGGCACTCACTATAAATTTTGATTTTACTTCTTATAAGTATAATTTATAGTGCACAAAAAGGACTAGTAGGAACATAAGAAACAATTGGTATATACTTCCAAATTCTGCTAGAAATCGTAGATCGAAGTTTACATCGCGTATTTGGACCGTACTGTGTCTCTCCCGGATATAGTTATGGAAGCAGGGCCCTGGCAGTAATTTTACCTTTTATAAAAATTAGAGAGGATAACAAGGGCTAATAGGAGTAAAAGTAATTTTTTTGAGTCTTCTTTCTTTTCCCTTTGGGCATCGTTTGTATGTTTTAATAATTTTTCCTTGTGTATTAGCATTTCGATTTAGGTCTTTGGCCAGAAAATTAAGTTTTGAAAGTAATGTTTTCGATTCCGAACCTAGTTTTGTGTGTAGTAATTATTAAGAGTGAAGTAATAACACCCCCTAACCTCAAAGCAGGAGTGCTTTGATTCGCTACGTATAGAATTGAAAAATATACAAAAAATCGTCCCCATCAAGTGCTTCATTTTATGTTCTTTTAGTTAAAAGTCCTAGAGGGCTATTGAGCGAGTTTAGGATTACGTAGCCACTGAGATATTGCTCCAATTGCAATTATTTTGACGATTGCATAATAAAAATAATTTCTTTCCGATTATTATCATAGCTTCTACCGTTTAAATATGTATATAAAACACTTTCTCCTAAGATATCAATAACTTTCTTGATTCGATTAACGTTACATATTATTCGAGTTTGGAACTTGCAACTGTTCTACAGAACTTCCGGAACACTTAATCTAACTTTAAAGCACCTAAGGCAATTACACAATATTATGCGTGTTGTCAAAAAAAAGTTGACTGTATTAATAATTATTATTAATTCAAATTTATGTTAATTTACAGTTAAGACTCGGAACGATCCTCTTGTAAAGGAAATATTTTTTTAAATTAGCAAAATCGATTGTTTGTAATTGAAGGGTATATAAAGGAGCTGCGAGGATAGAGAGAGCTAGAGAGGGCGTCATAATTTTTATTATGGGGTTTATAGAAGAAAATTGAGTTTCGACTCTTACATAAAACTTTACGATCGACACAAATACAATAGTTCAATAAAATTATAATAGAGAAATTTTATATCACTTTTTATGATTTAAAAATACGGCCTTTGAGTGTAAGAAAGATGCGGGAGAGAGAGAGAAAATAATTGGGAACTCTTTGGGTGCATTGAAAATTTATTTTCTTACGACAAACGGGGCTCGATATATCGAACAAAATATGTCTTTTTACTTTCTAATTTTTCAGGTCGTCTCTGCTACGGGGCCTGTCAATCAACTTGTTTCCTGATGGCCTTCTGCAGACTTTTCTATTTTTCTGGTAATTTCTTTGCCTATTCTTCTACAAGTCGGTGATTTTATATGAAGTTCGTACGTCATTACTCAGGTGTGTCTGTGTTAGCCTTCTGAAGCTCAGCCTGTCTCTCTGTTTCTTCGTTTTCTAGTCTATGGGCACTCCTTCTGCCTTTTTTAGATGCATTTCTCTGTCTTTTTGACATTTCTTACTCGCCCAATCTGAATCGCGAGTTGTATATCTGTTTTTCTGTCCTTCTACAGTCGTGTCTTCCCGTCGATATCTGTGCGCAATTTAAAAATAATGTTGAAAGTCCCGCGACAACACATCGTCGCTTCTTTAAAATTAAAATCATTTAAACGTTACGAGAATTCAGCTGCAAGAGAAGAAATTTAATTTGATCGTAATTTGTAACTTGGAGACAATTCCCAGGTGTACGTATCAACTACTACCGAACTGTTTACTTTCCTGCAATAGTTTACACGACGAAACCGTTAGTTTACCATTTTGGATTTGGATAAATATGTAACTCGCTCTTTACACATCTTCGTTGAATACAAACTTTCAGTTATCGACTAACTTTTAAAAATCTTTGCCTTAATTAAACCGATTCTCGTATAAAAATAACGATAAATTTTAAATAATAAACATAATGGTATTATTAGCGGTAAATTAATTCCTATTGAAATTCTCATCTGGGAAAGTAGAAATAACGGTTCGATTTAGCTGTACTAACAATATCCATAAATTTTATTCCGTGGCATAAAGCGAAGTTGGGTTTTACTTTCAATTGTTGTAAATTGTTTTAATAGATAGACCATGTTGGTTTCTTTGTATGCGGTGTATGTGTACCTTGTTTCGTTTTGTGTTGTGCTCTTTAACTAATCGAACTGTTAAGTAAATTAAATCGATTTTTTAATGCCGAACTGTGCCAAATAAATGTATACTTTACTTCTCTTACATAAGCAACTCTTGATGGTATTTAAAATTTCCATTAATTTAATTTTTTTATTACCGAGAACTATAATTACACACATTTTGTTACTTTCGCTACAGTAATGAGTCTTATTATAAAATACCGGGTGTAGTCAAGTTTTTGTACCACTTCTGGTTTTACCAAAAATAACACTATATTCTTATAGATTTTTCCCAAACTATCATAATATACGATAAGTACTCGACAAACTTGGGCAGCTTTTCACCAATTGAAAACTCCAAATTTTTACTTCTTTGTTAATACCCCTAAAATGTTACATTTTTAAGTTAAAAGTCAAGAGGGGTAAATTAAAGCGGAGAAAATTTCCTAAAATTGAGTTTATTTGTCTATTTTTTACGATCAGTGGAAATGAAAACAGAGCCGACAGCTTAATCTCAAAACAACAAAGCAAAAACAAGTTTTGAATTTTTCTAACTTTTCCGCATTATTTAAATATTTCTGTAATTTGACACTTAAAAGGTTGGGTAGAGGGGGGGGGGGGGTTCAACAAGCTTTCATCTTTGTAGGAAATATTGTTACGTAAAACTTTTTATTTTTCAGTAAAAAAAGAAAGTAGTATAGAGGGAGGAAATAAATGTGGAGAGCCTCACTTTGAAAAATTCTAGTTCGGCCAATATTTATCGTAAAGTAGTATAGAAGAGGACAAATAAAAGAAAATTGTATTTGCTTAAAAAAGTATCCGATAACATTTTTCGGTAAAATGGCCATTTTTGAAAATACTGCCCATTAATTCACTTCGGTTTTCACCAGCGTACAACGCCGCTTGGAATGGCAATGATTTTCTTATTAAAAAAGTTGATATTTCAAAACGCCTTACGTGTGTACAATCGCACTTTATTTCATTTATTTCATTTCGTTACAAATTTACTAATTCAAGTATTAAAATTTACTAGCAGACTCGAGAACGAGACTTGCCATCGATTAAGGAATTATTTTTATAATTGCCACCCGGGCTTTCTAAAAGTAAAATTAAGAGGACGAAACTTCCCTACTCTAACTCGGTCTCAAAATCAACTAAAGCGGGCGCGTTGAAAAGAAATCCTTTTTATTAAGGATTAGTTTATTTAATACAAAGCCATACTTAATAGAATTAGGTCTGGACGGTCTGGAAAGGATGTGTATGTGTGTAAGGCAACATAACAAGATCTAGACAGTTGGTGTTTTATTTACTCGTATTACACATGAAAAAATAAACTAGAGGGAGAAAATATTAAAACTAAATACAACCCAAACGTTAATATACACGGTTAAGCGAAATAATTGATTGGTATTGTGTAATATGAGCCTCGTACAGTCAATAGGTGTACTAGTTAGTAGGCCTCCTCGATACTCTCTACGGTAGGGGGTAGGGGTGGCCTATATTTTTTTAAACTTTTTGAAAGAATATTATATCGATCTCCGAATTATCTATGTATCGAATTATGGCAACATACTCCAAAAATTTAATCTAAATAGAAGGGGTCATTACTTTAGTATTTTTAGAGGACGAGCGCCTATCTGTAAAAACTGAACGGGTAGTCGTTAGGAAAAATATTTTACAATCCCAAAAGAATAATCGTTAGTAGCCATCTTATAGAAATAAGTGCTTATTAGACACTACTGTTGAAAACTAGAGCTGGGGCTAGGCCAGATTTTTCGCCGGAGAGACAAAAACTCATTGAAAAGCATCAAAACTGTCCTATATAGCAAATTCGATCCCCTAATCTGTATATCGGATCGTAAATAGTAGCGAATTGTAACAAAACGTTTAAATATTTCAATGGAAAAATAAAATTATTACGTTTATACGCTTTATAAACATCAACAATTGATCTAATCGAATCTTTATGTATAGCTTATGGAACGGAGTGGCAATTGCATCAAATTAGGTATAGATTAAGCGGAAGCGAACAATTTTATTATTACGAAATTATAACAATTAAACATTCGTTACAATAATCCCAGATAGTATAGCTACACATTAACTTTAAATATTCTTGTTGGACGTTTTTAAAAACGCTCATTATAAATTTTTGTAACGCGTCGTTTTGTTGCTTCGAATTATTTAAGGGTTAATTTCAATTTGCTTAGTAAATTGAATTGTAAATTTTTTAAAATTTGCGAATTATTATTTAAACCTTTTAAATTAGTTTTTTGAGTCACTTTAGTACTCTAATTAAAAGGGTTTAATTCGCTGGTGTGTGTTTTTAAAACGTTATCACAAATAGAATTTTAGTTAAATGAAATTTACAGGGTGTCCCAAATTTAATTCTCGCGATTTGAAGTACAGAAACTTAACGAGACGTTCTTCTAGAGTTAAATTAGCGAAAAGTTAGTTCGGGGTAGGTTACGTTAATTCGCAGTCTATTTCAGGAACTGCCTCGACCTCAACCACATTTTGGCTTCAGCTGTTCTAAATAGTAACCAACCAATTTACCGTATGGTGATTCGTTTTTTTTAATGTCACTTTTAAGTCTCTCCATCAAATGATCGCTTCTATTGTGTCAGAAATGACCTCTCCGCTGCACGATTATTCGTTACCAATGTCACTCTTTAGCCTCCGTACCAAATGTGTCAGTATTCGTTACCAACGTCACTTTTTGATCTCTCCATCAAGTTATCTTATCGAGTAATCTCTCTCTTTAGTCTGTATTAGGTCGAAAGGGTAACAGATCTATTAAGATCTGTGTAGAGCAGATGTCTTTTATAAAGGAATAGACACGCCATATACTGCCACCGTGAAAATCTTTTTTGAGACACCAGGTGACCTCCCGTTATAGTTCAACTTTGCTGGGCTTAACATACAAAAGTTCTACGCACTATAAGTGTTCGGGACGACCCTGTACATCTATCTACGGCAAAGAATATTCGCATAACATATTTTAAACAGATGCTTAGCTTTTGAGGCATTTGAGACAGTCTGTTTTGGGTTCTGCTTTCCAGAGCAAATTGATATACTGAAGGCTCGTTCGAACTGCCTTCTTCGGGGAGACAAGAGTGCGGACAAACCCATACGACGTCCAAAACGGTGAAAAGGCCGGCTGGTTTAAGTGTAAGGGGCGTTTCTAAACCAAAAACATTCTCCTCATGACTTAAACGCCGTTTCTGTAGAGTCGCACTCCATCATTGAAGAGTCACCTCCACGACTTTAGTAGGTTTTCACTAGACTAGTGTTTTTAAGTGTTTTTACATCTTTTTTATCGTGGGGTGCTTTACGAATTTATCAAAAATCTCCAGATTTTGAGACTTTCAATGAGACAGTTATTTACGCAAAAGCTAGTTATTTTATCTTTTGTGGGTATTGATGCTAAATGCCATTGAAATGTTGGAAATTCATACCAACTCGAGTGTTTACTTACTTAAAATTACGTGGAATAGCAATATATGGATTTCCTAAACAATAGATATCCAGACATAGACAGGTATTCAAACACGTATCTGAATAGAAATTTAATAACCGAAATTTGCATTTCATCTGCAACCCAAATAGTAAATAGAGACTCGTATATACTCGTCTTGTAAAAAGTAACAGTTACTTTAATTAAATAAAATTAGTGGAGTTATAAATAAATTAATTAGTAAACGTATAATTACTCATGGTAAATCTTAAGATATTTTAATAACGAGTCATCTCGTAACCTTCTCGATACAGATCATCAAACTAACGTTATTCCGTTTTAGATAAAAGTGCAACGAAAAGTCGTCTTTATACAACTTTCTCGTGTGGTCATGAAGTCGATAGAAGTAAAATGGGGAACTAAACTTATATCGACTATAAGTTCGTCTAATTTCAAAACGCGGAGCACTTAGAAATAAGTTGCAATTTTCGATGGAAATGTCCAAGATATCTTTGGGAGGAGATCCTCCTTTGGTCGGATTGATAAGTTGTGGAGTTCGCGGTTTGTATAGTTCAATGCACCGATGTGGCCGAGTCGTGTCACTGGACCCCAGCTTCACTTCAGTTCAACTTAACTTGTCTCGCTTGTACTTACACTAAATGTGTCTCTTCGGATTAATTTTGATTAAATTTTCTCGATATACCTACTATAAAACTTGTGTTCTTTTAATACGGTATCTGCAATTACGCGAGACTTTGACAAAATATATAAATATTGTATTTAAAGGTAATTTGGGAGTGACGTTGCAGAAAATTTACATCAAAATATTTTGTAACGTTGAATCGCGTAAAAAGGCTCTTTTGATCCGGTTCCTCTTTTTATTTTCCATTTTTATTTAACTTACGGTTTCGATACGTGACCAAAACAATTTTTGGTTCATATTTCCTCCGCAAAAAATTGATAAGAAAAACGTTATCGAATGTCAGTTTGAGATTTAGATATATCAATTGATTTTCAACTTTCTATATCCATAATGGATTTTCATACGTCTCGGCCTGTCAAACTTATTTAGTGACCTTTAGTAGTGGTCTTGTGGGAGTAAAAAAAGGGTTCGATTCTTTGTATCAATCGATTTTGACAAATTCCATTATGAAAAGCTACGCGTACTATATACGAATAGAAGCCTAAAAAGTTCCAGTAAATCATTCAAATTTCCGCTTTTTGCCCTCTCTCACTAATAAAATAAAGGAAGTTTTATTTTCGAAAAAAAAGATTTCCCAATAAATATTCATTTTGGATCATTTCGTCGCCCGAAAATGTCAATTTCGACCCAAAAAACACCCGACTTATTCCGCTTGTCGGTTCGTTTTAAGGAAGTATCGAATGTGGCCTCCGTATTATTATAGTTGAACCCTTCGACTTGTTCGTATTTATCCTCATTTCTTAACTAATGAATATTAATTAGTCGTTTATACGATAATAACCAATCCTTGAACTTGTGAAGACCTAATGAAAAACACCAAACACGTTGCAACGGAATAAATTATTTTCCACCTGCAAACTTGAACTTTTTTGACTTACTCACACGACTACACATTCAAATTGCACGCAAAAACACGAATGCATCGCGTTTAAATGACTCTTTTGGGTATTTAAATACTAAAATTGCATTTAAAGGCTTACACTTACTCTCTTGTACGTTTCGTTTTATTTAGAGTGGAAACGATTCGGAAAAAGCCTCCCTTAAAATTGGATTAACCAAAAATGTTTGCTTCGTGCGCGAAAATCGTTGCCTGTGATAATAACTCAAGAAAAAAAATACGCGAAAATTTACCATCTGCTCCTTTCGTTACGTTTATGTGAAAAAATTGGCCCAAAAGTGATTGAGCATATTTTCTCTCCATTTTTAACATTTTTACACAACCCTACGTCTTCGTGTTTCCTCATTTTTTTTCATTTTCTCGATATAATATAATACATCGTTTAAGTACTTCTAATAAAAATCGATTGGCAAACATTCGTACATTAAACGAGCGCTATTATAGCTCGAAAAAGGAATGACAAAGATAAATATTTCCAATAAAAGTTTGCTCTTTAATTTATAAAAAAATATGGGAATTTAACAAGCAGTTTCAATAGTTTGCAAATGTATAATGGGAATCTCATTATCCGAAACCCAATTATAGAGATTAGGAGTATTGACGATCTGAAAGATAAATGGATTATAAGTTAGTACAGTATGCAGTATGGTTCTAGACCTAGACTCTAGACACGCGATAACTTGACGTATAAATTTTGTTTTTCTTTCTCGTATACCAACCTGTAGATTTTCCATAAGACTTTTATCTATGGAGATGAACTGATAATGTCTGAAATAGGGTTTAGTAAATAACGTCCTTGTTAAAATTCAATTCAATATGATTTTTAAAAACTGGATGTTTCTCTAATTTTTTTAATGTAACACTCTGTATAATTTTAAATATTTAAGTTTTCTTAAAGGGATAATCAAAAATAGGATGGCTTTTAGTAGATATCCAAGAGATCGTTCTAAAGTTATTGTCATTTTAAATCAGTGCATGCAAAAACGGGCATTTTCTCACTTTTTTTAAATGTAACCCCCTGTGTATTATTACATATTTAAGTTCATCTAAAAAGGCTGATCAAAAATGGTACAAAGTTGTATAGGTCTTCTAGCAACTGTTCTTGAGTTATTGCCACTTGAAGTTAGTATTTATATCCAATAAATGGCTGTTCGAAAAACGGGGATTTTCTCACTTTTTTTAAACGTAACACCCTGTGTATTATTACATATTGAAGTTCATCTAAAAAGGATGATCAAAAATGGTATAAAGATGTTCAGGTCTCCTAGCAACTGTTCTTGAGTTATTGTCACTTGAAGTTAGTATTTATATCCAATAAATGGCTGTTCGAAAAACGGGGATTTTCTCACTTTTTTTAAACGTAACACCCTGTGTATTATTACATATTGAAGTTCATCTAAAAAGGATGATCAAAAATGGTATAAAGATGTTCAGGTCTCCTAGCAACTGTTCTTGAGTTATTGTCACTTCAAGTTAGTATTTATATCCAATAAATGGCTATTCGAAGAACGGGGATTTTCTCACTTTTTTTCAATATAACACCCTGTGTATTATTACATATTTAGGTTTACCTGAAAAGGATGATCAAAAATGGTATAAAGTTGTATAAGTCTCCTAGCAACTGTTCTGGAGTTATTGTCACTTCAAGTTACTATTTATATCCAGTGCATGGCTATTCGAAAAAAAGAGGTTTTCTCACTTTTTTGAATGTAACACCCTGTATATTTTTAGGTATTTAAGTTCATTTGGAAAGAATGATCAAAATTGATGTAAAGTCTTATAGGCCTCCTAGCAACTGTTCTTGAGTTATTATCACTTTATCACTTCAAGTTAGTATTTATAACCAGTCCTTGGCCATTTGAAAAACGGCAGTTTTCGCTCTTTTGTTAAATATAACGCTCTCTGGAAAAAACAAATTAAATAAGTAAAATTAGTTCTTGAGACATTATCGCCTTCATTGACACTTTTTATTCGAATTTTTCCCCTTTTGTAGAAGTCACTATGCCACAAATAAAAAAATCTAATTGAGAGCTCTACTGCTTGAATGCAACGGTAATAAACGCCGAAACATTGGTGTCGCTTTTTTTTATAACGCGACATTAAGAAGGCCCATAATTTATATCTTTCAAACTTTGAACTACTGTGCATACAACATACAACACCCTAAGAAAGTTAAGATAAATGAATTGAATGAGTAAGTGCGTGACCGAGCTTAAATAGCGCTAATTTTAACCTAAAGTTTGGGCTCCGTCACAATGTTATCGAGCTTTTGACAAGTTCAAATTACCTCTTGACAGTGCATTCAAAGGAAATAATACCTGCAATATTTTAACTTTTGTTTAGTTATACGTGAGCCATTTGAACTGCCATTAATAAAAAATAGATTAAATTTTTCTACATCTCGACCGCACACAATCGCGCAAAATGGTTCGTTTAAACAATTTGTCCAATTCTTCACTCGAGAAAGGAGATATTTCGGTTTTAAAATTTTTCGTGAAAATATTAAAGCTTTATGTCTTCGTAAATCAACTCCACAGACTTTCGAGTAATGCACATCATAAGTGTAGAGCTCTCTTTATGATCTATGTGCGAAGTAAACACATTTTCTATTTGCCGTCTGAATGTTAAAAGTCAGAAATTCGATTTTTGAAAATTGTACAGGTGTAATGTGTTTTTTTCAAAATATTGAATTGGGGGCCAAAGTTAGGCTTAGATATTCAACAGTTTTCTAAATTTCGTAGAGCACAGAGGCTACTGCTTTTTACAATACATTTCCAGTTAGCCTGAGATTGGTGATTTCTCAATTACCGTCTCCAAACTGACCCTGCTTCGAAAATGAATAAGAGAGCAAATGTGAGAGAATCTTCTAAAAGGTGGTGATAGTGGACATACCCAACATGGAATTTAATGATCAGTTGATCGACTAATACGACCTGAAAATTTTTAGTTTTACTTTTGACAGAAATTGGTGGTTGTTGGTGAATGAGCGAATGATCTGATGAAGATTAGTTGTTGAAAGTGGCCCCAGTGTGACAGATACATGGGAAGGTTGCAGAATTAACCGATTTCTCGGTTAAAACGTCCCATTAATTTCGTAAGTTGAGCAACTCCTAAAAAGCATGTTTTGGCCCTGTCATCTTCAAGTCTGCAACGAATCCATGATTGGCTCTCGGTATTGAAAAATGATTAAGAATATTGAGTGTAAGATAAAGTGCCTCGTGGTGGAATATCGGTAGAAATTTATGAATGTCTTCTAGTAAATAGAAAAGCGAACATTTTTTACATACCTGTCAATAAAACCCCATACATCACTATCTTTTACCACGAGAAAATACCCTTAAATAAGCATCGAAGCCGACAGCATCAGCACTAGGGGCACAGCTTTAAAGAAAACTTATCTTTTCTTAGCTGTCAATTAGTGCAATTCCTTTCTTTGCATTAAACCGTTTCGGAGTAGCTTTTCGCGAGAAAATGGGAAAAATTCAAATGTCGTCGTAGTCATAATTTAACCAAAAAATGTAAAAAAAAGACTTTAGCTATTTACAATGCTTAATAACGTTAAATAACTCGTCCAATTATCCAGGTTACGAAACAATAGTATAAAGGACGGTCGAAATTTCACCGAACGACGTATCTCTTACGTTCCAAAATTACAAAACGCAAGTATTTGCTCCTTGATTGACACTAAATATAACTCGTTATTAAAAGTTTGTGTAATATTCGTGTAAAAGGTATGTGCACCGACAGTTAAAGGTCAACGTACTTAATGTATAAGTTTAAACAGTTATAAAAATTAATAGATATAAGACCTAGAAGAACTCACAAACAAAATGACAGCTCTGTGCGTACCTAATTATTACCTCCCACACCAAAAAAAATTGACACGCGTTTTGCTTCGAAATTTAAAAAAAGTAAAAAGTCTAGCGAGTTAGTAGCCTGCAAGCTGCAAGACTTGTATAATGCCTGATTGTGGTATTTCAGCCAGAGCTCACATGCACTCTACCAGAATGGAAGAATATGCTCGTTTTAGGCGATGTATGTGGTAAGCAGTAACTGAAAATGCTGGAATAAAACCTGGGGGGTACTTCAACCGTCCCCTAAAAAGACGCAAAGTTAACTTCCATCGCGCCTCTTTAGAAAACGCTGCTAATTTACTTCAAATGGGTAGCTCTATCGAATGTATAGCTCTTGCCTCGTGTGACACATCTTGATTCGAGAAAAAAAAACTTCGATTGATCCAAGAGAGTTAGGTATATTGGACTCGGTAGTCGTGCATTTGCGCAAATTTCGTTTGTAACTGGAAAAGAGCGAGTCGAGTATAAACATAAATAAATTCGAATAAGGAAACGTTAACGGATTGAGATTCAGATGTACTTGGTAATTAAATTGAATTAACCAACAACGGCGTATACAATGTTGTTGTAAAACATTTTCTTTGAATATTTAATCAATTAAACGTCTGTTGTTTCATTAAGGCGAGAGGAAAGGATGTGCGAAAGTAACAAAATTTCCAACTTTGATTCGCTTTATTCGTCAATTTGTTTGCGGCGAAATACAAGCTTCCTAAGGTTCTGGAGGAAATAAATAATTTGTTGGCAATTTTTTGAACGAGCCCTTTCGATCTGAAAATAATTATTGGATACTATCTCGAGTTCCTATCTGGTTCGAGTACTTCGCCATACGGCTTAGAGGCCAGGTCGTCTCGTGTTGAGTTCGTTTTTGGGACGATTTTGTGACTTTCGCCGCACTAGTTTCCCTTTTCTTGCGTAAATGTATCGTAATTTGGGAGAAGTTTTCACGGAATCGAGTTGTTCAAAAATCTCTAAAGAAAGTTCAAGACGACTTGGGCTCGACGGAACTATAGCTTTGCCCTTGCAGCGGTCTTATTGAGACAATCTGGCTCGTAACAGTTTAAAACATGAGCCACCACCTTTAAAATTTCATAGTCAGCTTAATTTGGGCGAAGCAACTGATTTATTGAGAGAATCTCATTTCGGCAGTTTATGTTCATGGCATCGAAACTCTTACAAAAAGGAGACGAGAGGTTTTTGACCTCCACGCGTAAATCGATAAAGATCTGGAGGCGAGATAATTACAGACACTCTAAGCTACTATTACGCAAGAAGGGCGATCAATTGCGAAAAAATTGTAAGACACTATCAGAGTGGGTCATGTAGACTGTAGACACAGATCCACTGCGAACCAAATAGTCTCTGTTCTGAATACGATGACGAAACGTCATCTGTAATAGAGCACAGAGAGTTAAGAGTGGCTAATGAAGTATGTCAGTTGTTCTCGACACTTACACAGGACTCACGTGAGCTTTCTCATTTTAGAGAAATCCATAAGGGGTTTCGATGTAAACGCTAAAGGAGAAAAGTGTTCTAATCTTGACTTACGCCGATGATGTAACTTCCAAAAAGCAAATCAGGTCCAAAAGGTCCTGTAATGCCCTCGAGGAAGCAGCTAACCACATAAGTTTCGGGGTGTGCCAGACAGCGAAGCCTAGAACCGGGATGCCGAGCGTACTATAGGGAAAGGATCTGAATTTGTGGGATTAGAGATTTGGCATAGATCTTGCCTTGTCAATGAAGAATAATTTAGGCTATTAATGAGGCTAATATTGCTAAAATTCCTGCCGTATGAGACGCTAATAGTCTTAGTCAGCAGTGACGGCGCCAGGGTTTTTTAAATGGGTGGGCACAATATTTTCGTGATGGGCACATACATTTTTAAATAAATGGAGGTTGCAAGTAGAACTCGACAATTTTGCATTTTTTGCGTTAGAAATTAATTGAAATAATTGAAAGAAACAATATATGAAATAATTACGGGGATCCTTTTACCTAAGGTCCTAGGCCAAATCCAGGTCTGATAGGACCCAATTCAAATATTTAATTATTTTACATACAGTTTGATTTTGATTATAATAGGTATTCTTCTTAAGCTATTTTGGGGGGAATGGGAGCGGGGGACAAGATGCAGAAAAGTACTTAAAGTGAAAATTATTTTGCACTTTTTAAACCTCTGAAAACTGGTAACTGGTAGCTAGTGCAATATTTAGGTGGGCACTCGGGTGGGCACCGCAACTTAAAGGGTGGGCACGTGCCCACCCGGGCCCTCCCCTGGTGCCGTCACTGTTAGTCAGCAGATCCAAATCAAGAAATAACGAGCAAAGACTCGAAACTTTCGAACAAAAGCTACTGAGACATCTGCCAAGGAGGAATTTGGCGTTAAAGATACAACTTGGACCTCCGCCTAGTACAATAAATTAGATATTGTTCAGGAGTTCAGGTCAGAAAAATTACCTGACTAGGATGGGTGGTAAAGCATGGATTATAACAAGAGAAAAGTCAACCGGAAGAATAAGTTGTTTATAGGTCGAAGATGGTAGAGGAAAATTTGTGGAAAATTGAAGTTATGAGATGGAAAAACGCCGGCGGAAATTGCCGTCAATAAAGGAAAAGCCTAGGAACAGGCCAAGACACATCAAAGGTTGTGGAGATGTGGAGTCTGGTGAGAAGCTAGCTCAATCGGTTTGCCCCTGAGCGGAGATTATTCGGAGAATCTAAGCGATTTATTTAGAGTTTCCAATGCCCTTATCTTTACACCACCTTATATAGGAATTAATTTACATTACTTACTAATGAGGTA
The DNA here is from genome assembly GCA_950108345.1 of Malthinus flaveolus. Lineage (NCBI taxonomy): Eukaryota > Metazoa > Arthropoda > Insecta > Coleoptera > Cantharidae > Malthinus > Malthinus flaveolus. Next base: position 28,892,993 of record OX467288.1, on the reverse strand, counting down.
AAAGTCGCAAATCGATGTCCACCCGTCCGACTTCTTGTACCAAGCGACCCCGCGATTTTAGAGATTGCCCATCGAGTAATTTTTAAAAACAACGCCTTGCCCACTTGTACTCATTTTCCGACACAAATAAATTGTGGCCGAGATAAGAAGAAAATTTTACGGTTCCAACTTTAGAGCCATTGTTTAATTAAATCTTTAAAACTACCCCCGAAAAAAGGTAAGCGCCTAATACAATTACGAAAATGTCGTATAATTGAATTTGCTTAGTTTTAGCAATGAGATTTTATCTATTTCATTTTGTGATTAAATTATGTATGTAAATTGGCACAGTAACGAAATATGAGTGAGAAGCAAAATTTGAGTGACACCGAGATTGAATTAAGCTACTCCGGTACTCTGTTAAATGTTTGGGAATTTCTGAAAATTTGCAATAATTTTCGTACCTGTACTAACGAGTAACTAAAGCAGCGACTGAGATAACTCGGAATTAATTGGATAATTAAATTTCGCAGGGCGTATTTGGTGAGTTTTTTTCTTCGGTCGAGATATTGAAAAGAAGGGCAACTGTTAGGTAAGGCAGGCCGGGACAAGTGCAATTTGAAACGGAAACCACAAAGTGCACAAATCACGACCTAATCTACCGCAGTTAAATTCATTATCGATTCCCTTCCAAAATTTTTCTATATTCTTGCAGATGTCTTCGACAAGTTCTTGGTGGTTGATTTTTCATCCGCTTCCTCGACCGCCTTCCTTTTCGTTTCCGCCTCTACGATTTTCGATTTTTATTTATTCATCGAAAAGCTGGATCTAAAGATTTTACGTTTATATAACATAGACCACATCAAAAGCTCTTGTGTTATTAAAATCCAATCCGTGATTTAAAATGAAATCCTAATAAATCTCGAAATTTTGTGAATAATACATACAACAATAAATTACCATTTATTTCCGGCTTTAAAAGCTCAAGTGTATCGAGCTTCGCTCAAGATTAAAACGTTAAATTTAAATTAAGCGATTTGTTAATATTTAATATTTAACATTTTTAACAATTCGCGACGATGTACGAAAATATCGGCGAGAACGTTTACAGTTACCGTTAAAAAATTCTAGTCGAGCAATCGAATTATCCTTGCGACGTTGAAAAAAAACTGAAAATTTTATTGGTATTAAAATAGCCGATTGTGCTTGTAGTAGCGACTGAATAATTGGATAATTAAAATCAATAGTTACAAACATGTTCAAGACCGGTCAACGACTTTTGTTTTCTCCGTTTTTTTTCAAATTTTTTACGCGAAAGATCTCCGACTTGCCAATTTTTTAAAAGATACGTAAGCGACGAGGAGAACTCGTACTCGAACTTATCCCAGCCAGGACAAACATGTCGTTGGGAGACCGGAATCGTAACTTGGCCGTGACATCGGGTCGTTTTAATGCGATTACCTAATTAGCTCGAGTTGATTAAAGCAGCAACAAAAAACAAAAATTAACCAAATACTTAGATTTTACAGAGCAACAAGCGAAATTCCCACAGTTATACTATAGCTCATTCGTGGATGTTTTAACCACGTCGATAATTTTCAGTTCCAAACCAATTTTCCCTGTCTTGATGTCTAACATGTCCCGGGTAATTTTGCTAAGCTCTCTTTAAGTAGCACGAAGCCCACCAAAAGCTAATTAATAAGACTGTGTTTAGGTACGTAAACGATCGCTAAAACGCGAGCAGCTACATAGTCGGATTAGAAAATAGTCGGAAAAATTAAGAAAATGTAAGAACTTAAGTTGGGCGAACTTTTCCTGCGTTTTAGAGCCAATTTTAGCGCGAGAAACGGTTACCTTACCCTTACCGTTACGATTCTAAATAACTCATTCGGAAAATTGTCGAACAGGAGCCCCAGGATTGGTAAATCGGCTATAAAAGCTCCACTGCGCATATAGGCACTGCTAACAGACGTAAAACAAACTTAGAAGAGGGGGAACTGACTTCCAGCACTAAAAGAGAGTACTTAATTGTCGAGTTACAAGCAAAAAGCTGAAAAAATGGTCGATTTGGTCGATTTTGGAATTTTTGGCAAACTTCAACGCGCTCTAGCGCCTAAACTGTTCGTTTGACGAAAAAATCCGAGAGAAACAATTCGTGGGAAATTAAATGTACTCTATTTTTGTATAGACCATTCGATCGGGTCCATTGTACTTCCTCCAGGTAGCCTCCCCGTGTCCATCAGCTCTCCTGCCACCTACCATCCTACTAGCAGGATGAACTCCATAATTCTGGCCAGAGCATGATATTTGATGATTTTAGAGAAACTCCGGGGTAGCCCAGTTCTTGGTAAAAGCTATGCTAGTAAATTGTAGCTCTGAGAAGAGAATCTAGAGGAGTTGGAAAACATTTAAATGAAAAATATATATCTGAAGACGCTTAAAAGATGGAAAACGGAGAAGAAAAGTGGCCAAAAATACTAGAGGAAGGTCTTTATGTGGGCGAAAAACCTCATGGGAAAAATAAAGAATTGAAAGAGTGCCAAAAAGTAGTCAATAATTGGTCTAAATAGTTAGAATAGTATTTTGTGTTGCCACACTCTTCACTTCCAATGATAGCGCTTTGTTTATCATAATTATTGAATAATTCGTCGCATGTTAATTAGCAGGTTGTTTGAATGAAATTAACTTTTTGAACAATTCATTTTGAGGAAAAAGTGGACCATAGTGGGCCATAGAGGAGCAACGAGTAGAAGACGTCTTTACACACCATTCGCATTTTTAAAATTTTCTCAATTTACGAAAACAAAATGTGGGTATTAACAAAATTCATATCGTTCTTTAACCTACACCTCGACTAATATACATATGTAAATTACTTTTAAATTCATGCAGAATACAAAACTACTTCGAAATTAGTAACGTTTACATTATCTTGATTCTTTCACGCTAAATTATCACAGGAAATTTAAAACATTCAACCGCGGTTTAACGGCGTAACATTTTAAAATCTCGAATTAGAGGGTCTCTCGACTCTTCTTTATTTTTCATTTCCCAACATAACAGCTTTTCTCCCCCTCTTCTTAGTTTGTTGTTAATAGCAACAATTAACATAGGCCGGGACTAGTGCAATATTAGTACAAAAACAATATTGTCACGCATCACGGACTACATTAAATGTTTTTTCTCTTTCCTCACTTCGGTCGCTTCAGTTTAGGGTTTAGGCAAACTACGCGCGCTCTGCAAGCGAAAGTAACGCATTTCCACGGCCCACGGCTTCCTCGATCGCGCCAATCGTTCAAATTGCAAAACTGGAGCCCTTCTTGAACTTCGTCAAGTCGTCAGGAGTGGCGCGTGGACTGGTCTCGTAGTCTCCGGAGAACACGTTAAAGAAATTTTTTGGGGGGCACTCTAGAAGTTGCGGTACTTAAATCTTGATCGCATTTTTTTAAATTACAAAAAATTATAAAGTTAAACCTGTCAGTTTAGCCTTGAAGAGATTGTTTCAACCTGAATATTGGATCAAGGTCCAGTTAGAAGAATAAATTGATTAGACGAATGCGAACAAAAAAAAAGAGCAAGAGGACGATACTCTTTCATCTTTACTGTTATACGAATACACTTATAGGTGAAATTAAGACGGCGGAATTTCGCATTACATAAACGACGTTCGCATAAAATTAATCAACAACCTTTCGTCGATAAATTAGAAAATTATTGCTAGAAGTATGTTGATGGGAGTTGTGGAAAAAAATATTTTTATTTGCTCGGTAACGTTTACGACATTTAAAAGTAACGAGAATTTAAATTGTTGATAAGAAAAAGGTAATTGTTTAAACGACATCTTGCAACAAACGCAAGGAGTGTCTCGAATTTTTACATTTTTGCCTCCATTGTACGAATTGTGACACAAAGTGTTTGCTTTTATACCGAGATTAGCTCTACTGGGTGTTCCACGAAAAGTCGTCTTCGAAAAGTCGCTAAATTTAAATAAACGCTCTTAGATAGTTGACCAGTCACACGCATAATAAATGAAACTTACGAAGAACTCGCTAATATTTAATTAAAACTTTTAGTTTTCGAATTTTTGAACGTTTCTACTAGCAACGGCCATCATGCGTTTCTCCTCTTCGATTTTAATATTATTAATGGGGAGGTCGTGCTATTTACAAGAGATATGTTTACGTACCCAAAGTTTAATGCAATTTGATGCAATTAATAATCAAATTCCGTTTTCACTTTCAGCTTTCGAGCTTTTGTTGGAACGAGATGGTCCAAATGAGCCAATTCCCTTTAGTATAGCAACGTCGGTATTGGGAAAGCATTGCCGAGTTTTCTTATTGACTAAAGGTTCTCGACTACGTCGCACGTAAATTCCATTTTCTCTTTCCTCCCGCCGTCTCTCATTAATGCACTCCACTTAAAAAATAAATCAATATTCGCCAAAATTCGTCACAAAGATGACACGATGACACGCATTCCAAACGCGTACAGTTTAATCAGTTTCTTACGTGTGAGCTTTGTTTAATAAGGACTAAATAACGAGGAATGGTGTTCGTGACGTTAAAGTTACTTGAAATTTATTATTTGATTAATTAAGCAAATTATGTAAATGGCATAGATTGGATTTAACTCTCTTGAATTGTTCACGTCTGAGGTGCCGAATAATTTATTAAATATAATTTACTCCATCCGAGTTTTACTGGCTGATGGCTCTAAAATAAACTGAAAATTGCCAAATGTCTATTACTTGGTCTAGTGTGGGTAGTTTAGGCCCAATTTACCTATATGCAAAAATTCGTCTTCAAAAAGTTACAAGTCGTGGAAGAATTTGAAAGAAATTCATGTTCAAATTTATACGGGGGTAGAAGTAACTCGTCTAAAAATCATTTTCCTGTGGAAATTTTCTAATGCAATTAGGGCACTTTGTAGCTAAGTTCATTGTTAACATTTTTTTTCTTTTACAAATTTTCCTTAGAGGGATAGGTTTTTGAGTGAAGGTAAAAAAGTTTCGCATTGATCATAAAGACCTGCTCCGAACGTATTGTTTGGGTGAATAAAGTGGCATTAGATGTTTGTTGGTGTATTTTAGAGACACCCTGTATATTAATATATTTATTATCAGTGGTAAGTCCTGCGAGGTGGCGCTCGATTTTGCTCTTTGCATAATGAGCCAAAAGTTAAGAATTTCTGATTACGCTACTGCTAAACCAATTATTTTTCAATCCCCCCTCCCCATTCTAAAAGTAATATTGTAATTTCCCGTGTTTAATATCCAATAAATAAAAAGCAAATCGCCAAAGTTTGAAGAAGATCGATAGAATCTAAAAAGAAGTTTTTAGGGAGCCTCCGGATCGGGAATTAACCGATCTGGGTAAAAGTTCTCCAAAGGTCGAATTAACTTTGATTATAATTAAATCCATCAACGGACGCATTCGCGTGCCTTTTCGTAAGGTCGTAAATAGGTCAGAGGTTTGAAATTTACGTATCGATAATTTAAAATAAATAAACCGATAAATTAATTAAAGCGCTAATAGCCGAGAAGAGTTTACACGTTTTCGTAAATTGAAATAAGTGAATCACCAATGAACTACAGATCAACTAGAAGGGTCAAGTCAAAACAGCTGGTCACTGCACCGTCCACTTAATTCGAATTCGAATTCAATTTCGTTCAAAATTGAATGAAATTAATCGAATTCCTTCGATTAGATTTAAAAAGTAATTTTTGTCTTCGTTTTGGGCCGCAAATAAAAAATTTCTTACGACGCGACTACGAACTAAAAATTGTAATTTTTGCCGCTCTTCGCGAGTAATTAACGAGAGTTGAAACTTTTCAAAATTAAAAAATTAAAACTGATGGTCGCGATTTTTTTTAATCGGTTTAAATTGAAGGTAAACTCACCCAATAATTTTTTTCGTGAATAGTTTTAAAACGAAAAATCCAAATGTGAGAACAAACACCACCGATTTGAAAAACTTAAAAAAATACGCGAACGAAGTTCGCTTCATTCGATCGACTTCCGGAATCGACTACGGACTACTTGCCCAAAGCTTGTTTAACTTCTTATAACCACGACCAACTGTCGATGGTCGGTTATGGTAGGGGAATTATTGTGTAGATGGATTACTACCTACTGTATATAGAAATATATCGTATGTATAATTCTTCCACATTTGGCGGGGTGGACGAAGAGCCCTAGGTTTGCTCAACTGCCCTTTCATTGGGGATGACGTGCAATAGAACAGGGTACAACTCGTGTCGCATTGTCCGAGGACACTTTATAAATTGGAGGGAAAATAAGATCGATTACTGGCTCGCCAATTGCTCGAAATTTCATTTATAACGTAACGATTTCAATAACAACCACACACCGTCGACCATTTTCGCATCTTGCAGCTTGCGAAAGAAAAATAAAACACGTCCCCGCGCGGGCCGTTTACAAAAAAATCTTTTTCAACTCCAAAAACAACATTCGTGACCGTGTAGGTACGAAGTTCCAGGTAGGAAAGTACCTTTTTAGACAATTACGTCCGTGAGAGTTGTTGGAAGAATTAATAAAATTTCAGAAACGATCGTTTCGTCCGTCAAATTACGCAAACGTTCCTTCTTGAAGAATATTTAACTTTTGGCGAAATACTAGCGGCATAAATCATCGTCGCACAGCACAAGAAGTGGTAAAAGTCGACAAAGAATTTAGAAACTCGACAATTTTATTACACCTTTGTATTTCTCATAAGCTCCCATTCTTATTATTCAAAAATACATAACTTTAGAGAGATGCCAAAATGACATTTTTGACTTGGAAATTGTTGTCGAAAAGTTTGCGAAAGTTAAATGTTTAGACAAATTCAATTTGTGACGACCTTCTATTTTCTTCCTCTTGTATGGAACGAGTCATTAAGGATGTCGTTTTACAACTGCAAAAATTGTAAATTAAGCACATCACCGAGAGCTTAATTAAGTTGCACTTAAAATAACTTGAGACTTGAGACTTAAGAGGCACATGCAGCATGCGCGATTGAGAAATACGAGAACTTTGCAGAATGTGCTCTTCTTTAACGAAACAAAAAGAATCACCTGCTTGGAGCTTTGACGACTCGATAATAATGCCGAAATTTGTATAAAATGTATCAATATTTTACGATTGTAATACATAACTTTACGACGGTTTAGTAGAGAGCTTTTATTGTCATTGGCTATTTAGTTGGGTCCTTTTGTATAATTTACGATACACTATAAACAAATTATATCATAAATTTTGTGTTAAAGTGTTCGCGAGGGAGAAAAATTTCGTTTAGAAATGATGTAGGTGGGCACAAAAGGTGTTATAAAATAGTTCACGGAGAATTAAAAAGAAATTTTAAGTAACGGTTCCTATTAGTAGGTGGTGGATTTACTATGCACTCCAAGGTGACTCGATTTCGTGTAGTCAAAATTGGGTGGAAAATTAAAAAAAATTGCGGACGAGCTCTATTCCCTCTGGAGTTTTCTTACAAATTTATTGAAATATTGAAATGTTACCCAAGTAACTCCTTAATCTTTTTTTTGTAAAAGCTAGAGGGTGGTCTCGTAGAGAATTGAAGAGGTCATAAATTAGGCACTTGCAGGTATTTCGTAAATGTGTGAAATGAAAAGGATTTGAGATGCTTCTCTTATAATCTTGTTATCGTGTTTCAACTTATGGTTCAAAAGCAATTAGAAAGAGACCGTTTCAAAGCTAATGTTGCCCAAACAACGTTGGAAATGCCAGAAGGAGATATTTCGAAACTTCCAAGGTTGAGAAAGGTGTGGATAGAGGCATCAGAAGCAGGCTTGAAGACTGCAGAAAGGCTTTCAGGGCTAAAACTCCACTTGAGACTTGAGACAAGATGTGGCTTGAGATTTAAAGCTACCGGCCCATCAATACAACTAAATCTGTTTGTCAAAGACACCAAAGGTCCAGGGAACTAGAGGTAACGTCTCGCTCGATTGTGTGTGCACTCGTCTAGCAAAAGCAATTTCTACTTTTCGAGTTGTGTGGAATCTTTAACAATATTATATGCCATTTGAGGCTACACTGATTAGTTACTTGGAACAGTCAAGACAACTGGAACTTCTTGTACTTATGTCGCTTTTAAGCCAACCTTCTATTAGTTGGCCTTTTTACAGCTAAGGGATTCCAAGTAGCTGACCAATTGAGTCTAATGACCTTATTACACTTCTTTTCTTCTTTTACAACCCAATCCAGTCGACTAAATCGCTGCTTTTTTTTAAATATGTCGGGTTGCCGTTGATGTTTACACTCCTCACGTTGCTCACTGTTCAGATACCACCCTACAAGCCTTAAAGGGCGATTATTAAATTAGTTCATTCCAATTATTCACACAGCTTGTGGTTTCGTATACACTGACCATCGGGGGTTTGATTCTTTCAATTCGACACTAAAGAGTGGGGCTGTTGTTGGATTCGTTTTTTTCTTCTTAAATAACAGAAAAATGTATTTTTAATTTTATTTTCTTTTGGGGGAATAACGACAACCGACGATGCAATTAAGAACATTAAGATTGATATTTAAAATGTTCTTCACCTGCCTTTGTTGCACCTGCTAAATCATTTCGAGATTTAATTAACTTATGCGCCTTAAAATTTCGTGTTGATGTATTTTTTCAATTATCATCAATCTTAATACAGGGTGTATCAAACGTTTTAAGTATTCGGCTTCTAAAAAGTTGCTTTTTTTAAACTTTGCGTTGTCGTGGGCTCAACAATCAGTTGACCAATAGGTCTAGGTCTATAGAGCACTGTGTCTATTATGCGAAAATACTTTTTAAAGGCGGGCAAGCGCCTCTTATAACTAAAACGTTAACAAAATATCAGTATTTTTCGTCTCACTCTGCATGTTAATGTGTTAATCGAAGTTATTGCACTCAAAAACTCATTGAACGCAAGAGCGAGAGCTTCAAACTACAAGTACGTCCTCGGTAATTTTTTCGTGTCAAATTTAGGGTGGTGAGAGCGCGTTATGAAAAATAACTTTTTTCTGTTACTTGCAAACGTCGTCTGAGGCCACCCCTTTTTGCTCATTTAAACTTGTCTCCTTGTAAAAATCGGTTTTGAACGGGGCAAATGAACGATGGAATCCCTCCTCTCTCCGTCGAGGCATTAAATTCGAAATCTACATTTTTTCGACAAACGGGCATACTTTCGGCGATTACGATCAAGTTGGAATCGTTTAATAAAGATGGCCCGTGGGTGACCAGCTGCCGTGTCCCGTGTTTCCTGTACATCAGCGCTAAATCGGCAGGTGGGAGCACTAAACTTGGTGCTTTTATTTTTATTATTACTACGAACGCGTGCCATGGCCACCGTTCTAATTTATATGATTGCAGTTTGGTGCCTGCCAGATGCCACCCCTTAAATGTTATTAATCAGACATCTTTCGAACGATCTTGAGATTTAAAAATCGACATCGGGGACCATTTATCAAATTAGAGCGCAAGGGTTATTGAGATGACGTGTCTAGCACACTGGCGACTGCATTAGATTTCGATTCTTTTATTTAATTAATAAACACTCTGTGACTCTGTATAACAATCCTTTGCGATTGCTCCCGAAACTTTTGTTAAAATCATGTTTGGGAGCGCGATAGCAAATTTTTGTGTTTCGCTTCGTTACACGATAACTTATCTATAACATCCCTTAGGCAATATTTCCTATTACGAGTAATAAATTATACGCGGGGTTGTTTTAAAGCACTCGTGTAATCAAGTTTTACATATTGAAATAGTAGGTCGAGATGGAAATAGAAAATAAAGGCGATAAGTCACTCGACGAGCCACCGAAAGACACCTCGCGAAAGTCAATTTACCCCTTAACGGCCGAATAGGCTATTAAAGATATGTTAACTGACCATAACGTACTTCCTAAATCGAGGGGATCTTGTTTTATTTCGAGTTGGGGAATTTGTATCGCACTCGAAACTTAACAAAACGACGACTACTCGCCAAACACGCCGTGTGTGAGAACTTTATTGGGAGAAAATGGGCGATTTGTTCTATTCTCGTCAAGTTCTACCGAAAGTCTCAGATGTTTTTCACGTAAAATATGTAACAGTTGGATTTATTTATTTACAATAATTACGATAAATATTTTTGTTCTAAAAGTGATCAACAACTTTGAGGTGATTTCAAAACGAGAGGGAGAGAATCGGACGTAAAATCAAAATTTCACGAAGACGTGTTTAGTTTTGAATCGTCTCGCAAAACAAATATATGAAGAAGAGATACATCGATAAGGAAATTTCTAATTCCGAACCTTGCAGTTTGCAGTAGATTAAAGTACAATATAATCTTTCAATTGAAGATTAGATAATGGCAAATCCTTGACGAACACAAACTTCTACGTGAATAATAATTCGAACCGGAGTCCGGAGTTAATTTAAAGCGTTACGGTTGTTCTAAAGAAATATTTTTTTATGTTTCGACTATAGAGCGAGTTAGAAATGAAAGAAGGAACACCTGGACTTGGTCTTTTTAAAAGAAAAGTCCTAATAAGTATTGGAAGAAATATGTGAAGAGAACGAAACGATCGGGCCTAGTGGGACCCATTTCTTTGTTATTTAGCCCGCGTGCCGGCTGCTGCGACTGCTGGGCCTCCGCAGCTGTCGGGCCAGGTGTTCTAGCACATGACCACCTTGCCCCTTCGTGTAAATACGTACAATCGTGGCCCTTATTACTAAAAACTTCTTCGAGATTCATTATATTTACGTACAATGAGCTATAAAATTGATCGACAAAATATTTATTCGCCGTATAAATTACAAAAGTGGTGGCTTTCGATAGAAAATTTACGTAAAACAAAACGGGGTGGTTATAAGTACCGATAAGTTTACTCTCTAATTAACTGCGATTTAATGCAGTTCTAATTTATAAAATGAAATTATTCCATACACAGGTAAGGTGTAGATTCAAATGTACCGACCTACCTGGATCGAATGGAGAAAGAAAAAAAATAATTCGCATTCTAGAAATTTCACATTTCTTAGCATAATGTGTATTTGCATCTTTGAACGTCTTATAGCTGTTGGTGAGGGCCGGCTGGGAGACCAGGTGGGCTCGGGACAAAAGCTCATGCAGCCTTATTGTCCCACACAAAGACTTTGGATCCTGTTTCCTGCATTACCAACCCGGCTTACTTTACCTACCTATTTCTTATACAATGTCGAGGTGGTTAGGTTGGTTTAATCTGAGAATAATTACGTAAATTTCCAAGAGAAAAATATAAAAGCAAAATGGAGGACACCGATTTAGTTTAAAATTAGCAATTGAACAAATTTAACGACGTTAACTTTGAGAAAAATTCCAAATATTATACAAATTATTAGTTTTTAAGTTATTTTTTGAAATTGGAAACTTGGAAACGTTTGGAACTCTCTTTAAGTCTCTGAGAACCTTCAAATATTGAACGGTAGACTGAGAACGGAGAGTGAGACGTCATAACTGGGTAGACGGACGGACGGACGCATCAAAAGCAGACTTATCAGGTATACCTTACGCAAAAATATGACAAAAACCATTCCTGCCAAATTTCGAACGGTGAGAGCTACGATAAGCTATCCCACTTTAGAACAGCCGCCCCCCCCCCCCCCCATTCTCACTAGATAACAGTCTCAGTGCGTAAATGGGCGATCACAAAAAATATGTTTGGGTAGACACGTTAACAGGCATACGAGAGGATACAGAGGCAGAGAGTCATATTGTGGCTCGAGGAACGATTGTGGGTACTGTCAAATAGACGAAAGGTCGTTAAACAGTCAGAGAAACAGACATACGAGCAACAAAACTGAGAGTCTGATAAGTAAACATGCAAACAGACAGATCGAGAGTAGAGCAAAATGATGGGAAAGCAGGGAGTTATATGGAGAACTAGACAACAGGGAACATAACCAGTCAGAGAGAAAGGTAGACAAAAGGCCTACTACAGTCGAATCGGCAGGCGAGCGAACATATTGATAACAGACCGACAGACAGAAAATTTAAGACTCTGACAGACAGACAGACAATTCAAGACGAAGACAGGTAAGATAAGAAGGTAGAGAAACATACAAAGCGTCGACTGGTAGAGAAATAAACCGGAAGATGAGCATCAGCAAGACATACAGACGACGAAGAGCGAAAAATGTTAAGAAAATTGGATAAAATTTGATAAAAAATGTGTATTATGGAATAGCAGGAACATTTAAATTAGGCACTCCACGTTTGGTGACCGATTAAAATGTAACGAAAGCGAAGAAAATAATATATTTTCAATCAATTTAATGGAAAAAAATGCGGAAAGAGCTGTAAACGAAAATTTCAACCCCACGATCTCTCATAATAACAAAACTCAGACTCAGAACTTGCAATAATTTAAAGATTGTCCTCAAAATCCAATAAGTGACATTAAATGAAAATTAATGCACAAAACTGCCAAATTGATCAACACAAAATTAAAATTTATGAACGTAACCCGCGCGCGCTTTCCAACTCTCCTAATCTCTAGAGAAAAACTTTTGAAAACCTCGACAATTTCTATGATCGTTACTTTATTAATCCGATAAATAATTTTATTTTACGTTACCTACTCTTCGTGTAAGTAAGCGTTGCAGAAACTTTTTTTTTCCGAAAGGGATTTTTTAATTTTGTAACGCTCTACTATGTCGTAAGTAGGTACGTACGACGTTTCTACCTGCGATTTTTATTTTCTATTTGTATTTGAATATTTGTGTAACAAAAATTGTGTTTTGTGTTTAGGCTTTTAGAGACGTTCGTTCACACAATGCGTATTTTCAATCTGGTGGTGTTTTCTTAACAAAATTGAAAATGCATCCAGTAAAGGAGATGTAAATTTTAAATAACAAAATTGTTTTACGTGCGTTGTTCAAATTTACATTTAATCTTAAGTATACATTAAAAGCGCTCTTTGTGAGTATACCGGGTGGTTCGTGTTTCACTCTAGCCCTCTTATCTTAGGCTATAATTTTATTGAGATATAAACGAAACTAACATGAGAATATGAGAAAGTCTCTCACCATAACCTGGTGTGAACTATACTTTTTCGTGGTCTACCTGTTTAAAAAAAACTTTGGTTGTTTTAATGAGACACTCGGTATATTGTTTTTCAGTCGAGAGTGGACTCTGATTGCTCTTTAATGACAGTGGGTGAAATGGAAATTATTCGTGAGAAGATAAAACGAAGTTCATTTTTACAAATCGGTGTCGCTTACGTGCGGGGCACACATGAAATTTGGGATACGGTTCAAAAGCCAAAAGTACATCTTCTCTTGTTTCAGTTTTTTAAAACGTTTTTAATTTTGCTAATAAATTCTAAAGTTTTAATTGCACGCCTTGGAGGTTAGGCAACTTATTATACTGCCAAGCGTTAAACTATTTAGACGCTTTAAAACAATTAACAATAACTAACTATTAAGAAATTTCTTTTAATACTTTAATAATAAAATTTCAACTTCGTCGTAATTTGCTATAGGTGGGAAGCAAATTGAAGTGGCTTTTTGTATAGAACGGCGACGAGAGCTAATGAAGTTGGTTAATTTTCAAACCGCCACAGGCCTTACCTCGCTCGCTCTTATCATACTAAAATGAGTTTGTTATGAGATGAAAGGCAAAGACATCGTTCGGTAAATTGTTAAGAAGTTTATTAATTCAATTTTCTATACAACGATTAATAATAAAGTTTACTCGAAAGCCCAATATACCCGATAATTACCCTTTTAAATTCAAATTTTTATTCAATAGATACAAACACAAACAAACGACCCGAACGTTGGAATTATTCCTCTTTGGGAAGATGAAAGGTGCCTTATTAATATTATACTTCGAGTTTGTAATAATTTTTGTTTTTATCGTGACTTTTGCCCGAGACACAAGAGTCGAGATTACTCGTGAACAATAAGGGACGAAATAAACCAACGAATACGTTGTAGTTACACGGTTTTAAAGACTTTGGAAGTAAATCCCACTGAAAAACATTGTACGAACTAATGAAAAATGATCAAACGGACCTTGCGTCCTTGCGGGCGTCTCTAATATTTAATTTGCATTAACAATCGTGTAGAAACGACGTTAGAACGCGCCATGTATTACCGTGAGCGAAAATCGACTCGTTCAAAACAAAAGTCGATCATTTTGTATCGGGGAATTTGGTTCGAATTTAAATAATGCGAATTGACATTTACGGACACGGCGTTGATAAAAATAAATGTTTTTGTTTTGCTGGAAGTGGAAAGAGCCAAGATAATCAGGTCGCGCGCGTGTATGGTATGGTGGACACGGGACAGCGTCTGCCGGAAATGGCTTCATCACTCTTCCACGCAGGATAAGGTTTGCCAAGGGGTAGTCGTGTAATATCTTCTCCTATATTAATGTACTGTCATGTATTACACGAGTTCTTTTGTAATTATCTTTTATTCTGTTACACCTATATACGTTTTACCGGAATTTAATTCAGAATCGTAATATTTTTTGCTATACCGGGTGTTGCAAACACCTTTGTCTAACATTTAATAAATTGAAGTAGTCAGTTTTTTTAAGTACTGTATTGATGATCTTCAACTGGGGTAAGTCCCTATAAGAGCTATGCGGTCTCACTCGGAAAAATTCATTTTTCGGTGAGTATCGACTCATCTAATTTACGACGTAGCTGCCTGTGATCGCGTATCTGTTATAACTTCAATAATTTTCTAAAGAAATATATTGGGACTATTATTTATAATTTCTCTTTGTTTGTATAAAGAGGGGTTAAATCCGTTTCTGTTGCGATAACAATTCAGGTTTATAAGACAAACAGCGCACGTATAAGTTTAATTGTATCACGCGCTTCTAAGGGATGGGGGCGTCTTGAATATTAATTACAACGGCAGCGCTAGGATTTCTTATGTTACATTTCTGCTAAGTATACCACAAAGCTGCGGTTTCAGTTACAATTAAGCGTTTTTGGCAACATACGCATTTGTGACGGACGACGTTTTATTCTGCTCACATAAAATGTCGATAACTTTTCCAAAACTTAGCAAATTTCGTGGACGAAATATCCGGTTGGATAATGTCCAAAGAAGAAATTAAAGTTGTAAATCAAATTATTTAATAACGAAATTTTAATTAAAATTACAAATGTAAGAATGTAATTCTAATGGAAGTAGGTGGCGCTTTTATTTCAACGAAAGGCAATTCGACGTGTGTGTGTGTGGCGGCGCTTTCGTGTAGCTGCAAGAAGAGGCAATTTAAAGCCGTTCGTTCCTACGGTGTCCTGAGGCTAACGATTCATTTCCGGAATTCAGACTCCCCGGACACCGGTACGGATTTACTACGTGTACTTCCGATACATAAATGCTTTCGATTCCGTCAGTTTGATTCATATAGAACCTCGAAGTAAAAACATTCGTCACAAGACAAGAAAAAAAAACGTTAACTAAGAAGGACTTGTATCATCGACGAATCGAATTAGTTCAAGGCGAACGTTGAGCATCGTTGTTTGTTGGTTGTTTAAAGTTGGAAACTTGTGGTGGTCAAGAGTTTTCTGAGCCGAGTTTAGCTTTTATGCCTTTACACGAACAACAGATTATTTTGACAAGTTAACCATAATACTGGATGTTTGTGAGCAGTCATACATCATGTACATTGTCTAAACTCGACAGACTTGATAAAACGATCCGTCTTATTATTGTATTAATATTCATTAATAATCTATTCTCGCACAACTAATTCTATTTGCTACAACAAATTTTTAAAAGTTGCCACGAGCGATTTTCTCATCTCTTGTCGGATATAATTAGGGATGCAATGGGTGATAATTGAATAAAATAGCAACGTATTAACTAACGAGTTAATTGTTTCCAGTAGGTAGATCGGAATGGGGCAGAAGTAGAACAATTCTAAAAAAATTTAAACAAATGAATTGGGAAACTCTATAAGGCGATTTCGCCCTGAAACTTAGAGTTTTACACTAGGAGACTCAAGGTGGTTATATCTTACGAAGATTACGAATTTCGGGACTAAAAGGTGAAACAAAAACCTACAGAGTTCCAAAAATGAATCTTGAAGCTTCTGGAAATAAACCCAGAGGTGTATCCATAGTCCCAAAGACTCAATAGAAATACCAAACTCATGTAGAGGCTTGCAAGGTTAAAACTTTGTTGATCAAATCATTCTAGAAGAGTAAAAATGAGGAAAACAATTTGAGAGTAAGCACGATTGGAAAGGTTTATAGAAAGCTCTATAAGAAGACGCAAACAATAAAAGGGTCGTAATAGTTAAGGTGATCTAACGTGCCCATTATTAATAACAGTTTACTCTCACTCTAGTGTTCTTAAATTTACCCAAACGTTGGGATGGACTCATCTGGGTCAAATGGACTAGAATGGTTTTGCCAAGTTGCTAGGAGGTGACGCAGTAAGCCAGAGTATAGAAATACCACTCCGTTCTGGCGCTAGTGACTGGTGACTTTACCATCAGCAAAGAGGTACAATAATGAATAATCTCCTTCGATTCTTTTCTTCTATCGATTCTATTGAACCTCTCTATGGGTAGTGTTAGTCGCCGGTGCCACAAAGGAGTGGCTTCTCTATAACTGGCCTAAGTAATTGAGAACTGTTGTTACGGGAAAGCCTATCACAAGGCGGTCCCAAATTGTATTTCAGCTTTCAAATTTCAAAGTGAAAATGCTTCGGAGGGGGCGTCGAAAAGCATAACACACTTGAATGACGGCGAGGCAACGAGGTTGTCGGTTAGTATATCATTTTTACATTTCCATTCATCTTTGGAACAATTTATCGCTTTCCACGTGGAATGGCGACAATGGGAATGGCACAAGTTTCCAAGTTAGACTCGAATGACCTTCATGAGAATTTTTGATTAAGTATCAAAGTGTGTTTGAAGAATTATCTCGCTAACTTTCAAGAGTAGTAGTCATAAAACCAAAAAAATGGGGCGTAATAAAGAATTGTACCCGAATTCAATCCCCAAAAATCCGAAGAGACACAAACGGCGAAGTTATTAAACAACACGCTTTTGTGGATGATATTTTTTAAAAGCAACAATCATATTTTCTTTTACTTTTGTTATTTAGTCGTTAGCCAAGAAAACTTCCACTTTGTATGTACTTTTAACTTAATTTTAGTTTAATCAGCAGAGCGCAGAAGGACATAAAACAAAGAAAATAATACCACCGACTAAAGATACGAAACGTCTTCATGCTAAAAACTTATTAAAATTAATTCCACTACTTTGAACAACGTTTAGTTTTCGAATAAAATTCTATTGTTCGAGATCGTTTTATAAATTATTTATTTGAAATAGAAGGGAGAAAAAAAATTTATTTTTTTTAAAACGCGAGGGTGGAAAGTTCGCGACATACGTAAAGAATCGACTCGCGTGGACGCCTAATACGTTAATATTGTATAAACGCGACGAAAAGGCCAGAAGAGTAAAAATTGTTTGGCATAAAAAATTGCCTCCAACGACTATAAAAACGACGTCCAGTACGAGCACTTATTTTTATTTATGTCCACCAAAGCCGTGCAATTGTAAAATTTCCCAATCTTCGACGTCGACTCACACTGTCTCTTGTGTAGTTAGTCGTCGGGTACAAAGGAAGGTGTTCGAGAATGAAAATCCTTCTAGAGCACTTTCAACTTTAAACGCCATCGACGATGTAATTTAATATTCTTTTCAGATATCTTATATAAAACCACGAAATTCAAAATCCATTTCTAATCTCCGACACGCGAATATTGGCGTACAACGGAACCGAGCAATAGCAAAATCCCAAAACTTTTGTAATAAAGATCTGACGAGGGTTTTAATATATTTAATAAATTAAGTCGATAAGCTGTACGATAAACCGTGGCACCCAACTATATTAAAACAAACTATTTCAATCTTCAGCGTTATTTCGTTCCAATTATCAAAAAAGGAATATTCCGATCTTTGAGAGCCTAATTCGCGAATAACGAAACAATTTTAATTTTGCGTAACACTCTCTAATTCTAAGAACATAATTTAGTTGCAAGTTTTTTTTGTACTAGTGTTTGTATTGCGCCGTTTTATTTTGCTTTGCTTAGAAGACAAAACTCAAATTACTTTTTTCAAGTTGAACATTTTCAATGCACTTGCGTAGAAGTGGTTGCCTATCAATCAGGCGCATACTATTATTACCGTCATTTATACACTTCGCGAACAACTAAACGTCAGGAGAATAATATGATTCGTACATGAACTAGATCACGTCGTGAATTTAAAACAAACGCTCACGACCCTCGCAGCTTTCTATTTACTGCCCAAACTTTCTCCGCCATTACCAACTTCCCACTGTAGAGAGCGCCTTCTTTAAAGAAGCCAGCATTTTATAAATATCCATTGGTCCTCTTGCTGTCCATTACGGCCTATTCGAGTCTCGTTTGTTTTCCAAAGCCTTCTTTTCACTCTATCAAACACTTCCATACTTTTTAGAGTTATTTCAAGTCTCAAGCTATTAAACAAAATCTCGGTGACGTTTTTCAAGTTGTCATTACAAGCTGTAGCAGTGTGTCGAGAGTTCGTATTAAAAACCGAAATAAACGGTTCAAATTGTTAATATTAGAACACGGGTATTATAAAAAAAATTGTGAGTTTTAAGAGAAGGTTTGAAGTGACTATAGAGATGGCTCGGTGGCGAGAGCACTCGACGCGAAATCCTTTGATGAATACCTTTGGATGAACTTTAAGGGCATTTGCTTAATGTTGCTCGTATTTTCCATGTAATATGCTCATACTCCCCTAATGAGGATCGTTCTGTTTGAATTATCATCAGATAGCATTGTTTTGTTTGCTTCATTACACCCACATAGGTTTGGGTACAATCCATACCCAAACTTACATCCTGTACAAATGTCTTCTCGACAGTATCAGAGTATCTGCCTTGGTATCGGCCTTTTAAAACTCCCACGAAGCTTCTATTGATATCTTCTAAATATAACGTATTAGCTGTCTCATGGACTCCTTGCAATGCATGGACTGCAATGAATGCAGTGGCATACCTAGTCTGCTGTCTGAAACAAACGAGAAGTTTGTTTCGTCTGCCAAACCCTTTTATTGGAATAAATGTGCAGTTTCTTGAAAGACTCCTTTAAGACTAAGAAAAGTTGCATTTTTTGGCCAAACTTTTTGATAATAATCTCTCGGATTTTACTTTTACAAAGAAACTTATAGAACTAAAACAAAAACTGTTTAAAATTCAAAACATTATGCAGACTTAGGTAGGTACTTTTACAATATCTTTCATTCTACCGAGAACATTTAAATGCAAAGCTTGTTTCTAAAACGAACTTGTAGTTCAACTTTTTTAATTATCGGTGTAATAAAATGTTGCCCCGTTCGTGGGAGAGAAAAAAAAGAGAAAAACTTTCCCTTCAAAATGAAATCTCTTACTTACTATTCTAAATTTCGTGGTCGAAATTATTAAATTAATTGAAAGTCGCAACTCGAGTGTTTCGTTTGAAACGAAGTTTATTTTTTCTCGTCCTCTTTATACGTTTTCTATTACGGGACTACACCTATTATAGCAACTCCTATAGGTTGTTGGTTGTAGGATGATGTAGCTCGTAGCTATTATTTATTTAACAAAAAACAATTCTGTCCAGACCGTCGATAATTCGCTTAGATACTAGAGGCTTTGCACATTAATGACATCGGTGTGGTCAGTTAATCAGTTAAGGGGATTTTTAGGGTACGCACCACACGGCAAATGAAACGATATTTTAACCCGACAATATATTTTTCGGCATTTTTCAACTTTTTCGAGAGCTTAGGATTTTGCGAAAACTTTTTTAATTTATAATTTATTAACCCATTATAGGGGCGCGCAAGTTGAGAAAAAAAGTTTAAAATTTCTATTGCAAATAACGAACCACATTCTATATCAAAATTCCGAGAGCGTCCTTAATAGAACTCGGTAATGATTAAAATAAGATATTCGAGTGTCCATTAGACATTGCATGATTTCCTCGTGCCGCTTCTGAACCTTTTCTCTTATTTCCTGTCTATTTCGAGTTAATGGTCCTTTTGTCCTATGGCCGTTTTAAGGCGACGATATTTAACTGCAAAATTCAAACATATTAATGTGCTATGCACGAGAACAGGGCCGGTTTAAGACACGATTCATCAGGCGAGTCATTTTTTTCGTAAAAATTTTGATTTCAAAAAATGAAAGAAACTTAATTTTTATTTCAGACTTAAACACTCGTAGCGTATTTTTACGTTTTTTATTTATTTCACAGCTGGAGAAACTTCGTACGAATGCAGCAAAATCGATTACTTCTCCAAAGAAAAGTACAGCCCAGATCCTAACGATTCTACATTGGCAATTCCGTGTAAGTAGTTATTACATCACATTTTTGTCGTGTACCTTTAACGTCTATTTAGTCCAAGAGCTAGCAAACATTATACCACTTGCTACTCCTAAGTGGCAGCATTAACTTAGAGGAGACTCGAGAAGGGTGGGTTTTGGAGAATTTTTCAGTTTTTCGCTTATTAGGTACTTGAAAACTGTTTTTACAAAAAGTAAAGTACAATAAATTTCCTACAAATTGTACTTGGCTGGTTTTTTAGTTAGAAGAGCGGTTTAGGCACTAAAACGCGTTAAAGTTTGACAAAAATTTCAAAATTGGCCCAAAAACTGTTTATTTAGTTTATCGCTTATAACTCTAAAACTACGCACTTTAAGAAAAAAGTGTTTGTATAACAAAATAAAGTAAATTGAATTTACTACAAATTAAATTCATTAACTTTTTTGTCATACGAGCGGTTTAGATATTATAGCACGTTAAAATTTGAAGAAAATTGTAAAATTGTTCCAAAAGCTGTTTGTTTAGTTTATCGTTTATAACTCCAAAACTACGCACTTCTAAAGAAAAGTGTTTGTATAAAAAATAAAGTAAATTTAATTTACTACTAATTATAATTCTTAGTTTTTTCCGTCAAACGACCGGTTTAGGCACTAAAGCTGAATAAAGTATAAGAAAAATTGCAAAATTGTTTAAAAAACTGTTTAATTAGTTTATCGCTTATAACTCCAAAACTACGCACTTTAAAAAAAAAGTGTTTGTATAAAAAAATAAAGTAAATTAAATTTACTATATTTTATGTGTTTCAGTTTTTTCGTAAAACAAGCGCTTTAGGCACTAAATCGCGCTAAAGTTTAACAGAAATTGCAAAATTGTCCAAAACTGTTTGTTTAGTTTATCGCTTATAACTCCAAAACTACGCACTTTAAGAAAAAGTTTTTGTATAAAAAAATAAAGGAAATTTAATTCACTACAAATTATATTCTTTAGTTTTTTTGTCATACAAGCGGTTTAGGCACTAAAGCGGGATTAAGTTTAACAGAAATTGCAAAATTCTTTAAAAAACTGTTTATTTAGTTTACCGCTTATAACTCCAAAACTACGCACTTTAAGAAAAAAGTTTTTGTATAAAAAATAGAGTAAATTTAATTTACTACTAATTATATTTCTTAGTTTTTTTCGTCAAACGAGCGGTTTAGGCACTAAAGCGCGCTAAAGTTTAACAGAAATTGCAAAATTGCTCCAAAACTGTTTGTTTAGTTTATCACTTATTAACTCTAAAACTACGCTCTTTTAGAGAAATGTGTTTGTATAAAAATTAAAGTAAATTTAATTTACTACAAACTATATTTCTTATATTCCGCACGATTTTCTTCAGCTTCAATAGCATCTACCATCATGAATGCTGCACTTGAGACCGTTTGGCATAGTATATTCAAATCCACAAAAAATATGCAATTGCTTGGTAGGGATATAAATTCTTCGTATACTATTTTGG
Organism: Malthinus flaveolus; assembly: GCA_950108345.1. Taxonomy (NCBI): domain Eukaryota; kingdom Metazoa; phylum Arthropoda; class Insecta; order Coleoptera; family Cantharidae; genus Malthinus; species Malthinus flaveolus. The sequence goes on along the minus strand of OX467288.1, from coordinate 28,871,165 downwards.
TTCAGTTGACCCCAAAAACCAATTTTTCTCAAACCGCCCTAAACCGTTCGTCTAACTAAAAACCTAAAAGGCATAATTTGTAGAAAATTCTATAGAGACGCTTTTCTCTAAAAGTGCGTAGTTTTGGAGTTACAGGCGATAAACTAAATTTTTGTTGGAAACTAACGATGAGCTCTAGCGCCTAAACCGTTTGCCTTAATAAAAAAAACCAACAAATAGAATTCGGGGGAAATTTGATGAAGTTTATTTTCATACTTTTCTGAAACATTGCGTAGCTTTTAAGTTATGAGCAAAAAACTTTCGGAACCCACCTTTCTCGAGCGTACTGAATTTAATAATGAAGAATGTATCTTTGGAATAATAGCTAGTGATATAATGTCTGCTCGCTCTTGAACTAATTCCAATTATTGTTGAAACACAAATTCTTTTTTCAGATGCAGTAACGAAGTCCGTATTCTTTTTTCTTCTCGCATCGGTTTTACTATTTGGAAGTTATTGTTGTTGCATCGTAGGACAATGTGCGAAACATCGAAGGCTGTGTACTTTCGCTTCTGGAATTTTATTTATCGTTTCAGGTGATGTATACTCTCTCGAAGTAAACAATATTTTGCTAATAATCTCCTTTTAGGTTTAATAATGCTTCTTGGACTGATTGTATACATTTCTGTGTTTAAAGCAGAAGTTGGAAGCAAATTACGACCCCGTTCGCAAATCGAGCCTCCGAGTTTTATTTACACGTACGGTTTTTCGTTTTTGTTGTATGTTAGTGGATTTTTAAGTACTCAGCTTGCGGGAATCAGTGCGGTTTTTTTGTTTATTTATCGTACGCAACGCGAGTGGGGTAGAAAGCACTTGGACGATATTCGTCAGGGCAAATTACCGACGCCTCAACCGTCCATCAATTATGCACCTTCGGATCGCATGTTTTATCCGTGTCAGAGACATCCTCAAGCTTACATCAATTCCAATAGTTCCATACACGTACCTATAGGTTTTCCTTCGCCCGTGCGCCAGAGACGTTACTTCTTCAGCAAAGAGCCCATTCAGGGATCGCCGTGTAGTTTACATCACAATCGATCTCAGTCGAATTCTATTAAAGATATTCACGGTAGTTTTTACGATTTTCCGCCGCCTCCAACAATAAGTTATCAATTTGAAGAACTTAAAAGTTTTAATCGAGACTCGCGACAATTTCCGCGCGACGTCACGACGAATACGGTCTCGACGACGGCCGATATTAATTGTGACGATTTTTTACCAGAACCGTACGACGATTATTCTCCTAGTCTTCGACACGAACACGAGTTTGTTACTTTCGATTTAGATCAACCCTTACCTCTACACTTGCAAAACACGCTAACTATAAATACGCGATTAGAAAATACGAGAAAAGATCTCAATAGTGATACTTTGAGAAGAACTACTCCGGTTTGAAAAGTGACGAAAGCGTTTATGCACCGTTGAAGTTATTTAGACAATATAAATTATCTTCTTTGTTTATTGTTAATTTAAAAGTTAAATAAATAATTCGCGTACCATTTGCATCAAGAAAGACACGTCTTAAGAATTTGCCTTACTAATGTTGATCGTTAGGTGACTTGTAAAAGATGTACATAGCAAGTATTAATAGAGATAAACAATTTATGTTGACAAGTTTACTGCTACCGATTTGACATTTCATTTACCAAAATCAAAATTTGGATAATAAATGTGTCGAGATAGAATAAGATGTTAATTTTGTGCTTGAAAAAGGCAAATTATTGAGAAAATTTTTATACGTTAAATCGAAAACTCGTATAAAAAGCAGTCGGCTACAAAAGATGCGAGAGGTCGTGTGGTGCATTTTTCTCGATTTATTTAATTTGAGTCCATTTCGAGGCACGACCACTTGTATCGCTCGTTATTGTTGCTATTAAAAGTTAGTGGTAAATACTATGGGTTCAAATTTTCAAATACGTTGTTGATTGTTAATAATAAATTATAATCGCACTACTGATGTGAAGAGTGTTATTTACAGATAAACTTTCGGTAGATTTATCAGAGGAAAATAACTGTCGATTTAGTTTAATGTTCTCGCAATTATAAGGCTTTTTTAATTATTAATCAAATTCAAAATCACGAAAAAGTCACACTTACTACTTCCCGAGTAATTAAATTAATTAACTCAAAATTTCCCGAGACGAAGAAATAACATATCTGCCCTGCTATACTTATAATTTTCCGAAATCTGTAGTTTAACACTTTTATAATATAAAAACAGAATAAGTATTAATAAATACGAAATAAAAACCAATTTTTGAACTTGTACTGACTAATAAAATGAAACGTGCTGTAATTGTTGTTACTGGGGTATTTTTAAATTACGTCGGTATTGAATGTACCATAATGTTTTATATAAAACTGTAAATAAAAATTTCGAGCATGAAAAAAGAATAATATTGAAGTTATAGCCAAAAAATTGTAAATTATTTGTACCCACAAAAGAACGAGTTAATAATTAATATAAATACATAATTAAATCGAATCTTTAACTTCTTACAGTACCACACTCGTAAACTAATTGAATTTTAAAAAATACCATCTCACATAAAATAATTTAAATACCCACTCTTTTTTAACTTATCGCGCAGGCGCAGTAATAAACGCCAAACGTTCGAACAGTTTCTAACCTCACTTATTTCTACTGTGCGAGTTAGTAAATTACTTATTATTTTGTGTTCTTATTAATTGTAGAAACGTGTGTTTAACGGAAAATGTTTGGGAAGGTGTTGTTATTTAGGAAAAGCCACTACTGCGAGATGAATATAAATGTGGAGATGGTTTCTAATATCTGAAAGTTGGGAGTGTCTTCGCATTACCGTTACACTTTACGTTTGTGTACTTATGGAGTCATGTTACTGATCTACAGCTGTTGTTTATAATATCAAAAATTATTTGGTTTATGTAAAAATAGAATTGCAGTGTAAATTAAAGGTCACCAATGGAAACTAAACTCAAAGAAGAAATTCAAGATGTTACGATGGTACGAGTAGTGCCATAAAATAAAATAGGAAGGACAAAGCAGTCACTTTGGGGGCATTTTCTACGGCTTCTGTAACTTCTAGCTCCTATGTTGACAAACAATATGAGATACGAGGGAATTATTTGCAGCACTTTGGGTGTTTCTTTCAGTTAATGTGTGTGTTCTTACTATAAATATAATTTTTAGGTTTAATTGAAATAGAAGAATGCGATATGCTAATATTAATTAAAGAAGGACAAGAAGAACTAATATGAATATTATTATGTAAAGACAAGATGGGAAAAGATAATACTATTCAAAATTGCACATGAAGAAGCGGACTGGTGAAAAGCCAAAATTTCTTTTTAATGTTACGTTTGTGATACGGGTGATTGCAAATACAATTTTTGTATAAAAAAAGTTTGAAGGAACACAAGAAGATTTAGTGATAAAGCTTTACGCAATTTGAAAAAATTTTGAAGGGAAAATATTCACCCTATAACTGTCTTGAACTTCTATATTTTCGTACCAAAATTTTCCTAATTAAATAACGCTTTATGTGTAAGTATGAGATTGGAAACACCAACGGAAAGTTCAAAGAACCCTAATAATACATACAGATGAAAAGCCATTTTAGTAGTTGTGCTTGCAGAAACGATTTTTAATTGTCTACGAATTATTTTCATTAATTGAAATGCATCTACATAATTCTAATCTAAAATATAAAAATAGCAAAATTAAAATTCTATTAAATGCTGAAATATGTCTGATAAACTAACTGAAGAATCTTCTTCAACATCTGATTCAAATGAAGTGTCAGACGAATCGTTATAATTTGCTCCTTATTCTCTCACGGGCCTTCCTTAACATCTGATTGTGATGAAGTATCATAAGAATTATTTAAAATTGCAGCTTTTTCTCTTGTAAATCTTTAACATCTAACTCTGGTGCTGGTGAAGTATCAGAAGAAACACCAAGAATTTGACCCTTATTCTTTTCTGAACCGTCATTTACGATCGATTCTGGTGAAATATCAGCTACATTCGAAACGCAGTAAACGGCTTTATTCTCCTGTAGGTCGTCTTTAGTGATTGGTTTGGACAAAATTTCAGAAGTATTAGGAAGACTTTGCTCTTTATTACCTTTAGGGTTGTCTCCGGCGTTTGACGAAATATTAGAAGCATCGGGACGTCCTTTCCAAACTGTTTTAACAAAATTTTTGCAAGCTTTTATCATACCTATCCCTTCCTTCTTAGTTTTGGCTTCACGGGATGAAACTAAAGGTTTTCGAGCTTGAAACAATTTCTTTATATTTTCGCCATTGTGTTTCAACTTGTACAGTTTATCGACAGATTCTATAACTTCTTTAGCCGTGATTTCATTTGCACCATCCGAATTCATACTCAAGGCTTCGCTTAAAATTCTTTTTTCTTCGTTGTAGCAATCTAACATCGATTCTAGTACTCGAATTGCGTTATAATCGACACGGGCTCCCACAGATTTTTCTCTGCAAACAAACAATTTAAATAAAGCTAGTAAAATAACTGATCGAATAGTTACTACCTATTAATTAGGTAGAATAGGTAGCCTTCGTAAGCGTCGTTGTAAGGAGTTATGGCGTTGGTTTGTAGGAAGTGGGCAAATTTTGCAGTCGTTTTCAATATAACATCTTTTTCTTCGTTAAAGTCTTTCAAAACCTCCTCAATTTCGGAGATCATTGTTTTGGCGTTTTTTTGTACTGATTTTTGGTTATTTATTTCCGATTTTACATCTTCGTTTTCGAGTACAACCAAAACAGTTTTAGTTTCGTAATCAATGTGCATGTGCTTGTCGTATTCACATCCACATTCTTGACACGACGATTTGCCCCTCATAGCATAACAGCCCGCTAATAAAGGTGAGCCGACTATTTTTTTGGGCACCCCCTCAAGACTACAGGGACTGTGACATACTTGTTTGTAATGCCACTTTTGTACGTCGTTTACCTGTAAAATTAATTGAGACTACAGAGTTTAATACCACCAAAACAGGTACTTACTTCATAAACCTTGCTACATTTGACAGAAGTGCAGACCGTAGCTGGGTGTTCGAGTGGAATAATTGCCAAATCTGTAATAGTAATAGAAAGCTTTTTGAATAGTTGTGTAAGTTGACGGTCACTGGACTGAAACTCTTTTTTATATCTTTGTAACTGGAAGATGTTATTTTCGGTATTTTGGGCAATATCGGCTAACGGTTTGGACAACTTAAGAATAAGACGACGAGCCTCATTAACACAAATGGTATTTTGAACCAGATGTGGTTTTAACGGTATATTTTCGCCTGTTCCAACAATATAATTAATCATTCTAAAAAAAAGAAACAAGAAAATTATAGCAAACACATGAGTGGATTCATGTGTTGCGGAATTCCGCATTTTGTGAAAGCTGCATTAAACAGCTTAAAATATCCTAGGGTCGAGATCAATTCTTTTTAGCACCATTTATTATGAGACATGGGGTTTCTTAATAAATAAAATATATAAATCTTACTTCCAGCATTCGCTGAAGGATATTTCCCAACTTGTCGAAAAATTTTCAATATCTTTGCGGCTAAAGTGAATTCCACTATAATAAGCTGTCCAAAAACGAAAAGCTTCGTTATCCACACAATATATATTTTTCTTTTCAAGCGGAATTTCAACACTTTCAATACTTTTGAACAACTCTTCTAAAGTCGCAAGAGTTTCACCCGGGCGATAGAAAGTGCTTCTGGTGTTAGTAAAAACAAAAATCAAATTATCACATACGGATCTGTGGAGGTTTAAAAAAATTTGTTTTATAATATATTCGAATTGGGCTGTAAGACGCGAATTGTCGGGTTTGAGTAGAATGCAGATTCCGTTCAAATGCTCCAATTCGCCAATAAAATCCAAAATGTTCTCAAAATTACTGTTGTCGATATCGATTCCTCGTGTATCGGCAATTCCGGGCGTGTCTATTAGACGAATGTTTGCATTTCCTCTTTTTATTGGAAAATCGTAATGTTCGGTAAATTGAGTCATCGAAGCACCATTTTGAATGGGTGTGTTTGCGTCGGTTCCAATTTCGATAACTTGTAGCTTATAATTTTCGTCCGTAATTGTGAACTTGGTCGGTATTAAAACTTCAGGTTCGTTTTCCATGGCAGATTTCAAATCTGGGTATTTGAGGTAATTATAAAATGCGTTGATAAATGTAGATTTACCGACGCCAGTTTCACCGAAGAGTAAAATGTTGATGTTCTTTCGGTTGTCGATATTTAGCTGATTCATTTGGTTGTTAGGATCTGTGCCCATTTCCTTTTTTGTATCGCTATGACTAATAAGCGACTTGGCCATGGTTGAAACTTGAAAACTAAAATTTCTAGTGTTAGATTTGGTAAAGAAATGAATAAATGGTACTATAGTTGTAGTAAAGTATATACTGGGTCCGTGCAGATCTTTATTTTACAACTAAATTTTAAGTCGAGTTACATACTACCGTTGTAAATTGCTGTCTTTTACTATTTTATTTTAATACCGATTGAATGGGGGTTCAGAAATTTCAACTTTTATAAATATTTTGGGTTTTTCTTATATTTTATGTAAATCATAAGTGTGGTAGAAATTTCAAGAAAAAGCACACTACTAAAACTATCTATTGTGGAGTAGGAATAGCTGAAGTAGTACATCTTTCTTCTAAAATCAACGATTCTTGAGAAAATTTGAAAAATAATTCGTATTCTGCAACTACCTAACTGGAAAAAATTCTTGAAATGGTTATCACAATATCTTCGTTTGAAATGTTTTAGAGAATCAAAAAATAATTCTGAAAACATTCGATATTTTCTCAAATAGCCCTTAAAATAAGGAAGTTATGACGATTGTTAGACAAACTTAAGAAGTTGAATAATTACGAACTTGAGCTCCAAATAAAAAACTGGTTCCAACAAAAGTTGTTTATTTCAATGAGTTGTAACTGCCATTTTCGGGTGTAACGACTTAATATTTACACCCTGTATAGATAAAAAATTAAGAATTAAATTAAGGCCCGGTATTTGAATGTTCCCTTAGCTAAAAAGAAGAATTGCGTTAAGTGAAAGATAAATCACACCTCTATTGACCCTTAAGTTACAGGCTACTTCAGCAGCTCTAAACCGGCAACCGGTTTTAAGTCTCATTTATTGCTTACGGGTCACTTAAGGGGACATTCATATACTGGGCCTAAGTGTCATGAACAATGGAGAAGACGTTGCTTGGGCCCGTTTTTTATTTTAGAGAATATAAGTTTTTAACAAAATGTTAACGATCGGTATTAGACATTGATTCCAAACAAATTAAACTCATTTTATTTAATACTACATACTACTTATTACTAAACATCTCAAGAACTCACCAATTAATAAGTAAACACTTGATACTTGAATGCAATTTAAAAATTTTGCTGTGCCCACGTCTATTTTCTAGCGTAGACGCAGAGATGCACTATTTATATCACTTTTATTGTAGCCATGAAGGTCGGTAGCGGAAAGTGAACTTATAAGCTGATACCGCTTTTATCAATAATAGTTGATAAGATGATTAGAAGGAGGAAAAACCTGTATTTATTTCAAACTGTGTTGTCGTTTGGAGTTCGTAATTATCAAAATCGAGTCAATATTTTTGCAATTTTTCATGAGCCATAATTTCATATTCTAAGCAACTGTTCTCATTAACATTAATTTGGTCATACTATTATAGTGAAATCACTCAGACCAAAATAAGATGACGCATGACTCTCGCTATGTAGCATAAAAATCATTCTAAAAAAATGTTAACTTTGTTTTATTGCCTTCCGTAATAAAGTAAGATGAGCAGCGAGACGTATGAGATGACTTGAATCATTCCAGAGGTTTTCCAGAATTATTTTTATTACATCGTCAATATAAAATAACCCGCCTGTCGCCTGTCGGTCTAAATTGGCCGAGTAACAGACTAGGGCACTCACATTACCACAAGAATTTTCGCTTGTAGCTTGAAAACTTGGGGGTCGCGAGCCAAAAAAGTTGAGAAGCGCTGTTAGTATACGTATGGTAGGTACGCTCCGTAAAGTTGTCGGTAACTTTACCACCAGCAGAGAGGTACAATAATGAATAATCTCTTTCTATTCTATTCTTCTATTGATTGTATTGAACCTCTCTGCTGGTGGCGTAAGTCAAAAAGAACTTTACGGAGCGGCTTTAGAATACCTACAGATTTTATAACTTTTCTAGTCGTGACTATTCGATTCCATCCTCGAAGAAATGTTTTTAAGCATTACAAATTATAATGTTAAAAAATGCTTTGGTTAGAATGTAAAGCATTGTACAACGCTTCTTCCATATAAATTTAGTTTCAAAAAATTGAAAACTAACGGAGATGTTGCCAAAACGATACAAAAACTTCCATAAGAAATTTGTGTAGGAGAAATTGGCCGGTGTTACAGACATCAGACTCTGACAATTATTATTCCAAAAAAATGAAACTAATTACTAAACAGCTCAAGAACTGACCGATTTATAAGTATACACTTACTTGATAGTAGAATGCAATTTGAAAATTTTTCTACCTAGAGCTTGTACAAGCTAGAAATGGGATTGTGACGTATTTTAGTTCGAATGGTTATCGATGCAAGCCGCATTCTATTTTACGACCTGCTCGACTATGAAAGTACAGAATAATTTTGTGCCACTCCGATCTTGAGTGGTTTGTAATTTCTAGAGGTAGGCCTGCCACTGGACCAGTTGAGTAATGTTTATGAGAATGATTCAATTATTTTAAAGAAATTGCTTGGTTCACTATTATTGTGTCGGCTAGTAAACCATAAAGCTGCTTTTGTGAACTGTCAATCAGTGGCGAGCAGGTACTTTTTGCAAATAACTTAAAGTAATACTTCTATTAGTGCGCACCTGAACTTGACTCTCTGTACTGATTGGACGCTTGCAAAGTAAGTAGTTGGTGGGAGAACCTGCCTCAATCCCATTTCTAGCTTGTACAAGCTCTAACCGTGTAGAAACGAAGGAAAGAACAGAAAGCACGCACAAGAGACGAGAGTCTCGGGAGAAGAACTGACGAGTAGAACAGATACGATTCGTGTAACACGAATGGTAAGACTATTTTGGACCATTCCGACTATTCACTTCATACATCCGACATCCATACAAACATACTGTAGTGTAGTTAGTTACTAGTTAGGTAGTAGGAATTAGCGCCAAAGCAAAGGTTGAATTTTAAAATTAATATTATTTTTTAAATTTAAGATCTCCACCAATTACCAGCGGCTGGTTGTTACGGGTTAAAAACACCACCGTACCTATAATGCATTTTATTTTACATCGTTTATTAATTCTTATTAAATTACACTTAAATATCTTTAGTATTTCAAATTTTGTTATTAACAATGTCCTGAGATAATGATAGAGATATTCCTGAGATAGGAGTGTTGGTCTTAAATTCTTTCAATTATTTCTCTTTATTGCTTTACTAATGTGTGGAGATTAATTGTATAATTTGCACATTAGGATTCAAACTTGAAGTTTTTGAAAATTCGTTTCAAAAATTTAAAATCTGAGTATTCGAAAAATCAGTCAATTAAGGGATTCAAAAGTCTTTGAAAATCTATTTATAGTGTAGGTAGTTAAATCTAAATCACCAGTTGGATTTTAAAATGGATGTTTAGCTATGTGTTATTAGTTATTATATCTTATATCATAATATAGCTAAATATTTATTTCAATAATAGAAATTGAGGACGAGGCAAAAACGTGGAAAATTTTTGGTAGTACCATAAAGTAACCAAATAATTACTCTATGGTAGTACTTAAATACATTTTTCTAGAATGGGTTGCATACCTTGTTAGGCGTAAATTAAAAACTATTTTCTAATACTTACAGATTCTTGGTTACTTTACTTTATTCATTTTCTAGTTTATCCTCAAAAGTTTTAGTATAGCAATAAATGTGCATGTGCTTTTGGTATTCACATTCACACTGATCACACTAAGATTGGCCTGGCCGTTCATTGCCCAACACATCGCTAACAAAAGGGAACCGATTATTGCTTTGGGCACACCTTGAAGACTACAGGGACTGTGACATACTTGTTTGTAATGCCATTATTTTACACTGCTCACCTGTGAAATTGTATTGAGTATTGAGTTTAAAATCTTACTTACTTCATAAACTTCGCTACATTTGGTAGAAGTGCAGATTGTAGCTGGGTATTCGAGGGGGGTAATTTTCAAATTTGTAATAGGGCTATAGACAATTTTGGAAAATTGTGTAATTTGATCGTCACTGGACTCAGCTCATTTTTATGTTGTTGTAATAGGATGATGATATCTTCAATTTTGGCTAACCGTTGGAGAAATTTAATAACATAACGAACAGACCGGAGATTAGCAGAGTAAAAAACTTTTCTAATTGAAAGTAAGTTTTAGTCGAAACTTCTATCTCTAAAAAAGAAAGGAAATTTATTACATTAAAAGCAGCGAATTGTCAACGCCTAAGACGCTATTGTCTATTTTCTTTAATTAAAATGCATTACATAATTTTACAAAATTACAAAACAAACAAAATAAAAATTGTATTCTAAATGCTCATATGATAAGCAAGTTAAAACCAGAACTTAAATATAATAAATCAATATAATATAAACCAAAAACATTCTGATAAACTAACTGAAGCGTCTTCTTCAACATCTAATTCTAATGAAGTATCAGAAGCATCATTTGTCTTGTGGACCTTGACCTTCCTCATCATCTGACGAAGTATCCGACGATTCGTTTAGACTATGTCCCTTATTCTCTTGCGGACCTTCTTCGACATCTGATACTGATGAAGTATCAGGCGAATCATTTCGACTTAGTTTCTTACTCTCTTGTGGACCTTCGACGTCCGATTCTGAAGAAGTATCAGACGAATCATTTAGAATGTGCCTATTATTTTCTTGTGGGCCTTCTTTAACATCTAATTTTGATGGAGTATTAGAAGAAACGCTAAGAATTTGATTCTTATTATTTTCTGAACCGTCGTCTACGACTGATTCTGGTGAAATGTTATCAGAAACAGCACAAACACAATCAAAATCTTTGCTGTCTTGTGAGTCATTTTCAGGGATTGGTTCTGACGAAATATCCGGAACATCACAACGACAATCGAGGACTTTATCCTCTTTAACGTTTAACGAAATAGAAACATTAGGTAGAGTTTGCTCATTTTCTTTAAGGCCGTCTTCGATGTTTGATGAAATAATAGAAGCAGTACAACGCGCGATCTTTTTTTTACTCTTCTGTTTAGAACCCGTTTTAATAGTATTCCAAAGTTTATTTAACCTATTTTTGGAACCCTTTGTAACGTAGACCCCTTCCCTAGCTTCACTCTTGGTTTGGGCTACACGAGCCGGGTTTTGAGCTACGAACAATTGCTTTATTTTATCGCCATTGTGTTTTAATGTGTATAGTTTATCTACAGATTCTATAACTTCTTTAGCCGTGATTTCGTTTACACCATCCGATTGCATACTCAACGCATTGCTTAGAATTCTTTTTTCTTCTTTGTAATGATCTAACATCGATTCGAGTACTCTAACCGCCTTATAATCGACGTGGGCTCCTAAAGATTTTTCTCTGGGAAAAACAATTTAAATAAATCGAGTAAAATAATTGATGGAATAGTTATTACCTGTCAATTAGGTAGAGTAGGTAGCCTTCGTAAGCGTCGTTGTAGGGGGTTATAGCGTTGGTTTGTAGAAAATAGGCAAATTTTGCAGTAGTCTTCAATATAACCTCCTTTTCTTTCTTAAATACATCCAAGAACTCCTCGATTTTTTGGATCTTTGTTTTGGCTAATTCTTGTTCTGACTTTTGATTATTTATTTCCGACTTTACATTTTCATTTTCGAGTTTATCCTCGAAAGTTTCAGTACGGCAATAAATGTGCATGTGCTTTTGGTATTCACAACCACACTGCTGACACCGCGGTTGCCCATTCATAGCGGCACAGTTCGCTAACAAAGGTGAACCGATTATTTCTTTGGGCACACCGTTAAGGCCACAGGGACTGTGACATACCTGTTTGTAATGCCATTTTTTTACATGGTTCACCTGTGAAATAAATTGAAAGTATTGAGTTTAAAATCGCCAAAACGGGTAGTAGGTACTTACTTCGTGAACCTCGCTACATTTGGTGGAAGTGCAGACCGTAGCTGGGTATTTGAGTGGAGTAATTTTCAAATTTGTAATGGGTATATAAAGGTTCATGTACAGCTGTTTAATTTGATAGTCCCTGGACTCTAACTGACTTTTATGTCTTTGTAACCCGATTATATTGTCTTCGATCAATTGGGCAATTTCAGCCAACGGTTGGGACAATTTAAGAATAAGACGACGGGCTTCATTTACGGAAGTGGTATTTTTAACCAAATGTGGTCTCAACGGTGCATTATCGTTTGTTCCGGCAATATAATTAATCATTCTACAAAGCAGAGAGTTATTAAGGAACACTTCAATAACTTAAAGTTTACCCCATTTTTACCCCGGTTTTCTTCATTTACAGGTACACCAGAGCTCAACATCTTAAAGGTATACACGATGGAAACTTAAATCTTGATCATAGGATTTAACAAATATATTATTAGGGTGTTGTTAATTTCAATCAATAACATTTAGCTGCCTCTCCCAAACCCCAAATTACATTGCTGAGTGGATATACGAGTATGTATTTAATTTGGAGTTTGGGAGAGGCAGCAAAATGTTATTGATAGGATTTAACATGGGAAAACAAACTTCTGTAAATATTAGCTATCCTAACTATTTTACAGCAAAATACTTATATTATAAAAACTTTTTAAAGAATAAAAAGCTTCTTCTAATACAGTTATCATAGTCCAGTCAAATTAGACAAAAAATCGCCTATTCCTGGAATAATTCCTACAAAGCTGGATTTTGGTATACACGTACATTAAGGTGTCACAGATGAGTATATGACAAAATCCTAAAAAAATCGGTAGAGCATCTTGAGATATTCAAGGTCAAAGGTCACAAAAAGTTGATTTTTGCTAATAATTCATCTTCGCTAGATCGTATGTTGATGAAGGTTATTATAAAAGTTATATAGAACATTATTAGCTACAAGATTGATTATATACATTTTTTTCATAAGTTTAACCGTTTTCGAGATATAGCGCGGAGAAGAGTGACAATAAATTCGTTTACCGGATAACGCGGTACAAACTTTGGAGTCAGACGCATAAGTCTCATAAAACAAGTCAGACACCATACAGACATCATTATAAATGAAATGTCAAAAGTCCCCATCGATCCCACTTGTACTAATAATTTTATTTAAAGTCAAAGGTCGAAAAATCGGTTTTTCGACAAACGGATAGCATTTGAGGAAAAACCATTCAGGAATTTTGAAAATTTGTATGGTTGTTCGTTATAACCTGCAGTGCAACATATTAAAAGTCTCAAAGGGTGGGGTGTAAGAGGGGGAGGGGGAACTGTTTAAAAGATATCTTTTCTATTTCGTGCAAATAACTCCCCTTCTACAGATCCTACGTTGATGAAACTTCTTATAAAAGTTATAGGAAACATTATTAGCTACAAGATTCCATTCGTGAAACTTATGCGTCTTACTTCGCAGTTTATATAGCGTCATCCCGTAAACAAATTCACTGTAACCTCTTCTCCGCGCCATATATGGAAAAGGGTTAAAGTTATGGGTAAAATGCATATAACAAGTCTTGTAGCTAATAATGTTTTCTATAACTTTTATAAGACGCTTCATCAACGTAGGATCTGTAGAAGGCGAGTTATTTGCACAAAATAGAAAAGGTTATAATTACAGCTCCCCCACCCCCTCTTGCACCCCACCCTCCGGGACTTTTAATATGTTGTAACGCAGGTTATAACAAACAACGATACCAATTTTCAAAACTCCTGAATGGTTTTTCCTCAAATGCCATCCGTTTGTCTAATTTGACTGGACTAATATTGAGATATTTGCGAAAAACTGACTTATCGACCTTCAACTTTGAATAAAATTTTTAGCACAAGTGGGATTTATGAGGACTTTTGACATTTCATTTGTAATAGTGCATTTAAGGTCTACACCAATTTTCAGCTCTATGCGAATTTTTCCAAAGCGTCATCTCGTAAACAAATTCCCTTTAACCCCTTCTCTGCTATTCTCCTTCTCTCATATTTCGAAAAGAGTTAAACTTATGGCAAAATTTATAGAACAAAGCTTGTAGCTAATAATGTTTTCTATAACTTTTATAATAACATTTATTGCCTGCGATCTATAGGAGGCAAGCTATTTGCAAGAAATGGAAAAGGTGGATTTTAAACAGTTCCCTCTCCCGCTCTTGCCCTCCACACTCCGGGCATTAATTATGTTGTACTGCCGGTTCTAATGAACAAGTACACCAATTTTCAAAACTCCTGGATGTTTTTCCTTCAAATGCAATCCATTTATCTAATTTGACTCGATTAATATTGACGAAAACCGATTTTTAGACCTTTGTCTTTGAATAAATTTTTTAGCAGAAGTGGGATCGATGAGGACTTTTGACATTTCATTTGTAATAGTGTATTTAAGGTCTACACCAATTTTCAGCTCTATACGAATTTTTCCGAACTTTCCACGATTTTTTGTCTAATTTGACTGGACTTTTGTTCGAAATTGCAAAACTAATGAATGCGCTATTCAACTTCGAGAGCTTATTATTCGCAACTTAGAGATGCCCTTAAGATTTCTTATATCACATTACATAGAATAAGGACGTAGTTAAATATTTTTTAAAACCAAAGTCTTGTCAGGTTTCGCCTCCGTATTCTGTGAAGAAGTTAAAACATACTTTTGTTCAAAATTGCAAAACTAATGAACGCGCTATTCAACTTCGAGAGCTTATTATTCCCAACTTAGAGATGCCACAAAGATTTCTTACATCATATTACATAGAATAAGGACGTTCTTAAAGATTTTTTAAAACCAAACCCTTGTCAGGTTTCGCCTCCGTCTTCTGTGAAGAAGTTAAAAAATACCTTTGTTCGAAATTCTAATATTTAGTAGCGCGCTATTTTCACTTTCATAATAACATTCATTAACCTGCGATCTATAGGATGCGAGTTAGCTGCAAGAAATAGAAAAGGTCGCTTTTAAACAGATCTCTCTCTCTCCGCTCTTGCCCCTCACCCTCCGGGACTTTTAGTACGTTGTACTACATACTACCGATTCTAATGAACAAGTTCACTAATTTTCAAAACTCCTGGATGTTTTTTCCTCAAATGCTATCGATTTATGTAATTTGACTGGATTAATATTGGCAAAAACCGATTTCTCGACCTTTGTCTTTGAATAAAATTTTTAGCGCAAGTGGGATCGATGGGGACTTTTGACATTTTATTTGTAATAGTATATTTAAGGTCTACACCAATTTTCAGCTATATACGAATTTTTCCGAACTCTCCACGATTTTTTGTCTAATTTGACTGGATTTTTGTTCAAAATTGCAAAACTAATGAACGCGCTATTTAACTTCGAGAGCTTATTATTGGCAACTTAGAGATGTCCTAAAAATTTCTTATATCACATAACATAGAATAAGGACGTAGTTAACTATTCTTTAAAACGAAAGTCTTGTCAGGTTTCGCCTTCGTATTCTGTGAAGAAGTTAAAACATATTTTTGTTCAAAATTGCAAAACTAATGAACGCGCTATTCAACTTCAAGAACTTATTATTCGCAACTTAGAGACCCCATAAAGATTTCTTACATCACATTACATAGAAGAATGTCGTTCTTAAAGATTTTTTAAGACCAAACTCTTGTCAGGTTTTGCCTCCGTCTTCTGTGAAGAAGGTAAAAAATACCTTTGTTCGAAATTTAAATATTTAGTGAGCGCGCTATTTTCACTTCAGAAGCTTCTTATTCACAACTAGAAGGCGCGATAAAGATTTGCCATATCACATTAGATAGAATAACGATGTAGTTAAACATTTTTAAGAAACAAAGTAGTGCCAGGTTGCGCCTTTGCATTTTACGAAGAATTAAAAAAAACAGTTTTTTTCGAAAATGCAAGTTTAAAGAGTACGCTACTCAACCTCAAGAGCTTCTTATTCACAACTTAGAGGCACTATCAAGATTTCCCATATCACATCAGGTAGAATAAGGACGTAGTTAAAGATTTTTTAGAAACCAATCTTGATTGTACCTCCAAGTCGTGAATAAAAAGCTCTTGAAGTTGAGTAGCGCACTCTTTAAACTTGCATTTTCGAAAAAAACTGTTTTTTAAATTCTTCATAAAATGCAAAAGCGCAACCTGGCACTACTTTGTTTCTTAAAAATGTTTAACTACATCGTTATTCTATCTAATGTGATATGCCAAATCTTTATCGCGCTTTCAAGTTGTGAATAAGAAGCTTCTGAAGTGAAAATAGCGTGCTCACTAAATATTAAAATTTCGAACAATTTTTTTTAAATTTCTTCATAATAGGTGAAGATGAAACCAAACACCATTGTTACTTTCATAAATCTTATATTACATCTTTATCTTACCTCACTCAGTGCTACATTATCCATCAGTCGATAAGTCTCGTTTTATGAGACTTACGCGTTTGGCTCCACAGTTTGTACAGCGTCACCCCGTAAACGAATTTATTGTGACTGTTCTCCGCGCTATATCTCGAAAAGGGTTGAACTTATGGAAAAAATGCATATAACCAATCTTGTAGCTAATAATGTTCTATATAACTTTCATAATAACCTTTATCATCGTACGATAGGCAGGAAGCGAGTTATTCGCAAAAACAACAGTTTTGTGACCTTTGACCTTGAATATCTCAAGATGCTCCACCGATATTTTTAGGATTTTGTCGAATCCTTATTTGTAACATCGAAAAGTACTTGTATGCAAAAATCCAGCTTTGTAGGAATTTTTCCTACCAAAAAACCTTATTTGACTGGACTATCAGCCGTTTTAGAGAAAATGAAGAAAAAATCTCGCGTTAGCCTTGATTTTGAAGTGTACGTCAGATTCTCTTGTTATTTATTTTGTAATAGTAATTTGGAATGGATTATCATGGCTAATGCGAGAAACAGTTATTAACTAAATAATTTTCCCTCATTTTCTCGAAAACGGCTAAATCAATTTAAAGTCTTATTGTAGATATTAGAAAGAGCTTTCTATTCTTAAAAAATTTTTTATTAGTATTTCACTGTAAAATAGTTTGAGAAGCCAATATTTACAGAAGTATGTTTTCCCATGTTAAATCCTATGATCAAGATTCAAGTTTCTACCGCGTATGTTAAGCTCAAAGACCGAAATTGGCCATTGAGCGAAAAAGGTGACCTGAACGCGCTCTGGCAACAACAGTAATGCCACAACACAAAATGCGTGTCGTTACTATTACAAAAACGCTCACAACGCGTTGAGGTTTCTACAAACAGCCACAAAGCGAAATTTGTGTGGTGGTTTGGCAAGTATAGAGTACCACCACGCATTAAGGAATTGCACACAGACGCATCAAGCACGTACCCACACCAATAGAACAGTAAATTATTGGACACTAATTAATTGGTAGTACCATTTAGTACGTAAAAACCCAAATACTGCCCATATCTTGGGTTGACGTAAATTCTTTTTAAAACTCAATAAACAAAATACAAAAATCTTACCTACAACATTCCAAGAACGATTTTTTCCAACTTTGCGAAAAATCTTCAATATCATCGGAGTTAAACTTGATACCATTATGATGAGCTGCCCAAAAACGAAAAGCCTCGTTATCCACACAAAATACATTTTTCTTTTCAAGAGGAATTTTAACATTTGAAATTCCTTCTAACAACTTTTCTAATGCCGGAAAAGTTTCGCCCGGGCGATAGTGAGTGCTTCTGGTACAGGTCATGACAAAAATCAAATTCTCACAAGCGGATTTGTTCAGGTTCGAAAAAATTTGTTTTATACAATACTCGAATAGAACGGTAAGTCGCGAATTGTCCGGTTTGAGTAAAATGCAAATTGCGTTCAAATGCTCCAATTCGCCAATAAAACTCAACATGTTCTCAAAATTAATATTATCAAAATCGATTCCTCGTGTATCGGCATTTCCTGGTGTGTCTATTAGACGAATGTTTGCATTTCCTTCTCTTATTGGGAAAACATAAGATCTGGTGGCTTGAGTTCTGGAAGCACCAGTTTGGATGAGTTCGTTTTTTTCTGCTCCAATTTCGACAACTTGTTGCTTATAATCTTCGTCCATAATTGTGAACTTGGTCGGTATTAAAACTATAAGTTCATCTTTCATGGCAGATCTCAAATTGGAGTGTTTGAGATAATTATAAAATGAGTTGATAAATGTAGATTTACCAACGCCAGTTTCGCCCAAAAGTAAAATGTTAATATCTCTCGGGCTGCCGATATTTAATTGACTCATTTGGTCGTTTAAATGTGTTGCCATATTGTTTTTTTGGATCGCTATGGCTAGGCGACTTAACCATGGATGGCTAAAATTTTGAGTATTAGACTTGGTTAGAAATCTGTAGAAATTTAGATTACTCGATGGTGATTAAAATTCAAATTGTAGATACAGGGTACAGTTTTATGTACCTATCGCTAACTAACAGTTTTATACAAAAACACGGACACTGAGCGTGATAAGGGCGGGCACATAAAAGAGTTAGTATATTGAACAGAGACGGGTTCGGGTAATAGTACGATACTTCAAAGATAATACCTTGCTGGATCTCAAAATCTTTGTCAATAGCTTTAGTTTTGGATCTTGATAAAGATCCGGACATCCGCCGAGAATCAAAACTTGCATTTATCATTAGGCCGTCATCATGAATGTAGTACAGCATACCAAAAAATCGTAGCTAACCCATTTGATGTTAGGCAAATAACCCCGGATCTTTGTCAAAAGCTGAATAGCTAAATATGGCAGAATATGATAAATTTGCCAACGTTTGAACACTTGTATCTTAGAGATCATTAAGATAGCATTCTGGTCTCAAATTGTAGAAAATTTAATCTATTTTTAAAAAGTATAAAACTGCCTTATAATATTATGCCTAAATAATGTTAACAATCGATATTAGACAATGATTCCAAAAAAATTAAACTATTACGATCATTTTACTCAATCTTATTTTATTAAACAGCTCAAGAACTCACCAATTAATAAGTAAGCACTTGATACTTAATTCAATTTTTAAATTTTGGCTGTGATTACGTCTATTTGCTACCGTAGAGGCAGAGGTGCACCATTTAAGGCAATTATTGTAACTATTAAGGAAAGTCGGAAAGTGAACTGGTAAGCTATCGCTGTTTTTTTATTTTTTATAAAAGATACCGCTTTTGTTGAAGCTGATAAGAAGATGATAAGAAAGAGGAAAAAGTTGAATTTATTTTCAACAACTTTTCTCAATAACATTCTGTCATGTCATATTAATAACCGAAATGGCACTTTACCTAAATATAAAATAATTAAAAAAAGATATGCTTGAAAGTGTTTTCAGACCAAACACTGTAAGTACGTACCTACTAATGATTAAATAATTCCCAGAAAAGTGAGGAAAGTCAATTACGCATTTGTAAATGTGCAAATTAATATTTCCACATATTGCAGGAGCCAGTGTCGGATTGATTAATCTACAAGGCCTTTAGCTAACTATGTTTTTGGACCCTCTCGGATTATTATTATTATTTTATTACCCACTCATCTAATCATAAAATCTGCCCTTTTAGTATAATAAATACTTTATTGTACGAACCATAAAGATTGATATAGGTACAATGAATTGCTATAAAAGAAGAAAAGACCTAGGCCTAAAGTTACAAGCTTTACAACTTAAATTTTTTGAAGCTAACCCATTTGATGTTAGGCAAATAACCCCGGATCTTTGTCAAAAGCTGAATAGCTAAATATGGCAGAATATGATAAATTTGCCAACGTTTGAACACTTGTATCTTAGAGATCATTAAGATAGCATTCTGGTCTCAAATTGTAGAAAATTTAATCTATTTTTAAAAAGTATAAAACTGCCTTATAATATTATGCCTAAATAATGTTAACAATCGATATTAGACAATGATTCCAAAAAAATTAAACTATTACGATCATTTTACTCAATCTTATTTTATTAAACAGCTCAAGAACTCACCAATTAATAAGTAAGCACTTGATACTTAATTCAATTTTTAAATTTTGGCTGTGATTACGTCTATTTGCTACCGTAGAGGCAGAGGTGCACCATTTAAGGCAATTATTGTAACTATTAAGGAAAGTCGGAAAGTGAACTGGTAAGCTATCGCTGTTTTTTTATTTTTTATAAAAGATACCGCTTTTGTTGAAGCTGATAAGAAGATGATAAGAAAGAGGAAAAAGTTGAATTTATTTTCAACAACTTTTCTCAATAACATTCTGTCATGTCATATTAATAACCGAAATGGCACTTTACCTAAATATAAAATAATTAAAAAAAGATATGCTTGAAAGTGTTTTCAGACCAAACACTGTAAGTACGTACCTACTAATGATTAAATAATTCCCAGAAAAGTGAGGAAAGTCAATTACGCATTTGTAAATGTGCAAATTAATATTTCCACATATTGCAGGAGCCAGTGTCGGATTGATTAATCTACAAGGCCTTTAGCTAACTATGTTTTTGGACCCTCTCGGATTATTATTATTATTTTATTACCCACTCATCTAATCATAAAATCTGCCCTTTTAGTATAATAAATACTTTATTGTACGAACCATAAAGATTGATATAGGTACAATGAATTGCTATAAAAGAAGAAAAGACCTAGGCCTAAAGTTACAAGCTTTACAACTTAAATTTTTTGAAGCTAACCCATTTGATGTTAGGCAAATAACCCCGGATCTTTGTCAAAAGCTGAATAGCTAAATATGGCAGAATATGATAAATTTGCCAACGTTTGAACACTTGTATCTTAGAGATCATTAAGATAGCATTCTGGTCTCAAATTGTAGAAAATTTAATCTATTTTTAAAAAGTATAAAACTGCCTTATAATATTATGCCTAAATAATGTTAACAATCGATATTAGACAATGATTCCAAAAAAATTAAACTATTACGATCATTTTACTCAATCTTATTTTATTAAACAGCTCAAGAACTCACCAATTAATAAGTAAGCACTTGATACTTAATTCAATTTTTAAATTTTGGCTGTGATTACGTCTATTTGCTACCGTAGAGGCAGAGGTGCACCATTTAAGGCAATTATTGTAACTATTAAGGAAAGTCGGAAAGTGAACTGGTAAGCTATCGCTGTTTTTTTATTTTTTATAAAAGATACCGCTTTTGTTGAAGCTGATAAGAAGATGATAAGAAAGAGGAAAAAGTTGAATTTATTTTCAACAACTTTTCTCAATAACATTCTGTCATGTCATATTAATAACCGAAATGGCACTTTACCTAAATATAAAATAATTAAAAAAAGATATGCTTGAAAGTGTTTTCAGACCAAACACTGTAAGTACGTACCTACTAATGATTAAATAATTCCCAGAAAAGTGAGGAAAGTCAATTACGCATTTGTAAATGTGCAAATTAATATTTCCACATATTGCAGGAGCCAGTGTCGGATTGATTAATCTACAAGGCCTTTAGCTAACTATGTTTTTGGACCCTCTCGGATTATTATTATTATTTTATTACCCACTCATCTAATCATAAAATCTGCCCTTTTAGTATAATAAATACTTTATTGTACGAACCATAAAGATTGATATAGGTACAATGAATTGCTATAAAAGAAGAAAAGACCTAGGCCTAAAGTTACAAGCTTTACAACTTAAATTTTTTGAAGCTAACCCATTTGATGTTAGGCAAATAACCCCGGATCTTTGTCAAAAGCTGAATAGCTAAATATGGCAGAATATGATAAATTTGCCAACGTTTGAACACTTGTATCTTAGAGATCATTAAGATAGCATTCTGGTCTCAAATTGTAGAAAATTTAATCTATTTTTAAAAAGTATAAAACTGCCTTATAATATTATGCCTAAATAATGTTAACAATCGATATTAGACAATGATTCCAAAAAAATTAAACTATTACGATCATTTTACTCAATCTTATTTTATTAAACAGCTCAAGAACTCACCAATTAATAAGTAAGCACTTGATACTTAATTCAATTTTTAAATTTTGGCTGTGATTACGTCTATTTGCTACCGTAGAGGCAGAGGTGCACCATTTAAGGCAATTATTGTAACTATTAAGGAAAGTCGGAAAGTGAACTGGTAAGCTATCGCTGTTTTTTTATTTTTTATAAAAGATACCGCTTTTGTTGAAGCTGATAAGAAGATGATAAGAAAGAGGAAAAAGTTGAATTTATTTTCAACAACTTTTCTCAATAACATTCTGTCATGTCATATTAATAACCGAAATGGCACTTTACCTAAATATATAATAATTAAAAAAAGATATGCTTGAAAGTGTTTTCAGACCAAACACTGTAAGTACGTACCTACTAATGATTAAATATTTCCCAGAAAAGTGAGGAAAGTCAATTACGCATTTGTAAATGTGCAAATTAATATTTCCACATATTGCAGGAACCAGTGTCGGATTTATTAATCTACAAGGCCTTTAGCTAACTATGTTTTTGGACCCTCTCGGATTATTATTATTATTTTATTACCCACTCATCTAATCATAAAATCTGCCCTTTTAGTATAATAAATACTTTATTGTACGAACCATAAAGATTGATATAGGTACAATGAATTGCTATAAAAGAGGAAAAGACCGAGCGTAGCGAGGCCTAAAGTTACAAGCTTTACAACTTAAATTTTTTGAAGCTAACCCATTTGATGTTAGGCAAATAACCCCGGATCTTTGTCAAAAGCTGAATAGCTAAATATGGCAGAATATGATAAATTTGCCAACGTTTCAACACTTGTATCTTAGAGATCATTAAGATAGCATTCTGGTCTCAAATTGTAGAAAATTTAATCTACTTTTAAAAAGTATAAAACTGCCTTATAATATTATGCCTAAATAATGTTAACAATCGATATTAGACAATGATTCCAAAAAAATTAAACTATTACGATCATTTTACTCAATCTTATTTTATTAAACAGCTCAAGAACTCACCAATTAATAAGTAAGCACTTGATACTTAATTCAATTTTTAAATTTTGGCTGTGATTACGTCTATTTGCTACCGTAGAGGCAGAGGTGCACCATTTAAGGCAATTATTGTAACTATTAAGGAAAGTCGGAAAGTGAACTGGTAAGCTATCGCTGTTTTTTTATTTTTTATAAAAGATACCGCTTTTGTTGAAGCTGATAAGAAGATGATAAGAAAGAGGAAAAAGTTGAATTTATTTTCAACAACTTTTCTCAATAACATTCTGTCATGTCATATTAATAACCGAAATGGCACTTTACCTAAATATATAATAATTAAAAAAAGATATGCTTGAAAGTGTTTTCAGACCAAACACTGTAAGTACGTACCTACTAATGATTAAATAATTCCCAGAAAAGTGAGGAAAGTCAATTACGCATTTGTAAATGTGCAAATTAATATTTCCACATATTGCAGGAACCAGTGTCGGATTTATTAATCTACAAGGCCTTTAGCTAACTATGTTTTTGGACCCTCTCGGATTATTATTATTATTATTATTTTATTACCCACTCATCTAATCATAAAATCTGCCCTTTTAGTATAATAAATACTTTATTGTACGAACCATAAAGATTGATATAGGTACAATGAATTGCTATAAAAGAGGAAAAGACCGAGCGTAGCGAGGCCTAAAGTTACAAGCTTTACAACTTAAATTTTTTGAAGCTAACCCATTTGATGTTAGGCAAATAACCCCGGATCTTTGTCAAAAGCTGAATAGCTAAATATGGCAGAATATGATAAATTTGCCAACGTTTCAACACTTGTATCTTAGAGATCATTAAGATAGCATTCTGGTCTCAAATTGTAAAAAATTTAATCTACTTTTAAAAAGTATAAAACTGCCTTATAATATTATGCCTAAATAATGTTAACAATCGATATTAGACAATGATTCCAAAAAAATTAAACTATTACCAAAGAATATCCAGTTAGTTTTATGTGCTTTGCTATTATGTTCATTTTACTCAATCTTATTTTACTAAACAGCTCAAGAACTCACCAATTAATAAGTAGGCACTTGATACTTAAATGCAATTTAAAAATTTTGCTGTATTTACGTCTATTGGCTACCGTAGAGGCAGAGATGCACCATTTTAAGGCAATTATTGAACTATTAAGGAAAATTGGAAAGTGAACTGATAACTTGATTTGCTGTTGATACCGCTTTTGTTGATAATTGATAAGGAGATGATAAGAAAGAGGAAAAAGTTGAATTTATTTTCAAACAGTGTTGTCGTTTCGTAATTAACAAAATGAGCCAATATTTTTAAAATTTTTTATCGTTTTGTAATTTTATATTCAGAACAACTTTATAAATATAAAAATTTAGAAATTTTTGTGATGGTTGGCAGCGGTTGGCAGTAGGTACTAATTGCAAAGTGACATTTTAAAATTTTAAATACCAATAAACTGTTTTGTAGTTTGAGTTGCTCGTTAATTAATTAATTTTAATTATTATGTTAAAAAATAGAACCTGTTAATTACAAAAATAGTCGTTTTATCTTTCCTCGATTTGACAAAATATGTTAAATTAAATATTACTACCAACTTCAAAACAGAAAATTTTACCAAAATTATTATAGCACTCAAAATCCTATTGTAACACTCAAATGGGTGCTATAAGAGCTTTCTAACATAAGCAAAATATAAAAATATTTTTTTCTGATAATACCTACAGTAATTTAACTCTTAATTTTCTCTAGTGTGTATAATTGTATAACATGTCTAAATTTAAAATCCACATTAAAATTTTGTATTTATTAATTAACTACAACGTAATTACAGCCTTTTTATCGTACAAAAGATGATCGTCAGAACGATATGTAATACCAAATACGACGATCACTATGCACCTTTATTTAAAAAGTTAGAAATTATGACTCTGTATTCTATCTATGTACCTATACAATATTTTAATGTTTGTCCACAGTAATTTTAGTCTATTTACTAGAAATGGGTCTATAAACACTTACTTTACAAAAAACAAGGACTCTCTTTGTATTCCGTTGCATACAACCAAACTCTTTGAAAGGAGTCCACAGGTCCAACTATATGGGAATAAAACTTTATAATCACCTGCCTCTCAGTTGCAAACAGTTAAACTTAGCAATATTCAAATTAAAAAACAAAAAATATTTTATTAACAATCCCCACTGTGGTGACTCGTATGGATTTAATTCGCCTCGCTTTGCTCCTTATACTCTTAATACAATAAACTACTATTACAAAAATTGATACATTACTAAATAATGATGTCCCATTCGGCGAAGTGCTGAATCTGCTACTGCATCACAGATGAAAAGTAATAACATAACAAGCAATGTAATACAAACTGTACTTAAATTATTACGAGTAGTAGTATTAAAGCTTTACATGATTTTAAACATTCTTAGATGAAAATACGTATTTACTTAAAAATGTTGTATTGGTCTTCATGGGCTCTCAAGAGCTATTCAAAACGGCATTGTAATGTACAATGTTACTGTTCTGAAATTATGACAATTTTAAAAAGATTTTTTGGTATGGAATAATAACGCATTACAAATAAAACTGCGATGGGACGCCCAAAACAATTTTTGCATTAGACACCATAATCCTCCCCCCATAACGGGTACTGAGTACCGGAAGAACTATTTTGAATTTGCAGCTTTAGAAAAAGTATTAGACGCATCAAAACGCCCTTTCCAAATTATTTTGATACAATTTTTAGAAGCTGTTGCCGTACGTATCCCTTTCCTCTTAGTTCTGGCTGGTTTTCGCGCTAGGAGCAACTTCTTTATATTTTTGCCATTGTATTTCAACGCGTACAGTTTATCGACAAATTCTATAACTTCTCTAGTCGTGATTTCATTTGCACCATCCGAATTCGTATTCAAGGCATAGCTTAAAATTTTTTTTTCTTCGTTGTAACGTTTTAACATCGTTTTCATTTTTAGAACTGCGTTATAATTTACGCGGGCTCCTACAGATTTTTCTCTGTAAACAAATATTTCTAATAAACCAAGTAAAACAATTGATCAAATAATTACTACCTATCAATTAGGTAGAGTAGATAGCCTTCGTAAGCGTCGTTGTAAGGAGTTATGGCGTTGGTTTGTAGGAAATGGGCAAATTTTGCAGTCGTTTTCAATATAACATCCTTTTCTTTCTTAAATTCATCCAAGAATTCCTCGATTTTCAGGATCTTTGTTTTGGCTATTTTTTGTACTAATTTTTGATTATTTATTTCCGACTTTACATTTTCATTTTCGAGTTTATCCTCGAAAGTTTCAGTAGAGTAATAAATGAGCATGTGCTTTTGGTATTCACATCCACACTTCTGACAAAAAGGTTGCCCATTCATAGCAGCACAGTCTGCTAACAAAGGTGAACCAATTATTTCCTTTGGTATACCACCAAGACTACAGGGACTGTGATATACTTGTTTGTAATGCTGTCTTTCTACGCCGTTTACCTATAAAATTAACTGAAAGTATACACACTAAAACTATTTCAAGTCGAATTGTTATCTAATTGTTATTGAACTAGAACTACCTTGATTCGAACTAAATTTTTAACTATACTGTAGTAGGTATATGTAGATTGTTTAGGTGTCTAGATGATCCACTCTAGTTGGAAGTTGGAATCATATATACAGTGTGTCCGGGGATAGGTGGAACACGGGCGATCTCGCTTATTAGTGATTTTATGAAAAATTCTACTCTTTGTAAAAGTTTTTGCTTGTTCCAAAATTAATATTGACAGTTTCATTTCTGTAGATTTTTATACAGGGTGGTCTTTATTAGCGTTTCTCTAAAATTATACATCAGTAAACTACTCTTATTTTAAGAGGAAAATAAAAAAGTCATAACAAAAAATTATTTCTACGCCGATTTCTTATTCAGATATAAAATTTGAAGCCGATACGGCACTTTTCATATTTTCAAAAATTTCTATGTAACGATGTTTCAAGCTGCGTATTTTGAATTTCGCCAAGGAATTGTAAGGATGTATGAATGTAAGGAGCACTTATATTGAGTAGTAATTATTATTTATTTGTTTGTTTTGATCTCTAATAAAAAATTTTTGTGAATTTGTTAATAAAAAAATGTTGAAATCGTTTAAAAATATTAAAAGTACCGCATCGTTTTCAAATTTTATATTTGAATAAAACATGAGCGTACGAATAACTTTTTATTATGAATTTTTGATTTTTCTTTTCAAAATTTTCCTAGTTTACTAGTGTATAATTTTAGAGAAACGCTAATAAAAACAACCCTGTACAAAAATCTGCAGAAATGAAATTGCAAACATTAATTTTGCAACAAGCAAAAACTTTTACAAAGAGTAACATTTTTTGATAAAATCACTAATAAGCGAGATCGCCCGTGTTCCACCTATCCCCGGACACACTGTATATTGGGATGTTCCGTGGTTGGAATTTAACTAGAATCTATAGTCCATTCAATTTCAAGATGCAGTAGACATAGGAAGTGGAAGGGCTAGTACATTGAACAGAGACGGATTTAGGTAGTAGTGAGTTTTAATATTACTAAAAAAAAGTTTTTTGTTCTTTAATCTAACCGCTGTGTATTTAATTTGAAAGGATTCTATAGTCCTTTCCATTGTAGAAACATTTTGAAATAAAACATTCTCATCACTAACTAAATAATACATCTGAAAATTCTCACTCAGTACGGTCATGTATAGCCTCGATATTTAGGGGGCGGGACATTAGTACAGGCATTAGCCTGTAGCCAATTGCAATCGAGCACGATGCTAACATGCAGTCATCACGCACTCGGTTGTCATTTACTGCACTTTGAATTTGAATAGACTATAATAATAGTTCAAAAATTATAGTGTGTAAAGTTTAAAGTCGCAAAAAAGGGGAAGTAGGTTCGTACTTACTTTATAAAGATTGATACACTTGGTGGAAGTGCAGACCATAGCTGGGTCTTTGAGTGGAGTAATTTTCAAACCTGTAATGGGAATATAAAGGTCTTTGGACAGTTGTTTAATTTGCTCGTCACTGGACTGAAACACATTTTTATGTCTTTGTAACGCGAAGACGTTATCTTCGATCAATTGGGCAATTTCGGCTAACGGTTGGGACAACTTAAGCATAAGACGACGGGCCTCATTAACGGAAATTATATTTTTAACCAAACGTGGTTTTAAAGGTATATTCTCATCTGTTCCGACAATATAATTAATCAATCTACAAAAAAGAAACAGGAAATTTATTGGGGGACACTTAAATAGTTTTCACGTCAAAATAATTTATTATGGGACTTACTAGTCTTTAAAGAAAATATAGAAATCTTACCTCCAGCATTCATTGAATGATATTTTCCAACTTTGCAAAAAATTCTTAACATCGTCGGGGTTAAACTGAATACCTCTATGATGTGCTGTCCAAAAACGAAAAGCTTCGTTATCCACACAAAAGATATTTTTCTTTTCAAGAGGAATTTCAACATTTTCGATTCTTTCGAACAACTCGTGTAAAGTCGTAAGAGTTTTACCCGGACGATATAAAGTGCCTCTGCTGTTAGTGAGAACAAAAATCAAATTATCACAAACGGATTTGTTCAATTTCGAGAAAAATTGTTTTATAATATATTCGAATTGAACTGTTAGACGCGAATTGTCTGGCGGAAGTAGAATACAAATTGCGTTTAAATGCTTCAATTTGCCAATAAAATCCAAAATGTTCTCAAAATTACAGTCGTCCATATCGATTCCTCGTGCATCGCCAATTCCTGGTGTGTCTATTAGACGAATGTTTGCATTTCTTCTTTTTAATGGAAAATTGTAATGTTCGGTAAATTGGGTCATCGAAGCACCATTTTGAATGGGTGTGTTTGCGTCGGTTCCAATGTCGATAACTTGTGGTTTATAATTTTCGTCCGTAATTGTGAACTTGGTCGGTATTAAAACTTCAAATTCGTTTTCCATGGCAGATTTCAATTCTGGGTATTTGAGGTAATTATACAATGCGTTAATAAATGTGGATTTACCGACGCCAGTTTCGCCCAAAAGTAAAATGTTGATGTTTTTTCGGTTGGCAGTATTCAATTGGTCAATTTGGCCGTTAAGGTCTGTGGCCATTTCCTTTTTTGGATTGTCATGACTATGCGAGTTAGCCACGGTTGAAAGTTGTAACTAAAATTTCTAGTGTTAGATTTGGTTAAGAAATGAATAAACAGTAGTAATAAATATTATATACAGGGCCAGCGCAGGTCTGTATTTTGCAAATTAATAATTTACTCGATTTATAACTAGTAATATTTATAGTTCTACAATCCTTATTTACGAATTTGTGAATGTAGAACCAGCAATCTGGATCCACAGATTGCTGGAACCAGGGTGACGCTGGTTAATCTACAGGCACTCTATTTTGTGAAAGCCATATCGGATAATTATTATTTTAATACCTACTCATCTATAATTTACTATACGTAAGACTTACTTCTGATTTTGACGAAGTATCAGACAAATCATTTCGAATTCGTTTCTTTTTTTGTGAGCCTTCTTCACCGTCCGATTCTGAAGAAGTATCAGACGAATCATTTAAAATGTGCCCCTTATTTTTTTGTGGGCCTTCTTCTTTATTATTATTTTCTGTATCGTCGTCTACGACTGATTCTGCTGAAATATTATCAGAAACAGCACAAGCACAATCAAAATCTTTGTTGCCTTGTGAGTCACCTTCAGGGATTGGTTCTGACGAAATATCCGGAACATCACGACAATCGAGAACTTTATCCTCTTTAACGTTTGACAAAATTTCAGAAACATTAGGTAGACTTTGCTCACTTTCTTTTAGGCCGTCTTCGATGTTTGACGATATTTCAGACGGATTAGGAACACTTTGCTCCTTATTCTGTTTTGGGTCGTTGTCGACTTTTGACGAAACATTAGAAGCATTACGACGAGCCTTCTTCTTTTTAGTCTTATTCTTTTTAGAATTCGTTTTAGGAAAATTCCACATTCTATTTAACCAATTTCTGGAACCTTTGATTGGTTTTAATGAAGTTTCAGGAGCTTTAAAAAAACTTTGATCCTCTTCGACATTTCGACTCTTTCTCGACTCTCTAGTAGTATTCCCAAGTCTGCTATTTTTAATACATCTTCTATTATATACCTCCCTTCCGTCCGATTCTGAAGAAGTATAAGACGAGTCATTTAAAGTTTGCCACTGTTTCACCCGTGGACTTTCTTCAACGTCCGATTCTGAAGGATCAGCCGGATCGTCTAGAATTTGCAAATTATTATTTTGCGGCCTTTCTTTAATACATGATTCTGATGGAGTATCAGCAACGTCACGAAGAACTTGCCTCTCATTGTTTTGTGAACCGTCATCACAAGTAAAATATAGGTCTTTGTCCTCCTCTGAATCGTCTTTAATGATTGGTTTTAATGAAGTTTCAGGAGCTTTAAAAAAACTTTGATCCTCTTCGACATTTCGACTCTTTCTCGACTCTCTAGTAGTATTCCCAAGTCTGCTATTTTTAATACATCTTCTATTATATACCTCCCTTCCGTCCAATTCTGAAGAAGTATAAGACGAGTCATTTAAAGTTTGCCACTGTTTCACCCGTGGACTTTCTTCAACGTCCGATTCTGAAGGATCAGCCGGATCGTCTAGAATTTGCAAATTATTATTTTGCGGCCTTTCTTTAATACATGATTCTGATGGAGTATCAGCAACGTCACGAAGAACTTGCCTCTCATTGTTTTGTGAACCGTCATCACAAGTAAAATATAGGTCTTTGTCCTCCTCTGAATCGTCTTTAATGATTGGTTTTAATGAAGTTTCATGAGCTTTAAAAAAATTTTGATCCTCTTCGACATTTCGACTCTTTCTTTTTTTAGAATCCGATTTAGTCGTATTCCCAAGTCTGCTATTTTTAATACATCTTCTATTATATACCTCCCTTCCGTCCGATTCTGAAGAAGTATCAGACGAATCATTTAGAACGTGTCCCTTATTTTCTTGTGGGCCTTCTTTAACATCTAATTCTGATGGAGTATCAGAAGAAACGCTAAGAATTTGATTATTATTCTTTTCTGAATCGTTGTCTACGACTGATTCTGGTGAAATACTATCAGAAACAGCACAAACACAATTAAAATCTTTGTTGTCTTGTGAGTCATTTTCAGGGATTGGTTTTGTCGAAATATCCGGAACATCACGACAATCGAGAACTTTATCCTCTTTAACGTTTGACAAAATTTCAGAAAAATTAGGAACATTTTTCCCCTTATTCTTTTTTGGGCCATCGTCGACTTTTGACGACAAACTAGAAGCATTACGACGAGCCTTCCTCTTTTTACTCTCACTTTTTTTAGAATCCGTTTTAGTCACATAACACATTTTATTTGCCCAATTTTTGGAACCCTTGGTAGCATATACCCCTTCTCTCGCTTCCCTCTTAGTTTCGGCTACACGAGCCGGATTTTGAATTAAGAACAATTGCTTTATTTTATGGCCATTGTGTTTCAACGTGTATAGCGTATCTACACATTCTATAACTTCTTTAGCAGTGATTTCGTTTGCACCATCCGATTGCATACTCAACGCATTGCTTAGAATTCTTTTTTCTTCTTCGTAACGACCTAACATTGATTCTAGTACTCGGACTGCGTTATAATCGACGTGGTCTCCTAAAGATTTTTCTCTGCAAACAAACAATTTAAATAAAGCAAGTAAAATAATTGATGGAATAGTTATTACCTATCAATTAGGTAGAGTAGGTAACCTTCGTAAGCGTTGTTGTAAGGAGTTATGGCATTAGTTTGTAGAAAATGGGCACATTTTGCAGTCGTTTTCAATATAACATCTTTTTCTTCCTTAAATTCATCCAAGAATTCTTCAATTTTTTCAATCTTTATTTTAGCATTTTCAAATACCGATTTTTGGTTACTTATTTCTGATTTTATATTTTCATTTTCGACTTTATCCGCAAAAGTTTCAGTAGAGTAATAAATGTGCATGTGCTTTTGGAATTCGCATCCACACTCCTCACAACAAGGTTGCCCATTCATAGCAGCACAGTAAGCTAACGAAGGTAAACCAATTCTGTCTTTGGGCACACCTCTGAGACTACAGGGACTGCAACATTTTTGTTTGTAATGCCATTTCTCTACGTTGTTTACCTGTAAAATGAATTGAAAGTATCGATACGTGAAATTTAATATTTTTTTCAAATATATACACTAGGGTAGAAATAATTAATTATTTATCTCAGAGATAAATAGTTGTCTGGCTTGGCGTACGGTGGTTCGTAGATGCGACCGGATATTGCATACTCAGGTTCGATTCCTGAGGCGTTTGGTCGTTCAACATTTTTCAACTAAAAACGTTTTTCGCACTACTAGGTGATTAGTTTAGGGTTGGTTTATATCATACATTTAATGAAAGTATCGAGTTTGAAATCACCAAAATTAAACGGGTAGATACTTACTTTATAAAGCTCGCTACAGTTGATAGCAGTGCAGACCGTAGCTGGGTGTTTGAGTGGAGTAATTTCCAAATTTGTAATGGGTATATAAAGTTCTACGGACAGTTGCTTAATTTGATCGTCACTGGATTCTAACTGCTTTTTATGTCTTTGTAATAGGTTCATATTATCCTCGATCATTTGTTCAATTTCGGTTAACGGTTGGGACAATTTAAGAATAAGACGACGGGCCTCATTTATAGAAGTGGTATGTTTAACCAAATGTGGTCTCAGCGGTACATTATCGTTTGTTCCGGCAATATAATTAATCATTCTACAAGAAAGAAAGTTATTAAGCAACTCTTCCGCATCTTAAAATATACAGGGTATTGTATTTAAGATAATATTTGCTTCATATAATGTTTACTTTAACCCCATTTACGGGGATACCGAAAGTCAATATCTTAAATGTATATGTTAGACTCAAAGACCGAAATCGGTCACTGACCGAAACAAACGGCCTCAACGCTTTCTAGCAACAGTTTAATGCCGACAACACAAAATTCGTGTCGTGGCTATTACTAAAAAGCCACAAAGCGAAATTCGTGTTGTGATTCTCTTAGAAACCGACCAGAACGTGTTTTTAAATTAAAAAGTACTACCACGCATTAAGGAATCGCACAGGCGCGTCACGCACGCATCCACACCCAAAGAACAATAAATTATTGGAGAAACGTTTGTACACTAATTAATTGGTACGAAAAAACCCAAATACTACCTATATCCATAAGATCCGGAATCAAAACTTGGATTTATCATTAGGCCGTTATCATAAATTTATTACAGCATACCAAAAAATCGTAACTACCCCATTTGATGTAAGGTAAATAACCCGGATCTTTGTCAAAAGCTGAATAGCTAAATATGGCAGAATATGATAAATTTGCCAACGTTTGAACACTTGTATCTTGGAGATCATTAAGATAGCATTCTGGTCTCAAATTGTAAAAAATTTAATCTACTTTTAAAAAGTATAAAACTGCCTTATAATCTTATGCCTAAATAATGTTAACAATCGGTATTAGACACTGACTCAATCTTATTTTACTAAACGACTCAAGAACTCACCAATTAATAAGTAAGCACTTGATACTTAATGCAATTTAAAATTTTGGCTGTGCTTACGTCTATTTGCTACCGTAGACGCAGAGGTGCACCATTTAAGGCAATTATTGTAACTATTAAGGAAAGTCGGAAAGTGAACTGGTATATAAGCTGTCGCTGTTTTTTTATTTTTTATACAAGATACCGCTTTTGTTGATAGTTGATAAGAAGATGATAAGAAAGAGGAAAAAGTTGAATTTATTTTCAACAACTTTTCTCAATAACATTCTGTCATGTCATATTAATAACCGAAATGGCACTTTACCTAAATATATAATAATTAAAAAAAGATATGCTTGAAAGTGTTTTCAGACCAAACACTGTAAGTACGTACCTACTAATGATTAAATATTTCCCAGAAAAGTAAGGAAAGTCAATTACGCATTTGTAAATGCGCAAATTAATATTTCCACATATTGCAGGAACCAGTGTCGGATTGATTAATCTACAAGACCTTTAGCTAACTATGTTTTTGGACCCTCTCGGATTATTATTATTATTTTATTACCCACTCATCTAATCATAAAATCTGCCTTTTTAATATAATAAATACTTTATTGTACGAACCATAAAGATTGATATAGGTACAATGAATTGCTATAAAAGAGGAAAAGACCGAGCGTAGCGAGGCCTAAACTTACAAGCTTTACTGCTTTAATTTTTTGAAATCTGTTTTACTGGTTCAATGTTTCAAGTTGCACAACATAACTGATTTCTAAATTTATCCAACTGAGTCCATTTCTCAAGTTTCTGGAACTGTGAAAATATTAGCGTTAAGTGAAGAACAAAATACTTCACGCATCAGTATCATAAATATTTTGGTAGTTTTGAGAAACGCCCATTAAATGAACGATGCTGATCATGCAACTCCTTCTTTAGTCGGTTCATTCTGTGTTTTATCTACAACGAAACCAGTCTATTCTCTTTCCAGACATAGGTACGTAAAATAGACGATGCGATCAAATACAGTTTACTGTTTTTATAGCAGCTTAGTCTCTCAACTTTTTTTAACTTGGATGTAATAATCGTAAAGTAGTAGTAGTAGTGGCTTCAAACTCTAATTAGTAATTTGTTCTATAAGTGTAAGTAACTATTAGTGATCTTAATAATGTTTGAGCACCTACTATTGTTTGGTATTATTTCCAGTATCTTTTTTTCAAAACATATTGAGAGCTTGTAGAATTAGCTTCAACATGTACTGGAAAGTCCTGTTATGGTCACGTCGGCCGTTTTAAATAGGCCCCATTAACTTCTTGCTACGCCACTGGTATTGTAAAATCATACATAAATTTTACTTTTTACGAAAGCGCAGAAGGGCCATATAGCTTAGAAATGATTTATTTATTTATATCACCGAACCCAATTATAATTTAATTGCATTTCGATTTATTATATATAATATAATATATATAATAAATTACAAAGAAACGACAACACAGCTTGAAAATTATTGAAGTGGTTGATCAACAAATATGTAACATATATCAGTAAATTGCATCAGTTAATCAGCCGATACGAAATGGCACCAACCACTAACTATAGTGTCTCAATCACAATTTTATTAGCTTTTTAATTTGCAATCAACGTCGCAAAATCATCTTCAAGTTAGTATAATCCCTCATTGAAAATTTATTTGTCGTATAATACCTCTATCGTAAGTTACTCTATAACCAAAGAATTTACTGTACACGGGTACTGTATGGTACTGAATATGCTTTGCTATAACATAGTATAAAATATAACATTAATACATTAGAAAACCAAATCGTTTGATTATTTCAATAATTATTATTTACAAATTAATGTTAAACTTATTTTTTGTTAAAATTGATTGATTTCGCTGTGAGTACTATTTGTTTAAACGTTTAAAAGAATTATTTAAAACACTTGGTTAGGTTTCAAGACAAAGTAATATACCTAGGTATAGTAAAATAATAAAATAGGTACAGGTACGAAAAAACAAAAAGAGGGATTATATTAATTTCTGAGGTGCAAAATGATATCTTTTGTGTGGATAATGAAGCTTTTCGATTCCGAACCGCCCAATGCAATGGCATTAAGTTTAGCTTCGATGATATCGAGAGTTTTGCTCGAAGTTGGAAAACATCCTTAATAGAATGCTGCAGGTAAGACTTCAAATTTTGTTTATTAAGGGTCGTTCCATATTAAGTCTCGATAAAGCTTATTATGTGGTCCTAAGGCGTACCTACTTCGTGAAACATTTAATTCCATTTTCAACTGCAACTGTGTGACTGATGAGGACTCCTTGATCACAGTTACCACAAAAATAAACTTCGTTAAGTTCTTTTCTAATTTATTACTTATAACCCGAAAACTACACGCTTTATGAGAAAAGTGTTTCTGTGCTAAAATAAACTACAACTAGTAAATCAAATCTATATTAGCTCTCAGGCTATTTTTATAAGATGAACGGGTTAGGGAGGCTCGAGAAAAGTAGGTTTTTGGGGTCAAATTAAACAATAGGGTACAGGAAAAATTAACATACCTATACCACAAAATTACATTTTTTGCGTAGGTTTTCTATACATATACTATAGCGGTCTTAACTGCAGCATTCATGGTGGCAGATGCCAATAAAGCTGAAGAAAACTGGTACCAGGTGAGAGACAATGTGAGAGAACTTCCTCGTGATGTTTTCGCTATTCCATCAAATGGCCCGGGAAATAACAAGTTCCAGTCTCTTCGCGATGCTTCCAGAGATCCATCAAATGTTGGCCAGAATCTACCTCCGAGTAGATATGGATTTGGTAATAATATCTTCACGGTGCATATAGGAGTAAAGCAGAAACTCCTCGAGATGCTTTAATTATTTCATCATATGGCCCAGAATATAACAAGTTCCAGTCTCCTTATGATGCTCCCAGTGTTCCATCTATTGTTGGTCCACTAAAGCAGGTTTCGCATTATGTTTCTGATGCTTCTTCAAACGTTGAAGACGCGACGCGAAGCGGAGCGCGACAATCTTTTTAGATCGACAAAGACACTTTGTACTCGAGATGCACACAGTTTTAATCTACGAACTCGATAACTATCACGTAGGCAAACTTTGCTAGAACAGACAAAAAAATTATGAACGATAGTGCTTCAAGTGACGACTTTTCAGGTACGCCTCCAGACGTTTTGGAGGAAACCCGCTCGGTTACGTTTAATTTGTTACCCGAAAAGTCAAAATTAAAATACTAGAAACAATACTGCTTATTTATTTTTAGTACATGCTCCCTAAAATGGTAATTTTGCAAACAAATTTTAGTCCGCAAAATGTCACTTTATCGGACCGAAGCTCATAATGGTAACTTAGCAACACTTTAAAGGACTGAATTTCATTTTTGTTCAAGAATACGTAATAGACCGGGAGATAGACAGAATAGACAGATTTTAGGCCACGATTTTATGCAGTTATGCCTTTCAGGGGACAGTATTCTACGTGTATCCTGATGATACTATAAATCAAAAAATCATCTTGTGTTCAACATGTTAAAAAATGATTATGCTTTTGCTCCAAAAGATAAACAATACTTGGGTATGCGCAATCGGTATGCCATCTTGGCGTAGGCACTTTTACAACAAGAACTTGTGTATACTTATCAGTGGCATCCTGTTTAAAAACGCGGAAATCCTTCTTATTCAAATACAAATTCACGTGACTATGCCAGCCCGCTGGGCCCACCCTAACGGTATACCGATGGTTTTCCGAAGAATTTTTATTTTAAATTTCATTACCAAACACATGGGACACGGCAGCCTTTTTTGATTTATAATATTATAGTCATCAGGATACACGTAGAATACTGTCCTCGGAAAGGCGCACTGCATAAAATCTTAGTCCAAAATATTTCACTATCTCCCGGACTATAACGTTATTAACAAAATACAGATTTACGGAACGTCACCCAACGCTTTTATTACCGATAGTTTTTAATTTTTTGTTTGTAAACAAAATGTGACAGTGACAATGTGACACCACAGGGACTGAGACATACTTGTTTGTAATATTGTAATGCCGTTTTTTTAAACTGTTTACCTGAAAAATGAATTGAAAGTTTAGAGTTCAAAATTGCCAAAACGGGGTACTTACTTGCTTCATAAACTTCGGTACATTTGGTAGAAGTGCAGATTGTAGCTGGGTGTTCGAGTGGGGTAATTTTCAAATTTGTAATAGGGCTATGGGAAAGTGTGTAATTTGATCGCCACTGAACTCTTTAACTCATTTTTATGTCTCTGTAATATGAAGTTATCTACAATTCTGTCCAACGATTGGAACAATTTTAGAAGATAAAGGGCGGATCGAAGATTCACAGGGTAACAAAATTGTAATTTCCACGTCTAAAAATGAGAGAAAATTTATTAAATTAAATACAGCGAATAATCAACGTGCACGACGCTTTTGTTTATTTTAATTAAATAAAATGCATTACATAATTCTAATCTACATTACAAGCCTTGCAAAATAAAAATTCTATTCCAAATGCTGATATGATAAGCAAGTTAAAACACAAAACTTAAATCAAATAAATCAATGTAATATAAACCAAAAAACATTCTAATAAAACTAACTGAAGGGTCTTCTTCAACATCCGATTCTAATGAAGTATCAGAAGCATCATTTGTCTTGTGGACCTTTACTATCATCTGATGAAGTATCTGACGAATCGTTTAGACTTTGTCCCTTATTCTCTTGTAGACCTTCTTCAACACCTGATTCTGATGAAGTATCAGACGAATCATCTCGAATTTGTTTCTTTTCTTGTGGGTCTTCTTCAATATCCGATTCCGACGAAGTATCTGACAAATCATTTCGACCTCGTTTCTTACTCTCTTGTGGACCTTCTTCACCGTCCGATTCTGAAGAAGTATCAGACGAATCATTTAAAATGTGCCCCTTATTTTCTTGTGGGCCTTCTTCTTTATTATTATTTTCTGAATCGTCGTCTACGACTGATTCTGCTGAAATATTATCAGAAACAGCACAAGCACAATCAAAATCTTTGTTGCCTTGTGAGTCATCTTCAGGGATTGGTTCTGACGAAATATCCGGAACATCACGACAATCGAGGATTTTATCCTCTTTAACGTTTGACAAAATTTCAGAAACATTAGGTAGACTTTGCTCACTTTCTTTTAGGCCGTCTTCGATGTTTGACGATATTTCAGAAGGATTAGGAACACTTTGCTCCTTATTCTTTTTTGGGCCGTTGTCGACTTTTGACAAAACATTAGAAGCATTACGCCAAGCCTTCTTCTTTTTAGTCTTATTCTTTTTAGAATTCGTTTTAGTAGTATTCCACATTCTATTTAACCAATTTTTGGAACCTTTGGTAGCATAGACCCCTTCTCTCGCTTCCCTCTTAGTTTCGGCTACACGAGCCGGATTTTGAACTAAGAACAATTGCTTTATTTTATCGCCATTGTGTTTCAACGTGTATAGTGTATCTACAGACTCTATAACTTCTTTAGCCATGATTTCGTTTGCACCATCCGATTGCATACTCAAGGCGTTGCTTAGAATTTTTTTTTCTTCTTCGTAACGACCTAACATTGATTCTAGTACTCGGACTGCGTTATAATCGACATGGTCACCTAAAGATTTTTCTCTGCAAACAAACAATTTAAATAAAACTAGTAAAATAATTAATGGAATAGTTATTACCTATCAATTAGGTAGAGTAGGTAGCCTTTGTAAGCGTCGTTGTAGGGTGTTATAGCGTTGGTTTGTAGAAAATGGGCAAATTTTGCAGTCGTTTTCAATATAACATCTTTTTCTTCCTTAAACTCGTCCAAGAATTCTTCAATTTTTTCGATCATTGTTTTGGCGTTTTCTTGTACTGATTTTTGGTTATTTATTTCTGATTTTACATTTTCATTTTCGAGTTTATCCTCAAAAGTTTCGGTATAGCAATAAATGTGCATATGTTTCTGGTATTCACATCCACACTGATGACACCAAGGTTGGCCGTTCATAGCCCAACACTTCGCTATCAAAGGTGAACCGATTATTTCTTTGGGCACACCTTGAAGGCCACAGGGACTGTGACATACCTGTTTGTAATGCCATTTTTTTACACTGTTCACCTGTGAAATTATATTGAGTATGGAGTTTAAAATCTTCAAAATTTATAGTACTTACTTCATAAACCTCGCTACATTTGGTGGAAGTGCAGACCGTAGCTGGGTGTTCGAGTGGAGTAATTTTCAAATTTGTAATGGGAATATAAAGGTCTACGGACAGTTGTTTAATTTGATCGTCACTGGACTCTAACTGATCTTTATTTCTTTGTAACAAGATGATGTTGTCTTCAATTAATTGAGCAATTTCGGCTAATGGTTGGGACAATTTAAGAATGAGACGACGGGCCTCATTTACAGAAATGGTATTTTTAACCAAATGTGGTTTCAACGGTACATTATCGGCTGTTCCAGCAATATAATTGATCATTCTACAAAAAAGAAAAATAAACTTGTTGAGCAACAATTAAACAAAATTTAAATATTCACGGTGCTGTATTAAAAGCTGTTTAATAGGTATCATTAGACAAATGATTTTATAATATTTCATAAAAATTTAAAATATACAAAGTGTTTTCTTTTTATTTGCCTACTACTTTTCGGTTTAACCGGAACACAGAATAAATTAATGTGGTAACTTGCAATTATAAACTTTAATTACAAAAAATAATTCTATATTTTTACAATTTTGATCTTAGAAAAATTGTAACCTGTGGATACTGTATAATCTTTGGTTTAATTAAAGACTTCGATATCTACTATCTATCTATTCAAAAATTAAAAAAACGGCCGCGATCGAAAATCCTTTTAAAACTTGAATCGACTTTGGTACTTTAAAGTAGTTAATTTTCAAATTATTTTTATAATCTCTTATAACAAAATTAAAATCCTATATTTTTACTATAAATTTCTGTTCTTAGATTTTTACAATAATAATCTGCAAAGTTATGATTAAAACTAGAGAACATGGGACAAACGGTATATTGGACAACATTTTATATTGAAAAATTTTTAAAGATGTTTTTTCTAAATACGGCCGATGCGTACTAATTTATAGCAGATTACAAATAATGTGGGTCAAGATTTTCCGAAATGCCACCAAAATAACCACCTTACTTTGGGCCACCCTGTATGGTTTATTTTGTTGGTGAAATTTTGTTATAGTGACTGAAACCAAATTTCATAAAAATCGCTTTAGTTTCTGTTTTAAGGATTTACACACAGACAAAGGTACGCAAGTACGCATGCACGTACAATCAGAAAATACGAAATTTTGGTAGAAACGTTTGTACACGAATTAATTGGTATGTAAAAACTCAAATAAATAGTATCAATATCTTGGGTAGAGGTAAATTCTTTTTAGCACAATATACCTATTATGAAACTTACTCAAGGAAATTAATATAAAAATCTTACCTCCAGCATTCCATGTAGGATTTTTTCCAACTTTGCGAGAAATTCTCAATGTCGTCGGAGCTAAACTTAATACCACTATGATGCGCTGTCCAAAAACGAAAAGCCTCGTTATCCACACAGAAGATATTTTTCTTTTGAAGCGGAATTTCAACATTTTGAATTCCCTCGAACAACCTTTGTAGAGCCGGAAAAGTTTCGCCCGGACGATAGAAAGTGCTCCTGGTGTTGGTAAAAACGAAAATCAGATTCTCGCAAGCGGATTTGTTGAGTTTCGAAAAAATTTGTTTTATACAATACTCGAATTGAACGGTAAGACGCGGATTGTCTGGTTTGAGTAGAATGCAAATTCCGTTCAAATGCTCCAATTCACCAATAAAATCCAAAATGTTCTCAAAATTAATGTTGTCGAAATCGATTCCTCGTGTATCGGCAATTCCAGGTGTATCTATTAAGCGGATTATTGCATTTTCTTTGCTTATTGGGAA
This sequence comes from Malthinus flaveolus, assembly GCA_950108345.1. Lineage (NCBI taxonomy): Eukaryota > Metazoa > Arthropoda > Insecta > Coleoptera > Cantharidae > Malthinus > Malthinus flaveolus. Next base: position 28,829,447 of record OX467288.1, on the reverse strand, counting down.
AACGTAAGATTTGGTGGCTTGGGTTGCGGAAGCACCAGTTTGGATGACTTCGTTTTCGTCTGCTCCAATCTCGACAATTTGTTGCTTATAATCTTCGTTCATAATTGTGAATTTGGTCGGTATTAAAACTATAGGGTCGTCTTTCATGGCAGATCTCAAATTGGAGTATTTGAGATAATTATAAAATGAGTTGATAAATGTAGATTTACCGACGCCAGTTTCTCCGAAGAGTAAAATGTTGATGTCTCTCGGGTTGCCGATGTTTAATTGACTCATTTGGTTGTTTGAATTCGTTGCCATTTTGTTTTTTTGGATCGTAATAACTAGGCGACTCAGCAATGACTGAAACTAAAATTTCGTGTATTAGATTTCGTTAGAAATTAATAAACGATAGCAATAATAATTTAATAATACAGGATGTCTGCAAAAACACCTTACAACGCTTTATTGTAAACTTGAGAGAATACTAGACCGATATAATAATCCAACTTACCTGGCGTATAATATGCAAAAGTGCACTATTACAAAGTTACATCTCTTTCAAGTTTTCGTTTTACAAAAGAATTACCGTTTTAGATAAAATTTTAACTTGTAGGGCATGTTTTTCTATGAAAAGCTACCATTCTAGAAAGTTTAAGGGAAAAAGACAAACTGGGAATTGACCAATAACAATAACAGTTCTGGGTTTTAGAGATAATGTCACTTTAAAGGTGAAATAGAGACAACTTTGGAACTTTTGAGCTATGAAACTAGGTCTGTAACCCAAATTATTTTAAAGTTTACTCCACCATAATCAACTAACGCAATTGGCGATTAACCCCTTTCAAGAAATACTAATATAAGACGTACGTTTAATTAAATTTAAAACTTTCTAGTCCCGAGCTTTTCCTAAACCTCCCACCCAAGTCAAAAACTGGAACTTGTATTGAAACTCTTCAAGTTTGTTTTCAATATATAAATTTTTCTAGGTACGGCCCTGGAGTTTTATACGTATGAACTTGGGGGAATTACCTACAACTTGGGGGGGAATTACCTAATATGAAGTCCGTGTCCGTGGGAAAGCTCTGTTAACAAGATTAGCTGCATTCTTATGCAATATAAACAACTGTATTATAAACTAAACATTATTTATAAATATTACGAATATAAATATAAGAGCATGTATTATAGTACCCCATCATTTGCTTTTATATTTAGTTACGATAGGTATCGAAATAGAAATATTATAGTCATGATCAAGGATAACAAATGAAGATAATTGCTGGATTTCGATTGCAATAAGGACTACAAAAATAGTCTCAAGTGTCATGGGGAATGGAGAAAACGGTCCATTTTTGTTTTTAGCGAACAAAAGTTTTTAACAAACAAATGTTGGCAATCATCGGCATTAGACAATTATTCAAAAAAAATTAAACCAATTACGAAACAGCTCAAGAACTCACCGATTTATAAGTAGACACTTGATACTTAACAGTTTAACGTAATTTGAAAATTTTGCAGTACCCGCATTTACCTTCTATCGTATATGCACTCGACTTGTCCACATCCACTTGTAACCCTTGTAACCACTTGTAACTAGAGGGTAAGGTCTAAGGTCGGTAAGCCAGTAAAAAAGGAATGAAACGAAGGAAACGGAAAGCGCAAAGTGAAGCTTGGACGCTTGGTGTTGGTGAAGCTGATACTGGATACCCCTTCGATGATAGAGTAGGAGTAGAGTAAAAAACAGTGTTGTCGTTTTGAATTAGTAATCGTACCGTTTGAAACATTACATAAATATTGAAATGTTAAAAAATTGCTCTTTAGCTTACCGATAAGTAAATAATTACTAAACTTGAAACGAAAATTTGTGTTCCATTAGTTCGAACAACAAACTTTTTCAAATTGCAGTGGCGTAACAATAGGGGTACGGGGGAGTCACGAGCCTATTAGCCAATGGACTCGCAATACTCAAGCTCTCAAGCAGCAACTAATTTTATATTAATTAATTGATTGCTCACTTGCGTGTTCCAAAATCCAAAATTCAATTCCAAAATCGGCCACAAAACTGATTTTTCCGCACTTTTAAAGAAAAGTGTTTCCATATAAAATACAAAAATACAGTAGGTATACACTTCTTTCTGGTTTCTGACAAATAATGCCTCCCAGGCTAGGTTGTTTTTACATGAGATGAACGATATAGGTTAGGCGTTGAAGTTTAGTGTAAGGAACCACTCGGCTAGTGCCGGATTACGATTTTCATAGGCCCTAGGCCAAAAGAACAGAATGAGACTTTTAAAAAAAGGTGGGCCGGTCCGTGGGCGAATCCTGGAGAAGAAACGGCCAGAGCGAATTAAATAGTGGCGGCCCCAATTAATTGCTAATTTACTTCAAAATATTTTTCTGATTTTTAACCACACGTTTAGTTGTTTAGTGGTAGAGTCGCAGAGTTACCCCTCGACTGGGTTCGAGGGGTCTTTTGAGTATGTAGCGTCCCGCTTGTTAAACAAATAGGTATTTTGAATTAGTTGTTTCTGACTGCACAGTCAGAAACTTCAGAAGTAGGGTCAGAGAGCCTCTCTTAGTTGAGCAGGGTGAGCTATAATTAGTAATTAGGTATTGTAATTTCTAATCACTGGTTATTTTCATTTGTTTCTTTTTAAGGTTTGGTGGATTTTTTTGATTGATTAGATATTGTTAGGCAGACAAAAAACGGCTATGTCGAGTCTTTGTTTTTTGGGTAATTACCCAATGTAAATGATTGTGTAATTGACCAATAAACATTATTATTATTATATTCAGCGCCCTGGAGCAAGGAAACTCGGTGTGCCCATTTGTTTCTCAAAAGAGTTCTGAGGAAATTTGTTTTCCTAATTTTTTAATTTTGATCTTTCACGGGTCACCTAGCGCAGCAATCAATTTTTTTTAATTTTTAAGGTCAACAAAGCTTAGATCCACTTTCGGAATTTTTTAACGTATTTGTGTATTCTGTGAAATTAAGCAATTTTTTATACCGAAAAAACTTTATTTGACAATTTCATAATTATTGCCAAGAGGCTATAAGCTCTACGAAGTGATATAAAGTTAAAATAGTCGAGCATCAAGCATGCTGTAATAATGGGAATGGGCGCATTCAGGAAACTGTAGCTCTGCAGCGCTTCATATAACAATATCGGCGTAAAGCACTTCAATGAAGATATGCTTTAAAATTTTCTTAATCATTGGCGGCTTATTTTCCTAAAATACCAGCGGCCCACTGGACTATCGCCTGTTAGCGAGATCCGCCCCTGGTCCAGCCTTTACGTTTAAAGTTGAATAAGTCGCTGGAATTTTGGGCCCCCAACGTCAACCAGGGTGACATAAGGAACCTGACCTTAGACTAATTAGTGCGAACCTCGGTTTGAATAAGTTTTTTCTAATCGCAATAGGGAACAATCGGTATCGAAGGTGAGGTCACGGATCTAGCCAAGCAGGCAGCAGCAACTAATTTTCTTTTACGTTTGATCAGCGATGCCAGGTCTGGAGATTTTTCTTGGTTTTTGTTCCCAAAAGTTTTTATTAAAAAACAATTTTCAGGAATGCCGTTTCTCTTTTTAAATAGGCCCCATGTCCCTATTAGCTGCTGCGCCACTGGCCACTACCAAATCGTACATAAATTTTTATTATTTTTAAATTTTCTTTAAAAACGATTTATTTATTTATCTATCACCAACCCAAATTATAATTTAATTGCATTTCGATTAATGATTTTATACGAAATTAAAACAACTAAACGACAACACTGTTTGAAAATGTTTACACAATGTAGTCCTTGATCGACCAAAAGTGATGTATCAGCTAAAATCGGCACAGTGCTTTTGTGCTTTATGTTTAGTACCAGTTTAGTCTCTAACCTTACCCTACGGATATAATACGTATTGCATTAGCCATATAACCCATAACCCAACCAAAGGAGATAGAAGTGACCAAATAGAAATTTTATTTTATTATCAAGTATCAAGTTTGTACTTATTAATTGGTGAGTAATCGACTTGTTTCATAATTATTATTAGTACCCAAAAATTAGTTTTTTTGTTATTTTCCAAATATTTTCCTCTCAAGGCCCCAAGTATTTCAAGTAATTGCGTTTTTGGCTTCCCATTCCCACGCGAATTCCTATAAATAAAATTAATTAATAACGAACTATTAGTTTTTCAAAATTTGAAATATCCCCAAAGCAACAGTCTCTATGTCTGTCTCAATTTTTTAGTTTGACCGTTTTACGTTTTAAATTGCAATCGACGCCGTAAAACAATCTTCAAGAAGTCTTATCATCGACATGTATATCGTATCATTTGTATCATTTGTATCGTGTGTAAAACCAGATGGTTTTGACTATTCGTAATAGGAAATCTTGGCAACGGAACTTTCCTATACGGACTTGGAGCAAAAATATAATTAGGTAATTCCCCGAGTCCCGAGTTACTAAGTAAAAATACCTAGAACTACTATTTACTAAAAAACTTCCGCCCCCAACTTGTTTAATCGGTAATAACACATTTGAAGAAAATTGTGTGCTTTTGAATTCGGTTAGGGATTCCGCGGCCCTTAACCCTCAACCGCTACGTAGGTCATGACATACGTCATACACAAAGCTTTAAAAAATTGCATTGCGCTATCTGATATCAACTGGTAGTGATTACGTAATCAATTTGACTTTTTTGTAGCTTTATTAGTAACATTTATATTTATCAGAGTGCCGTTTTTATGTAAAGAAGTAGGAAAATGGCGCGGAGGCGGTTACCATTATGAATGTCATGTCCATTATCAATTATCAGTGCATCCTGACAGAGACTAGAAGTTTTATATTTTTCGTTTTGTTTTTTAATTATGCACAGTAACTTGTATACAAATAAATGTTGTAGAAGACACCTTCAGTTATTATTGCATAAGTAAGCAAAAATATCAATTATAATTTTTTTTTCAATAAACGCTTTTGTTGATTACGGTATGTGATACCTTTAAGTGGCGGTTAATTATTACTTTTTTAAGTTGTAGCGGTTGAGAATTTTTTATAAAACCTTTTATAAAGTTCGTCTCGTTTTCGTGTCATCAGAAATTTGTATAGTTTCTAGATTTTAAGTATTTTTCTTGGATCGTTTTCTAGTTATAATGTCCGCAGACGCGAGCAGATTTACGCGCAATAATTTTTCCATTCCCCCACAAAATAATTTTTTTTCGAAATTTCTTATAATTTTTACTCGGCTCGATTTAAACATGTAGTCCTTTCATCCAGAGCTCCCCTACCCCCCTACAACTAGTAGCTTAATAATTATTTATAACTCGATTTTTAGTGTTAACCATGCCTAAACCGCGCGAACGTCGTGGGCCGAAAAAGGAACCGGCTATGAATTTAGAAGATCGTTTAAGTAGATTAGCCATGGACAACAAACAGAACATTAACATTTTATTTCTTGGCGAAACCGGCGTCGGTAAGTCCACATTTATCAACTCGTTTTATAGTTACTTCAAATATGACGAGTTGAAGAACGCCATGAAAGACGAACCTAAAGTTTTAATACCGGCCAAGTTCACAATTATGGACGAGAACTATAAACAACAAACTGTGGAAGTTGGAGAAGACGAAAACGAACGCTTCGAGACTGGCGCTTCCGCGACTCAAACCACCAAATCTTACATTTTCCCTATAAGAGAAAGGGGAGTAAACATCTGTTTAATCGATACTCCTGGAATTGGCGATACGAGAGGAATCGATTGGGATAATAAGAATTTCGACAACATTTTGGATTTCATCGGCAAATTGAAGCACTTAAATGGGATTTGCATTTTACTCAAACCGGAGAATCCGCGTCTTACCGTTCAGTTCGAGTATTGTATAAAACAGCTCTTGTCGAAATTGGACAAATCCGCGTGTAATAATTTGATGTTTGTTTTTACCAATTCGAGGCGCACTTTTTATCGTCCCGGAGAGTGTCTTCTGGCTTTACAAAAGATGTTGGACGGAATCCAAAATGCCAAAATTCCTCTTCTTAAGAAAAATATCTTTTGTGTGGATAACGAAGCTTTTCGTTTTTGGACCGCTCATTACAATGGCATTAAGTTTAGCTCCGATGATATCGAGAGTTTTGCCCGAAGTTGGAATACGTCCATAATGGAATGCTGCAGGTGAGACTTCAAATTTTATTTATTCAGGGACCATTTCATCATAGTTGTCGATAAAGCCTGTGATGTGTGGTATTACTGAACGTTCTATGGCGTACTTCTTGAAACATTTAATGAAAGTTGTACATTGGTAGGTCCAAATAAGCTCAACCTTAAACCTTCCTTCTCATTGTCAAAACCCTGCCAGGTAGGTTTACCGTTGAGCTTGCTTTTTAAACTACTAATGTACAACTCTCCCTTCATTTCATTTTCAACTGCAACTGTGTGACTTGGTGTTTTGGCGACTTCTTCGTTACAGTTACTACTTACTACCAACCCCATTGAATAGATAATCGTCCCTAACAATAGAGCTCATTTTCTTGTACCATTTAGTGCCTCGTTTTATCTCAATTTAGCTTGTAAGCAGTAATTCGATAGAGCGAGACGTCTGCAGCGAGGAGCGCGTGAGTTGGTTGGGAGGTAGCGTGCAAATATACTAAACCAATTAGTGCTAAATATTTAACAACTTAGTTAATTTAGAGGAGGTTCAAGAAGGGTGGGTTTTTGCTAATTTTTCAGCTTTTTATTGAAAACTACACACTTTATGAGAAAAGTGCTTCGGTGTAAACATAAACTATTACATCAACTTTCTTACCAATTTTATTTAATGTTTTTTTTTTGTCAGACGAACGGTTTAGGGCGACTCGAGAAAGTGGGTTTTTGGGGTCAAACTAAACCATAGAGTATACACAAAAAATTAATAAACCCAAACAGATTGTATAGATTACGAATGTCAGATGCCTTTGAAGCTGAACGAAACTAGTACGAGGTGGTTCTCTACACTAAACTTCAACGCGTTGTAACGCCTAAACCGTTTGTCTGATTTAAAAAATCCAGAAACAATTTGTTAGGAAATTGAGTGTACATTATATTTTTATAGAAGTAGGTAGGTACCTACTATTCTCAAAAAGTGCATAGTTTTCGAGTTATAAGCGATAAACTAAAACAATCGTTTTTCTGAACAATTTTGGACTTTTTGTCCAACTTCAATGTGCTCTAGCACCTAAACCGTCATATGAAGAAAAAACCTAAGAAATATAATTTTTGATAACATGATGTATGTAGTTTATTGTTATAATAATAAATATGTTGAAGCACTTTGGCAAAAGTGCGCAGTTTCAAGTTATAAGCGAAAACTGAAATTAGTGGACATTTCAGAAAAATCAATTTCTGCGCGTACAAAAAGATTGGTATTTGTGTTTTGTGTGGTTTGGATGACCCAAAGATATTTTTTTTAGATCTTTATCTTTATTTTTTTCAGAATGATCGATTATATTGCCGGAACACATGATAATTCACCGTTAGAACCTCATTTGGTTCAAAATACCATTTCGATCAACGAGACTCGTCGTTATATTAGTTGTTTGTTTCAACAGTTTGACACAATTGCCCATGTGATGCAAGATGCCATCTCCTGCTTACAAAGATTTCAAAATGAGTTACAATCTAGTGATCTGCAAATTCGACAATTGTCCGAAAAGCTCCACATTCCCTTTGTGAATGTGCGTGTTACCAAACTTGATCAACCAGCTACGGTTTGCACTTCTACCATGTGTAGTGAGTTTTATGAAGTAAGTACCTACATACTTCTGTACAGTTTTAAACTGATTACTTTCTACTTTCAATTAATTGTGTAGGTCAACGGCGTAAAAAGATGGCATTACAAACAAGTATGTCACAGTCCCTGTAGCCTTAGCGACGTGCCTAAAGAATTAATCGGTTCACCTTTGTTAGCGAAATGTGTTGCTATGGCTGGGCTACCTTGGTGTAAAATATGTCGATGTGAATACCAGAAACATATGCACATTTCTTATCACACCGAAACTTTTAAGGATACATACGAAAATAAAAGTGTGAAATCAATAATAGCGAAACAAAAGTTAGTGTGGGAAAACGCAAAAGTTAAGATTGAACAATTTCAACCATTTCTGTTCGAATATAAGAAAGAGATGGACACTATTTTAAAAACGACTGCTAAGTTTGCTAATTTTTTACAAACTAACTCTGTAACTTCTTACGACGACGATTACGATCGGTAATTATCCAATAAGTTTTATGTCGACTACTTAATAAAATTTGTTTCACTTACAGAGAAAAGTTATTAAGAGCGTCGCGCAGCGATAACAAAGTAAATCAACAACTCAAATGTATGTTTAATTGTTACAAAGAAGAAAAAAACCTTTTAAACAATGGCACTAGTGGACAACAGGTCGGTGCAAAGCAAATCACAGAAGAAGAGGTTATAGAATCTGTAAACACATTATGCACATTAAAACACAATGGGGATGAAATAAAGCAATTGTTTTTGTATTCAAAATCTGCTTGTGAAGCCGAAAATAAGGGACAACCCCCTTGTGATGCTTCAAATATTTCGTCAAATACCAGAAGCAGAAAGCAACTCGAGCAGTTTCTTCCAGAAGCTGCCGATAAGCTGACTGATACTGAACAGATGTTACAACAGCCTAAACACCAACTTTGTGATGATTCTTCCGATATTTCTGCACTTACGAATAACGCTGAAATTCCAGACACTTTACCAGATTATTTACTAAAGAGGACGGTAGAATGTCTTCTTTATATTTCACATTATGTGTCTGGTATTGATGAGAATAAGTGGAAGTCTCTTTGTGATGCCTCCAATGTTCCTTCTAATGTTGACCAGGGATCATCGAAAGATATAGATCAAAGTGGTAATGACTCCACCAATATTTCTTCAGACTGTAAGATTAAGGCAGAAATTCGTCATGATGCTTTAAGTGCTCCATCTGGTATTAAAGAAAGTCCGCCAATGAATAAGTGGAACTCTCCGCATGATGCCTCCAATGTTCTATCTAATGCTGACCAGGGCTCACCGAAGAATAAAATTGAAATTGGTAATGATTCCGTTTCGACAAGCGGTTCACAAAAGAGTTATGCAGAAGTTCTTTGTTATGCTTCATCCGAAGTTAAAGAAACTTCACCAACGAATAAGTTTAAGGCTCTTCATGATGTGTCCAGTGTTCCATCTAATGTTAACCAGGGTCCACCGAAGAATAGAGATAAAATTGGTAATAATTCCAGCGATAGTTCTTCAGGCAGTTTATATAAAGGTAAGACGGAAATTATTCGTGATTCTTTGACTTTTTCATAAAAAAATGTTAAAGGTGGCTCGAAAAAGAATAACTGCCAGTCTCTTCGTGATTCTTCCACTGTTCCATCTAATGTTAACCAGGGCCCACCGAAGAATAGAGATAAAATTGGTAATGATTTCGGCGACAGTTCTTCAGGCAGTTTACGTAAAGGTAAGACGGAAATTCTTCGTGGTGGCTCGAAAAAGAATAACTACCAGTCTCTTCGTGGTGCTTCTACTGTTCCATCTAATGTTAACCAGGGCCCACCGAGGAATAGAGATAAAATTGGTAATGATTTTGGCGACAGTTCTTCAGGCAGTTTACGTAAAGGTAAGATGGAAATTCTTCGTGAATCTTTGACTTTCATCAAAAAATGTTAAAGGTGGCTCGAAAAAGAATAACTGCCAGTCTCTTCGTGATTCTTCCACTGTTCCATCTAATGTTAACCAGGGCCCACCGAAGAATAGAGATAAAATTGGTAATGATTTCGGCGACAGTTCTTCAGGCAGTTTACGTAAAGGTAAGACGGAAATTCTTCGTGGTGGCTCGAAAAAGAATAACTGCCAGTCTCTTCGTGGTGCTTCCACTGTTCCATCTAATGTTAACCAGGGCCCACCGAGGAATAGAGATAAAATTGGTAATGATTTTGGCGACAGTTCTTCAGGCAGTTTACGTAAAGGTAAGATGGAAATTCTTCGTGAATCTTTGACTTTCATCAAAAAATGTTAAAGGTGGCTCGAAAAAGAATAACTGCCAGTCTCTTCGTGATGCTTCCACTGTTACATCTAAGGTCGTCGAGGGCCCATCGAAGAATACAGATCAAATTGGTTTCTTGAAATCCTTCTTCAGATGGGGCAAGAAAGAGTAAGGCAGAAATTCTTCATAATGCTTTGACTATTCCATGAAACGTTAAAGATGACCCTGAAAAGAATTAGTGGCAATCTACATGATTCTTCCGCTATTTTGTCAACAGTTAGTGTTTCCAAGAAATAAGGGGCAGGTTTCTCGTGATGCTTCTGAAAACTTCTCCAAACGTTGATGACGGTGTCTCTAGTGATTCTTCCGATATTAGTACATGAAATTTTGTTGATGGGGGTTTACAAAAGTAAAAAACTTTTCGTGAATCAATGTGTCGTAGGTACCTACTTCATGAGATTTTTTATTTTTTTAAAGTTTTATTTTTATTGGGTAAGGCGCAAGTTCCACGACTGTAATTTCCATTAATATTTTGTTAAAAATTAGTATAAAAATAGTTTTTTCCTTGTGATTGGCCGTTTTTATAAAACTTATGTGGTTTCTATAATAAAATAAAATGACAACCCCGCCACACTGTAATGGGTTTTTTTCGAAATTTTTTACTAAATGTTGCAAAATTTTTCTCTAGATCGTTTTAGTAAAATTAATCTTATAAAACAATCCTGTCATTTTTGTTGATCTGTTAAAAACTGTTTTTATACTAATGGTTATTGAACTGTTAGCCATGGTACTTTGGTAGTTTAAAGCACGATTATGTTTTTATTTCTGAGTCGCTTCTTATATTTTAAGCGTTTGTATGTGTTACGTTAATTGTGTTAGTTTTTGCATTCCTAAAAATGGTTAAAGCACTTAAGCAGCTTTTGTTTGTATTTCTAAGGGCGAGTTGTACAATCATAAGTTCAGGGCGGGTTTAAAGTTGAACCTGCCGTTTCTATGATTTAAGTTTGGTTCATCGTTGAACTTACCTTGAGAGAGAATGGACAATCGGCCCTAAGTCGCTTCATACATTTTTTACTCGTTTGTGTGTTACGTTGATTTTCTTAGCTTTGCATTTTATAAAAAATATATTTTAATTTACATGAAAAAAAATAAACATTAGAATAGTTGTTCATGCAAGTCTTACTTTCTTTGTTTTAAATAACGAAGCAGTGTGTTGGTTTTATTATCGAATTCGAGTTTTATGCCTATAATTGTATAATTATAGCCGTGTTTGTTCATATCTAAATTAACTTTGATCCTATTTGTAGCCTTATATCTCAAATTAAGATAATTTGGCCTCACGAACACGCCCGAATGCGGTGGGGTGTTGGCAAAAAAAGTGTGGGAACTGATGTTTGCAGCTCTTAGTGTTTTTCCAATTAATTTGTAACTAATTAAAAACATAATTTTTAGCATTAATTGATAAAAGAATGCGATCGAATCATGTTAATAAAAGAAGAACATACTCGTAATTGGTTTAGGAGTACACGAAAAAGTACACTTGCACTGGTAAAAAGCCACTGCAACAAACTCACTCGAACCTTTAACCTGTATAAGAAATTGGAAATACTAAAATCAGTTAAAAGAGCCCTTATAATAAATACAGAATACAGACGTGAGTAGCGAGCGAAACTAATAATCCAGAAATAAATTAGTGTATCGTATCGTAAAGGCAATTGAAGAGGCTTTCTGAAAAAGTGCTGCTCGACCCCCCTTCCCATTATTTAAGATTTAAGGAATTTAGTCGACCCCACTTTGAGAGTTTATCTAAGAAAAACTCGACATGGTGAAAATTTTTGATAGTACTTGAATACGCTTCTATAGAATGGGTAGCATACAATATTAGACGTAAACTAAAGAGTCTAGATTAGATATTGAAAAATGAAAAGGTATATAAATAGTTTTAATTAAAACTTCAATAGCTGAAAAGGAATGCAAATTTATTACTAAGCTATTGTTCATTTTCATTAATTAAAATACATTTTTAGTACATGCTCCCTAAAATAGTAATTTTGCAAACAAATTTTAGTCCGCAAAATGTCACTTTATCGGACCGAAGCTCATAATGGTAACTTAGCAACACTTTAAAGGACTGAATTTGATTTTTGTTCAAAAATACATAATAGACCGGGAGATAGACGGAATAGACAGATTTTGGGCCACGATTTTATGCAGTTATGCCTTTCAGAGGACAGTTATTCTACGTGTATCCTGATGATAATATTATAAATCAAAAAATCATCTTGTGTTCATGTTAAAAAATAATTATGCTTTTGCTCCAAAAGATAAAAAATACTTGGGCATGCGCAATCGGTATGCCATCTTGGCGTAGGCACTTTTACAACAAGAACTTGTGTATACTTATCAGTTATCAGTGGCATCCTCCTTAAAAACGCGGAAATCCTTCAAATTCACGTGACTATGCCGCCCGCTGGGCCCACCTTAACGGCATACCGATGGTTTTCCGAAGAATTTTGATTTTAAATTTCATTACCAAACACATGGGACATGGCAGCCTTTTTTGATTTATAATATTATTATCATCAGGGTACACGTAGAATACTGTCCTCGGAAAGGCGCACTGCATAAAATCTTGGTCCAAAATCTCACTATCTCCAGGACTATAACTATAACGTTATTAACAAAATAGAGATTTACGGAACGTCACCCATCGTTTTTATTACAAATAGTTTTTAATTTTTTGTTTGTAAACAAAATTTGACAGTTTCCATGGCCGAGGTTTCATTATTTTGTTTGTTATGGACAAGGCACCTATCTGAATTTAATTTATATCGACTATTTCAAAATTTCATAATAAATTGTTAATTTGGTAATCATTTTAGGGAGCTTGTACTAAAAAATTTTCATCAATCATCAATTCATCAATTTTCAAAAATTTCATCTATTTTACGGACTCGGCTAGCGCCTCGTCCGTGAAACTCGATTCGTCCGCTAAAGCTTTGTTTTGCGGACTTGTTACATAAAATACTATAGTATATGAAATACATGAATTACATAATAATTATTATAGTATAAAATATAAAACTAACAAAATAAAAATTATATTCTAAAATGCTTAAAACTATGTGAAAAGAAAACTTTTAGGCGTTTTAAATGTACTATTTATAAATCAAATAATCAACCAAAGATAAAAATCTTACAAACTAACAAAAACATCTTCTTTTACACTAATTCTGATGAAGTATCAGAAGAACCATTTAGGTCTTGCCAATATTCTTGGTCATCTGATTCTGATGAAGTATCGGAATAATAATTTAGAATTTGCCGCTTATTCTCGTGAAGACCTTCTTCACTGTCCGATTCAAATGAAGTATCAAAAGAATAATTTAGAATTTGTTTCTTATTCTCTTGTGGACTTTCTTCAACGTCTGATTCTGATGAAGTATCGGAAAAATAATTCAGAATTTTCCGCTTATTCTCTTGAAGACCTTCTTCACTGTCCGATTCTGATGAAGTATCAGACGAATCATTTAGAATTTGTTTCTTGTTCTCTTGTCCTTGTGGACTTTCTTCAACGTCTGATTCTGATGAAGTATCAGACGAATCATTTAGAATTTGTTTCTTGTTCTCTTGTCCTTGTGGACTTTCTTCAACGTCCGATTCTGATGAAGTACTCGACAAGTCGTTTAGAATTTGCTCTTTTTTCTCTTGTGGACTTTCTTTAACACACGATTCTGATGGAGTATCAGCAACAACACGAAGAACTTGACCCTCATTTTTTTCTGGACCGTCATCACAAGTACAATAAAAGTATTTGTTCTCTTGTGAGGCATCTTTAATTATGGGTTCAAATGAACTATCAGAATCACAACGACAATCAAAAACTTTTTCATCTTCTTGGTCGTCTTCAATGATTGGTTTTGCTGGAATTTCAGAAGCACGAGGAAAACTTTGCCCCTTATTCTCTTTTGAGCTCCCTTTCAAACTTACCAAAATTTCGGAAGCACTAAGACGCCACTTCTTTTGTTTACTCTTATTCTTTTTAGAATCCATTTTAGTAGTATTCCAAAGTTTGCCTAACCAATTTTTAGAGTCTTTTGTAACATATACCCCTTCTCTCGCTTCCATCTTAGTTTCGGCTACACGAGCCGGATTTTGAACTAAGAACAATTGCTTTATTTTATCACCATTGTGTTTCAACGTGTATAGTGTATCTACAGATTCTATAACTTCTTTAGCCGTGATTTTGTTTGCACCATCCGATTGCATACTCAACGCATTGCTTAGAATTTTTTTTTCTTCTTCGTAACGACCTAACATTGATTCGAGTACTCGGACTGCGTTATAATCGACGTGGTCTCCTAAAGATTTTTCTCTGCAAACAAACAATTTAAATAAAGAAAGTAAAATAACTGATGGAATAGTTATTACCTATCAATTAAGTAGAGTAGGTAGCCTTTGTAAGCGTCGTTGTAAGGAGTTATGGCGTTGGTTTGTAGAAAATGGGCAAATTTTGCAGTCGTTTTCAATATAACATCTTTTTCTTCCTTAAACTCGTCCAAGAATTCTTCAATTTTTTCGATCATTGTTTTGGCGTTTTCTTGTACTGATTTTTGGTTATTTATTTCTGATTTTACATTTTCATTTTCGAGTTTATCCTCAAAAGTTTCGGTATAGCAATAAATGTGCATATGTTTCTGGTATTCACATCCACACTGATGACACCAAGGTTGGCCGTTCATAGCCCAACAGTCCGCTAACAAAGGTGAACCGATTATTTCTTTGGGCACACCTCGAAGGGCACAGGAACTGTGACATACTTGTTTGTAATGCCATTTTTTTACACTATTCACCTGTGAAATTAATTGAAAGTATGAGCATAAAATCGCCAAAACGGGTAGTACTTACTTCATAAACCTCGCTACATTTGGTGGAAGTGCAAACCGTAGCTGGGTATTCGAGTGGAGTAATTTTCAAATTTGTAATGGGAATATAAAGGTCTACGGACAGTTGTTTAATTTGATCGTCACTGGACTCTAATTGATCTTTATTTCTTTGTAACAAGATGATGTTATCTTCGATCAATTGGGCAATTTCGGCTAACGGTTGGGACAATTTAAGAATGAGACGACGGGCCTCATTTACAGAAATTGTATTTTGAACCAAATGTGGTTTCAACGGTACATTATCGGCTGTTCCGGCAATATAATTGATCATTCTATAAAAAAGAAAGCTTTTTAGCATAACTTTAAACAACTTAAAATTACAGGGTGTTTTGTTTAAAATTGTAAAGCTGAACCAATTTACTTGGTAAACCGGAAATTAAAATATTAAATGTTTTAATATTTGAAAAGGTACCTAATTTTAGCAATAATGTGGGTCAAGACTTTCCGAAATGCCACCAAAATTACTTTTATTTTGGGCCACTCTGTAACTATTTCATTTAAAAGGTGATTTTGTACAGAATTTCATCAAAACCGCTTTGTATTAAGGAATTACACGCGGACACACGTACGCACCCACACCCAGAAAATGCGAATTTTGGGGAGAAACGTTTGTACACGAATCAATTGGTATGTAAAAATCCAAATAAATAGTAGCCATATCTTGGGTCGAGGTAAATTCTTTTTAGCACGATTTATTATGGAACTTACTAAAGGAAATTAATATGAAAATCTTACCTCCAGCATTCCATGAAGGATTTTTTCCAACTTTGTGAAAAATTCTCAATGTCGTCGCAGCTAAACTTAATACCATTATGATGTGCTGTCCAAAAACGAAAAGCCTCGTTATCCACACAAAAGATATTTTTCTTTTGGAGAGGAATTTCAACATTTTTAATTCCCTCGAACAACCTTTGTAGAGCTGGAAAAGTTTCGCCCGGACGATAAAAAGTACTCCTGGTGTTGGTAAAAACAAAAATGAGATTCTCGCAAGCGGATTTGTTGAGTTTCGAAAAAATTTGTTTTATACAATACTCGAACTGAACGGTAAGACGCGGATTGTCGGGTTTGAGTAGAATGCAGATTCCGTTCAAATGCTCCAATTCACCAATAAAATCCAAAATGTTCTCAAAATTAATGTTGTCGAAATCGATTCCTCGTGTATCGGCAATTCCAGGTGTATCTATTAGGCGGAGGTTAGCATTTCCTTTTCTTATTGGGAAAACGTAAGATTTGGTGGCTTGGGTTGCGGAAGCACCAGTTTGGACGACTTCGTTTTCGTCTGCTCCAATTTCGACAACTTGTTGCTTATAATCTTCGTCCATAATTGTAAACTTGGTCGGTATTAAAACTATAGGTTCATCTTTCATGGCAGATCTCAAATCTGGGTATTTGAGATAATGATAAAACGAGTTGATAAATGTAGATTTACCGACGCCAGTTTCGCCAAAGAGTAAAATGTTGATGTTCCTTCGATCGCCTATATTTAATTGACTCATTTGATCCTTTAAATTGGTTGCCATTTCGTTTTTTGTATCGCAATAACTAGGCAACTTAGCCATGTCTGAAATTGAAATTTCGTGTGTTAGATTTGGTTAGAAATGAATAAACGGTAGCTCGGTAGCAATATATGCAGGGCCGTGAACCTGAACGCCGTCCACAAATCACTGTACTTTACAATTAATTATGTGTATCAACTCCCAAGCTTGTGTTTTTTTCAATAGGCCATCCTGTATATTTCAGTAGTACAAACTGAGATTCCCCGTAATTAGAATTCAAGAGTAGGTACAGTCGTACAGTTTTATGAACCTATTTTAACACACCCTGTGCTAAGCAGGCCGCGGGCGGTCTGCGCCTGTGGGTCGCCGAGTAACAAAATGTAAGAATTATGTAAGAATATTACTGCTTATAAGCAAAACATCTTGTTCGATTCCTAGCAGCAGCCCCATTTAAATTTGCTGCATCTGTTATTTCGCCCTTAACTTCTTTTATTTGATTTTAATGGCAAAATTACGAAACTACGTGATCAAGTCATCAAAAATAATCTTGGTCGAACCCTAGTGTCGACCCTGTATACCTACCTGTCGCTAATAGTTTTGGCAATATTGTCACTTTAAAGATAATATAGAGGCAGTTTTAAAGCCATGATGCCCTAGGCATGTAACCCAAATTGTCTTAAAAGGTTATTCCGCCATATAGTCAACTTACAAAATTCGTGGTTAAGCCCCTTCCCCTTCAGAAAGGGTAAGATGTACGGGTACAACGGTTAATTAAATTTAAAACTTTCTAGTCTCCCCTTTTCTCTCAACCTCCCACTCCAGTCAAAAATTGGAACTTGTGAAGTATTCGGAATTGGACAATTGTGACACCCCTAATTTATTTAATAATTCTAGGTACGGCCCTGTAGTTTTACAGTTCAGAGCTCATTTGTTTTTAATTTTTATTCAACTTACGTAGTAATTAGTAATTGTCACCAAATGAAGATTATTTCTGGACTTTGATTGCAATTTAAGAACTAAACAAAGCTTCAAGTAGTATTATGGAGAAAGTCGAAGACGTTGCTTAGAGTTCATTTTTGATTTTAGCGAATAAAAGTTTATAGTAAATTTTAAATTGTTAACAATCGGCATCAGAGACCAATTATTCTAAACAAATTCAACTATATAGTTACTAAACAAAAACAGTTCAAGAACTCACCGATTTATAAGTAGACACGTGATACTTGAATGAAATTTGAAACTTTTGCAGTACTCGCTACTCAGCTACCCACGTCTATTTTCTACCGTATAAGCACCATTTTTGCATTTTTGGCACTTGTCCACCTTGTTCTTTGTCCACTTAGAACTAGTTAGGGTAGGGGGTAGGTCGTAGGTCGGTAAGCTTGTAAACAAGGAACGAAACACGAAACCGAACGAAACGAAGGAAAGTGAAAGTGAAGCTGATACCTGATACCGCTTACCACTTTTATCGCTGGTTGATGATAAGAGAAATTATCAAAAGAGCTGTCATTTCGAATTCGTAATCGTACCGTTTGAATCATAAAAAATATTGAAGTGGTAAAGAAATTCCTTTTCAGCTCACTCACAAGTCAATTTTAAGAAAATTTAACTTTGATTAGTTTGAACAAATTGTTTCTAATTGCAGTGGCGTGTCGGGGATGCTGGCATTTCTACAGTACCCGCACAACGTTTTTTGAAATATCTCCGGATGGGGTTGAGCACAAACGATGTGATTTGAGGCACAAACAAGCACAAACGAATCCACCAATTCACCACCAAAAATTCGGGGGTGGAGGTGCCATCGACATGTAGTACTACCTAATATTATAATAGTTTGTTGTTGATGCAAATCTTCCTTTCTGTGTTTTAAAATAACGAAACAGTGCTCTTGTACTGCTAGTGATAATTTTATAATCGAAATTTAAATTCTACGCCTGTAATAATAATTATTGACCGTTAGTCAATAGTGGTACCTAGTCTTGTTTGTTTATATCAAAAATTACTTAGATTAGAGAAGGTATCACCGTCCTAATGAGAAATTACAGGTAAAAGTGTTGAAGAATCCAATGAATTGTAGTGAAGAAATTAAATGGAACTATTTGAACTGCCCGACGACTAAGGTTTTTGATTAATATGTTCTTTGCGTATTAATTTATTAATCCATAGAACATTTTTAAGAAATGCTAAGTTATCCAATTCACCAAATACTGAATATTGTTAAACTTTAATCGAGACTCTAACTACAATTTTATAATAACTTGTACCTTGTACGTTAGAAATCGTCGTGTGTATTCCTAAAATTTTTAATAATAACCAATGTATAAATCCATAAATACAGTAGTGTATAATTGGTTGCCTAGCCGAGACTTTTTATCTATTTTACTGTGGCGCTTTGGTACTTGAGGCACTGCCATTTGAATCGTCAAAACTTTGAGGTTAAGCTTATTCATTTTATAGTTGTTTGAAAGATAAGAAGTCAGTGTTGGAGTATTGTTTTCATTTATAATTACATGTTTGGTTAATTAGTGAATATTTATAGATAAGTAGGTCGTATGGTGAAGCGGGGAAGACTCCACAGGCTCCAGGATGACCACGAAGGCAGTTTCAAGACAACGGGTTATTCGTTTTTGTACTCCGGTAAGAATACATATAAGGAGCCCACTTTGGGAAATCATTATTTTAATAAAAACTGGTCGCAGGTGACGGGAAAAATATTTAAAAAATTCTAGTGTCATAAGAACTCCAAACATATTTTTTAAATTTTGTATTTATTTCTAACATGTGCAATAACCATTATTATTAATCTCTTCGATAGAAAAAGTATGGTCTGATGACTCTTTCAGCTCATAGAGCGCACTAAACAGTGCATTTTCCTGGTTGTAATGGCTTTTGAAGAATTGCTTGTAGATACTCTTCACTCCAAATGCGCCAATTTTGCTTGTAGACACGTCATTGAACAAAAAATGAGCCTCATTGCTTAAGAACATTGCGATAAAACAATGGGTCAACTTGCATTCGATTTTTAGCTAATTTGCCAAACTGACGACAAAAACGATGGTCAGGCAGCTTCAATTCTTGTACGAGTTAGACCTTGTACGGCTACTTGATCGTGGAGTTGTAGCCGTCAAATTTGTTGTTCGAGTTTTTTAGTGGTGCGGCTGAAACGTAGTGATGGTATTTGTTGTGATGTCGACAGGGTAGTGCGTATTACTTGGCTAATTGTTGGGAAGTGTTTTGTTGTGGTGGATTTGGTTTATTACTTTTGGTATTTTTTGTCCTATTTTGAGATGCTTATGCTTTATTTAGTATTTGGTTGTGAGAAAATAGTTATAGTTTCCAGTTGGTTGTCAGGATTATTTTGTTGTTTTGTTCTTGGTGTTTCAAGCGTCCAATCGGCTGCTAGGTGGTTTCTGATTTTGCACATTATGTTGCATATATTTGGGGCCATATGGATAAGAAGAATCTGTACTACTCACCCTTATATACTTCAACCCTCTCTAGCACCTAATCTGTTCGTTTTTCTTTCTTTGTATACAAACACTTCACTATAAGTGCGTAGTTTGAAGTTATAAGCAAAAAACGAAAATGAGCAAAAACCCACCCTTCTCGAACCGCCCCAAGTTAATGCTGGCATTTAACAGGCAGACGGTGGGTTTTATGTTTAATTACTCATTTGCAATGTTCTTTCATTCTGCTTAGTCAAAAATTTAGTACTTTATGGCGTAGTAAAAGCGTTTGCTGCCTCCCAGACTATCGTGATTTTTCATCGGTCCTTTTTACCGAGTTAGTGTTGGCTATTCTTATTTCGTAATTAGAGATATAACTAAGGGAAAATTTATTGCAAAGGTAAAATTTTAGTTATTTACTATTTTACAGTAAGTAAAGTATCTATAGGATGTTTCCTAAATACGGATAGGTACATTTAAATAATTTTTGTAAAGTGCACATAATATTTTTAATCATCTTTTTTATTAATCATCTTTCTATGGCTGGGACTAAGTCCAATTTCACTAGTGGCTACTTATGACTTAACGGGCATTAAGTAGAAGATTAGTATTCTAGGGCAGCCTTTTACGTCTCCTTCCTATAATAGGTCAGGACCGGCCAACAAGTCGATCGTGGCTAACATTTCAGTCGATGGTGATGAACTTTGAGAACCTATCTGTATAATAGAGATATAAAATTCAAAATATTTAAAATATTTCTTAGGTAAATAGTTTCAACAAAATAAAAACACAAATTTATATGTAATCAGTACTTTTTGGGCAATAAAAAGTAGGTGAATAGGTTTCCTTATCTTCGGCTGTGTGGGAGAGAGTGTGGGGAGAGTGGGAACTAGAGTACTTTTTTGTTACGATAAAAGAAAAGTGTTGTTGTTAATTAAAAGAACTTAAATCCAGATTAACGACACAAAAATGTAAACCGTTTTCTGATGGTCCATTCATTAAAGGTTAAATCGATGCACGCCAATATAGCATCCAAACGGAACGACCAATCGTTATAAAAATTAGAACGTAAATACTCCCCAACTAGCTAAATATTTTGCCACCAAAAAATTTTAGTTCAAACATATCAATGTTCCCAAACGCGTCATTAAAGAAGCATTTATGGAAATATCAGATTCTTTTTTTGAAAATTTTAAAAACAAAAATAAATTAAAGGTGCTGTTTGAGATTTGCAATTATCTCGGAATACTGTGATGCGATGGATCGAAACAATGAGTAAAAATGTTCGTGAACAATTGCAAGATCAAATTGCTAAGTGTGTATCGTTTTCGTTACAACTTGATGAATCAACGGATGTAGTGATACAGCTCAATTGCTGATTTTCATTCGTCTTGTGTTCGATGATTATGCCATTAGAGATGAACCGTTGGGGATGATTTCGTTAAAAGAAAGAACTAGAGGTCTTGATATATTTAACGCGTTTAAAATCTTTATTGAAAAAATAGATTTGCCACTATTTAAACTCGTATCAATTTCACCTATTTTTACTACAAAAATTTCTTTAAAAGTTTCTGACGTTTCATCTAAGCGCGGTTGACCTTGAGAAGTTGAAAATTTCGTCCGTTCCTCCCAAAAAATTAATAGTAGATCGCGGTACGTTTACAGAGAAATAGTAGATCGCATCACAAATTAAGTTGGCCAGCCTTGCTTTAGGTCTTTGCGCATTCTTCAACATTTTAGTAGCACATCATGAGTAAGTGTTATGTGATCATGAAGAAACTGTGCTTAGATGAAGTGGCGGGTGTCGGATTAAGGTTGGTTGAGGTCCCAGACGCAGAAGAAAATATTTAGACCCCTTAAAAAATAATACATACAGAGAAAATAAAAATATGCATGTTAACCATATCTTTAAATAAATAAACAAGTGTAAAGTTGGAGTTTTGCGAGGCCTTTCAAAAGTCGGGGCACGGAAACGCGCCCGCCGTTTAATCCGCCACTGCTTTGATGTACTTATGTTTCGATACTTTTACTCGGAATTTGAATGATTATGGTCGCCAACGTGCAACAAGTAGAAGAACTTAATTCTAGATTTTAGAACATTCTGTATACCTTCGTTGTATACCTGGGTTGTTGCTTATAAAAATCAAACGATGCTAAAATAATATTTGTAAGGCAGGAAGAAAATTATTATCGAAAATGTATAAAATTCAATTTTGTCAAGTTTTTCTTAAAAAGTGTAGTGCCAAACAACTATTTGCCTTTATTATTTGTTAAAACGTAATTATTATTATCTAACTAATTAAAGAATCGAAATCAGTACTGCATTTTAAAATAAACTGGACTTATAATAAATTGTACGCCTAATCCGCAGGCAACCATGCATACACATGTGCATATTCTTGTAAACGTTCAAGTGTTCGCATTCAACAGTGTCGTCGTGTCGTCACTTTATTTCTTTATTGTGTTATAAATTAGAAAATTAATTATCAAATCCGCTGCAAGTGCTACTTAATTAATTAAGCATTTATTCTTCTAAAACTTGAACAAAAAGTATTGAGCTTGTTTGCTAAATACAGTGCACAGTATAGTTGCTACTTCAGAACAGAAATTTGAACTAGTCCAGGATATTCCAGAACTAGAATGTACTTTTGAGTTTTATATTTTGTTGTAAGAAAACTATTTCTTTGAAATGTGGAAATTTCTTTTAATTTTGTGTATTCTAGGATCCTAGAGTGCCGATAGAAGGAAGTATTAGCTGAAGTTTCACCTGGCATCTTAGAAGAACATAGAATGGGCGGCATCATATTTACCCCCTTGGGATATCATTATTTTAATAAAAATGTGGTCTCGTAGGTGACGGAAAAAATATACCTAAATGATTAAAGAAGATTAGAATAATAACAAACTTCCGCGCGCTATTTTATCGTCTAGTAAAAAGCACGGTAGCCACTTGCACTCTAACATTCTAAATTCTAACCTAATCTTAAATTTTGATAACTTGGAAATGAAAACTCTACCCTCATACAAACGGCATACTGGATACTTACAAATACCCACAGAGTAAAAGGAGCCTCATAAACGGTAAGTGACAAAACTTATAATCATATTTGTGCAAATTGAAAATCAAACTGAATTAATGAGTTTTAGCTCGTATAGTAAATGATTTGACGAATGTACGTTGCCAGTGCACCGATGTTAGCTGCAAAACAATATACTAGCTGCTACCACGGGTGCACCAGATATAAAGGAGGTTGTTGGACTTGTGCTAACAAAATGTGCTTGCTATATCTTACCGCTTGCTTTAAAGAATTTTGAATCGGATGTGTTACAAACTCTTTATAACCTATTTATTGTTTATTGGTTTTAGGCTTGATTAGAGTAAGAGTAGCACTAAGCAACAAGAAACAGTAACGGCAGTATGTGAAATATACGTTTACAATCGCTTACGACGAATTACAACAAGTCAAGTGATAATCATTCATTATCACCCGTTATAACCAAATTTATTCGTCCGATGAGTCATGAAGTCGTAGTATTCACAGCAGTTGCAGCAAGAATGTTTTTCACGTATTTGAAATTGTTCGTTATAAATCATAAGTGAAGTACTTCCACAAATTGGCTAAGGAAGTAGTTTATTATGCTCGTCATAACAGATCTGCTAATTATATCCGAGCTCGTTGCATCAGAACATGGGTAGAAAAAAGGTAATTTCCCACATTTTGTTATTGTTAGGGCTTTAGCACAGTATTTGTCTACTTATGTTATTCGAAATTAGTAAGAAATATGAGACTAGGCACATATTTTAATTTTTACGAGTAGGAAAACTATGTAGTTTTGTGCTTTTAGGTACCGTACCAATGAATACGAGGTCACAATGGAATGGGTATGCGGCCCAGCAAACGATCCGAGAACTGGATTCGTAACGTGGTCTACTTAACTGATCTACCGTATAAATCGCCATTGAGCGGATGCAATATAAAAAGAAACTTCGAATTTGCCGCCGCTACAATTAAGCCTAACACTTAAGCCTGTTTGTTACGCAACTAATTTGCCGTTCGAGGAGCTCGCTTTCAACGCTATGAACGCTTTCGTGACGTAACGATTCAAGTACTGCTGTCATCATTGTTCGCGCTATCAACGCTTTCAATTTGGAGGTGAAGCACGAAACGCTTTCAAATTATTACCGTGGCAACCGTGTTTGTTTGCTCTTCGAATGCAAAGCGGGAAAGTCGCGAGCGCTTTATAAATTTTTTTATTTAAATTTTTGATATATTTTTGAGTTGTAGCATTAGACGACGGCGAGGGATTCATTAAATTAAATTTGTAGTCTTATCTAGCTTATCAAGTTATCATCAAAAACTAAGAATGAAGCACTCGAAACAGGGCCAGTTTCGAGTTTACGAAACTTTGCGTTATGAAAGGCCACTGCCTATTCTCATTCAGTTGTCTGCTAATTTTGTTAACCGGTAGTTGTTATGTCGTTGATTCGATGTTATCGTTATACAAAACATACCGCTCATTGCCTTTACCGTTTTGTTTTATCGGCTTGAGGTTTGTTTCATAAATAAAGAGAATTTATTTATTTATGGTCTGCTTATAGTTTTGAAGGTTTTGAGATCATTTTAAGTTTCGAATACCCAAAATTTTAGTGTCGTTTCATCTCTCACAAAAACTAAAGTATAATCTAAGAAATTTCTGAGTATTGCCTAGAGAAATGTTTTGCCCCTTTTCTTTTCAATTCTCTGTACCAAATTTATTTGTAGTGCCTGTCAGTTAAGTTAACTGTTAACAAACTTATAGGGCAAAAAATTTGAGGTTATTTCTGAATGTTTACATTTTGATTTTGCGGCTTTCCCGCCTCTGACGCCTACCAGTAGTTTAAGTGTAACGTTTTGCGCCGCATCGGCTCCTGGCTGCCACTCGAATTTAATATTTTTTGTATTGGTAAGCTTGTTTATTTGCTCGCTCGTAGTAAATTTAAAGCGTTTGTCTTTGTTAGTCCTCTTTCTTTATTTATGGTGATGCTTTTTTACTTACCATAATAATTAAAGTAGACTATTATTATCAATTTATTAATAGAGTTTCATGGAATATACGTTTCATTATCGACAAGTTCATTTTGTTTGTTGTTTGCCGTTCATCGTGCGATTGTGTTGAGGTTTGAAGTGCGAACATTGTGAATTGTGAGGTTAGCTTGCGATTATTTTTCTTGTTTTGTACCCTAAGGTAGCTACAGACTATTCGCGTTTTGTGTTTTGTCTTTTCGTGAATAGTGTGTACGACTTTTTTGTGAAAACAGTTTTGTAGCGTTTTGCACTGTTTCGCTCTCGGATCGGTGAAGTTGGCGAATCAAAGAACACGAAATCAGGCAAAAAAGCTGTTTTGCAAGAATTTCGTGGTGTTGCGCGTTTTGTCTTGGTATCGTGTTAACTAAAAGTGACCCAATCACCAGACACGAAACGTCGCAAAAAAGTAAACGGTGAAATACGAAATTTTCGTTATTGGAATGTGAATAGTGTGTATGCCCTTTTCATGAAAAGGTACGAAACACCACGAAATGCCAAACACAAAACGCGAGTAGTCTGTAGCTACCTTTAGGTTTGTATATTTATTTGTCTGCTCTCATCACGGTAACTGTGACGTCATTATAGCAGGACAAATAGGCAAAATTAGTGCGAAAGAGCAGGATAAACAAACACTTTAAATTTGCTCGTTTTACTCCAAGTAGGCAAATAAACAAGTCTCTTATGTAGCTTTGGAACGTTAACTGTTTTTGTTTTCTATACTAGCTGGAGCGTACACCCATTTCTTGCGTTCCACCTTGACACTGGAGCGACATTCAAAATCGACAGGCTGGAGCGTTCGTGTAATGCACCTAAAAGAAAATGCTTTTCAAGAGGGACATCTAATTTTTGAGGATCTTAATAAGCGTTGTATGGTTGTACATACTTTGGTCACATATGTAGGTAATTATTTGTAACATTGAAACATACTTATACAGTGTGTTCACCGATAGTGGGAACAGTGAATAAGTCTTCTGTCGTACTAGATACAAAAAAAAGTTTAAATGGTTTTTTTATTAAACTCTTCTTTGTACAAGTTTCCTCTGTACATACATATAAAATTTTCATAAGTTCACATCAAAAATTATTCGAGAAAAATGTTATTAAATTACGATTACATTCACCAAAAATTAATAGCATATCAATGTTTTCACTATTGTCCATGTTAATAAATCAATTTATTAATAGAATAAATTTTGTGGCAAACTTAGAACTCTCAAGTATTGTTTAGCAATGTATGTGTATTATGTAAATATTAATTACTATTTTTTGATATTTTGAATAAATCAATAACATTTTTCTCGAATAATTTTTGATGTAACCTTATGAAAATGTTATATGTATGTACAGAGAAAATACCGCAGATTGCAAAAATGGAAATAAAAATATAAATTGCCATTTGAAAAAAATAATTCATGTACGCTTCCGGTTAAATTTGAAATACAAAAAAATATACCTGAGCAGTTTCCGATAGTAAATTTCGAGTTAAATAAAAAACTATTTAAACTTTTTTTTGTATCTAGTACGACAGAAGAATTATTCACTGTTCCCACTATCGGTGAACACACTGTATACAAAAATCCAGCTTTGTAGGAATTATTTCGATAAAATTCTTATTTGACAGGACTTCTTATGTTGGAATGAAGAATATAAAAAATAGCAACTATATGAAGAGTGCCTATTAAGTATGACTTAATGCTATGCATATGAAGTTTGTTTAACTGTGCTACGACATTGTGGTTTCATTCATAGAATTACCGGAGAGAACTTCGAGCTTGTGTACTCGACTTAAAAAAATTATTTATGAATTCAAAAGGTAAATAACAATGTCATTGTAAAAAGAGCTAAGAAAATCAACCCTTGTTTAATCCATTTATGTAGTAGTAAGAAATTTCTAATTTTAGACAGAAGAATTAAGAATATTCCAACCTACCTACTGCAAATCAAATAAGTGTAGTGAATGTCGCTCCTTTGAGAGAGCTTCCCAAAAAATTCGTCGGTTAGTAGGAAATTGGATAATTTTGATAGCAAATCTAGGTAATAGACAGAACAACACATATTTGAAAGTGACTTGTAAAAATTCCAAAACTGGAAGAGGAAAAAAGAAGAAATAGGACAACTACAAGGGAAGGGGGTCAACAACGCCAACATTAAATAGAACTGAATTTTTTATCAAACCGGAAAACTCTTACTATTGCCATTTTTTATTAATCGAGTTCTTGTTTTAGCACGCTAACTTGTTATAAGTAGGAGAATCTCTTATTTTGGAATGTTTTTAAAATATTGGTCGCAATAAGAGTGGATGACATACAACTTGCAACAATGTAACAACTTCCAAAAGTTATTTCAACTGGTCATTACCACTTTTGCGGCCAGGACGGTCACTAGTGACCGCTGCTATGATGTTCCGTACAGGCCACGGCGGTCACTAGTGACCGCTACGATATAGGGTAGTAGGGTAGTAGTAGATGTAGGGTAGGATTTGATCATTTTTTTCAAATTGTAGCTTGGCCGCGAAAGTGTTAAAGCTAATTTTCGTAGTTAGCAATTTTTAGAGCTTAGCCTTCTTGGTTTGATACAGAATGTTAAAATTTGTTAATCTTGGGTAGTTATAACATGGTGACTAATTTGCAATTGGACACTGCAATTAATTAGATTTTAAATTTTACACGTGGAAAAGTGCATATTTTACTTTAAACTTATATATGTAATTGCAGTCAACTATCAATACACCGCTGTACGATGGGTTGCATATACCAAAATTTAAATGTCCCTGTACCCGCCCCCTTTTAATAAAGTTCCGGTGCCTGGTACTAAAAATACCCATTCCATTGGGTTAGGTGTAAATTTACAGTTTGGATAATTAGTTTGTTTTAATTATAAGTTACAAAAAGTCTTCAGAGCGAGTTTCGATTTGCACATAGTAAAAGTCAAATCTATTCAATACAAAAAGTCAATTACTTTACTGAAGTAATTTCTTTTGGAAGCGTTAAAACTCCAATAGAGTAAATACTAGGGATGACGAAAAACAGTAGATGGGTGTCTGTTACTATTCTGCTGTGCTCCTCCAGGATCTGCTGAAGTTTGGTATTTTTTGAACTTTTCTGCGTGGTTTTAATTTTGTGTTATTTAATTAATTGGTGAACTTTTTTCAATTTGAATTCTATTTACTTTCGTGGTTATTATAATTAGTGAATTTTTTGTTTTAGGGTATCGTTTTATACTAATTGGAAGAAATATTCTGTTTGACGGTCCCAGAACGTATGGTAAAAACAGTGGATATTATCAAAGAATGTAAAAACCAAAGTATTTCTCTTGGAAAATAATATGTTGAGTAAAGGTGACTGCTTTCATTTTTATATAATTTTTAACGCTTCAGCATTGGCTGCGGGGTTCTAGGGTATTTTTATGTTTATGGAATACGCTGTCGTAGCATCGAGAAGAACATAACATCTGTGTTCACATTAGCGAGGCATACACGAGCGGATTATCAGTGCAGATCAGATGCGTTAGAGATTTGCTTCGAATGAACAGTAAAATTTGACAATTTAACATGTCGTGGTTGAAAGCTAATTTGAGCACAACATTATTTTTGAATTGGATTCTGCAGACCTACAATCAAGTGTGCAACTTTGGAACGCCAACTGTTTTGAATCCTATATTCTGATAAAATCCTTATTTGACGGGACTTCTTATGTTAGAATGAAGAATATAAAGAACAGCAACTGTATGACTGGTATGACAAAGCTTAAACTTTGTTACGACGATATCGTTTCATTCGTAAGATTACTGGAGAGAACTTATTTGACATCTTTAAAAAAATGATTTATGAATTCGAAAGGTAAATAACAATGTCATTGTAAAAAGACCTAAGAAAAGCAACCCTTGTTTAATCCATTTATTTAGTAGTAAGAAATCTCTAATTTTAGACAGAAGAATTGAGGATATCTCAACCTATTACCTAGGTGATTGAAATATCCCTACACAAAATATAAAATATTGTATATATGGTTTAGTTTAAAATAGGAAACAAATTGTATTTAAAGGGGTAAATATTAATTCATATTAGTTGATTTTAAATCAAGAAAAAGTATTTTTAATGTAGAAATTGGATATTAGTTTTACGCCTAAGTGCAGGCGTAAAACTAATTCCACCCCGAACGTGGAATTACCTATATGTAAGGTGCATTTAAACTTTTTTCTCTTTGGTATGATCGTATTTTATACTTTTCTTGTTTTAGAAATTAGAATTCCGAAAGGCGTAAAAAGCTATACAACTATTTGGATATTACTGTCATGCTACGACTGAAACTTGTGATGATTGATGATGAATGAAGATTTTGGAATTTAATGTTTGTAACTTCCTGAAGATCATTTACTTTAATTATTTGCTGTCAGTAATTAGAAATGGTAAGAGAAGTTATTTAAAAAAATGTATTTTAATTGCGATTTTTAGATTAGGTTTCCAACAACAAACTAAATAGGTATATTCTAAATATAGGAATGTTTACTTGAAATTTTCCTAATTTGTTAAAGAGCATTGGTAAGCTGATTTGGAACATAACAATGCGGTTTGGAACATAACAATAGAACAAGATTTCTGTTTGAAGATTCTTAGAAGATATTTATTTACCATTTTCATTACGTTAACCGAATTCTGTTTTTTGTGTATTAAAAATAAGCACAAATGTTTATTATTAAGTGTCTAGCTGTCTAGTGGTCAATATCCTAAAAGATCTGGTTAATCAGAGGTCATTTCTAAAGCTCATTTCTGATTCATCGGAACTTTCAGGACAATCTTCATTAGACACCTACAAGAATTATGTAAAATTTCGAAACTATTTGATGTTTTTGAAGGTGGAACGCTTTAATTTTTAGTTGACTGAACTATAAATACTTTGTCCAGCACTTTGATTGTTCTACAGCAGGCTAATATTAGTTATAATGTTATTGTAACAAATCTTAATAATTGTTAAGTCTTTTAAAGCAAATATGTAATATTATAATTAACTTTTCTTCTGATAAACTAGATTTAGTTATTAGAAAAATTAATATTGTTAATTACTGTGGTAACAGTTTTAGTTTCAATTTGCGAATGAAACGTTTTGCTCATGAAAAATGAAAATTTAAATTAGTAAATAGGTAGTAATTGATAATAAATTATTTATGGATTTTGTGCTTCTAAGGACACCAAAGAGCCTCACCGAGCTCGCTTAATCCAGTGTATTAAGAGTTCGTAAATTTGTTAAATTGCTTTTCGTTAAAGTGGTTTTCTTGTTTTACTATTATAAATTATAAATCAGTAGTTGCAGCATTGTTTATATATTTATGTATTAAAATTTATAATTATAACATTAGTTTATTAATTAGTTAAAAGTATTATGTATTTTTCTTTCTTTATTGACCACTTTCTAAGTTGAAATAATGTAAAAGTCGAAATTTGTTAAAACTCCAACTTTTTACGCCTGCTAATACATAGGCAACACTTGTTACTCTCCCACTACATTATAAATTTTAAACTACCATAGAAATTTACAGAGTGGGGTGGTCACATGACCACCAAAAGTTTATATAAGTCCGAGTTTTGCCATTCGGAAATTTTGTAATCTCCACTTCAAATCAGCTTCGAAGAGAAAATTTTAGCTTTGCTCGTGTGAAAAATCAACTTCAACTTTTTGAATTTTTTTTTCTTGGAAGTTGTTAGGGGCATTGTTCTGAATATCTTTAGCGACTTTTGGATCATTTGGTCGAATATTAATGCGGGAAATTAAGTTTTTAAAAATCAATTATTTATTCGTACCACAATATTAATTAACTTGGCATTCTTGTTTGGAAGGTGTTTGGCGCTTCTTAAGACGCTGTTATTTCTCTTTTCTGAGGAGAATTTATTTTTGTCTTATAATTATTATTGTATGTATGTAAATTACGTTGAAAAAAATAAACGATAGAAAGCAATAATTTCTTTTATTATAAGCTACCCTATTTACAAGCAAAATCCTCATTTTCGGACTAGATAGTTGGAAAGCAAAAGGGTGATAGGGTTTAGGAAATAAATTTTTAATTAAGAATACTTTTTGATCAAAAAAAAATTTCAAATCATATAAGCGATAACGCCTCGTTTCATAACATAATAGCAAAGCTTTTAAAATTCTTTTAAATAAATGTTTCTCTATAATTTATTTCGTTTACCTTATCGACCTTCTGCTCTCCTACTACATAGCCGGAAAATTATAAATTTTGAAAGAAACTTTAAAAAGTATATATTTTTTAAAGTTTGAATTACGCAATTTTGAGGGTGCGATTCTTTAGCCCTACTATCGGGGAATATACTTGTTAAATTTGGAGGCTGCCGGTCCTCTAGTTTAGAAGATATTCGACATAAAACACAAAATTTGAAAATTTATAAAAGTTAAAATATCTTAAAAGTCGAATATCTTCTAAACTAGAGGACCGGCAGCCTCCAAATTTAACAAGTATATTCCCCGATAGTAGGGCTAAAGAATCGCACCCTCAGAATTGCATAATTTCGATTTTTTAAAACTAGGATTTTTAAAATTTTCTTCAAATTTTACAATTTTCGGACAAGGTAGTAGGAGAGCAGAAGTGCGATAAGGTAATCGAAATAAATTAGAGAGAAATATTTATTACGATATCAGCGATAACGCTTCGTTCCATAACATATTGTCGGTGCCTTTAAAATTTGTTTAAATAAATA
This sequence comes from Malthinus flaveolus, assembly GCA_950108345.1. Classification (NCBI taxonomy): domain Eukaryota; kingdom Metazoa; phylum Arthropoda; class Insecta; order Coleoptera; family Cantharidae; genus Malthinus; species Malthinus flaveolus. The sequence continues at coordinate 28,797,798 of OX467288.1, read as the reverse complement.
TTTCTCTCTAATTTATTTCGATTACCTTATCGCACTTCTGCTCTCCTACTACCTTGTCCGAAAATTGTAAAATTTGAAGAAAATTTTAAAAATCCTAGTTTTAAAAAATCGAAATTATGCAATTCTGAGGGTGCGATTCTTTAGCCCTACTATCGGGGAATATACTTGTTAAATTTGGAGGCTGCCGGTCCTCTAGTTTAGAAGATATTCGACTTTTAAGATATTTTAACTTTTATAAATTTTCAAATTTTGTGTTTTATGTCGAATATCTTCTAAACTAGAGGACCGGCAGCCTCCAAATTTAACAAGTATATTCCCCGATAGTAGGGCTAAAGAATCGCACCCTCAAAATTGCGTAATTCAAACTTTAAAAAATATATACTTTTTAAAGTTTCTTTCAAAATTTATAATTTTCCGGCTATGTAGTAGGAGAGCAGAAGGTCGATAAGGTAAACGAAATAAATTATAGAGAAACATTTATTTAAAAGAATTTTAAAAGCTTTGCTATTATGTTATGAAACGAGGCGTTATCGCTTATATGATTTGAAATTTTTTTTTGATCAAAAAGTATTCTTAATTAAAAATTTATTTCCTAAACCCTATCACCCTTTTGCTTTCCAACTATCTAGTCCGAAAATGAGGATTTTGCTTGTAAATAGGGTAGCTTATAATAAAAGAAATTATTGCTTTCTATCGTTTATTTTTTTCAACGTAATTTACATACATACAATAATAATTATAAGACAAAAATAAATTCTCCTCAGAAAAGAGAAATAACAGCGTCTTAAGAAGCGCCAAACACCTTCCAAACAAGAATGCCAAGTTAATTAATATTGTGGTACGAATAAATAATTGATTTTTAAAAACTTAATTTCCCGCATTAATATTCGACCAAATGATCCAAAAGTCGCTAAAGATATTCAGAACAATGCCCCTAACAACTTCCAAGAAAAAAAAATTCAAAAAGTTGAAGTTGATTTTTCACACGAGCAAAGCTAAAATTTTCTCTTCGAAGCTGATTTGAAGTGGAGATTACAAAATTTCCGAATGGCAAAACTCGGACTTATATAAACTTTTGGTGGTCATGTGACCACCCCACTCTGTAAATTTCTATGGTAGTTTAAAATTTATAATGTAGTGGGAGAGTAACAAGTGTTGCCTATGTATTAGCAGGCGTAAAAAGTTGGAGTTTTAACAAATTTCGACTTTTACATTATTTCAACTTAGAAAGTGGTCAATAAAGAAAGAAAAATACATAATACTTTTAACTAATTAATAAACTAATGTTATAATTATAAATTTTAATACATAAATATATAAACAATGCTGCAACTACTGATTTATAATTTATAATAGTAAAACAAGAAAACCACTTTAACGAAAAGCAATTTAACAAATTTACGAACTCTTAATACACTGGATTAAGCGAGCTCGGTGAGGCTCTTTGGTGTCCTTAGAAGCACAAAATCCATAAATAATTTATTATCAATTACTACCTATTTACTAATTTAAATTTTCATTTTTCATGAGCAAAACGTTTCATTCGCAAATTGAAACTAAAACTGTTACCACAGTAATTAACAATATTAATTTTTCTAATAACTAAATCTAGTTTATCAGAAGAAAAGTTAATTATAATATTACATATTTGCTTTAAAAGACTTAACAATTATTAAGATTTGTTACAATAACATTATAACTAATATTAGCCTGCTGTAGAACAATCAAAGTGCTGGACAAAGTATTTATAGTTCAGTCAACTAAAAATTAAAGCGTTCCACCTTCAAAAACATCAAATAGTTTCGAAATTTTACATAATTCTTGTAGGTGTCTAATGAAGATTGTCCTGAAAGTTCCGATGAATCAGAAATGAGCTTTAGAAATGACCTCTGATTAACCAGATCTTTTAGGATATTGACCACTAGACAGCTAGACACTTAATAATAAACATTTGTGCTTATTTTTAATACACAAAAAACAGAATTCGGTTAACGTAATGAAAATGGTAAATAAATATCTTCTAAGAATCTTCAAACAGAAATCTTGTTCTATTGTTATGTTCCAAACCGCATTGTTATGTTCCAAATCAGCTTACCAATGCTCTTTAACAAATTAGGAAAATTTCAAGTAAACATTCCTATATTTAGAATATACCTATTTAGTTTGTTGTTGGAAACCTAATCTAAAAATCGCAATTAAAATACATTTTTTTAAATAACTTCTCTTACCATTTCTAATTACTGACAGCAAATAATTAAAGTAAATGATCTTCAGGAAGTTACAAACATTAAATTCCAAAATCTTCATTCATCATCAATCATCACAAGTTTCAGTCGTAGCATGACAGTAATATCCAAATAGTTGTATAGCTTTTTACGCCTTTCGGAATTCTAATTTCTAAAACAAGAAAAGTATAAAATACGATCATACCAAAGAGAAAAAAGTTTAAATGCACCTTACATATAGGTAATTCCACGTTCGGGGTGGAATTAGTTTTACGCCTGCACTTAGGCGTAAAACTAATATCCAATTTCTACATTAAAAATACTTTTTCTTGATTTAAAATCAACTAATATGAATTAATATTTACCCCTTTAAATACAATTTGTTTCCTATTTTAAACTAAACCATATATACAATATTTTATATTTTGTGTAGGGATATTTCAATCACCTAGGTAATAGGTTGAGATATCCTCAATTCTTCTGTCTAAAATTAGAGATTTCTTACTACTAAATAAATGGATTAAACAAGGGTTGCTTTTCTTAGGTCTTTTTACAATGACATTGTTATTTACCTTTCGAATTCATAAATCATTTTTTTAAAGATGTCAAATAAGTTCTCTCCAGTAATCTTACGAATGAAACGATATCGTCGTAACAAAGTTTAAGCTTTGTCATACCAGTCATACAGTTGCTGTTCTTTATATTCTTCATTCTAACATAAGAAGTCCCGTCAAATAAGGATTTTATCAGAATATAGGATTCAAAACAGTTGGCGTTCCAAAGTTGCACACTTGATTGTAGGTCTGCAGAATCCAATTCAAAAATAATGTTGTGCTCAAATTAGCTTTCAACCACGACATGTTAAATTGTCAAATTTTACTGTTCATTCGAAGCAAATCTCTAACGCATCTGATCTGCACTGATAATCCGCTCGTGTATGCCTCGCTAATGTGAACACAGATGTTATGTTCTTCTCGATGCTACGACAGCGTATTCCATAAACATAAAAATACCCTAGAACCCCGCAGCCAATGCTGAAGCGTTAAAAATTATATAAAAATGAAAGCAGTCACCTTTACTCAACATATTATTTTCCAAGAGAAATACTTTGGTTTTTACATTCTTTGATAATATCCACTGTTTTTACCATACGTTCTGGGACCGTCAAACAGAATATTTCTTCCAATTAGTATAAAACGATACCCTAAAACAAAAAATTCACTAATTATAATAACCACGAAAGTAAATAGAATTCAAATTGAAAAAAGTTCACCAATTAATTAAATAACACAAAATTAAAACCACGCAGAAAAGTTCAAAAAATACCAAACTTCAGCAGATCCTGGAGGAGCACAGCAGAATAGTAACAGACACCCATCTACTGTTTTTCGTCATCCCTAGTATTTACTCTATTGGAGTTTTAACGCTTCCAAAAGAAATTACTTCAGTAAAGTAATTGACTTTTTGTATTGAATAGATTTGACTTTTACTATGTGCAAATCGAAACTCGCTCTGAAGACTTTTTGTAACTTATAATTAAAACAAACTAATTATCCAAACTGTAAATTTACACCTAACCCAATGGAATGGGTATTTTTAGTACCAGGCACCGGAACTTTATTAAAAGGGGGCGGGTACAGGGACATTTAAATTTTGGTATATGCAACCCATCGTACAGCGGTGTATTGATAGTTGACTGCAATTACATATATAAGTTTAAAGTAAAATATGCACTTTTCCACGTGTAAAATTTAAAATCTAATTAATTGCAGTGTCCAATTGCAAATTAGTCACCATGTTATAACTACCCAAGATTAACAAATTTTAACATTCTGTATCAAACCAAGAAGGCTAAGCTCTAAAAATTGCTAACTACGAAAATTAGCTTTAACACTTTCGCGGCCAAGCTACAATTTGAAAAAAATGATCAAATCCTACCCTACATCTACTACTACCCTACTACCCTATATCGTAGCGGTCACTAGTGACCGCCGTGGCCTGTACGGAACATCATAGCAGCGGTCACTAGTGACCGTCCTGGCCGCAAAAGTGGTAATGACCAGTTGAAATAACTTTTGGAAGTTGTTACATTGTTGCAAGTTGTATGTCATCCACTCTTATTGCGACCAATATTTTCAAAACATTCCAAAATAAGAGATTCTCCTACTTATAACAAGTTAGCGTGCTAAAACAAGAACTCGATTAATAAAAAATGGCAATAGTAAGAGTTTTCCGGTTTGATAAAAAATTCAGTTCTATTTAATGTTGGCGTTGTTGACCCCCTTCCCTTGTAGTTGTCCTATTTCTTCTTTTTTCCTCTTCCAGTTTTGGAATTTTTACAAGTCACTTTCAAATATGTGTTGTTCTGTCTATTACCTAGATTTGCTATCAAAATTATCCAATTTCCTACTAACCGACGAATTTTTTGGGAAGCTCTCTCAAAGGAGCGACATTCACTACACTTATTTGATTTGCAGTAGGTAGGTTGGAATATTCTTAATTCTTCTGTCTAAAATTAGAAATTTCTTACTACTACATAAATGGATTAAACAAGGGTTGATTTTCTTAGCTCTTTTTACAATGACATTGTTATTTACCTTTTGAATTCATAAATAATTTTTTTAAGTCGAGTACACAAGCTCGAAGTTCTCTCCGGTAATTCTATGAATGAAACCACAATGTCGTAGCACAGTTAAACAAACTTCATATGCATAGCATTAAGTCATACTTAATAGGCACTCTTCATATAGTTGCTATTTTTTATATTCTTCATTCCAACATAAGAAGTCCTGTCAAATAAGAATTTTATCGAAATAATTCCTACAAAGCTGGATTTTTGTATACAGTGTGTTCACCGATAGTGGGAACAGTGAATAATTCTTCTGTCGTACTAGATACAAAAAAAAGTTTAAATAGTTTTTTATTTAACTCGAAATTTACTATCGGAAACTGCTCAGGTATATTTTTTTGTATTTCAAATTTAACCGGAAGCGTACATGAATTATTTTTTTCAAATGGCAATTTATATTTTTATTTCCATTTTTGCAATCTGCGGTATTTTCTCTGTACATACATATAACATTTTCATAAGGTTACATCAAAAATTATTCGAGAAAAATGTTATTGATTTATTCAAAATATCAAAAAATAGTAATTAATATTTACATAATACACATACATTGCTAAACAATACTTGAGAGTTCTAAGTTTGCCACAAAATTTATTCTATTAATAAATTGATTTATTAACATGGACAATAGTGAAAACATTGATATGCTATTAATTTTTGGTGAATGTAATCGTAATTTAATAACATTTTTCTCGAATAATTTTTGATGTGAACTTATGAAAATTTTATATGTATGTACAGAGGAAACTTGTACAAAGGAGAGTTTAATAAAAAAACCAGTTAAACTTTTTTTTGTATCTAGTACGACAGAAGACTTATTCACTGTTCCCGCTATCGGTGAACACACTGTATAAGTATGTTTCAACGTTACAAATAATTACCTACATATGTGACCAAAGTATGTACAACCATACAACGCTTATTGAGATCCTCAAAAATTAGATGTCCCTCTTGAAAAGCATTTTTTTTTAGGTGCATTACACTAACGCTCCAGCCTGTCGATTTTGAATGTCGCTCCAGTGTCAAGGTGGAACGCAAGAAATGGGTGTACGCTCCAGCTAGTATAGAAAACAAAAACAGTTAACGTTCCAAAGCTACATAAGAGACTTGTTTATTTGCCTACTTGGAGTAAAACGAGCAAATTTAAAGTGTTTGTTTATCCTGCTCTTTCGCACTAATTTTGCCTATTTGTCCTGCTATAATGACGTCACAGTTACCGTGATGAGAGCAGACAAATAAATATACAAACCTAAAGGTAGCTACAGACTACTCGCGTTTTGTGTTTGGCATTTCGTGGTGTTTCGTACCTTTTCATGAAAAGGGCATACACACTATTCACATTCCAATAACGAAAATTTCGTATTTCACCGTTTACTTTTTTGCGACGTTTCGTGTCTGGTGATTGGGTCACTTTTAGTTAACACGATACCAAGACAAAACGCGCAACACCACGAAATTCTTGCAAAACAGCTTTTTTGCCTGATTTCGTGTTCTTTGATTCGCCAACTTCACCGATCCGAGAGCGAAACAGTGCAAAACGCTACAAAACTGTTTTCACAAAAAAGTCGTACACACTATTCACGAAAAGACAAAACACAAAACGCGAATAGTCTGTAGCTACCTTAGGGTACAAAACAAGAAAAATAATCGCAAGCTAACCTCACAATTCACAATGTTCGCACTTCAAACCTCAACACAATCGCACGATGAACGGCAAACAACAAACAAAATGAACTTGTCGATAATGAAACGTATATTCCATGAAACTCTATTAATAAATTGATAATAATAGTCTACTTTAATTATTATGGTAAGTAAAAAAGCATCACCATAAATAAAGAAAGAGGACTAACAAAGACAAACGCTTTAAATTTACTACGAGCGAGCAAATAAACAAGCTTACCAATACAAAAAATATTAAATTCGAGTGGCAGCCAGGAGCCGATGCGGCGCAAAACGTTACACTTAAACTACTGGTAGGCGTCAGAGGCGGGAAAGCCGCAAAATCAAAATGTAAACATTCAGAAATAACCTCAAATTTTTTGCCCTATAAGTTTGTTAACAGTTAACTTAACTGACAGGCACTACAAATAAATTTGGTACAGAGAATTGAAAAGAAAAGGGGCAAAACATTTCTCTAGGCAATACTCAGAAATTTCTTAGATTATACTTTAGTTTTTGTGAGAGATGAAACGACACTAAAATTTTGGGTATTCGAAACTTAAAATGATCTCAAAACCTTCAAAACTATAAGCAGACCATAAATAAATAAATTCTCTTTATTTATGAAACAAACCTCAAGCCGATAAAACAAAACGGTAAAGGCAATGAGCGGTATGTTTTGTATAACGATAACATCGAATCAACGACATAACAACTACCGGTTAACAAAATTAGCAGACAACTGAATGAGAATAGGCAGTGGCCTTTCATAACGCAAAGTTTCGTAAACTCGAAACTGGCCCTGTTTCGAGTGCTTCATTCTTAGTTTTTGATGATAACTTGATAAGCTAGATAAGACTACAAATTTAATTTAATGAATCCCTCGCCGTCGTCTAATGCTACAACTCAAAAATATATCAAAAATTTAAATAAAAAAATTTATAAAGCGCTCGCGACTTTCCCGCTTTGCATTCGAAGAGCAAACAAACACGGTTGCCACGGTAATAATTTGAAAGCGTTTCGTGCTTCACCTCCAAATTGAAAGCGTTGATAGCGCGAACAATGACGACAGCAGTACTTGAATCGTTACGTCACGAAAGCGTTCATAGCGTTGAAAGCGAGCTCCTCGAACGGCAAATTAGTTGCGTAACAAACAGGCTTAAGTGTTAGGCTTAATTGTAGCGGCGGCAAATTCGAAGTTTCTTTTTATATTGCATCCGCTCAATGGCGATTTATACGGTAGATCAGTTAAGTAGACCACGTTACGAATCCAGTTCTCGGATCGTTTGCTGGGCCGCATACCCATTCCATTGTGACCTCGTATTCATTGGTACGGTACCTAAAAGCACAAAACTACATAGTTTTCCTACTCGTAAAAATTAAAATATGTGCCTAGTCTCATATTTCTTACTAATTTCGAATAACATAAGTAGACAAATACTGTGCTAAAGCCCTAACAATAACAAAATGTGGGAAATTACCTTTTTTCTACCCATGTTCTGATGCAACGAGCTCGGATATAATTAGCAGATCTGTTATGACGAGCATAATAAACTACTTCCTTAGCCAATTTGTGGAAGTACTTCACTTATGATTTATAACGAACAATTTCAAATACGTGAAAAACATTCTTGCTGCAACTGCTGTGAATACTACGACTTCATGACTCATCGGACGAATAAATTTGGTTATAACGGGTGATAATGAATGATTATCACTTGACTTGTTGTAATTCGTCGTAAGCGATTGTAAACGTATATTTCACATACTGCCGTTACTGTTTCTTGTTGCTTAGTGCTACTCTTACTCTAATCAAGCCTAAAACCAATAAACAATAAATAGGTTATAAAGAGTTTGTAACACATCCGATTCAAAATTCTTTAAAGCAAGCGGTAAGATATAGCAAGCACATTTTGTTAGCACAAGTCCAACAACCTCCTTTATATCTGGTGCACCCGTGGTAGCAGCTAGTATATTGTTTTGCAGCTAACATCGGTGCACTGGCAACGTACATTCGTCAAATCATTTACTATACGAGCTAAAACTCATTAATTCAGTTTGATTTTCAATTTGCACAAATATGATTATAAGTTTTGTCACTTACCGTTTATGAGGCTCCTTTTACTCTGTGGGTATTTGTAAGTATCCAGTATGCCGTTTGTATGAGGGTAGAGTTTTCATTTCCAAGTTATCAAAATTTAAGATTAGGTTAGAATTTAGAATGTTAGAGTGCAAGTGGCTACCGTGCTTTTTACTAGACGATAAAATAGCGCGCGGAAGTTTGTTATTATTCTAATCTTCTTTAATCATTTAGGTATATTTTTTCCGTCACCTACGAGACCACATTTTTATTAAAATAATGATATCCCAAGGGGGTAAATATGATGCCGCCCATTCTATGTTCTTCTAAGATGCCAGGTGAAACTTCAGCTAATACTTCCTTCTATCGGCACTCTAGGATCCTAGAATACACAAAATTAAAAGAAATTTCCACATTTCAAAGAAATAGTTTTCTTACAACAAAATATAAAACTCAAAAGTACATTCTAGTTCTGGAATATCCTGGACTAGTTCAAATTTCTGTTCTGAAGTAGCAACTATACTGTGCACTGTATTTAGCAAACAAGCTCAATACTTTTTGTTCAAGTTTTAGAAGAATAAATGCTTAATTAATTAAGTAGCACTTGCAGCGGATTTGATAATTAATTTTCTAATTTATAACACAATAAAGAAATAAAGTGACGACACGACGACACTGTTGAATGCGAACACTTGTGCTTCTGGAACGTTTACAAGAATATGCACATGTGTATGCATGGTTGCCTGCGGATTAGGCGTACAATTTATTATAAGTCCAGTTTATTTTAAAATGCAGTACTGATTTCGATTCTTTAATTAGTTAGATAATAATAATTACGTTTTAACAAATAATAAAGGCAAATAGTTGTTTGGCACTACACTTTTTAAGAAAAACTTGACAAAATTGAATTTTATACATTTTCGATAATAATTTTCTTCCTGCCTTACAAATATTATTTTAGCATCGTTTGATTTTTATAAGCAACAACCCATGTAGACAGTTTTAACAATTAACAAATATCGAGTTAATAAAAGCTTATATAGTTAGAAGATAATATAACAAAAATTAATATACAATAATATAGTAGTTAATAATAGGAAGCTGCAGCTGGACATTTTAAATTTTGTACACAAAGCTAATCATCTCACTTTTCGTTAAAATCTTTTTACAGTTTTAATTTACATTTCAAGTGAGAAAACTAATTACATTACAAAGTTCATTTTCTTATAATTATAGAATATAAAAAAATGTAGAAAAAAGCTTAAAATGCAATCACAGTACATAATTTTCAATTCGACACAACAATAATTATTAGTAGTAGGTACAAAACGTACAAAAATTAATATCCAAAAACTTCATTTATGTTAGTTCCTTTCTTTAGTTTAAACCAGGAATCAATCTTGATTTTTGAAACGAGAATAAATTGTTTGTACGTAGGTAAAGACGCATTTCCAATCGGGTTTGCGAGTGGCTACCATGTCGTCCACGTCCAAAAGTGGCATTATGTCGGCCTTTTCGCTAAAACAAAAAGAAGTTAGAAAAGCGCCCAGTGTAAAGGACAAAAATTACTTACTCCGCAATACGGAAAGCGAGGGTGAAATTATGACGACGTTCTTTTGGAGTGAGTTTATGATAGTCAAACGCATCCGGTAGAAAATGGTGAATTAAAGCACAAAAAGCGAGTCCATCTGCCCAGCTGCTGGAGAAGTTGTCTAATTGTATGTTCTGCAAATGAAAACAGAAATTGATAAAACACGGTTTCCTCAGTTTTGCAAGAAACGGTAGTTATTTTAAAATCGAAACTCAAAAATTAGTAAAAACGAGACACACACACAAACGAACGTAATGCAAAACAAAATCAAAAACAACAGAAAATGAAGACCATGAAGCTACCTCGTATTCCTTAGTCTTCATTTGGCACCATTGTAACAAACGTTCCTTGACAGTCGAAGCTTGTCGATTTAATTCGGGATCAGTGAACTTAAAAAGGGGCGCAGACCCCGTAGGAGTTCTAGGAGTTCTGCAGAGCGTAAGACCAAGCATTAGTTATAAATTTAAGTGAATTTAATTGTTAAACTTATATAAAGAAGAGACCAAGTGTAATTCGTGTTAGTAATCCGACGAATTGTTAATTTCTTAAAGGTTGAGATCTCGAACGATGCACGGAATGAAAGAGCAGTTGGATGGTATAGTATGGAAGAGATGGTCCATTTTACGGACCTCTATCCTCTCTCTGTGGGTTCCTTGAACTTCACTTTGACTCCTGGTTAGGACCTCGACGAAAGTAGCGGTCTTTAGTGTGCGTTTGAATGCCGTGGACACTACGTGGCGAAATTTATTCCAGGAAATAAATTAAACCGAATGCGGGGATCGAACCAGGGTCTCTCGATGTGGCACCGAGCGGTCTCACCGCTAAACTCTTTAGAGTCTTTGTTAATCCTGGTCTTTAAACGCGTACGCGTTTGCCTAGAAGGGCCACGAACTCGTAGAAGGAGAGCGCTCAAATTGTGTCTCTAACTACGACTTAAAGCTAAAATTCCTTACCCTGGAGGAGTGTTTAGGCTGTTCTGTTTGTCGAGTTGTCGAAATTTAGCAAAAGGCGACACGGGCTTGCTCGACACCTTTTTGGTGGTGACTAGAAAATAACGGATTATTCGATTCGTTGGAGAGCCAAAAATAATTCCGCTTACCTTGGGATGTAGTCACGGAACCTTGAGTTAAAGTACCTTGACTTGTCTCTGAAAATAAAAATTAAAAAATTAATCAAATGCTCCGATGAGATTCACAACGTAAATAGCCCCAAATCGTACATTTATTGTGCCTAATCTTTGTTTTGACTAGATTTTTTTATTTGCCAACTATTCTCAAGGAAGGAATGTAATAATAAGATTCTAAAACTAAAAATGTCACTTAGGAAGGCTACTTAAGTCGTGATCCACACCCACAAATTGAAATCAAAACCATGCAGTAAATTAATGTTAAACGATCGTGAGTTGTATCAAGAAAAATAAGCAAAATGCAATTATTCACAAGAGAAAGGGTTCCTACGTTTGTTATTTTTTGGGTCATGCAATCAATTTTTGAGAGCACGAAATTGTAGCCCGAGCTCTCCTTCAAACGCTCAAAAACTGTCGATAAAGGTACGTCTACAAAAACATCTATCGGTGAAGGGTGTCGGGGTACAATCAAAAAAGTACCTAGTCGTACGAGGTTATCGACCTATACAACCGGCGTTCGATTATTTGTATACTGGGTGTGCAAGCAAATTAGTGGGTGCGCACACCAAACACACCAAAACACTGTTCTCACCATATATGGTGTCAAAGTTTAAATAAAGTTGACGTGTTCTTCCAATCCGCCGTTGTTAAGAGTTGGTGCGCGCACACCACACACCATTCTTCGCACTTAAAAGACAAAAACGCGCAGAGCGAATTCCCCGAGAACTTCTTCGGAAACGAAATCAAAATTGAAACAAACACAATTATTCTAAAGTATTCCCAAAATTACAGGAAACTGGAATGAGAGCACGCACGTTAAATTAAACCACAAGAATTTAAAAAACTATGCGTTTGATTTAAATAAGTCTTCGAACGACTCCTCGACTCTACTTTCGTCGAGCAAGTTCGGACAAACTATATTGGGCAAGGTTCTACTTCTAGCGACTCCAGAATGTTTGTGGGCGGAAACTTTTTCGCAAGTCTTCTTCCTATTGATAGTCGACTTATTCTGTTTGATATCTCTCTCGATTTTATCCAAACTGTCGTCCGAAGGGGTCCTACTGAGCGACTGAGGCGACGGCCCTCCGCAAAAGTAAGCTTCGACCGTCCTTCTCTTCTGAACGACTTCGTCCTTAGTCATTGCAGCTTGATACTGCAGAGTTGGAATCGCCAAAGTGTGAGTCGATCTCGATTTGACGACCGGTTTGAAAGATTCAGGCGACTTTGGTTGTGTGCGAGCCAACTGGTGACAGGACTCGGTTTTCGAGAGGGCCTGTTGGGGCGGAGAACGATAGTCGCGTCCTTGTGGCTTACCCAACGTGACGGGAATGTGAAACTTGCTCGTTATCACAGACTCGCCATTTTCGATAATTTCGGTCGACTCCAACGAGAGGGGATTTCCATTAACTAAAAAGTTTGGCGCGTCCGACTCGTACGGGCTCTTTCGAAAACTCTGACTCCTTAATCCGACGAGTGGACTTTTACTCTGCTTCCTAATTGCCGAATCTATGGACAGCTTGCGGTCGGCCAAACTCTTAATCTTACTCCCTTGTGACGAGTCTTCCGGTTGTGCGAATTTCTGTAGGACGTTTTTCAAGTTAAACGCCGCTTCCATATCGTGTTGAGAACGACTCTTTGGCGCATTTTGTTGCGTGGTCACGGCTTGATGGCTAACCGGCCCCTTCATCACTCTCGTTTGTGCGGCTTCGTATTCTTTCAAACTTTCCTGCGACACCTGCCTCTGGTACTTCGGAGAAGTGCGAGTTACGACCGGACTCGCATCCGAAGGAGCGTACTCCGGCAAAACGTCTCTACTCGACCTCTTATAGTCGCCATAATTTTGAACTGTGCTCAGATCTTTAATCTTTTGGTCGAACTTCTGCCTCAACTTACTCTCCACGTCCAACTTCTTCTCATGTACGTTACCTCGAGTCTCGCCCAAAGGATAATTCTGGGGCTGTTTCGTGTAGGTTATCGAATAATTTTGAGGAGCGTAATTGTTGAGAAACTGATCGTACTTGACGGTCGTATGCGAGGAATAAGTGTCCGGATTATTCGAATTGTAATTAAATTGGTTGCTCAACTTTTTAACCGAACTACTCCTGTCGGCACTCTTGACCAAATAAGGGGCCGTTATGTTTTCCAACTGCGGCACTTCTTTGATTGGCGTTTGGAAGTTACTTTTGCTAATTCTTCGTGGTTTGCTCACGGACACTTCTGGAACTTCTGGTGTTGCATTTTCAAACTTGGACGTGACTAGCTTTTGCACACGATTTTTATTTATGTTGTTAGCCCACGGAGTTTGAGAAGGAGACGTGTTCGCCGACGGCTGTGGATTGAGTAAAGGTTTTGGACTGTACAAGTACAGAGGCGTGCTACTGTTAGAATCGCTTTCGTTATACTCGACTTTCGGCAGAAGATCGCGACTCGTAACCAAAACGGGCTCTTTCTTAACCACCGGCTCTAAGACTGGTTGAGCTATTGGTTTAAATACGGAACGAGTTTGTGGCATTGGAGCTAAATAGTTTGTTTTCTTTGGAATTGCCGCGAATGCAGACGTGGGAGCGTGAGAAAACTTATTTAGGGGCGACGGTTGGGGCACCAATTTGTATCCCTTTTCCAACCCTTTAGTGTCGACCTTTAAACTTCCCGTAACGACATTAGCTTGATCGGGACTCGTTAGCTTAGGCACTTCCTTCTCGAATCTCGGCTGTTGGTTTCTAAAAGCGCCAGTACTCTTTTCGGTGGTCAGGGTCGTATTTTCTGCAGTTTTCCAAAAATTTCTAGCGGAGCTTATGTTCGACGTAGGTGTGGATGGATTACTAGTAGAAGCTTTTTCAAAAGCAGTTCTAATATTTCCAAATCTATTATTCCAATTGTTATCTTTTTTACTGTGAAGTTGTTCTTTTTGGTGCGCCCAAAGAGAATTCTTGTTGAAATTGTCGTTGTGTTGATTGATGAAGGCCATAAACTTCTTGTCGCTTTCGGTTTTTGGTTCGAAGGTCGGTACGTTCGAGTTGGCCACGCTGTGTCTTCCCACTCTAATTGGGCCTCTTAAAGCGTAATAGTTGTTTCTTCGAGAGCTCTGTTTATCCAAGGAAGTATCGCTGTCGTAATCGTCTTCACTCTCGTGATAAACGACCTGTTTGGGTATGTCGATCGTATTTGCTCGTTTCATTTTTTGTTTTTTGTAATTAAATTTGTTATAAATTTTCGACTCGTCGTATTCTTCCGGTTTCGAATATATTGGGTTTGTTTTCAAAACGACACTGGCCCTATAGTCGTGCACCGGATGGTTCTGGAAAGTCTGAGGCACTAAGTTCGAACTTGTTAGAGTTTTACACGCATCTTCCACTTCAGATTCCAGATTGCTATCTTCTAGCGGTACCGGTGGGGGCGGTGGAACAACATTAAATTTACTCATCGTTATTATTTCTGGACTGGGCACTTGGTTGGACAAAATTATTTCAGAAAGCGGCCGCGACTTTTTCGTAACACGTTTTGATCGATTATCGATGCAATCGTCCAAACTTAAACTGGGAAAATCCGGAATCTCCGACGGCTCGGTTGGAGTGTCGACCGTGGAAGAAGCGCCCGAATGACTTTGACTCGTATTAGCGGAACTATTATAAGGTTTGGCAACTGCATTTTTAACTCCCGGTTTATTATTTTTCGTAAACGGTCTAATTTGAGAAGTCGGTTGCAAAACGCTCCCTTCAGAATGTTGTTTTTGCAACGGAATTTTGGACGATTTCAAATCGTTTAACCTAAACTCCTCTATTAGCTTTCTAGCATCTTCCAATTCTACACTACTAACGCCAACAGTGTGCCTATTTTGGCGTTTTCTACGCGTAAACCGTCCGGCTCCGCTGCTCCTCCTTTCGCCCGAATTAGACGATTGACTTCCTAATCCCGTCTGTAAACGCGTGACTAATTGAAGAAGCGAATTACGTCGATCTGGGGTCATTTCGTTAGAATCGCTCTTTAAGCTAGTAGCTAATTTGGTAAGAACATTTTGAACTTCGATTAAAAGCCCATTACGCAAATCCTCTCCAGATTCGGTACCCGAATCTGCAGTTTGCTCGTTCTCTGGAGCATCTAGTAAACCTTGAAGAAGAGGTAGAAGAAGCGACTCACCTTCTACTCTTTCGCTAACTTCTTCTTTACTTTTCGAAACAACATCGTCACAAACTGGCAAAAAATAATTAGTTAAATCGTGTGAGGGGGCGACGAAATTAAAAATTTACCTTTTTCTTCCGCCATTACGTCACGAAGTCTCGATCGGATTATTCGGCGTTCTTCGTATTCCGTGCTGCGCTCCAGCTAGAAATAAAAGTAAAGTTAGGACGTTAAATAAAACTCTAAACGGCCTTACTAATAGTTTAAGGGTTTCGATGTCCCATACAGTTGCAAGTTCTTCTTCTGTTATTGGGTGGGTGAACGTACGGGTGATTACGGTTGGTTCTTCTCCTTCCTGCAAAAGAGACGATGTCTCAGCAACACGAAAAGAAAAAAAAACTCATTTTTGTAAAGCATCGCAACACACGTACACTACTTATGGTAACATCGGCGTAAAAAGTGGGTAGTTCTCCCAGAAATATTTTTTGACCATAAATGGTAAACTATAGATTTCTATCGGTAGTAAAAATAAACTTAAAACTGACATAAACATAAGACGATCGTAAATAATTTATGCACTGCCAAAGAAAACAAGTAAAAATTTTGATCGAGTTTTTAATGACATGCGCATTTTCTAAATTTTCTTCTTGGTTGGCGCTGCAACACCTAACCAAAATAGGCGACTCTGTGCAAGCGCTCGAAGTGCGCTCATTCATTCGTTACGTTAAATTTATCCGTCCTTTCTTAATAAATACACACTAATTATAAAATTTAAAAGATCTTTGTCTAAGATTAGATAAGAGCACCGATGGCACGCAAATAATGAGTTAAGGTACGAATACACCGAGTGTTCCGGATTCTTTATCTAAATCGCACGTTTAATTTTTGCTAAAGACGAATGGCGAAACTCGTTAGTCGTCGGTGTTCCAAAATTTGCCAAAAAGAAGGTTAAAAAATTATTTGTGGAGTGTAAAGTTTTTGGACGAACCTCAAAAGTGTAAAGTTCACTGAAGGGCAGCTTTCGGCGTGCACAATAATTGTTATCCAGAAAAGGGCCACTTCACACAACATTTTTCGCGCATCCTCCCCCGAGAGGTAATTTTTGACGATTTTGAGCTAACTTTTGAAACTGACCAGAGAGTTAAGCGACATTTTTATATAAATACCACGTAGCCTTGGGCAGTAATAGCCATTCTTAAAATATATTATATTCTAAGTAGGCATTTCCTAAGTTTAGAAAAGTATAAATATGAACTTCCATCTAAAGCTTTATTTTATGGCGAACAATGAAGTGCGAGAAGCATAGAAGAGATCTCCATATTTGGATTAAAATATGCTCCAAAGACACAAAAGAAAAAAAAAGACGAAATAGCGTTAGAATCGTTTGGCCACACTAATAGGGCAACTATTCAAAGTGTGTTCCTATTTTTTGAAAAGTTTCGAAAAATAACGGAAACTACAAATAGACTTTTAATTATACGGCTCGACAAATCTTTTCAATTTAACATCACAAGGATTACAGACACATTACAAGCCTTGTGATAGATTTTATAGTAGGCGCCGTAAGTTTGCCTCGAATTTTTATGTAAACGTTTCTTTTTAGAAAGGCTATAAACCGTTTAATGTACCATAAAGTCAGAAAAGTGTTTAAATAGTGAACTCGAAAGTTTTTTTTTGCTCAAGAGAAGTCGACACCTGAGCACTGAGAACCGACACCGTGATGTAAGAAGAATAGAGATAGGTCAATCGCATCTAATTTTTATAAATAAACAATATCCCAAACTCAAATTGTAGAAGATTTCTAAACATAATGCTTATTTGCAATTTATTTAAAATTAGCAATAAAGACGCAAGTAGACAAAAACAAAGCTTAGAGGTAGAAGTTTCAAAAATAGGTAGTTCAAACACCCACAACGATACGTAAATTAAGAGATATAAGGCCTTTGTTTGAATGTTAGATAGTTAATTTTGCAATTAACAATTAATTTATTTACGATTTGCAGACGAAAACTAAAATAACAAAAGCGCAATAAGCAAAAACAAAACCTAGTGTCCTTCGCTTTTTACTCATTCTATACATCAGACTTGTTTTTTCAATAAGGAAGTTCTGTAGTTCTACCGCGCATAACTTGCTTAATCTAAGAGATAGTAAAAATTTTCATAGACTCAAGTTATAGAGAAATTAACAGTCTACAACTTTCTAGTCTTGCAAATTATCAATAAAAGTAATACTTATGACTGGAAATGCAAAATACCAAAGCTACTCGTTCTGGAGACGTTGACATTAGAAGATGGTAGTTCAAACGCGCATAACTGCTTAATGTAAGAGATAGAAAAAGTTTTTTTTATCACAAGTTATAGAGAAATTAACAATCTACACCTTATTAGTCTTACAGTTTATCAACAAAAGTAATACTAATGACTGGAAATGCAAAAAACCAAACCTATTCGTTCTGGAGACATTGACATTAGAAGAGGGTAGCTCAAATGCGCATAACTTGCTTACTATAATTTATTGTAAAAATTTTTTAATAACAAGTGATAGATAAATTGACAGTCTACAACTTTCTAGTCTTGCAATTTATCAATAAAAGTAATACTAATGACTGGATATGCAAAAAACCAAACCTACTCGGTCTGGAGACGTTTGACGTTAGAAGAGGGTAGTTCAAACGCGCATAACTTGATTAATATAACAGACTGAAGAAGTTTTCTTAACCAGAACTTATAGAGAAATTGACAGTCTACAACATTAGTATTACAATTTATCGCTCAAGGTAATGCTAATGACTAGAAAAGCAAAAAATCAAACCTACTCGTTCTGGAGACGTTTAACGTTAGAACAGGGTAGTGCAAACGCGAATAACTTTCTTAATATAAAAGATTAAAACAATTTTCTTAAACACAAGTTATAGAAAAATTCATGGTTTGTTTAGTTAAATGACCAAATAATTTTTATGGGTAAGCAGTACGTTTCAAATAAATAAACAAACACGAATTACGTGCGCGGATACAAAATTAGAATTTAAACTGTGCCCACACCCCACAACATACATATTGCAATTGCCATATTTTTGAATAAGCTTTTAATTGCGATCTTTAATCTTTAGATAAATTAAAAGTAAAATGAGAATGTCTATTTGAACCTTTTCGTTTTAAATTCATTGACCCGCACTATTTTATTGTAAGCTACGTGTACTAAATATAACATTACACCTACGAAACGTGATTTTTTGCGTAACCAAATAGTGTACTCTAAAAATAGGAGCTAAATAAGCAAACACAAAATTAAAATCTATCGAGCTAATGAAATCGGTAAAACTAGAAATAATTAAGTAAATATGGGCCCGCACACAAAAAGGGGCCCCGCACAAAAATATTGTTTGTGTCCACTTCTCGCTTTTCCTTATCGGTTGGGGGTTGGGAATGAATTAAGTTTGTTCAAATTTGAGGCATTTAAGTTCCTGGCGTTTTTGAGACTTTGCGTTCCTGGGTATGGAAGGATCATGAGAGAAATTTGAACGATATACGTATTTCACCAATTTGAATTTTCGTGTCACAAAAAATAAATTTCTCAAAGTGGATTGCAATAAATTTTGTTTCAGAGTAGGCGTGATTGCGTGTGAAAAAAAATTGTACCTTGAACTGTAGCTGTAGGTGTCTTATTGGCTGTAATTTATGAATTTTTTATTCCGATTTAGAGGCAGAAACAACGAAAATTCAATTTTCTTTTCTAAGTTTGCGTTTTTCAGTAGTTTTAGTATTTTATTGTCGTCATTTTACTATTGTTTGTTTGAAATTGGTCCAATAATGTTAAAGTGGAAGATCTGATTGAAGAATTATCAACCTGTAGATACGCCAACTGACACAATTGACATCAAGTTTGGAGTTATTTTCTCCCTGCTCTCTTCTAAAGCAACCCATTCCTTTAGTAAATGTTTTCTGTCCCACAGATATTTTAAAATACAAACGACACAAAGCCAACTTAATTTAAATATATGGAGTCTGTGTTTGGGAGTTTTCGAATGTAACGAGCCTGGGGGCGTTTTAAAATATACTGAAGCGGCAAAGAGAGGTAGTATGGACTACATTAATTTCTTTTCGAAAATTATGGGTTTTCAAACACGACATAATATATTGGAAGCGCAATGTCAGCAAAGTCTAAATACAAATATAGATCAAACACTTAGTAATATATTTATAAACACATGGATTACATTGTGAGGAGATCCTTAAACAAATACCCGTCTTAGCGGTATCATTTTTAGACGGGTGGAGCAAAAATGACAAGTAAGAAGAGAAAAGAAAAGATAAAAAAATGAAAAAGCAATTTTCTGATTCTCGACTCTAAAGGCTTTTAACCTGTACAAGTGTATCCTAATTAAAGTTTGGCTAATTCAAAACACAAGTCTCAAGCCAAAAACAATTTTTTTTAGCGAAAGCAACTCAACAAGTTAGTATTTGCATTCAAGTCCAATTACCTTTCTTTTTTCGAAAAAAAATTTTTTTAAAACAATCCGTAAATAATTAATGAGCGATTTTCAAATTGATGGTTTTGTCGATGGTGATGGTGTTCACTACACTGAAGAAATTTTGAGAGAGGAACGTCTAGAACGCCGTCCTGACGTCATAAACGCCAAATTTAGACACCGTAACTTCGAATTCGCAATTGCCTTTGGAAGACGGCGTGGAAACGTAAAAATAGAATGGTAATGTTTGTTTATTATAAATAGGAATAAAGCGAAGGAGGAATTTTTCAAAATTTGACAAAAAGAATTTTTTCGTGTCGAAGCAAAAAAAGACAACAAAGGCGCTATTAATAAATCTGGAACAGAAAGGAGCACAGGTTGGTGACTTCCATTCCTAGTTGTTACAATCACATGTTACTTCTCGAAATAGAAAACATAAAGGGAATATTGTGAGTCGTTAAATACGTAAATAACAGAATAACCTTCTGGGTGCTTTAAAAGCGCAATAATTTTAAAGTTGAGCGCAATAAAACGATTATCGTTCAATTTAAACCTTAACAACGCTCACCTCTGTTATAGTCGTTTTAGTCGTAGTCGTTCTCATCACGTTGGTGATCGTCGGAGAAGAAGAAGAACGAACTTCCATTCCAGATAAAATAACTTGAGAACCAATAAATTTATTCAACAAAATCCTGGCTTCCTTATCTTCTGGAGAGTCATCTGAACGATCTTCTACAAAAATTAAAACAAAAGCTTTTAAATTCGATCAGAATTGGAAGAAAAGCTCACCTAGATCAGAATTTTTCATTCTTGTAATGACGTCTTGCACTCCAGTTATGCGCGTCTTGTTGGTTAAAAACGTGTCGATACGCCCTTCGTTGCTAACCTTTTGGACCGTTACAGTTCTCATTTGGTCTTGATCTAAAGAAAGTTTGATAAGAGCAAAATTTGCGACACTAAATCAACTTACCAGGAGAAGAGCCTCTTCTATAATTCTGATCGGACCTAGAATCGTTTTTAAAACTGGACGAACGCAAGATTAGGCCAGCTTTGGGATACCCGGATGATTTTTCGCATTTAGTCGTTTCTTAAAAGTAAAATAAATATTTAAAAAGAGTTCTACAGGAATTAAATGCGGGGTACGTACCAACACTCGTGGTTTCGTCATACTTTTTGGATAGTTCCTTAACCGATCCACGTCGAGTCGTCGTTCTCATTGTTTCGGGTTCACTATCGTATGAGTCGAGGGAGTGCTAAAAAGAAGAAAAGCTTAATTTACTTCAATTTCTAATCCGCAATTTGTACCTTGCTGTCAACCAAAGTCTTATAAGATGGGGTCCCTTTAGAACCAAACTTTTGTGTGGTGGTTACGGAGACGATTCCTTCTTCGTTCTTTGAATAACTTTCTCCAAAATCGGACGGTTCGGAAGAATATTTTGTTACGCTTACTTCGCCTGTGGGTTCTTCCCCATTTTCAGAGTAATAGTGACTACGAACTACTGTACCTTTAACTGAAAAGAAAATCATAGAGCAATCAAAATAAGCCTGAATCGAGAAGACTCGAAAATAAAATTTTAAGTCGCCGAGCTTTGAAATAATATTGGAGAGTTTCATGTTTTGACAAACATTGAAGACGCATAAGAAGGTCCAACATACCTTTTGTGGTGTCAGTTTTGTTTTGTGCCCTCAAAGCTCTGAGTCCAAACAATGGGCGCCCATTTTCATCAGTAGGACCAACCCCATAACCCGAAGTTATTAAATCTATGGGCTTTTGTTCTTTAACCGAACTGCTAGTCCTAACCGTTTGACTTTTACTCGTCACGGTGGCCGACGACCTTTTAGTTGTCGAGACGTCGGTCGGCTTTTTTAAATTTTTTTGCGTAACCCAAGAAGGCTTTTCGTCTACTATTGTTTTGGCAACCGGAGAAGTGCGTTTGAGATCCGTTTTGAACACACTTTTCGTTTCGCACACGTTGCCTTTCCTAACAACTTTTTCCGGGCTCTTTTCTCTAACTTGAGACAGCCATTTCGTCTCTGAACTACTACGAGTCTCCTCGTATACGCTCTTTTTTGTTTTACTACCAGCCTCGATCACATGACCGTTTGGTCTATACTTATCTGGACTCTTTTCCTTTGTCCTCTCTCTTTTTGTTAAAACAAGTTGAGTTTGCTTCTCTTCGATAGATTGTTTTACAATTCTTATTTGTGCCCTTATTTTACGACGCTGTTCGTAAGTAGTGGCTTGCTCCAACTAAACAAAACAATTGAAGAAACAAAAATAAAAATAAAGCAGTTCGACTCACCAAAACGTCCAAGATATTCAAATCGAAAATATTTTCTACTTCCCTAGTACTCGAAGTACCATCGTCGGTAGTCGTAATTACTCTTCTACCAGAATCGGTCCTTCTCAACGTGATACCAAACTTGGTCTTAAGTCTACTTTCCGAACTCAAAATTGTCGGTTTTGGTTTTTCTTTTTCGCAACTTCTTTCTCTAGATTTAATTTGTCTATCCAAAGGCCTCATGTAACCGGGAACGTCGCGCTCTGACGACGATCCGCGCGATGGTGACTTCTGATGAATATCTGGAGAATGTTCTCTAGAATGCGATTTTTCGCCGTCCCTTTCGTGTGGAGCTCGGTCTAACGGCCACATGTAATGTGGAATATCTTCCAAAGACGGGTCGTGCGGTTTCTTGCAAGTGGGGCTCTCAGATCTATCTCTCGAATAGTGTCTCGGACTCTGCGATCGTGAATGTTTAATTGGAGAGCGTTGACGAGTAGGCGAAGTGTGTCCATTCACCTTTCCAACCAAACGAGTCGACGTAAGCTCTTGAGAGTCCGTAGAGCTCTTACGTTGGGTACGACAGGAATATTTGTTTTCAACGTGACTAGTGACTAATTTAGAATCGGTTTGAGTACGAGCGATATTTTCGAAAAGTTCCTTGGCTCGTTTCATAGTTTCGGTGCTACGCAACCGGCCGGTTGAGCTTAAAGTGGATTTGGTATCGGGCGTATTACGACCCGATATAGGAGTGGAGTCGTAATTTTTGTTGGTAATTTCTCTACGAGTACCGCTCTCTTTTGGTAGGTTTGGGAATTTTCTACTGTCGTCTTTCTTAGGTGTCACCGTTCTAGTATACGTTTGTTCTTCCTTTTCAATTTGTACACAATCTGTGGTAACTGGAGAAGGTCCCCTTTTTAAAACTCTAGTCGGGGATTCCTTTCTAGTAGGAGCTCGACTCGTTAAATATTCTTTAACTGGCGATTCTCTTCTAGGAGATGTTTCTTTAGTAGGAGAAGTTCTTCGTGTAGAAGTGAACTTCGAAGAATCGGTAGTAGTTGACACTGAAGTACGATTCGTAAAATATTCTTTAACTGGCGATTCTCTTCTCAAAGGCTTCTCTTTAGTTGGGGAAGTTCTTCGTGTAGAAGGGACAGTTGAAGAATCAATCGTTGACGCTTTAGTAAGAGTAGTCCCCTTAAATGGAGTCTTTTTCTGAGGCGTTTGTGGTAGACCCTCTTTGCTTGGAAAATCTCTCGTTGGAGATTTCCTATTGGGCAACTCTCTTAGTGGAGATTTTTCCTTAATAAAATTTCTTCTTGTAGACTCACTTGTTTTCAGGGTGTTACTAACAGATAGAGATTCAATAGAGATTTCGTTTTTCAAGAAATTCTTAGTTAAATGTTCTTTTTCTGGAGACGACCTTCTTAGAGGCGAATCTCTCCTCTCCGGTGACAACCTTCTTGGAGGTGAGTCTCTGTTTAAAGGCGACCCTCTTCTTTCGGGCGACAATCTTCCCGAAGGCGAGTCTCTTCTTTCGGGCGACAACCTCTTTTGAGGCAAACATTTTCTTTCAGGTGACGTTCTTCTTAGAGGCGAATCGCTTCTCTCAGGCGAGTACCCTCTCTGAGGCGCATCTCTTCTATCAGGCGAGTAACCTCTCTGAGGCGAATCTCTCCTATCAGGTGAAGTTCTATTCGGATGCGAATCTTTCCTCTCAGGCGAAAACCTTCTAGGTGGCGACTTAACATCCATTTTAGCTAAACTCACTGGAGTTTTATATTCGTAATTTGGAGAAGGTTGAATGTTTGTAAATTTACTAACTTTTTCAGAAACGGACATCAAACAGTCGTCGGTTCTTATTTCGTCGGACAAATTGGTGTATTGAGGACGTACTTTAGGTTGGTCTTTGGGCGAACTTTTTTGAACTTGGACATTTTCGGCAGTCTCGATGAACTTCGAAATTTTATCCGAGACGCTAGTAAAAGCTTCATCGTCTGAATAGTTTTCGCATTTTGGACTTTTAGGTCGCTGCGGTATAGATGGGGCGTTTAAATTTTTGTTATTCAACTGATTCAAGCTGACATTGTTGGAAAATTTGTTTACTTTTTCGTTCACGCTCAAAAGACTTTCGTCAGTTTCGTCCACCTTATTTATTGTTTCGGTGGTGGTGATAACAACACCTGTCGATATATCCGTAAGTCTAGTTGGTTTTCGCGAAGGTTCGCCCGGTTCTGTAATTTCATCTGGGTAGCGATCTACGCCAGTTTCGTCGCCATCTAAAACTGGAAACGGACATATGCGATTGGGTGTCGATTCGCGAGAAGAAGTAGATCGACGCAAGTTTATTACTACTTCCCTTTCGTCTTCCAATTCGTTGTTTACAGTCACCGATTTAGTTGTTAAGACGCTAGTTTTAGGAGTTATAAGTTCCGGCTTGGACTGGCCACGTACAGGAGTAGGATGAGAAGCTTTAATGGTCTTCTGACTGGTGGCTCTTGTAATTTTTCTATTCGTCAAGTCAATTCTACCGTTGGTCGTTTTACATTGGTTCACGTTTGACGTAGCTGTAACCTTAAACGTTTTAGTTTTGGGCTCTTCTGGCCTAGGTTTCGGTTGTACGCGGATGGTAGTGGTGACCACGTGACGCCTCTCTGGTTCAACATCACGTTTAGGAGTTTGTCTGGTGAAGGTGCTAGTTTTCGTCTCAATTTTTTTAATTTGAGTATTGGGGATCTTTTCTGGACTCTTTTTAGTAAGCTGTGGTTTGACTTCCAAAACTGTCTTTTTGGTTACTTTCTCTGGAGTTTTTCTACTCGGTGAGACGATCAATGGCTTAAGTTCGCTTATGTTCAACTTGGTTGTCTTACGTTCTTTCTCCTTGGGACGAACTGTCACCGTGCAATACTTGTCCGTATACTCCGTTACGCCAGTTGTAGTGCGATCGGTCGATTTTCGAGTTTGTTGAGTGTTGACTTTATTTATGCGACGAACAGACTCACTAGTCTCGGTAGGCTTCGGTTTTTTGTTCGGTGTAGTAGGCTGACCAATTTTGCCCAAATGCACAGTGGTGGTGACTTTTTGAACATTTTTACGAATTTCAATCGGTTCGACGTTTTCTTTAGGAGAAGTTTTCACATTTCTATTTGGTTTCTCATGTCTCAAATTTGGAGATTCGCATGGTTTGCTCTTTGTCGTTCTCCGTTCGTTTTCGGTGACTTCGATTAACGTTTCGCTCGTAGTTCTTCCAATTACGTCTCTTATTTCGCCCACACGAGGTGTTCTCTTGTTTTCAGTAACAGTCACCTCAATCTCATCAATTTCAATCGGAGACTCGTTTTCATCATCACTAGGCGTAGTAAACGACCTAACGGGCTTACTTTTCGGTTTCTTTTCTTTTGGAACGGAATAAGTATCAAATCGGTTGGTTTCTGTAGTTTGAGAAGAATAAACAGAATTAACTTCGGAACGAATTTCATTTGTTGGAGATTTCGATTCTTCATCGGAAGTTGTGGGCTCATCACTGTCTTTTGGTCGCTTCTTACACACTTTTGACGTAACACCTTTCTGAGTGACCGTTTCAACATCGCTGGAACCAACTACACGCGATGGCGATCTACGATTCGATTTTACAGGTTCCTTTTTGACCGTTCCAACGGGCGAAGTTCCACGTGGACTTTCTTTTTGAGGAGACAAAGAAAGGCGTTTTGTTGGCGTCGGCTGTTTTTGAATAATATAATCGTCTTCGTTCGTTTTGGAATATTCGGTAGTGTATTCGGTTTCGTAGGTGCTCGTATCGGTCCTCGTATTTTTTACATAAAAATCATCGCTCGTTTCGTTTTGGGGATGCTTTGGCGTTTCTACAGGCGAATAACTCTTGTAAGGAGAATCCTTTTTAACAGTTTTATGTGGTTTTTCAAAATCCGGTTCATCTTTACGTGACGGGGACGGTTTAGCAAAGTTTCGATGAACATGATGATCGTCGCCATCGCAGTGAGTGTTGATGATTTTTTTAATACACGTCGGCTCGTTGGCTTCTTTCAACTCTGGCGTTGGTTTAGGAGCTCGAGTTTTTTCCGGAGACCGTCTAACTTGAGCCGGATACTCTTGTAAGCCTGGAGACTCTTTTTTAGGACTAGCGCGATTAGAATCGATCGAAGGCTTTCTAGGCTTACCATCGTCGACCGACTTCTTCGGTTTCTGCACAAAAGTACTTTTCTTACTATCCACTTCATTTTCACGAATTCCCAAAATTTGCTTACACCTTTCTTCGTAAGTGTCCCTCCTTTTGAAAATTTTATCTTGCGGTTTAGGTTTTGTCGGCGAATCTTTGCCACGCGGTTTTACCGGAGATGTAGGAGAACCGTCCACGTTTGTTTTAAAACGACGTTCCTTTGGGCCAACTTCGAAATTTAAAGTCGTCGGCTTCTGTCTATTAGTGACATTTGTTGTTTGAATATACTGAATGTCGCTTGCGACGCTAGTAAATTGGTCTTCATTAGTAACCTTCTTGCGGCGAGTAAACGTATCCGTGTTGGTTTGATCACAAAACTTTTCCGGAGACTTCCTAGACGGTTTCTTAGTAGGGGACGTTTCTCGAGAATTTGGTAGCTTTCTTTCGTGAGGGTACTTTTCGGGACTGGTACTGTTACGTAACGATGTAACGCTATCTTTCAAGTTCCTTTTGCTATCGTGCTTCTTATCCCTGTCCGGAGTTACGGCTCTTAGAGACCTGGCAAAAGCGTCGTGGGTGGGACTAACTTCGACACTTATGCGCCTATTTGTTTGTTCAACTATCTGAGTCGTTTTGACGTCTTTAGAAACGTCTTTCTTGGTGTAATCGTCGACGTTAGTAGTGAGAGTTGTTCGAACGATTTTTTCCTGATGGCTCGTTTCCAATTTTTCGTCTGTTGGTGTTGGAACCTTCTCGTTCGTAGGTTTTAAAGTCGTAATTTTCTTAGGAGCCTCTTCAGTCGGCTCAGAAGTAACTTGCTTTACTTCAGTTCTGAAGTCGGTCGTATCGCTTGTAACTCGGTTAACGTCGTTCGTTTTCACACAAGAAGTACTTTTAGTCACACGCTCATCTCTAACAGTATCATCAACATTTTTCACAGTGAAGCTTTTCTCAACTTTCCATTCTTCAACTTCTTGGGGCACTTGGGTTGTTCTAATAATTTTTTCCACACCTCCTACTCGATTAACGTCGTTGGTTTTTACACACGACGTTGTTTTATCGACCATTTTGGTGACACGTTCGTCCTGAACAGCATCGTCGACATTTTTCACGGTAAAACTCTTCTGAACTTTCCATTCTTCAATTTCTTGGGGCGTCGGAGACGTACGAATAGCTTTTCGTTCGCCCTCCTTCAGCTGTACCGTCTCGTTACTTTGTCGAACTGTCACGATATTGTCGGATTTAAATTGTTGAGTTTTTGTCGAACTGGCTTTCTCTACGTTTTCGACAACATTTCTCGCAACGTTTACTTGTTCGTCGACAAACTTTGGATGTTCGACGACCCTATAGGTGTCTGCTCTCGTATCGTCAGTTGTTCTTTGTCGACTATCGCTTTTAACTGTTGAGCTCTCCACAACTTTCTTATTAGAGCTACTCGAATACGCGTTTGACACTTTAGAATCGCTAGTTTTGCCATATTTCGTCTCGTATCTAGTAGTTGTGACTGTTGAACCATCCGGAAGGGTGCGAGTTTCGGTGGTGACTTTCGTACTGCCGTCCACATAATTTGGGTTATTTTGTAATTCGACCGGGATGTCGTTCGTGTACGTCTTACGAACTACACTGTTGCAAGTCGAATCGTCACTTTTAGTGGAACGATTATCAAATTCGCTACTCGACTGATGGTGGCTGACGACTTTTGAAGAAGAATTCGCGTAACTAGACGACGATTGGAAGCTGCTCGTTTCGTCTCCACCTTTGGCCACTTGCTCGACTACATTTTTCGTGTTGGATTCGAACGATTTCACAAAATTTTTATCGTCGCCTTCGCTGAAAACGGAGGCTTTTTGGGCGCACTTTGCCGAGTAGTTCGCAACGCCTCCATCGATGGCTTCGGTTCCTGAAGTAGTCGCAAGTTGAGACGTCGTATATCCACCCGGTACTTTTTCGTTTTGACTAACAATATTCCATCCTTGATTTCCGCCGCCTATTTTATCTAAAAAAATTAATTTTAAACGGAAACTCGATTAGTTGTGGATCGTGCAACTCTTACCGGTAATTCTGTAATGTACATCTCGTGTCGGCGATTCTGAATCGCGAACCTCTTTGCTTTTAAGACTGAGAAAACTATGGTCAGTTAAAGAGTCTGCATGAGTGAGACCTGTTCCACTTTTAGAAGACTTTTCGCACGTAAACTTTTGAGACGCTTCGTTCGTAGTATCGCTGCTATAAAAATTTTTTAGGCGTTCTTCCCGCAACTTATACATATGAGATCGAATTTCTTTTTTTCTGCCAAAATCTTCAGTGTCTTGCCACTAAAAAAATGTGAATTATTTTAACTACAAAGTAACTTTTGTCGAATTGGGTTTTTACCATTTTTCGAAGGATCTCTTCGTCTTGAATACGAGACACGTCTCCTGACGTCTCCACCGACATTATGGGGTGCTATGTCGATCTGAAAAATGTTCGTTGGATTTAAATTACTTTTTATCGATAAAATTTAAATACTTAGTATAAGAAATAAGAAAAGGAAAGAAGTTTGATGGTACAGTAATTTTTTTATTTTTTTTTGAGCGAATATTAATCGCAAATTCTAAACCTACCCCGCGCTCTTTACCTAATTTCCCAAGTATATTTGAAAATATTTTGATAAACATTAAGAAACTAGTCGGCACGTCTGAGATTGATCGTATGTAGGTTAATAAAAACATAAAAAGCATTAACCAACTGCACCAAATTAACCTTAATAGGAAAATGATCACTTTAAAGGGAAATTCGGTTAGTGACGCAATTTCATAAATTTCCTTCTACGCTTAATTGCAATCCTTAAATCTCTTCGAGATTAAAAAAATGTCAAATTACGCAATTTTTGATAGAAATAAAAAATGAAAGTGTAAAGCATACGAGTACACGTCGTTGACAAGAAAAACCACAACAACGAAACGCTTCTTAAATTCATAAATATCAATGTAATTGGCCTATTTGTCCATTTATGGCGTTGTCTAAATAAGGTAAAGATTTTTTCCAATTCAAGACACATCGGCCTTGGTCTGGAAAATTACGTAATATAAATCGACTTCTATGTACTTTATTGTTAATGCTCTATCTTTTTATCGAAAATCAATAAATTGTTGGCAAATAATCCAAACATTTTCGAAATTCCATCATCTTCGACATTTTTACACAAACCCCACATGTGCAAACTCGCGTTTGATGGCTAGTTCAAATTACGACTCGTAATAAATCACTTAAGCAATTATTGCGTATACAGGGTGGGCCAATTAAAGTTTCAAAAATTGAGAATTTTTTCAAAAATAGCAAAAACAAATCGATCTTTCCTTCTGAGAAGGATACCATCACAATGATATATTTCCACCACTAATTTTGCACCCCAGAATGGTGTGCTCCTTCACACATTTTCCTAAAAATACAGGGCGAGTGCCACATGATGTAGTAGGTACTCCATTATTTTAAAAGTGCGTGGTCCTATCACAGCACTGCTTTACCCTGCGCAAATTTAAATTCTATATGTAGCTGAAAAGAGCTCTTAGGAGGTTAAGTAAACGAAACAATTTTACTACATTCCATAATTTTTCCAAAAACGTACAGTTTCAAAATAATCGAGGTGGTCTAGTGTCTAGTCCACCCTGTATACTGCACATAAATTGCATTTTTTAACGAAAATTGGATAATTTACTATTAAACGTACAAGCGGTCATTTTGTTAATTATGTAATTAAAAGACCATCCTTTATTTTAATTACGTTTAATGCTTTTTTTTTCACTTATCTCTTGATCCGAACCATAAATTTGCACTTACATAACGTCGACATGCATTTTGGGTTTAAGAGAATCACATCACTTCTTATTTTTAAGTTTCCACAACAATTTCTCGATTCGATGATGGTATTTAACTTGTGAGCGTTCAAGGTTTCAATTGCTTAATTAATATGCGTCAAGTTTATGAATTTTTATTTTTAAAATATTGTTGCTATTGTAGAATTGCCATTGATAAGAACAATAAGTTTGATCACCTTTGTTATTAATACAATAAAACGGAGAAACGTGTCGTGTTTTTGTCTGGTTCGTTTTGTTTTGGTGTCTTTTAGTTGCGTGACATTAATGTATTAAAAACACTCCACACTCCACCACACATTTATGTAGTTGAAAAAATCTAGATTTTTCTACAGGTGATAATGTGGTAATGCTCAGTAAACAAATTTATAGGCACCTATTGAATTTTTCTTTTAACAGCTATTTCTTCGATTGGATGCAAATCAACCAAATTATAGGGAATTTTAAACTTGAATTGGATTATTTTCCTTGTATTCCGTCTTCGAGTAAGTCTTGAAAGCGGTGCGTGAAAATAAACGCGCCGGGAATTAGTAACAAAGGTCGCAGGTTAAAAAACGTCTATCTCAAAGCATTTTTATCTTACCGAAATAAGAGCTATGCCAAACTAAAGAAAATTTTGTTAACTTCAAAATATATCTGATAACATTTTTAAATAAAACCACTATTTTCCAAGAGTTTTGCCAAAAATCATATGCAAAGCCACTGTAGCCACCCTACGACGATAGACTCATCTGTTTCCCTTTCAAAGCGTAATTTTATTGTACTCTAGGGCATTAATTTGTTTTTTGTCTCGACCAGTGTTTGAAGATCACGAGTTCGTTGTTTTTTAATTTTAATTTCTTCTCGCCTATCTCCAAATTATGGAAACAAAAGTTAATAGACTTGTAAGTGATAAGCCGATATTTAGTCAAAACTAGTTCGTAAAACACCTACTACTTGAACAAAATCTCGTGTTCACATACCTCCATAAATATCCTTATTAGTCAGAGAATAATTATATTCATAAATTTAACAACAACCAACGCCTTTAAAAGAATTATGTCTTATGCTAATAACATAATAATAGTTTCGATATGTAGATAAGAGGTGCAACGTTGCATTGATTCGAATTAAGATTAAGTATCTCCGCTAATAGAGTTGACAACGTAAAATAGGAAGAGAAGTGGGTCAAAGTCGGGTGTTTCGAAAAGAGAGTAATAATTTTTGGTATTAACCAAAGGGGAACAGTCAGGAGGTCAACGGACGTTAAAAGCGAAAATGAGTACTCCATGGCTTTCTGTACGGGTGCTATCAACAACTACTACACTGCTGCAGCCGTAGAGGATCGTACTACTACTAAATCGTATTCCTCGACATCTATATAAAGAGCTTATAGACTGGCTTAGTTGAGAATTCTACGACTTTTCAAACGTTGAAAGCGAAATGAGGTATGGATCTGGAACAGTGGTAAACGACTCCATTATCTGGTAGATAGATGGGTCCTATTATAGATAAAATGGTTGTACAAGGTGTGTACTTTAGCCCAAATATAGGATTTCAACAGCATCAGCTCACTCCAAGAGCTATTTATTTTAAACAATTCGCCATGAAGATGTCAAAAATTCAATATTTTGCCCAAGCGTCACGATCAAAGTAGATCATGGAAATTATTTAACAAACGAACTTATTAGGGAAACTCAATTGGAGCAACTCACGGTACAGATTAGGGCAGACCATCAGTAACTACGTCGATAATAAAAAATTAAAGAAATCGTCAGGTTGAAGAACTTTTAATAGTTTGGCGCTTAGTAAAATACCCATTACAACCATTTACGTCTTTGACCCCTTGAGTAACCCTTTGAGAGTGATTTTACGACTTGAGATTATGTAAATGTCTTTAAAAGTGGCGCTTTTTAATCTCAATTTTAAAAGCAACACCATTTAGTGGTTGTTGCGCCCATTTTTTATGATCATCATAACAAAAAGAGAAAATAACCCATTAGCTCCCTTGCGGTATTCCCCCAGACAGAAAGGTAACAGAGTCAATTATGCTCTCCAAACACTCAAAACCATTCCGAGCTTGCCATTGAAAATTTAGCACTTCTCTGAGCTTAGTCGCTTATTTGGGCTCGTTGTACAATGTACGTTCTCCAAGCAAGTCTTTCTAGCATCTCGAGTGTTCTACTTGCTCCAAACTCTGATTAGATGATTACTCTGGGCATGACAGCTGACAGCTACAACTCCCCAAATATGGGTTCCTTTAAAAACTGGGCAGTAACAGAGCACCTGATCGGTTATCTCGTCTTCTAAGGGTTGCTATTGCGACTTCAAAAGTTTTTCACTGTTCACTATCTACAGGGTGTAGTTATGTCTCTGGGTATTTCTTTGAAAAAAGTAAAAAGTCTCAGAAATAGCAAGGGGTGTTTCGTTTAAAGTAAAGAAGTAGAGGGTGATAGCTACTTTCGATCCCAGAGATCCCAGAGACGGTAGAGCAACTACTGTTTCATCGGTTGGGTAACCCCCTGCATAATTTGTGCGTTTTTAATCTAAACCATTCCACAATAATTAGTTAACAAGCGCCATTTGTGGCGTACCCTGTGTACATTGTACATTCTTACAACTACAAGCAAAAAAATTAATTATATAGAACAAGTAGGTATTTACCATACACCCAGTGGTAACTAAAAGGTTAATTATAATACCAATTATGCAACTTGAAGTAACAAATAAAAAGTAAATAAATTAATATCTGTGGTTGAAATTAAACACAAAAATAATATCAAATAAATTAACATTAAACTTTTGAAAAACTAATAAATATGTAAATAGACTTCTATACAAGAACCAACTAAATTAAAGTCTCTCATTTTAAATTGTTTCAAAAATAAAGGTATAATTAGTAATATTTGTTCGTCGAAATATAATTAAAATTTATGGCATTAGGACGCCTACAAAAATTTGTCCAAGTTTCAATGTCAGTTAATTGGGTAAAAGGACTATTTTTAAAAAATCCAAAAAATTAGCAACGTGTATAGTGGTATGGATGTTTGTGCGCGATGTGTAGTAGGTGCGTGGGTTAAATCAACCAATTTAGGTTAATTAATTTATGCCGTAATAAATAGCAATGTTAACAACTAATATATAAATAAATTAATTTTACCCAAAAACAGAAATTTTCGAGATGGGGCAACTTGTACAAAAAACAAAATTTTTGCAATGAGGACACGATGTGGGCGTGGGAGCATAAGTATAGTAAGTCAACTCCCGTGCCTGTGCTTATCATTCAAAACAATTAAAACCTTAATTTCAAATTTGAGTTTTGTTTTTTCCTACTGTGGGGGAGTGAAGAGTAAACTCGTGTCTCGTGTTCAGATCGCTAGACAATTCGAGATACATAAGACGAATTTAACGGTTTGATTAATAAGTAGGAGAGACGAACAGACAGATACGGCGAGAAATATACGGACACACAGCCAGACAAGCAGGCAGACTGACAGGCAAGAAAATAAGGCAAAAACATTAACACGTCGTGTGGTGTGAGCACAAGTCACGTCACCATCGTATAGGTCATCACGCCAAAAAAAGCTTGACTATGTACCTAAATTTGATTTTAGCCACAGAAACTGTAGGTAAATAGCAAGAAATTAATCACAAATTCGTATTTTAGTTTATCTTGGAACTCTTTATAAGCAAATTTTCTATTTTTGCCAATTAAGTGGGCGTCGAAGGCAGACGTAAAAGGCATGACAAAATTGTATTCAGATAACTTGACTAGCATTAAAAAGGATTTTAAGACCACTGGGGGTCATAATTGGCAAATTCAACTAAAACACTGGTTTAGAAATGTCCGATAAATACTGGAGCGCACAATTGGCCAATTTTTGCCTTGGCCTTGGCAAAAATAGGCACAGCAGCTAGCAGGCTTAAGAAAACTTGTTGGTTTTTAATTTCAAACAACACTGCTCATTGTAAATTTTCTGTTTCTCTTTCTTCTTCTGTTTTTGGTTAGGGTTAGCCGCCACAGAACAGCAGTGAGAATCTCGACTTAGGACCGCCCCTTAAATTTCAGTTTATACGCAGGCCAAAAATTTTCTTATTCTTGGCAAGGTGCAAAGCAAGGTGTGCTTCCAGCACAGTTGACGTACTGTTTTATTTTGCATGGATAGATGGGCAGAAATACATTCATCATGACCTCCAAGGTCACAATGTTAAGCAGTCTGAACTTTTCTCTATTAGTATCGGCATCAAAGTAGTCCTTGGTTGTTCTCGAACCCTAAGAAAAGTCCCATTCATCTATTATCAAATTATCATTCAACGAAGCTTACTCGACTTTCAAAAATTGAGAAAGGGCCTAAAAGAGAAAACTCTTCTCGTTGCATCGGGCTTGGAGGCTCTTGAAAAAGTAAATATGGGACTAAAAGGTCTAAAAAGGTAAATCTTTCAAGATTTAGAAAGTCTTCTCTCGAATACAAAATAAGTTCTTATCGACATTCCACAGAAATTCCAATACTCATTTCTAATTGAAATTTGTCACGATATACGTGATGTTAATTATTATTTAACAATAATAACTAATTACGCGCGTGAAAATGCAAAACTTGCAGTACATCTCTCGAGATTATACAATTAGAAATCGTGCCTTCTCTCTGTTATCTATTTACAAGTTCAACAAATGCCCTTCAACTTGGAATGCTTTTGTTCTAAATGCGATTTTAAGTGAATAAATTTTACGCACTCGTAGTTTACTCGATTAATTAAAAGATTTACAATTCTATTATACAATTATAAAAATAATTTATTGTGGAATAAAATTCCATCTGTGAGAAACTGCAAGAAGAGTAATAAATTAATTTGGGAGAGTTCAACGATAGCGCCGGTCACAAGCTTTTAGAAAAAAAAAATTTTTGGTTCAGAGTTAAAATTAATGTACATAGTAGGCCTAATAGCTAGAATTTTTTGGTTTGGGGCCTAATAAAAAAAGGGGGTAGTTTGAGTAGTATTAAAAATCGAAAACATTTAAATAATTAGTCTTGGATCTGTATTAGGCCCAGGTAGTTAATTAAAAAAAATTTTTTTCGTCTAAAAATAAAAGGTAAAAGATAAAAGGAGTCAAAATATAGTACTTAGGTGATTAGTTAGTACCCATAATTAACCCCATTAACACTAATTAAAACGAATCTCACCTATAAATGTTTTTAAAAAAAAGTTTCAATTCCGCACACACAAAAGTTAATTACCACTCGTTAAGGTCGCACCAAATATTATAATTATCTCACTATTAACAGCTTAATTGCCCTCCGGTTTCTAACCAACTGAAGGTGGACATTAGCAGGACAATAAAGTAGACCGTCGATTACCACCATGAGGAGTAGTAGGGCCCCCGCTTTGGATGATTACAATTATGACGTCGCAACGGTCACAAACCATATCCATGTGGTGCCGTGGTGTTACTTTATGTAAAAAAAAGAGAGTCAAGTAGGATGGTACACCTACAAGTACATTTATGATTAATCCAATCCTTATTGCACTTTTGTTAAAGATACAAAACTTGAAGAGTTAAAATAAAAATTTCGCGACGGGAGCCCTCGTTTTATTACACTTTTTGGGCGACAACCCACGCATCTACAATCTAACACCTCAAAGTTGGAGCACTAAGTTTAAAAATTTATTGTAAGTAAGTAGTTAAAACAAATTAAACTATTTTTGGGTATGATCTTGCACTTAGGTATATTAAATAAATTAGACTATGAAAAGTAACTAGGTGCTTATTATTGAAAGAATAATAATTTTTATCTTTTTTAGCCTTGGTCTGGTTACCGATTACTAATTTAAAATTTAAAATAGTTCTATCGGGATTATTTGATACGAAAGAGTGGAAAATATTTAATGAAATAATCGCTGATGTAATACGTAACTTACCTGATTCGTTTTAAAAAGCACTAATGGGATTGAAGAAATAGTGGCGTACTCCACTCATTTTGGGCGTAAACTTCAGTTTTTGTTTTGTAATTTACTGTCTATTACTTGCTGCTTCGCTGGACACAAATCCAAATTTTATACACCTCAAGCTCAAGCAGGTCGGAGCTTCATGAGAATTCGCGAAAAGGCGCCTCAAACATGCTACCGGCAGCTAGTAACTTCGGCAGGTGAGTTACTACAGACTGCTTAGCAGATTCCGTGCTGCCTTAAGTTACGAAAGCTTCCATGGTATCTCATAAGCGTCTATTTAGGTGCTTTAACTCTGCGTTTGGTTCATCCCACAACGCCAGTTCTGCTTACCAAAAATGACCCACATAGCACTCTAGATTTTAAAAAAGTTTTGATTCTCGCGGCTTCAAGTTCAAAAATAAAGTCGGAGATCACACCCATTTAAAGTGTGAGAATAGGTTGCGGACGTTTCGTACCCAATGCCTCTAATCATTCGCTTTACCGGATGAAACTCACATCTCCGAGCTCCAGCTATTCTGAGGGTAACTTCGAAGGGAACCCGCTACTACATAGTTTGATTAGTTCCAGTTCCGACGATCGATTTACGCGCCAGAATCGCTACGGACTTAGGACTTTGTCCTGACCAGGCATAGATCACCATATTTCTGTTTCAAGTGTGCACGCTCTAGGTGCGACCCTTTTTGTAATGAAATCCATCCTCCTTAGACGAGTTCCAGTAAAGGAGCTACGTGTTACGTGGAATAAGTGTTTAATTGTTAGAAACACAGAAAGATACAGAATACCATTCGTCTCACGTAAAAAACCTGAGAGACACACTTTGTAGGAAAGTTTGTTTTTGTACAACAACACTTCTTTCTAAAAGTGCATACTTTTCGAGTTATAGGAGAAAAACTTAAAAAACAGTTTTTGGTTGATTTTGAAATTTTTGTCAAGCTTGAACGCGCTCTAGCGCCTAAACCGTTTGTTCAAA
This sequence comes from Malthinus flaveolus, assembly GCA_950108345.1. Lineage (NCBI taxonomy): Eukaryota > Metazoa > Arthropoda > Insecta > Coleoptera > Cantharidae > Malthinus > Malthinus flaveolus. The sequence continues at coordinate 28,760,689 of OX467288.1, read as the reverse complement.
GAATACCCCTAAAGAAAGATGATTTATAGAAAAATTGATGTAATAGTTTATTTTTGTATAAAAGCAGTTTTCTCAAAAAGTGCATAGATTTCAAGTTATATGAAATATAACTTAAAAAACAGTTTTTGGATGATTTTGAAATTTTTGTCAAACTTGAACGCGCTCTAGCGCCTAAACCGTTTGTTTAAAGAAAACCCAAAGAAAGATAATTTGTAGAAAATTTAATGTATTCTATTTTTGTATAGAAGATTTCTCAAAAAATTTGCAGTTTTTGAGTTATAGGAGAAAACTTAAAAAACAGTTTTTGGTCGATTTTGGAGTTTTTGTTAAACTTGAACTCGTTCTAGTGCCTAAACCGGTTGTTCAAAAAAAACTCCCAAGGAGACATGATTGATAAAAATTGATGTAGTTAATTTTTGTATGAAAGCAGTTTTCTCAAAAAAATACGTAGTTTTTAAATTAAAGCAAAAAAACTAAAAAAACAGTTTTCTGTCGATTTTTGAATTTTACTCAAACTTGAACGCGCTCTAGCGCCTAAAGCGTACATTCAAGGAAAACTCATAAAGAGACAAGATTGGTAGAAAATTTGATGCAGTCTATTATTGTATAGAACCAGTTTTCTCAAAAAATGCGTAGTTTTCGAGTTATATGAGAAAAACTAAAAGAACAGTTTGTCCATTTTGGACTTTTTGTCGAACTTGAACGCGTTCTAGTGTTTAAACCGTTTGTTCGAGAAAAACCCCCAAAGCGACATGATTTATAGAAAAATTTATGTAGTCTATATTTGTAGAGACAGTTTTCTCAAAAAATGCGTAGTTTTTAAGTTAGAAGCGAAAAACTTAAAGAAAATAGCATTTCTTTTGAAGTTTTTCGCAGCTTTCTAGAAAGGTGCCAAAAGTTGAAATTTGGATTCAGTGCTCCTAGCAACAAATAGGCAACAATAATAGAGAAAACAGTTGTTATTTTATTTTTTGCACTGGATTTCTCCTTAATTTTTCCCTATAACTAGAAATTGATCTATTTGGAATATTCAGCTTCCTACAACTTTTGTATTTTTGGGCCTTACAAATCCAAAATAATTTTCTTTTAAAATAGACTTATACAAGAATACTCCACAATGAGACTCCGTTCGGTATTATTTTCTGATTTGAAGAAATAAGAAACTCAAACTCTTAGCCTCTTCGTTCATAAAAGACTTGAGATGAATCACGCATTGAAGTTCGCATTTCTCTCAGGAGTCTCAGCACGTAGGTAAACCTTCAATGGTGATTGTATTATACGTAAAATTGAAAAAATGTACCGATTTCACGTTAGGGCGCATCGTTTGCTCCCCAACGAAAACCTTCTGAGTTTATGACTAGGAAGTGATTAGTGAGACCTTGAAGTATAGCTACTCATTTTTATGTTTGGTGGTCCGAACTCTCTTCATCTGTAATTGCATTAGACGAGGACTAAAAAATGCAATTACAAATTCCATAATATGATAATATCGTGGCGTAGCATTTGCTCAAGACGAGAAGAAATGGAAACATAAAAAGACTTCTCTGATAAGAAAGTTTAAACATACTATCGAGGTCTCACAGACCTCATTTTTCTGATTAATATGACGTCGATCCTTCCCTATAATTCCATTAGACGAGAAATTGGAAAATTTTATATTGTGGCTGCGTGGCGCAGTATGTCCTCATAAGAGTAAGAAGAAACAACGCGCTTTTTAGAGCATCCTCCGATAAGAGGGTTTCAACAGACTAGTGAGACCTTGAGCCACAAAAGAGTTCCTGTTAATTATTATTAATAAATTTAAATCAGATTAGCATAATTGAGATTTATTATTTTCTACAATAAATTTTAAAATTAACGAGTGACATATTTTCCCACCAACCACACCAGTCAAATACAAAAATTTTCAACATTTATATCTGAGATAAATTATATCTACCCACACCAATTCTTTTAACATTAATTTACCTATATAAAATTTATCGAAAGAAAATAAAAAATTAATAACAAAAACGACACCGTGTGTTGGCGAAATAACTTATAATATTTATCGCATATGAAGCGTTTCGAGAGCAATGTTCTCACTTACGAGATACTAATCAATTTGATACACCGCTTGTTTCGTCTCGTAGGTGTTGGTTGTTCAATTTATGGAAAATGTACGGTGGACAACTTTTTTTATCCAAGTGACATATTTTTGGAGCACCAATGCCCTATTACAGTTGAAGTTATTACCACCCCCAAGAGAGGTACAGTTCTGAAAACCCCTTCTTTCATGACAGTTGTTATTATCGAGATGTGGGCAAATCTGTTTATAAGAGAAGTGTAATAAATCATTGGATGGTCATGGGAAGTAACAAAATACGGGGGCAGGAAGAAACTGTCCACCTTCTGAGGTAGCCATGGAACCTACTGATTTACTTAAGTAACTGCTGCAGCAGCTCTGGATTTTTTTTTGTACAAAAATGCGCAGGAAGACACAGGGGCAAGTCAGTATAGAATGAACTGATTAGCAGGTATTAAGGAGGCAATCTACTGAAATAGCCCTGTCACCTATTAGGTGCAGAGATACTTAGATAGTATAATCTTCAGCTATCTCTCATTGTTGTAGACGAATGAAAAGAGCTATAAAAGACTTTTCATAAAGAACCGTCCACAAAAAGTCACATTCTTGTGATAAAAAGCGTATGGACCAGTCTGCAACTATGTTCCTGATCATGTCAAAAATTTGTATTTAATGTGTCTGTCCGAGCACACTCTTAACTGCCTTAAGTAGATAAGAAATGTCTAATTAAATTAAGATTAACCAAAAAAATTATTTTTTTTCACTCGACACAACTAAGCAGTGACACCTACGGCCTACGGCAACGTAAATTACCAATTAATTAAGAGATTGAGTTCGAAACTTTCGTAACGTTTATAAACGCAAACAATTATCTAATTAGGAAAAGAAAGGTGAAGGGCGAGGAGGGCTATTTTGGTTAAATATTTTCTTATGCATTCAACACTTTAGGAAGATTAGATAGATATTACATACGATTACATAAGAAAACAAACGAGTAGGCGAGTAAATATTAAAAAAAACTATTAATATTTTTCATTGTTATTTTTAACAAAACAAAACGTTTAGTAAGAATCAAAATAATGTGTTTCTCCAGTCTTATCCATATATGGAGGACATGAGTATAAAAGACGAAGAAAATGATGTCAAGTTTTATTGTAAAACGGACGACAACAAGCTTTGCTAAAATAAGATGCAAATGCCTTTATATTACTTTTAATTCACATTACACTTTACTTAACATGATGTACCTAATAAATTACATAAATTGTACTTAAAATCAACAAGAGAGCTACTGTAAGACGGTATAAGTGGACGTACGTATCACTAATATAGTTGAATTGTTGGAACAACTTTAATAGACACTTTAAAGCAATAAAATGAGTAAGTTGCAAGTGGCTCACCTCACATGGCAAGTGTTGGTTTTCCACCCATTCAAAGTTGAGTAAAAATATCGATATTTACGCCGGAACGAAGTCTCCTAAAATTCTAGCTCTTTAGCCCTTATAGTTTAGGCTAGAAGAGTTTTTCACGGACGTACGGGCGGACAAACTTATCAATTCTGATTTTACTGAGCTGGCTCCAAAACCCAAGGCAAATAAACAGTCCAAAATAGATAAATAAAGTCAGATCGATTCTCATACTTGAGAGTGGCAGAAAGCACATCGGAGTGTACTACAAAATTAGGCCAGCTGCGAGAATCTCTTAAAGCACCTTTGTCGGCCCCAAACCCGCTCTTAAAATACCCTACAGTTTCATCTAGGAAACCTGGCGAAATAGCTCTAAAAAGGGCACAGCAAGCATATGGACGCCCAGATGCTCAGATAAACGCGACTTTTTATTGAAGAACCATACAATATGTCTAGAAAAGACCCAAATATAGCAAATTCTTTGCAGAACACATCTGAGGACAAAGATAAACTATCAACAAAATCCTACATACTATAAGAACCCGGGAGGACATACATTCAAACGTGCAGACTGCTTAGAGAAAGACAAATCTTCTCAACACATTTTAGGCAGTTGCTCAGCCTATACGGTGCGCTGAAATGGCCTGTCATGTGCTATGTCGATGTGATATTTTAGAGACTCACAGAGTATTAAGACTAAATTTTAAAAAAATGTATAGATGCAAACTCTAATTCTGAGCCCGCTCATATTATAAATATTATAGTGGGTGTCAATTTGAAAACAATGTCTCTGAAAGTGAAAGAGGCATTGGGAATTTTTGGAAGCCATCACTACTACATTAACCCATTCGATCTTTTAGGTTTTAAGTTCCTACCTTATAGCACTTTGAAAAAGGTTTTAAATGAGGATTCACAAGGAGGCACCGAATAAACCTCTTTTGATAGTGTGGCTCGAGTTAAAAGAATTGGATGGGGAATATCACTTATAGTCACGACATCACGACCCACGAGTAATGATGATTCCCGTTCAGGCGTTCAGTGTTATAAAACGTGTTTTTGGAAATTTCAACTATATCTTTAAGTTTTAAAAATCGCCACTCTGTATGATTACATTATTACAATGTTCTAATTCGAATTATTAGTTATGCCGATTTAGATTTAGTACAGTTATGCCAATTAATTTAGTGTCGTATAAGACGTGGGAGATGATTGAGATTGTTTATCGTTTATCGCATCTTAACGACACGGGTGAAATGCCTTTTTCTACAAAACTTTCGAAAATAATTCTACAAGGAAATGGCAGTCCTTGATTAGGAAAGGCTTAATTAAAGAAAAAGAAAGCCGAAAAAATAAGCGAATTTTATACACCACGAGTAGCTCCTATTTTGGGAGAAAGTACAGCTTTTTGAGATTTTTGCTTACACTTTGCTACGAATAGAAACAACCCCGTCAAAATTTTCTCGATGTATTTTAAGGACACTCAGTATAATTGAGCAACCCCAGTCTCCTCGATGCAATCTTATTTTGTTCTCTCTCGGACTATTTCGAAATCATACAAAAGTTCTTTGCTCGTCGCGTTAAAAAATATTTATGTCCATCTCATTTAGTTTTCAAATGTATTACATAATTTCAACACTTCTTTATAATAAATTAATGAAAGGTTATTTTTTAAAAAACTGTAATTAGCATAAAATTTATATAAATTTCGAACTTCCGAAAATCATTAATTTAACCACCTGTAATATTCCAATCGATAAATTTAAAAATCATTCGATCAAAATAATATTAACGATGGCTGTGTGTTTTACAAATCTGTCACGTCATTTCGCCTACTTGTTGCACCAATCTAACCATTTATGGGCCTCCTCACCTATACCCGTATATGTTTATAAACGTCCAATTTAGTTACATATTATTAAATAATCCGTTAACTTGTATAAAATAATTTAAAAAATATATTTCAAATTTGCGCCAAAAAGTCAAGGCCACCTTCAGATATTTTAGCGTTACGTGCGTGGATTAGCATTTTTTTTAATGAGAAATGGGGCTTTTGTGCAGACACACGGAGCCACCAAGGCTCTCCTTAGCACGGAATAAACAATAAGTCATTATTAGTTAGTCGTTAGCGTCACAAGTCTATTACTAGACATTCCCCTCTCACACTTTTCAATTAGATGAACCGGAAATGTAGTCCAAAGGGTTTACTTAATGATTATAGAAATGGAGATCTACGAGTATGAGAAAAAGCGAGAAGGATACAATAGGCCCAAGCAGGTCGCAGTGATAATAAAAGCTCCAGCATTAGCTTTGCTTTCAAGTCATCAATCCTCAATACCTCAATTTTATTTCAACTGATGATCAGTCTAATTTTGATGTTCTTTCTTTAATGTTGCCAATAAAAAATATCCACATTCTTCTTATTTTTAAGCGACTTATAAAGAAAAATTGTATCGTTTTAAAAGCCTACCAGAGTACTAGAGTGAAGTGTTCTCACCCCTTTTTAAAGTTCAGAAGTGTTACTTTGTGTTCAAGAGCCTCTTTTAAAAGTATTTTCTAAACTACCCTTGTTTAACCACCACCTTATCTTACCCCTTTCAAACTTTTTAAGAATTTTCTGTATTTGAAGGTTTGAAGCTGATAAATATAAGAAAAGCTCGTGCCGGACGGTTCTCTGTACACTAAACATCAACTCGCTCTAACGCCTAACCTAAACCGTATTCGGCAGCCAAAAAAACCTAACAGTATTCTTTATTATTCTATAGAAACACTTTTCTCAAAAAATGCATAGTTTTTGAGTTATGAGCGATAAACTAAAAAAATCCGCTTTTTAACCATTTTGTAATTGTTGTCAAACTTTAAGACTCTCTAGTGCCTAAACTGTTCGTCTTAAAGAAAAAACCTAACAGATATAATTTGTGTAAAATATTATGCAGTTTATTTCTATAAAGAAGCACTTTTTCAAAAAGTTATAGTTATAGTTTTCAAGTTATAATGAGTCCAAGTATTACTTCGGATATTCATATTTGTTCATCCTCATAACAGTAAAGCTAATTTGATAACAGTTTGTGAAACGTCCTTCATTGAAATGATTATAACTCATTTTAAAGACTATTGTAGAATATAAAAATTACGGTTTGACCTTCTCCAAACAATAAAATAGTTTGTTAATTGGATCGGTTAATTTCGTACTAATTATTTATTTAGCTCTGATAAGAGGAAGGCTACCGAAGTTGTACACAATAATTTGGTGTATGAAATGAAGTTGCGTCGTTGATAAATTTGGATCAAATTGTGTCAACTCTAAAGTCTCCCCGCGGTGCTACTGACAGACTTTGAGACTTTTGAAAATTGAAAGAGACTCCAGAAGGAGCAATATCACAAAGCGAGAGGCTCCTCTGCCTGTAAGTCAGACGTAAGACCCAGTTTTCTCCTTATGGTAAAATAATTTCTCAAACTCCAAAAGATAGTAATAGGGTGGTCGAATTTCCTTAAAGTCCTTCACGGGGAATTCCCTTGAAAATCAAAAATGGATCAGTAATTAATTAATATGACACTCGTAATGACCCCCTAAAGAAGTGCATATTTTTATACAACCGATTAAATTGAAACAATTAACCTTTGCTAAATTCGTCCGTATTTAACTACTCCAATATTTACATTTTCGAGGTCGCTCTACGTCTGCAAAATCACATTATTAAACGCGCACATATGCGAATTAAACCATAACACTCGTGTCCATTATTTACGTTTATTTCTCAAATTTACACCAAAACAATTTTGTCTAAACAAAAATTTATTAAAATCAAAATAAAGTTTAAATTTACAACAATGAGCTATTAGAAAAAATGTTATTAATAGTGGCATGTGTGTGAGTATTGGTACAGCTCACAGGATTCACTTTCTCCTACGCGATCTTGATCGCTGAATTTCTAGACTAGGTGAGGTCATCTGAACAGGTAATTCAATGGCATTGATGCATTTTGGTTTTTTTAAAAGCAATTTTCTCGTGTAAGCACGTAGTTCGTTAGTTTTGCACAAGTTTTTAATGACTCATTTGCGCCTTACAACTGTATGTGTGGGCCAAAAGCTATTTATAGCATTTTGGGGCGTTTCTCAATTGCACATGCAGCAAAAATACAAAAAATAAATCGTAAGGTTCCATTTATTTATTTAAACTTGATTGTACTTAATTAAGAGGCTTCTAGCGGCCGCGTAGTTGTGACTATTTTTATAAATTACGTGCAGGTTATACGCTGCCTCACGTTTTAAGTCCAAGTTGGAATTTTTGTGGACTGACCCCGTATGCTCCAAGGCCAACTTGTAGTACTGATAAGCCAAGTGTCCTAAGCCAAAGTGTTGGTACAAACGGCCTAAATTATAAAAAACTTCTTGGTGAGCCTCACGGCTACGGGTAGAGAAATACTTTGAGAAAACAGCAAAGGCCATTTTGGTCACTTTTTTCTTATTTTTCGTAAATTTTTGGCCAAATATATGCAACAAAACGCATCCAAAAAGCAAACAAATTAAAGGTCTAGGAGAGTTACGTAATTGGGTCAAATAGTACCCCAAGCAAATTTTGTTATTACCCACACTCAAACAGTAATTAGCCTCCAATAATTTTGACCTAAAATTTTCCGGATAACTGGATAAAAACCGCATCATAAACGTCGTGTTACGAACGTCGTCGGATCGTTGTAACAACACGTTGAACAAGTTCCAAGCTAAATTGTTTGTACGATGGTGGATGAGGACTTCCCTAATTAAAGGGAAGGCGTGGTAACTATCGTTATTGAATATACAAGTGAAAAATGCAACAAAACCCAATTCTTGAAATTTCCTATGGAATCGACGCGATGTTAGAGCCGTGAAAGCAAATTTTTGCATCAGAGCAAACTTCTTAAGCTTTGAACAGAGGTGTAGAGTTTCGAGTAGCCAATTGTACTCTTCTTCAACCGTCGGCTCTGACCTAATTATAAAAGTCGGCTTTTCTTCCAAAGTTTCGCCACGTAATTCCCTCAGTTTCTTCACACGTGCCAACTTCTCGCTAGGACGCTCCAAGTAGGTGACGGCGCGGATTTCTTCATAATGACGCAACGTTTCACAATGGCGAGATATCAAGAGGTAAAAGGATTCGAAATACTCGTCGTACTCTTCGAGCTCCTTCAATAATTTAATTTTGAGTATCAACAGGTTGATATCGATGTCGGTTACTTGTGGATCTTGATGCAAAAGACCCAATGCTTCGGATTTCCTATTCAGTTTCGTCAAAACCTCGGCTAAATTGTATTTGACTTCGATGTGAAGAGGCGCCAGTTGCATAACGACACGATAGCTATCGACCGCCTGTTCGTACAACTTGCACGCCTTTTGGCAATCACCGTACTTAAGCCAAACGGCGGCTAATGAGTAGTTCTTGCTTTTAATGAGCGGAACCAACAACTTTAAAGCGTCTTCGTGCCGGTCCAAATCCATTAGGGTCTCGATCACGTCTAGAAACAAATCGCCAATGTTGTCCACTTCCTCGTCCTCCAGGATGAGCAAGGGATTCAACAAACTATCCAACAAGTGAAACGACTTCAACTTAACGGCGCAAATGATAAACTTAATACGCAAGTCTATCTGTAAGTTTTCGGGCATTTTATATGACTCGATCATTATATTATTGACGCTATCGACTAAAACTTCAATTTCGATGTTGCAAAATTCCAAAAAGAAATCCAAGGCGCACGAATAATTGTCGACCGAAATCAACAATTCTAGCATAATGTTAACGATGCGTGGAGTAACTAAGTGGGGGCATTTTTGAAAAGGTATGTTCAAAGCGTCGATGGCTTTTTTAAAATCTTTAAGTTGATGATACTCGAAGGCGACACGCTCGGCGACGTCGATTAAAAACTCATAATAGGAGGGAGGTAAAATTTGCATCATTTTAACATACGATCTCAGCATGTTCTTTTTGTCGTTCTCCCGTCTTAACAACTGTATACGTTTCAAGTGTATGTTTATATCGGTGGGTTTACAGCGAAGCATGTTCGTGTAGCAAAAAATAGCTCTTTTAATCTTGTCCCTGTTAACCGAGAACACTGCACAACGCTCCCACAAATCGCCATTCTTGGGACTACATAAGGCGGCCACCATATAATAATCCAACGACTTATCCGGATCGGTAGCCTCAAAAATTTCCGCCAAAGTAATGTAAGGATCGGAAATCGACGAGTATTGCCTAATAACTTCGAAACACATCTTTTTGGCATTTTCGTGATCGCCTTGTGCAAATCTAATGTGCGAATCGCCGATGAGTGCTCTTATGTGTGGTGGTATCTTTTTGGCAGCACGAGGTGCTTTAATTTCCTCTTTAGGTGGTTCGACTTCGTCTTCGTCTTCCAATAATGTGTCGTAATTATCAAAGGCTATTTTTCCGGAAAGAAAGTTTTCAATCAGTTCGTCGTTTTCTTCCAAACTTAACGGTTTGGACGACTGTTTGCTAACGGTCGGTGTACTTTTAGATCCTGACGGCTCGTCCATTTTATTACTAAGAGCTTAATTCATTAATAGAAATACAAACGTGATTTATCTTTTACCTTTAAGTTGTGAAGTTGCATTTAATTATTAAAATAAGTTAGGCTATGTCTTACAGAACTTTTAAGGTTAAGTTTAACCATAGGCGTCGTTCAAAAAGGTACTAGGTACTAAAAAAATATTTTTGGAGTATAATTGAAATTTTAATTAAAAGTAAAGTAAATTCTAATTTTAAAATATATAAATATTTTAGTTTTAGTTATTAAATAATAATATTAGTTTTGTATCACAATTATTAACGAAGTGTATTGTTGGTTGCATACATATCAGGCGATTTATTTACCTTCGTATCTTGTTTATGCTTATAATCAGTCAATGCTTAAATATTTAACTATTTATGTACAATTTTAACATAATCGATGTAGGTATTTACAAAATATGTTAGCGATAAGCAGTATAATAATAAATATTTCTGTTTGGGCTACCCATGTTAAACTTATAGTTATACTTTTATATAGGATGTTACGGTTTGTTCATTTATTTTTGCAAGCGTTTCCCTTTGTTTATGTGTCATAAATTATCATCTCTATCATCAAACGTATTACCTAATACCACAGTATATTATACTAATCCATATACTATTACGTTTATTACAATTAGGCGAATTCGAAGAGAGCTTTTAGCCGAAGAATTCAATTTTTGCTTTCCCCTAACTGCTCTAAGGAACAGCTCTTACAGAAAGTTTTGGAATCATCATTACAGTTGCAATAATGACACATTTATTACTGTTTCATAGTGTGACTATTCTAAAAATGTTAAACACGAACTATGTGTTTTTTAAAGAGCTATTTTAGCTGATTGTAGGCCTTTTCAAACTGTTCCAATAGGCCAATAGCTCATAATTATAGTTCTTATACATCCGAGTTTCATGAAGTTGTCAAAGAATTGCTTCGAGCTTTGTATACACCTTTGTAATTCTGCAAACACACGAAATCCTAATTGTAAATAAGTATTTGGTTTGGCTTTGGGAGTCCTGCAGACTCCGTATGAATATTTAAACCAATAGTTCAAGCTCCAACTTGACTTGTAATGAAGCCTCGTGTTTCCTTCTTGATAATTAATTTCACCCTTCGAGGTTCCAGGTGTATTTGTTCTATACGATTCAGTTAGTATACCTACTTATAATTAAATTTTGAACTAATATTTCGATTAATGCCTCAATTAACTCAATTTTCTCATTTCTATCTTAACTAGCAGGTGTAGTGTTGTAGCTAATAGGTTTATTAAGTCATTAGTCATTATCTATTAATTAGCACTTAAAGTTAGTTAACTATTAAACTTAATTTTGTTAGGGTGGGTACAGGTTGTACAAATGTATTTATAACTAACATGACTAAGGTATTTGAAAACTTTTACATGTTAATTCGTTAATTAGCAAGTTACAAAGATGTTCCAAATAATATTTTAGGCAATTTTCTATTTTATAAAAAATCTATTTCATCCCTAATCATCTTTCTCAATTACATACCTATACATAATGAGTTTTTCGTTAAATTAATAATACAATAGGAGAAATAAATACATCATTTATTACCTCAATTTATTGATTGTGCTTATGCATTACACACACGTAGAATATGTACATTTAAATAATATCAGTGCTCTTATTATTCAAATTTAAAACAAACCAATTTGTCGATTTTAATTTAAATAAGCTTTTTCGAGCTTCGAATTAGTAATCGTAATTCGATTCGCTTTTTGTACGCCAAGGATTACATTTTTGGATTTTATTTCTTTGCGCAATTCGTGTATGATTTGTACAAAACTAACGACGCACACCCATAAGTAAAGTATATAAACTGAAAAAAGTTATACAACTTACTAATTGAATTATTATAATTAGACGATAATAAACTTACGAATTACAAATCCACCTGCGCTACTGTACAAAATTAGAATGCCAATTCCAAAATCTTCCTTTTTGAAATTCATCATGAGTAAAATGTGGCCGATGGTTAGCATTGCAACGTACACGAAGTATGTAACTATGAAGGGGTAAATGATTATTGCTGAGCACTAAAAAAATGTGGGCCATTTGTTATTTAATGGGACTCAATGCAAGTTTTACTTACTTTAAAGGAGCCAATTATGAGTAAAATACAAGAAAATGATAGTGTTCCAAAGAATACTGCAAATCCGATGACGTACACTTTGGAATCTGAAATTTAAAGTTACGCTCGCTTCTTTGCATATCTAAATAATGTAAAATTATACGGGAAGTTTCTATTTGAAGTAGGAAGCTAATCTCATTTCCGGTTGAATCAGAAGTCAAAATATTAAATGTTTGGTATCACTAATAGATAATTAATTTCACAATGATCCAAACGACTTAAAATATACAGAGTGAAAATCTAACTCCATTTCCGGTTAAATCGGAAGTTAAAATTTATCATGTTTAGCGTCATGTCTTTGTGCTTGACTAATTTCCGGTTTAATCGGAAGTGTCTTTTAAATCAAAATTATAGCAAACGATAAAAATATATAGAATTAATTTATATACCAACTTGCAATTACAAATTTTAATTATAAAAGAAAATATAAAGGTTTGAAGTTTTGACGTTCTGAAAATCATAACTCCGGATTCGTTTATAACAAATGAACCAAACAAAGATGTTTAATTAGGCCGGTCATCGGATGTCGTATACGACATGTCGTATAAATGGACGACCGGCCCAAGAAAACAAGAAATAACTTGTTTACGACATGTCGCAGACCTGTCGTATACGACATATCGTATAAATGGATGACCGGCCTTAAGAACTTCGATATCTACAACATATCAAAATATAGACAAAACGACCAAAGCCGATTTTGAGAAAATGCGTTTCAAATGTTTAGTCAACTTTGGTTCATTAAAAGTAGAAAATTTTGAAATCAATTTAAAAATCGACTATATTACAAATAAAGCTCTATATTTTACCTATATATCCCTGTTTTTAGATTTTTTAAATTATAATTATCAGCAAAGTTATAAAAAAAACTAAAGAAATGGGCGAATCATCATACTGGCCGCCATTTTTAATTGAAAAATTTAAAAAAATATTTTTTAAATTAAAGTCGATGCGTACTAACTTATAGCCGAGTATAAATAATATGGGTCAAGATTTTCCGAAACGCCACCAAAATAACCCCCTTATTTTGGATCACCCTGTATCGATTACTTTTAAAAGCATATTTTGTGGATGAAATTGGGTTAAAGTGGTTGAAACCAAATTTCATCAAAATCACTTTAGTAGTTTAAGTTTAAAGTTATACCACTTATTTTCTATATTTCCTACAAATAACTCCCTCTCCCCCTCCTCCAATATTACTATGCAAAAGAGGTTAAACAAATATAATTGCTAAATATGGCTAAAAGGGCATCCCGAAGAGTTTCACAAAGTTGCAGCTTTGAAATAAAAGAAAGTTAATTGAAGTACCAAAATATTTCAATATTCAAACACCCTGTATAGATAAGTCAATTTAAATAATATAGTTTAAGAAAAAAGGAGAACTATTAATGTTGTATTAGAGCCGTTATGTATTTTTTCAACAATATACCCTTAATAACGTCCTTAAGACTCTGCTCGTCCAAAGAAAATTGAGTTACGTCGTCCAATTCCAAAGAGTCACTAGAAGCTGCGTCCATCCAAAGAAACGCGCCAGTCAACCACAAAATACATTGTATCTAAAATAATCAATTTGTGACTTATTCTAATTTTATTTTTATTCGTTCTCTTACTAGCGTAAATATTGCAATTATAATAGATCCAAGTCGTACGGAAAACCAAAAACAAAATACCTTAACGAACGCCATCCTTCATGGCTCTGCGCCGACTTACTTTTACTTAATTTATTTCAATTTCAATTCAATAAGGGTTTGAGTATTGTCGCAATATTGATTTTTTGATATTTATCTCTAACGCATTTATTTTATATAATAGAAACAAAATAAATAATGCAATTGTTTGTGTGACGTAATTCCTAAACGATTTTCATTGTGTTTTATCTGATTGTTAAAATGGGTAGGAAAATGGAGGCTATTAAAATAATATTGTATGGAGACGGTCGTGTTGGGAAATATTTTTAATTTGACGCGTAAAATAGAAACGTTGTCGAGTGTCGAAGCCTTCTCGATGCGATTTCATTTTTATAGCTCATATAGGTGGCTGGCTCACAACTTACTAAATTACAAAAAATAAATTTTTGTCGGAACTATTTATTGTTTTAAGTTCTAATAATATAATTTAACGATTATACACAAATACGAGAGAGGTAAATTTTTTTTTTATTAACATTTTTCAACTTTTTTGAAATAGACACATTAAAAATGAACATCATATACTGAAAAATCGAAAATAAAGTGTTACAACGCTCCAGCCATCGCCTACTTTATTAATTAATAGTAATTCCTTTTTAAATTGTAATTAACTTGTATTACTTAGGCTGATTTGTTTAAGAAGAGCCTCCTAAGTTGAAGTAATTTTCTGGACTTTGATATGTATCGAAGCGTTGCCTGTTTTTATTTTCGGAACTTAATTGAAAAGCTTTTTGATCTTGATCCGTATTTTCGTCTATCGTTCGTTTTTCAATACCAAAAGCGTTGTTTCTGTCGAAAGAAATGAAAAAGTAAGGTAAACGTCATATCAATTACTTTCATTTCATTGTTACACATTACGTTTTTTTTATTAACAACTAAACCGTGTTAGTCTTCACATTTATTGACGAAATATAAATTACACGGAAAGAAAAGCGACGGGACGACTTTTGTTCGTTTCAAAAACAACGAATTTTATAAAGAAAAGTTTACGTACCCCAAACTATCCAAACTGAATCTCTTTTCGGCTTTTCCAAAGGAACCACCTAGATCCATTGTATTTAAGTAGCGCATACTTCTTTGAAACGAATTCTTCTCATTGTCCCTACTAATTAACAACATATAAATTCCCGTTTCAAAGCAAAAATAAATTCGACTCACGTCGAGCTCCTCTTAGCGGCTTTTCCAAACATTCCACCAGGAACAAGACTGTCCAATCCACCTTTTCGTTTTGCATAAGGGTCGTCTCTATTAGATATTCTAAAAGTTTTCAAATTGAAACTTTCGCCGGGTAGTTTGCGCCTCTTACCCACCTATAGCGTCCAAGACGTTTAGACAAACCAAAACTTCCCCCGGTGGCCAAGCTATCGATCAAATAATTTTTTCTTTGCTGCCTACTTAAGTTTACACAATCTTCGTTTAATCCGCATTCTATAATTTTAGGTTAAATTTAAGAATTTGGTACGTGTAACATCTATCCATGCATGCCAATTTTCGTGCAAAAAGTGTTCACTTCCGATCAAACCGAGACTTACCTTCGGCCTGTAAAAAATACATTCGGACAAACACGGCTAGGCGTCATTCAAAATCAAAACGGATATCTCATAATTGGTTTAGGCCAATCACACGCTTCTTTACCTTACCTTACCGCAAATGGACATAAAAATGTAGACAAACACTGCTCTAGTCATCCATGTATATTTTGGCATCTCTAATTGATAGGCATTACAAATTAATTCAACTTCGTTTAATTCCTTAAATCAATATATTATAAATATAATTCAACAACCATTTTGTCTAGTTTTCGTTTTAACAAATTTATTCATTTTATTTAATAAACTTCTCTTCCTCTCAAGTGCCCATCGCCAATGGAATCTAAGGTCCTGTCGTCAAGTATTGCTTGCATTTCACTGGTGTCACTCTCTAAAATATAATTTGAGCCAAGATCGAAGTCTTCGTCGTCTTCTTCAAAAGGGCCATCGTCTTCCGACTGTTCGTCTTCGACGTTATCGCTAATACTACGTCCTAAATGTCCACCTCCGAGCGATTCCAAAGTTCTACGCCCGAGGTGTCCGCCACCAATCGATTCTAAAGTCCTCCGACCTAGATGTCCGCCACCTATCGATTCTAAAGTCCTCCGACCTAGATGTCCGCCACCTATCGATTCTAAAGTCCTACGACCGAGGTGACCCCCGCCTATCGATTCTAAAGTTCTACGACCGAGATGTCCGCCACCTATCGATTCTAAAGTTCTACGACCGAGGTGACCCCCGCCTATCGATTCTAAAGTTCTACGACCGAGATGTCCGCCACCTATCGATTCTAAAGTCCTTCGACCGAGATGTCCGCCACCGATCGATTCGAGCGTACGTCCCATCAAGTGTCCTCCACCGAGCGGGTCGACAGTTCTTCGACCCAAGTGTCCCCCGCCAATCGACTCTAAAGTTCTACGTCCGAGGTGACCACCCCCGATAGATTCGAGAGTACGTCGTCCCAAATGTCCACCTCCGATCGACTCGAGAGTTCTTCGCCCAAGATGTCCTCCACCGATCGACTCGAGAGTCCTACGACCCAAGTGGCCCCCACCTATACTTTCTAGAGTTCTTCGTCCAAGATGGCCTCCACCGATCGGATCTAAAGGGCCATCGTTTCTGGGCGATTCGTAATCTGCGATTGCGTACGGTGCGTAATTATTGTAATACGTCGATAAGTCTTTATTCGAACTTAAGCCATTTTCGTAACCTAAAGTGAAAGGATTGTGAGGCTTATAGTTTATACTTTGTTGTGCCAAACGGACACTAGGACAAAACAGAAGCGTTTAATTAGAGAAACGACATTTTGGGCCAAAACAATCGTCGAATATTATCCCACGCTTTTCTCTTCCATCGAGTGAGGTAATAATTTTGTGTTAGGATAGTGTTAGTCCAATTCATTAGTTGAAGTAAAGAGTGATCTAATCATCCCCGTTTATATCTTAAGTTTGTGTCTGTGCACCTGTGGTACTGAGTACATTAAAGTGGGTAGGTACATTCTTCTTCGTAGTTCGTGGGGGCGAAGCAATTTATAAGCGAACGAAAAAAGAAAAGCGTCAACACGAAAGTTAACAAAAATCAGATTTACACACACAAAAACGAGCAACGGCGGTAATGGAAAGTCTAGTAAGACATGAACTTTGGAAACTCACCGTAATTTTGGCCATAGACGTATGGTCGCATAAGGTCCTAAGTGATTAATAATTGAGAATTACTTATATTATAATAAATAGGAGTAGGTTACACTCTTACATTTACATGGTGTATTAAAAGCTCGCATTTTCTTATAGCAATGAACTACGTATCATAAAAGCAATCTTGAAATTGGACGTTAGTCACACATAAATTTATTCCATATTATCAACAAGCCTTTTATCTTTTATATATTATCTCATTCCTCTTAACAAAAGCATAGGTAATAACTTTCATAGAAGTAGTGCCCAATTCTATTAAAAATTAAAAAAACGTCCAGGCTGGAGATATTTCAGCGAATTTTTTTCTGATAATCAAAACACCCGTGTGTGAACAGAAATAAAAGAAAATGTCTCGAGGAGGGTAAGATCCGAGTGATCCACTGACAAGCCAGAGAAGCTCTCGTAAGACTCATTGACATGTTCTTATTGGTAAAATTATTTATTGCACCCTGTATATCTCTAGAATCATATATTTGGCAAAATTGAATCGATAGAGAACTTAGAAAACTTCTGATAACGAATAACAAAGCTAAGGGTAAATATTTAGAAAATTCATCCCTTCTCAATCATACCTGTTGCATACCTTGACGCTATATCAACGTAAAAAGTTTTTAATTAAAAGTTCTTGTTAACGTTATTTGTGCTGCAAAAAAGTAAAGAAGGGAGCGCCAAACTTTTCAAGTTTTAAATTAATGCTAAAACACTTCAACACTCATTAAGCTCAATCAAGAGCAGCAATTTAGATCAAATATTTTGTTGCAGTAAATGAAACTTTCGCCCTTATTGATCTTGTGGGTGGGTATAAATAAATTATACAAAAGTAATTCAAAATAAAGACTAATGCAAATATAAATTAAAAATTCAAACAGCTCCATTTACTGGCGCACTGGCGTAAGCTTCGATAGAAGGCGGAAAAAATAGGTCGATTCCTAATTCCGAGTCTCTAATTAGACTAACCAAACATTTACGTGTAAAATCACACTAATTTGTAGTTAATTAAATGTTTTTTCAGTAACCAAATATTCACCTCAACTAACTCGAAGAGTAAGTTGTAGTGATTATAGCCACATCAGTCTCATCACAGTTAGTAATTATTGTCCAAATTGAACTTCGACTTTTATTAAGCACTCGATGGCTTTTAAAACTTTCCGAAAAGTCTAAATAATTCCTTTTATAAATTTAATATTAGTTATCAAAATATTATTCAAAAACTCGTATACGCGCTCTTTAACTTATCCGTAACCATTTTGGGAGATTTTATTGGGTATTTTTTGCCTAATTAAAAATTTACGCATCAGTTTAAAAGTTAATGGAAACGACTAAAAGGTTAATCATGTTTTTCTTTGAGACAAAAGTAAAAGACAAAATATCTAGTAAACCGAAACGAATTCGAAAAATGAAATAGGGGCACTTTAGAGAGTGATCATGAATTTTCCATTCGGGGATTTATGTTAAAAGGGGCATATTTTTTTATATTTTTCATAAACATCAGAGTGAATAGTGAATATAGTCTACCCAACAATAAAACTCGGTAAAATATACAAGGTGTTACGGCGAAATATTTTTAGAAAAAACAAATTCTTTCACTTATAAATAGCAGCCGTCGCAGCGCTAAGTCGACTACTGAAGGGACAATATCTCAAGAACAGTTAGTTTACACCTACAAAGCCTTAGATAAATTTTCTTCTAAATTTAATAAGCGATCAAAATCTGTAAAAATCTACAAAGCGTCATATTGGAAAATTCTGAGAAAAAACGATTTTCCCATTGGAGTGTTGATTCTGTTCTAAACCTAATACACTCGTATACTGGGCTATCTCAAAAACAACTCAATTAACATCTATCAAACCAAAACAGTTAGCATTTTTTGCCGTAATTTTATCCAGCAATACAATTTTACAAAAATATACAAGGTGTTACGGCGAAATATTTTCTGAAAATTCAATCCTTTCACTTAGATGAGCAGCTGCGCTAAATCTACTACTGAAGGAGCAATATCTCAAGAACAGTTAGTTTACACCTACAAAGCCTTAAATAAATTTTCTTCTAAATTTAATAAGCGATCAAAATCTGTAAAAATCTACAGAGCGTTATATTGGAAAATTCTGAGAAAAACTAATTCTCGCAAGTGATGTTTCTGTTCTAAATCTGTACAGTCGCGTGCTGGGCGTTCGTACCTGTCTCAAAAGAGGGATTCAATTTACACCAACCTGTCAAACCGTTAACACTTTTTGTTGTAGATCTATCCAGCAATCAAAATCTACAAAAATATACGAGGTGTTACGGCAAAATATTTTTAGCAAAAAACAAATTCTTTCAGTAAGAGCAGCTGCTCGCGCTAAATCTACTCCTAAAGTGACAACATCCCAATAATAGTTTAGTTATTTACACCTACAAAGCCGAAAATGCCGAAATATCTTCAGAATTATCAAATTCTTTCATCTAGATGATATGATTAAAATCTGAACGAAATCTGATAATTCATTTGTTTCAAACGTCCGAACGTTTTTTAAAAGTTTTTTGCGCCCCACCACGATAAAATTCAGCAAAGATTCTCAATAAAATTAAATAGTTATTTAATGATTATTGTGTTAATTATTGGCGCAAACAACGACCAACGAACCTTAAAAATATCGCGCACAAATATGAAAAGGTTTAAAACTCAAAGCACAAATTAGTTTCCACTATTACGGTAAATTTGTTTTTAATCGAATCAATATTTAAAGACAAAAGGATGGGATTTTGGAGTAAAAATTTATGTGTGACTTGAAAAATATTTTTTTAATGTAGCAAAGGTAATAATAATTTAAAATATTAAAGTAATGGTTACGTACCGAAGAAGGAATCGCTTCCAGAGGAACGAGCACGATGAAGAATGCGGCCAAAGTTGACGGAGTTAACATTTTTTGTCTTTTATACGATCGCCCCAAAAAGCACAATTGTAATGTGGATGATGCTGGACTACGATTTCCTTATATATACCTGTCTATCCTGCCTGTTTTCCTAACCGACTAACAGGATAGAGTGTGTGGGAAGAATTTTCAAAGGTGGGGAAACTGACATAAAAATATTGTTTACCGAAACAATTGAGTATAGGTTGTAGGTATAATTAATTAATTGTCGTTTTTAATTTCCACACTTTTTTAATTAAAAAAAACTTAAATTTGATTTTTGTTAAAAATTAAATTTGAAGCCCAATCATCGATCTAATTTTATCTCAATAATAATATAGTTATTCTTCGGAAATGTTCAAATTTTAAATAAATAAGACGTGCGTCTTTAATTTTTTTTTTCAATTTTTTGGTAATGTTTTTCAAACGTTCTTGTACATCTATTTTATCGTTTCCATGTTTATTCAGCTTTTTGGTTTATTTTCATTGTGTACACAGCAAAAACAATTGATTGGCGAGGTAGTTTTTTTTAACTGAGAAATGAAAAGGAGGAAAAATATTAACATTAAAATAAGAATAACTTCTAATGTTTAAGTAAGCCGCAGTTAGTGCTCTCTAATTAAAAAATTCGTTGTATCGAAATGAAAAACCTTTCATTTTAATTTTTTGTAATTTTTACTAAGCTTTTAATAATCCCAGTTTGATAGGCTTGAAACAAATCGAAAATTATTTAATGGATAAACTAAACATCTTTTTTCGTATTATATTCTCTTTCTTAAGTTTTTAATTTTTATAATTTATTCGTTCTAGTAGGTACCTACGAACGATACTACGATACAGAGACGGAAAATATCAACCATTTAATTAAACGAATTGTTAAATGTCATGAAGTCAAAGAGGCACATTTTATTACAAAAAAGATGCTAAATTGATAGCACTTTATTAATTGAAACACCTTGTATATTAGTGGGTTAAAACATTAACCAATTTTCTTTGATATAGGTAGACGTTATGCTGGTCTTTAATAACTTGGGAGAAATTAATTATTTTAGGAGAAAAAGTGCTTCATTTCAGAAGGATATTTTGGCAAAAAGAAATTTGGTTCGATTGAAATTTCCATCTGATGAGAAAGGTACATGCAAATCGAATTAAAATAAATTAAACAAACTTTAAACTTGAGCAGCTTTTTACATAGGAGAAGCTTGAACACATTAAATAAATAAACATGGCGTGATAATATGAGTTTTGAAAAATAGCGGAGTGGAAAATTGCCGTACGTCCGTACGTGCTGATGCTAATTCTACAAGCTCTCTTTGTTCTCAAACTATGAACAAAAATACGGGAAGTAGTAGTATCAGACAAGAGTAAAGAGTATGCTTAGAATCCCTTCTCAGTTTTAAAAATCTAAAGTTATACGGGGTGTTCTATTTAAAATAGGAAGCTAATCTCATTTCCGACTGAACTGGAGCATTTGTTTAGAAATTCCGGAATCGGCTACTAACTCATATTTATGTCACTTTCCGAACTAATAACGTAAATAACTATTAGTTTGGCGGGTGGAAAAATCGAAGCGAAGTATGAAAGAAGTTGACAGCAATAGGACTTGGCAGGTGATTGTATCAGCGTTACCAAAACTATTTTACAAATAAGTTAGGTTATATTCAACGCTTCGTTCTTGAGGTATAGAATGTTGAACTTTCAATATAGTGGAGCGAGGAACTGTGGAGCAGATAGACAGTGAAAAGTCGCTACTTCTTAATTGGTTTACTATTTAAATTGAAAATAAATTGTCTACTTCTTCTATGCCCAAGAATTCCATTAAAATGTTTTCCCCCTGCCTACATGCGTATGTGCATTTAAGTTTTGGTAACGCTGATACAATCAGCACCATCAGTTGTCAAGTCTTAGTTCTTCAGAATTCAAAATAACGTACCTATTAACCCATTGTAGTAGTAGGCTCTTGTGAAGATGTAGTGGGTAACAGAGCAACTACGGTGGGTAGTACCTACTTTTTTTAAAACACGTACGGTTGTACGGGTCCACGGTGGATTCGTACGCAAAAAATAATAAAAGAATCGAAATTTCAAAAACAAACTTTTAACGGAGAAAAGAGGCAACAAACGTTATCTTCTACCTTTTCCCCTCTGTATCATACAACGTCAACGATATTTTGCTATGCTACGCAATTTGTACTATTTTTTGTTATAGTTGAAATTTGTCATTCTTATACTGCTTAACAATTATTTTATGGTTATTAAAACCGTAATAGGTATACGTACCTACTCTATATTATTATATTCGTATGTAAAATTGGCGAATACGCGAATAGTGCCCGTAGGCAAATTTTGTTAAAAGCACACGCAGAGTTTAACGAAAAATTTTAAAATAACACAACATTTTTATTATATAAATTTCTTTGTGGTGTACCGAAAAAAGGGGCAATTTAATGTGACACATTATTAAAAATTCAATCTGGAAAGCTTTACTTTTTACTGTATCTACCATCGACTATACTCATATTTCATTAACTCCGGAAGCTACATTTTTTTCTCTTTACATCTTTCCCAATTCTCTAAACAACGCTTTTATCAGAGATTGCGACTTTTAAAACAAAATAATTATTTTAATTCTTTTATAAAAAATATGTATTCATACAGATACCCATTAGGCAAGTAAGGCGAGGTTTCTGAAAACCTCCCCATTTAAATTAGCGTACCTACCGATATTTTATTCAAGTCCTGAAGTGTGGAGTTAGATTCTACTGGTGGCTGGTGGGTAGAACCTATATTTTATTAGCGATGAAGAAATAGACAGTTTATTACATTTTGGTGTACACTTTAGACTTGGTCTTGTTTTGTTTTCCACGAGTTTCTAATTTCTATGAAATCTGAGATTACTAAAACAAATCCAATAAGGAACCTATAAGAAAATCTGGAAGCCATTGGCAATGGAAAGAAACAAAATCAAAACATCGGAAACAAGTGTGGTATTTTGAGGACAAAATTCTGCACCAGAAGAACCGAGCTCTCTCAGGTGGTAGGTATCTGCAAAATTACTTCTCGACGGTTTCTCTTATACCGAATCTCATTATTAGGATCAGCTTAAGAGACTCTTGAAATATTTGAGAAAATTCCAATTGTTACGCTTCTTTTCTGTTTTAATGACTGCCATAAGAAATTGAATTTAAAAAACAAAATAATGGGATGCACTTCTACAATTTGTGAAGTAGATCGTATACGAGGAAAATTACATTTCCGTGCCGATAAGAGTATTTCCCAGATTTCAACACTGATCTAAATTCCAGCTAAAATAAGTTCAATTTTTCTTTCAAAAAGAGCGTCATCAATTAAAAATAAATATTTGCACATTCCAGAAACATTTTGATACAACTAATAGTACTCGAAGTACAAATAGTAGCATATGTCACAGGTAGCATTATACTTGATGCACTCTATTAAAAACCTACACGATAATATCGATAATCAGTAAGTAAACAACAGTATTATAAACACCAATAAGTGAATATGTTACTATCGACGTATTATTTTAATTGTTCTAGACTTCGATGAACTATTTGCACAATTTGAAGATCACGAAAAGATGTCTGTTTTTATAGTCTCACGATACTATATTACTATAGCTTTTGAAGCAACCCCAAAAAATGTTTGAAATTTGAAACCGATGAAATGATGACAACGTTAACCTCAGATTCAGAATTCAGATCATTAAGATATCAGAAGGTGTTCGGTATATTCAGACTCATTCAGCCTCACCCAGACACCCAGACGAAACAAAGTTTTTCTTAAACTTCTTTAAACGTCTAAAATTTCAGTTTCGACGGATCCACTATGCTGTGCACTGTGTTTACCATCCACTGCACCGCACACAGGTGTAGATTGTAGATACACTATACCTACCAGCCGGAAAAGAAAATAGGTCGTAAGAAACAATCGTTTATAAATATTCTTTGAAGTAGTCTGAAGCGGCATGAAATATCTTTAATATTTCAGCAGACATAAGCCGGATTGAAAAACCAGCCACCCTGTATATATAAGGAAGTTAAAAAAGCCCACTTCTGAAGAACGAAGCCCACATTTTAGCTAACGCCAATGTCTAAATTTAATAAAAAATATTTATTATTTGCGTCGACAATTTATTCGATACTTATAATACTAAATTCAATCAATGATTATGAATTATTAATTTCTTTTATAAATAAATCTGTTCGCACAAAAATAAAAATTATATTGTTATATCTAAATTAAGTTAATTAATTTTCATATTAATTATATTTATGTGTGTTTAAGGGTAATCCTCGGCAATTAATTAATTATAAACGCAATCAAACCGCATATGTTTTATTATGTACTATAAATACTAAAACATAAAATGAATTAATTTCGTTTCAGAATTTAAAAATAGATAAAGACGTCCCTAAAATTTTATTTCGCCCCTACCCCTACCCTAGAGGGTCAGCTCTCGAGCTCATGCAGAGGGCAAGGATTGAGGAACTTAAAGAGTTTTCTGAATTTTCATAATCGACCCTAAAGTTAAACTCACCACCCACTTCCAGTTAAATTGGAGAAGAATTTAAAAAGAATTCGGCGTAAATATTATACTTGGGCAGATTTTAATTACTTATTTGAAATAATTGACCTTGCCAATTTGGTCTTATGAGAGCAGTTCGACAAAATCCGCGTAATAATTAAGTTTGAGTAAAAACATAATAATACAGAAACCCATTAACAACATCAAGGAATAAAAATCCGTTATTAAATTTGAAAATTTTTTAAAAATATTATTTAAATTTCGCGCGTAGTTCCTTAGTGATTTTAGTATGCCACTAGAAATATATTTTATTTAGAAATGTCCTCTACAACCTTTACAAGCTGTTGTCATATGATATTTTAACGATTAATCAACAAAAAGAATTCAGTAACAACAATAATTAATCACTTTATCGTTATAAAGTAGTCATACAGAAGTAAGTTTAGTGTTTAAGTTTCATAATAAGTTTCAATATCACCATCTTCGTTTATTGCTTAAGAATGTCAATTACCCATGTTAACAAAGTTAACTTTCATCCTGCTATTTAATCGGATACATTTAGTTCGTTCCATTATTGTTAGTTATACAGTCGAAATTGCTTAACTTATTAAAATGATTGTAGGCGGAGAAGAAGTAGAAGAGGTTGAAATTGATATGTTTTCGATGCGTTTAAAAATGGGGCCTACTCGGAATAGCGAGTGGAGATGCTTCTTTTGTCTTCACGTCCGTACGGCCACCGTCTTGTTGGGAATATGGCATTTGGTAGGTTTAATTAGTGGTGATTAGTGGAAGACTTATTGATTTTTGTTTGGTTTAAGATTCTTCACGTTTTGGCTTTGAGCGTTCTTGCGATTATTATGCGGAATCATCAGCAGTTGGTTGCCGATCAACAAACTACTCCCGATTAC
The DNA here is from genome assembly GCA_950108345.1 of Malthinus flaveolus. Lineage (NCBI taxonomy): Eukaryota > Metazoa > Arthropoda > Insecta > Coleoptera > Cantharidae > Malthinus > Malthinus flaveolus. The sequence goes on along the minus strand of OX467288.1, from coordinate 28,735,270 downwards.
ATGGAACCTAATAACCTTTTACCGACGCCTTTGAGTAAGGTTAAGGATAACGATAATCCCTACTATTTGCCGACAACTCAAGATGGACGCACGCCGTATGCGGGTACGTTTTTGATAGCCTTCGTGCGAAAATTTGAGCTAATTGTGGGATTTGTTATATAGCGGATATGGATATGGGTGCACTTATGACTGTATGCACTCTTGCTATAACCTTGTTGCTCGTGTATGGTACTCTCAAGGGTAAAGCGACTCATTTGTTACCATTTTTCTGTTTGCAATTGTTTGACTTTGCTATAACTACGTAAGTTGGGTCTAATTCTTGTGAGTTGGTAAATGAATATCGTGTTTTTCGTCCACAGGCTGACCGCTACCGGATATTTTTGTTATTTACGTTCCGTGCACAGTTTGGTCGCCGACCACTGGCACAGCTTACCATTTCGCAAAGAACTTTTGCAATTGAGCCCACAATATTTATCTCTAATCGTGCTGGTTGCGTTTTTGATCTCGATGTTATGGAAAGTGAGTATTTCTACTGGTTTTTGATTGAAAAATTAATTTTGATTTTCGCAGGCTTATTGCATCGGTATCGTTTGGCGCTGTTATAAATTTTTGACTCTACGTAAACAAGCGATGAGAAGCACCGTTCACTATATTTTGCCTGGAGAAGGATCAGATCGTTTGCCAGAACCGGATTATTCGTCTCTATTACCCGACTATGAAGCTGCTTGTGCTAGCGTGATGAAACAACCACCACCACCTTCTTACGCCGCTGCTATGGCCGTGCAACCGCCCGCTTATGGTAACACCGAAGTCGTAGCCGAAGTGACGCCCCAAGCGGAACCGGCAGTTGCTTCGACTTCTAATGAAACCGACGCGGTCGTCACTAACCCGGAGATTAACGAAGAGCCAAAACCTGCCCAAGGTACTGTCACCGTATCTGTGGGCCATGTAGGTAACACCACCATTACCATTGAACAACACTCGAATTAATCGCGGCGAGTCAAGTTGAAGACTCGAAAAAATATCTTTGTACTTATACGACACAATTAATCTCTATTATTATATAAATTAAGAGTAAATACATGAAATTTGCCAAACAAATTTGGGGATAGTTTGATTGGTGTATATTTTTACCAAGACTGGCTTTAGGTATTTGTAGGAATTTAGTTTTGTTTTCTTATATTTAATTTTGTTATATAATTTTGATATTTCTATTGTAAAAAAATCCTCCAAACTGAGCCAATTTCAGTTGAAATAAAAAAATTTATTGTGATTTTACTATTTTTATAAACGAATTATTTACGAGCGTTCAGAGAGTTTTAAGATACTCAGAAATAAAATTAAGTTTTGTAATTAACGTGAAACCGTTTAAAAATAATTACATCCGAAAAGCATCATTGCAAAGTTTTTATTTTTCGAGTCACGTACAGTTAAGGGGTCAAGAAATTTTTTCCCTTTCAATCGATGCTTTTTTGGGGCCTAATTTTTCAAAAACTTGCTGAAAAGCTCCTGTAAATGTCAGCACACCATTTTGTTAAGGTAAAGGTACAATTTTGAAGTTTCTTCCTTTTTAAAAATAAAATCATTCAAATTCACCTGATGTAATTAATATCATTTACCTCGCTTAAGGATACATTGTTTTAAATTTAACGTGTAATGATTTTGTAGTACGAGTTCGAGTGATGCACATAACGAAGGAAAATGTATACAAAAAATATTCCTGTAATCAAATATCAAAGTAACTTTCATATTAGTAAAGCTCTTGGGTGTTAAAATGGAATTTTATTCGTTCCAAAAATAATTGTACTAAGAATTAAATTAGAAATCATTTTCTAACTGTGACTAAATTATTTCTTTTTGTGTAGGAAAATTTTAGTAGATAATATTATAATAAGCATTTTTCTGTCCATTAATGTGACTTGTATGTCAATTTAAACGTCACAATATTCTTCGAATGTAAATTTTTTCTAAAAAAACTATTTTAGGAAGATATTTAAATAGAACAGCAACGCTTTAAGCTAATTAGAACGTACATTTTTGAGAAAGCTTTGTATTTAGCGTAACAAAATAATTTATATCGTGCACATTTTTAAATTTCAATTACGTAGAAGTAGTCCAATATGAAATAATTAACGAAAGTTATTGGTTTTAATTGTAGCAATTATATTAGGCGATAGATGTATTGTAATTTACATATAAGGTACTTTGGATTGTATTATCACAATTTAATGGATGTAATATATTAAATAATAGTAAAAATTATTTGATTTTAAGATTAAGATGAACCCCACTTGTGGGGGACTTACTTTTGACTCAAGTCCTTGGAAATTGGCAGCCAAACCTTTTCTATAAACAAGTAATTGAAGTTAGTTAAATTAAAATAACGATAATTGTGGAAAAGTGCTTCCAAGGGTGTATTATTTACCTTTGATGGGTTCTAAAACCACCAGACTTGAGGATTTTTCGTTTGAACTCGCAAGAATACCAAATACACACGCGATGGTGGCCACAATTTGATTATAACTGTTCAAAAATGATAATATGTTGAGGTGAAATAATCTCAACACATGTTGTGTTACTTTTAAGTTTAAATTTTATCTAAAAACATTTTATTTTAAAATTTTGTCAATAGCACATGTTGATATGAGAGAGAGAGAGAAATTAAATTTTTAAAAGAAGCCAAAATTGACAAGTTTCACAAACTTTACCTTTTATTAACCTTAAAACTACCTTACAAGTAAAAACTTATCAAACATTCTTACATAATATTTACATTAATAATAAATAACTTAATAGTTGCAAGGAAAATCACAAATTTTTAAAGTCAAGATATCACACCAATTCCTACACCTCCTTCGTGATCCAACATAGAAGCGGAGTAAGTCCATTGGTCCTTTTCTGGATCGTAAACTTCGACTGAAACTAAATTTGACAAACCGTCGTATCCACCGACTGCCCATAATTTACCCATGTTAGCTGTTAAAGCAACTCGACTACGTGACGTTTGCATCGGCGAAATAAATTCCCATCTAAACAACAATTTACAAAATATGGCTTGTTTTAATTAATTAAAATACCCACTTGTTCGTGTTAGGATCGAATACTTCTACACTTTGCAAAAACCAGCTACCATCGTAACCACCACAAGCGTAGATTTTTCCATTTAAAACGGCAACGCCTAATCTGCACCTGTTGTTAAACAAAATGTTAGTAATAAACGAGTAAAAAAAAATAGCGACGTCACCTCTTTGTGATCATCGGTGTGGCTTCTGTCCAAGTATCAGAATTAGGATCGTATCGTTCCACAGAGTCAAATATCGATAATCCGTCGTGTCCTCCAAGAGCATAAATGTAGCCTAAGTGAGAAACAATTAGCAATTTATTGCTTTTGTAAACCGGACAATTTAAGAACTAATAAAAGCGAAAATTACGCACTTTTAGAGAAAAGTGGTTCTATACCAAAATAAACTACATCAAGTTTCCTACAAATTATATCTGTTAGGTTTTTCCTTCAGACTAACGGTTTAGGCTCTACAGCGTCTAAAACTGGCCAAATACTTTTTTTTAGTTTATGGCTTATACCTCGAAAACTATGCACTTAAAAGAAAAATGTTTCTTTAAAAAAATAAATTATATTAACTTTCCTATAAATTATGTCTTCTAGTTTTTTTTGGCAGTCGAACGGTTTAGGGCGGCTGAAGAAAACTCGTGCGAGACGGTTTTTTACACTAAACTTCAACGCGCTCTAGCGCCTAACTTAAACCTTTGGCCTGATAAAAAAACCTAAGACATATAATCTGTAGTAAATTTAATGTAATTTATTTTTCTATAGAGACACTGTTCTCTAAAAGTGCGTAGTTTTCGAATTATAAGCAAGAAAATGAAACTAAGATATATAATTAGTGAAAATTGCAAAACAACGGAAAAATAAGCAAAAGTCGACTCTCCTCGAGCCTTTCCTAAGCCAATACTGCCACTTAGGAGTAAAAAACCGTCGGTTTTATTACTCATTTGCAATGTTCGGCATAAGAAATGGTTTCAATCTAAACTCTCTCGTACGTTTGGTTGCCTAACATTATTATGTTAAGTTATCAAAGTAATATCGAAATGAAGTGTAAAAGAAAAATAGAGATTTGACAATTTACAAGCCCATGTCAGGCACGACTGTAACTTTACCCTGGCAAGCAGTGACAGCTCCGGCACTTCTTGACTTATTCATGGAAGGAAGGGTAGTCCACGTATCCGTGTGTGGATGATACCTCTCTACAGAATTTAAACTAGTAACGCCATCGTAGCCACCACAGACATAAATAAAATCACCCAAAGATGTAGCACCAAGAGCACTAAATTAAAAAAATCAGTTATTTAAAATTTCCAACTTAACAAAAACGAGTATTACCTTCTTTTACTTTGCATATTGGCAACAGTGGCCCACTCCTCTTTAACGGCATCGTAAACTTCTACACTAGACAACCTATCCATTCCATTATATCCACCAAAAGCATACAATTTTCCTTTTAATACAGCAACACCTAAACGTGAACGATACATCGACATGGGCGGTGCACGTTCCCATTCATTCTCGATTGGATCGTAATATTCTACAGTACTTAAAGAATCACCTACAAAGGTTTAAACAATTATAGCGTTACTTAAATTTTGTTTGTAAAAGTACCGTGCCGATTAAGTCCACCAACTACATATATATACCCTCTCACTTCACAAATTCGAGGTTTAGTCCTAAACGTTTGCAACAAGTGACGTCTTTCTGGTATTAAATGAAAAACACGCGCCTCGTCGAGTAGATCTCTAGATAATAATTGTTAGTTGCAACTAAACAAATAAAGCTTGTTACTAACCGACATTGATGTGAAGTTCGAATTAATTCTTCTGTGGCCACTCGATCGGTTAAATACAAAGGTGATAACAATGGCATCCTCACCTGTGATAAAAGTACCGGCAAGTCGGGGATTCGAGACTCGGTATGTTTCACCCAACGCATACAAGCTTCGAAAACCTGTTCCTCACTAGGACAACAATTAAAAACGCCCGTATTATTTCTACACAAATTTATACCTTTCAACACGAAGTTCGTTTCTAATGAACAAGCTTTGCACATCTTGCAGAGGAAGGTTTAAATATTCTTCTGATAATGTAACTTCGTGAAAATATTGTTCTATGTATTTATTAGCAGACTCGACTAAAGAAGTACACGATAAAGTATCTGCAAACTGTCGAATTCCGAGAGCATTATGCGGACGAAGTCTTAGGGAAAAACGGTTAACTTACGAGACACTCCACACAATAACTACTACCTTTTTAACAAAAACGACGCACAAGCATCTCTAACTTTGTTAAGTTGCAAAAAGGAGGCTCCAATCATGACACACTGTACGTTATTTTTATCTAATAACACTCGACCGGAATAGGCAAAGTTTATCAATGCTTCCAACGATCTACAAATGTTTAGTTTAAGACTACCATTCGAGAGTACAAGTTGACTTACGTCGCTTCGATTCCTTGCATTATAATTTCATTCTGTCGACTTTCAATCATATCGTTCGTAAACATGGCATTAAAGTAAGGTATTGTCGACGCTAAAACTATCTTATGGGCACTAAACGATTGGTCCTCTACCTGCATTTATTTTACATTAGTAAGCGGCCACGGACTAAGATTAACTTACCTTAAGAACCACATCACATAGTTTCCCTTGTCTTCGTATATCTTCCATACATGGAAAAGCAGCTGTGAATAAGTCATTTTGTGTGAAAACTATTGTGTCGCCTATCATTTCGCATATATTTTTGGAACATTTTACTTCTGTTGGCCGTATTGGCGCTTCTAAAGCTCTACTAATTAACTTACACTCCATTTTGTTATTGCTATGGTTTTTAAATAAATCCATTTTAAAGAAACTGAAAAAAATACCGTTTGAGGTTAAACGTTCTACTGTCAAATTTAGAAATGACAACTATTTTGACAGAGATAAACAATTTTAAATTAAAACAGTGGCTCAGAAAGAGTTTTAATTTATTCAAATTGTTACTGTAAAAAATCTAATATAAGATTTAACTCTCGTTCTAATTGTGTCTCTTAAGTTAAATTAAACTCGTAAAATAATAAAAGCGAGCTTAAATGCGATCGTATTTTTACACTTTTGTGTACTTGTTGGATTCCACTGTTTTATTTTCAAATTGTGCAACTCTTGTCAAAAATAGTTTTATTTTCGAAATATCGACGTTTCCAAATTAATAATAGTATATTTAATTAAATTAAATCGATGTAACGCACATAAAAATTTAATAAAACACTAGTTGATAAGTTCATACGTAAATATCGAATTTTTACCCGGTTCCTACAAATGTAACGTAATCACCTAAACACATTAGATCAAGGTTAAAACTTGTTGAAATAATTCGACTATTTTTAAATGTTTATTAAAAAGATGGTACATCTCAAGTGCCGTTCAAATTACTATCCATTTGGCGGTATAAAAAGGTTAGTTTTTCCCGACAATCTGGTGCCTTGGAAAGTCGCTTACGACGAATACAATCCAGAAGAATACAATTCTCCTAGTTTAACGAATAAACCGTGGGCCGATCCAGATATTGGTAAAATTTGAACCTATTCATAAATCATAGCTAATAGTAAATTTCAGAAGACCCAAAATTTGAACCAAAATGGAACGAATTTGACAGAGGCGTAAATCGGGCGAGTTTTGTAGGAATTTATTATATTACTAATGGGAGACCGTTGAATCCGAAAGGACGTACCGGGCTTAGAGGAAGAGGCGTTTTGGGTCGTTGGGGACCGAACCATGCAGCGGACCCGGTCGTCACGAGGTGGAGACGTAACGACGACGGAAGGAATCAAATGGATCCTTCGACCAATTTGTAAGTGAAACGGGTCAATTTTAACGGTTTAATTTTATAAGTCATTTGTAGACCTATATTACAATTTTGTGCCATACAACGTCGAGATTCGGACGAATGGGCTTTACCCGGAGGAATGGTGGATCCTGGCGAACAAGTTACAACTACATTAAGAAGGGAATTTTTAGAAGAAGCCCTAAACTCATTAGAAAGTACTCACGGTAAGTGAGAAACTAGTTTTTAGTCGGTCAGAGTTTACTGTGGAAATTAATTTGTAGGTCAATTACAAAAAGATAAGGAAATGATCGATGAGTTTTTTATGAGCGGCAGCGAATTGTACAAAGGGTACGTAGACGACCCCCGCAATACCGATAATGCGTGGATGGAAACGATTGCAGTAAATTTTCACGACGAAGAAGGAACTTTAGTAGGAAAGTTTGCCTTACAAGCCGGAGACGATGCTAAAAATGTAAAATGGATGGATATCGACCAAAGCCTTAGCCTTTATGCTAGTCATTCTTATTTGATACAGACTGCGGCGATGCTACACGGTGCACATTGGTAAATTAACTATTAGTAATTTGTCGAACGTTTTTGTCACCTAAGAAGAATTGACACACAAGACTAAAATAAAAAGGTTGATCGGGAGCATCAAATATATAAAGTATTAATATGTACTTTATTCAAATCTTTATATTTTCCTAGTCTCGAACTTGTTAATCGTCGATCGACAATATTTTTAAAATAAATGTAGGTTTTATATTCTCTTGTAGCCTGTTGGCTACGATATGTACAACACAAAAAAAAAGAGTTCGTTAATATACATTCTTATTTGATTTAAAAATCAAGTTAAATCAAATAATCCGTATTTTACATAATTCTATATTTGCAATTTTCAATAAATACTTTAATCTAATTATAATAAAATAAGTACCATATTGTTTAGTGGCATTTAAAGAGCACTATAAGGTTTGAGATATACCGAGACTTAATTAGAAATAAATTTTATATAGTACGTTAGTTCATCCCAATCTCATAGAGCAGTGAACACAATACCGTCTAGTTTTGTACAAACAAAATTTAATTATAAGAAATCAATAAAAATGAGGTATTAAAAAGGCGTGAATATTTTATTTGTTCCATCAAACTCGAACAACGATCGATACATTTCTAAGCATTGCTTCATTTCGTAATAATCGACTATTAGTCCAAGAGCTAGCAAACATCACTTGTGATGTTTGCTAGCTCTTGAACTATATTTTAAAATAAAGACTCGGGCGTGTATTTCATTTAATTATTCTACATTTTGAAATTTTAATTTTCAAAAAAAAACTATCACATTTACAATTATTGACGAGTTATCAGGGAATAAAGCATTTTTCGGGCAGTCAATTGTCGATACCTACGAACACACTATTTGCATTTAAAATGTATTTTCAAACTTTGTGTAACATTTTCAACTTTGTGCAACTTTTAACAATAGTACTTATTTATAGACGTGACTTATAACATGTAAAATTATTTTAATTTGTGGTTGTAACGTAATTTTAATGACTTCACGCAATTTCTCGAAGAATGAGTTTCGATCGAGTGGAGAGAAGACTGAAGTTCATTTCAGGCACCTATCTAATAAATCGTTTATGAGGACTGAGCTTGTAGCAAACAGATTAAAATTGAATATTTGTTAAGAAGCTATAATTATTTAAAAATGAAACGATTGGAACGATTGTCCTGACCTGAATCTTTTGTTCTTCTCCACAGGATGGCTCAATAGTACGAAAGCTATTCGTGACACTTTTTGTAATCTTTTCACATTATTTGTTCATAAAACGTAATAGTTGTAGGAGAGAATACACTCGATTTTGTAGAACTATTGGGCCATCCTGTACATATACGGGTATTTTTCCAAATAAACTCAAATTCGTTTCGATCCGAGTTTTCAATTCTTTCCAAATTCTTGTACAAATTCTAAATAACATCGAGAAACCCCCGTATAACACTCTAAGGCAGAGGACAAAAAATCAATAGTTGCCTAAAACTTATAACATTTACATGTATTTTGATGGTACTTTTAATAAAATTAATAATAAAATATTTACCAACCACCATTATTTTCCACCGTTAAAACTTATTCTATATACAAAATAATACATCCCTTATTTACCTAAACCGACCAACGCTTCGTCCATGAGTTCGTCGTCCGTTATACAAGGAGAGGGCGCATGCGGACTCGGATCAGGCGACTTTACAATATGAACACTAACGGACGAAGAAGGAGGATACGACGTCGATTGAACTAACGAAGAAGCACTTAATTCTTTAGCAGAGTTTACAATATTACTCTTACTATCTGTTTTATGAGACGAAAAATCCAACAAACCGTCATTGACGTCTTTAGAAAAAATTTTCAAATCCTTTTTATCGTTGGACGACGCACTAATAAACTTGGAGGTCAAATCGACGCTTTTTACCGATAAGTCCGAAGCCAATGAGTTGCAAGAAAACGCTTTCGATTGATTTAATGCGAAATTGTGTTTGTAATTATCTTCTTTTCCTAAAGTTAAGGTGTTTGTAGTGAGATTTTGAGGTTGATCTTTTTTGTGATCGCTATCGGTGTTATCAAAAACGACGTCCTTGTGTAAAGTTTTGGGACTTAAACTACTAGGGTTCGTTAATAAATTCATGCTGTTTCTTATTTTTGTGTCCATGCTCGAATCGAACATCTTCGTCGTGGGAAGTGGCAGAGGGTACTTCGGTAAAGCGACGTCGTTGTACAATTTTGAACTATTGACGTTGTTTAAAGTTTCCGAATTCGTGACGACTTTATTGACGCCGGTCTTCTTATCCTCCGCATTTCTTGCCGATAGTTTGGGAATTTGAAATTTTTTATCTAATTGCTTGATCAAGCCTTCGGTCATCAACGGAGCTGTGGAATAAGGATCGATTTTAGATAGAGCGAGTTTGAACGCTTTTTCGCTTTCACTTTCTTCTCGGTTTTGGGTTGGACTCGACTTGCGATCGCGAGAGCTGCTAAATATTGATTTGTCTGAGTTGCTCTTGTTTATGCGAGGTCTATCCTTGTTTCTACTCAAATCTGTGATTCCGGAAGACTTCATAGAGTTGAATTTTGTTAACGATTTCGAACCGAGCTTCGAATTGATGTTTTTGTTGCTTTTGAAGTTCGAAAATGACGAAATACCCGAAGACGGATTCGTCAGAGTGGGATTTGAGCCCGATTTTGGGGTAGGCGGTTGTGGCTTTTTAGACGCCGGGCCACTGTTCACCCCAGGTTTTAAACCTGTGTGAGTCTTAGGCGAGCCGGTTCCGGAAGAACTCGACTGACTTTTAACCACGGTCTTCGAACTATCTTTCGTCCTAGTCTTATTAATAGTGATTTTCATACCGTCCGAACTAGGTTTTACCATATACTCGGAATTTTTATTCTCCCCACTAGCTTTACTGACATTTTTACTACCTTCCAAAGACTTATTTGTTGTTTGCCCGGAACGCTCTCTACTAGAGCTCGACTTGTTAGTCAAATCGGTAGCTCCGTCGCAGTGTTGAGCCGACTTCAACTTATCCACGATGGCCGATAGAGATCCTTTTCTATTACGTACTTGAGCCGGATTATTCGTCTTCGACAAGTCGCCCGTCGCAGTTGGTGACGGTAAACTATCGTTGGCCACTACTTGCAAATCGGATCCTCCGCTAGCACTCAAATCTAATTGTTTTAATTTAACAGACGACGATTTCACCTTATTAGAATTACTAACACTAAAGGACGACCGTTTTTCCTTATCTCGCGAACCGTCTTTACTACTAGATTTACTTTTCATCGAGTCACCCGAAGATTTACTATTTGGTGAGTTTGCGGCGCTTTTAAGCGTCGACATGCTCGGTTTTCCCGAACTACCAGTAGTCGAAGGATGTTTAGGAGAAGTACCGTGACTTTTAGGACTCGATATGTTAAGGCTATGTTTGGGACTGTTTGTCGTGTGGGCAGGTGAATGTTTGGGGCTCGGACTTGACTTAATTCCACTCTTCATCATACTGGGACTGAGTTTACCACTTACTGAAAAACTTTTTGTAGGCGTAGGGGACGCGTTAAATTTTCTCATCATACTCGAAGGCGACGTAGGAGCCCCAGAAGACAGAGGAGGCGATTCGGCAGGTTTGATGCTGACGGAAACTGGTTTTGAAAGAGGATCCGGTTTTAAGGGAATTTTTTCTGGTGGCCCCATGGGACTTTCGTCGCGTTTGCGCTTACGTTTCTTTTCTAAACGACTCTTATCGTCCGAGCGACTTTTGCTGGTGCTCTTTTTATCTCGACTTCTTTCTTCTATAGTTTTCATTTGGGACGACGAGAGAGGAGTTATAGTTATGGAGCTGGGAAGAGATGTTGGTGGGGTCGTCGCGATTGGAATTATTTCGATTCCTGGTCTACGATCGATCGACATATTTCCCATGGAATTGTATCCAGGTGGAGGATTTATGGGCGTGATGCTAACGCTCGGTGGAACTAAAGTCTTATTTTCTCCCAATTCTAAAATTGACGACGACATTGGCGATTTTTGTGGGTCTCGTTTGCGCACTTTGTGATCTTTGCTGCCAGCATTGGCGGCGGCTAGCATTTCTTCTACGTCGCCCAAATCGTCCATATTTTCGAATTCGAGAGCTTTATCCGACGCAATTAATTCGGCGGCATCCAAAGTCGATAACTCCAAGTCAGATTGAAACCCTAAGGCAGAATTTGGCGTGGTGATGCTAATTTCGGAATGAGCCTCGTGAGATAAAGGGGTGCTCCGTGAGGTAGAATCGTTACTAGAAGTTTCCAATAATTCGGTATCTTCTCCAGGTTTGCGTTTCATACTTTTCCATAGATCTTCGCTTGTTCTACGTTTTTGAAGGTGTTTAGAAGGCTTTTCTGAACTACCCCCAGATAGAATATTAGCCAGTTCAATGTTTGATATCATGGGAGGGTCGCCCGAGGCAAAGTTAGAAAAATTTGTGGTACTGGCGATCATGGATTCGTTCAGAAAAACGCTTTGGTGCGAATGAGACATGAGAGGTAAGTTTCCATGACTACTCGATGGATCTTGCTTGCCTTTTCCGTCGAGACTACTAAAATCGGTTAAGCCATTTCCTGGCGTGCTTTTATGACCCCCCGGATCTCCAGATCCGAGGGGTAAATTAAAATTTTCATGCCCATTGAAGTGGTTTTTGCGTATTGATTGTTTATCCCAAATTTTAATTATCGATCTCATTGTGACGGGTATCGAAATGCAACGATTGAGAACTTTACTAGCAAACTCGCTAGTCGAGTCCTGTGTTGCATCTTGAGTAGAAGGACTTCCCGTGTTTGGGATGCGGCACTGAAGGTTCGATATATCCGATAAATCCAATTCGGCTGTTGCCATCGTTTCTTCGATGGGATGCTCCAACGAGATAGATATGTGGGTCCAAGAAAGGGCACTTACTTCGAACATTATCATGTTTTCAAAATCTAAGCGATAAAAGCAATTTAAAGATCGATCGACTTCGTTTTAAAATTATAAAGCATACCTTGTTTGCTGTTGGCTCGAACACAACTCATTATCATGGTATTGAAAAGAGCCTGTTGTCTCAGTATGACTAAAATTTGAGAAACGTGACCTGGATGCGTGAAAGGAATACTCTGCACCATAATTCCTTCCATCGATTTGTTTTCGGTCATGAAGTAACAGTGATGTTGATCCGGTAAAGTCTGGCAATTGAAAACTCATTGATTAAACAAAATATACTCCACATAGGTAAGGAAAAAATCTGGGAACCACATGTCAACTTACCACAAATAATCCCTTATTATTTCCAGAGTCCAATTTACCGTCGCTGGTATGTGAAACGATTAGGCTAATTAGAGGATGAGTCGTCGAAGTCTCCACACAATCCAATTCTGTCAGTTGTTGAATTTGCCTCACCAAAGCTACACACATTGGAACCGGCTTGTTAAGCCTTAGTACAAAACAAGCAGGAATAACCGCACTATTTTGACCACTAAGGGCAGCAAAGGATGGTGTACTAAAAATGTCATATTTTAGTACCCAACGTAACAATAATTACCACCCAACCTTACCTTTTTCCGTTGATGCTTCTATTAACAGTTATTAAAGTGGTCGTTTGTAGCTTATGAGCGGCCGAACCTTCCATACAAACAGTCACGTTATAACCTAAACCTTTATTAGTAACACCCTCCACCGTAATAGGCTCCAATTCTCCCTTCTCTTTATCGATTAAATCGTAAGGCGAAACAAAATATGTCAACTTCATAGGGTGCCCACCACGTCGTTTTTCTAAAATTCCTACAGGCGATTTGTGTAACAAATTAAAGGGTTCTTTCATAAACGTCTGCAACTGCGCTAAGGTGTTCAAGTCCGATTCTAAAGATTGAAGCGCAGTAAAAGCTTTACACTTGACCTTCTTTTCTGCATTAAGTTGATAGATCGAAGCAAAACCTTCCAGTTGAGTTGTAAAATCGGCAAAGTCTTGTCGAGATAAACAAGCAACTAGTTCTGCACAACTTTGTTGCTCCATTTTACCTTCATGATGAACTTTTACATCTCGAACCGACCCAGTTTGTTCTAAAATTATTTCTAAATAAAACATGTCGGACGAAATGAACAGCTCGACACCGGAATGTCCAACCATAAACTTTAATCTAAAACACAAACGTTACTTTGTACAATTTCACATTTACTTTCACCACAACGAACCCTAACTGTCGTGTCAAACTTTCTAACCGTTCCACCATACTTTGTAACGAAGTTACTTTAATACAATGTTGTAAAGTATCCAAACATTTTTGGTGTTGAATTTTTTCGACGCTATCCAAAGAGAATCTTTTATCCTAAAAAAGAAGCAAAGTGAAGTGTCCACCTTTGACTTTTAAAAACATAACCTACCAGCATAGTCATTCGAACATTTTTAGAAGTTTCTTGTAAAGTTTTAAACTGAGAAGCTTTAGATCTTAATTTTTCCATAAGCAACTCTAGTTGCCAGTCTTTATTTTTGTCAATTGTCGATGGTAGGACCATCGAACTACCTACAATTAACGTTAAATAATTAATTGTTAGAACCCAATAACTATCCTACTTACTGTTTGACGTTATATTCATATTAAAATAATTTTTCTACAAAATTAAATACAAATAGGCATTATTTATAAAATTACACTACGGACTAAAAAAACATAACGATAAACAAATATGTTATATTCAATTACTATAATAGTGACATTTGACATTTTGAATGTATGGGCTCGGTTAAAAAATTTTTTCCCGACTTTATCCGATATGTTTAATTGTTTGATTAAAATATTGTTAAGGCTTATAACTAATTGTAAGTCGATTAATAAAATTTGTGCAAGTAAAATAAATACGGTGCTATATTAAATTATGATTTTAAAAGACACTAAAATTACGAATTATACTGTATATGAAATGGTGTCCGTAATGTGCTGCTACCTATAACTTCACTGTTAAAAATTCCTAGCCTAACTTTTTGTTGTTTATTTTACAGTTTAATTTTAATTAGTGCTTAAGTAACTTTATGGGTTGTAATAATTTTAATTAGTTAATCGAGTAATTTAAATAATGTCTGGATTTATAGTTGTTAGGGATTACAAATTTAACGACATAGCTTCAGTTAGCGAATTGCTTCGTAACGCGTATTTATCAAATGTTTACTCATCTTGGTGTAACGCTATGATGAAAGAGGTAAGACGACACTTTTTTTAATCTTACATACAATTTTATGGTTTTAGATTACGTTCCAATTAATTGTGATGTTATCGGCCGTTTTATTTATATTTATTGGAATTCCACTTACCTACTGTGTAATTTCGATTCCTCTAGTCTTACTTATCATTTACATGTCTATTTATTCTTCCAACTTGATCAAGTCGATGGAACTGATGCAAACTAGAAAGCCATTACACTGTTGGGTTGCCGAATTTTACGAACCGTTGATTTATTTAAATAAACCGAAAGAATTTGCTTACGAAATTATAAATGAAAGTAAAGTAGGTAGCATCGGTTATGAAATGAAGAATTATAAACGAACGGTTAGTTTGATTTAAGTACTTTTACAGAGTTGTATTTAATCGGTTGTTGTTAGATTATAGGTACTGTTGCAATCGATTCGCATAAGCACGTCGAAAATGCCGCTTGGTTGTTTAGGCTAGCGGTATTACCGAGGTTTGTTAAGCTTACACTGTTTGAATTGATTTATGAGTGTAATATATATTGTTTTAGTTACCAACGTCAAGGATTTGGTTATGAGCTCGTTAAAGCTGTTAAAAAATGGTGTACAAAACAGAGTTACTCAAATATTGAAGTTGCTATTTCTGAGTGTCAGGAAGGCTCGAGAGATCTGTTTGTGAAAAATGGGTAAATTTCTGTTTTTAACAAAAGAATTTGTCTAATAAATATTTTTTAGATTTGAAATGAAACAAATATATCATAAACAGCTGCTTGGAAGTGCAGTGACTTTAATGATGTTTCATTTGGTGTGTGACTTGGAACACCAAAGAATTGACTTTTAAACTATTTTATGCTGTGATTTTTTGAAAACGTAGGGCTGATGTAATTTATATTTTTATACCTTGAATAAATGATAATACTATATTATTATAATGTCTTTTAGTATATTTAAACTAATAAATCAATATTTTGTAACTCCTAATGTATTTTTCGTATATTATGTTTGTTAATATGTTTGAGTTTTAAAAAGTTTCATTTTTAAAACAAAGTTACTTTTTTGACTTGACCGAAATTTGATTGGTTTTTGTAATAAAAAAAATCTAATTCCTACTGCAAACTGCAGTGGATGAAAATAAGCAAATAGTAAAATTTAGGGGTACCATATAAATCCAATTTGTTGCAATTAAGACGACTCAATTAACAGAAGTTCGTTAGTGGTTGATAAAATTAAATTTTACAAATCAAATAGTGATAATAAGTTCAGATTAAGTTTTAAACTTTTCAATTTGTTAATTTACTGTGTAAATAAAAATATTTTTACAAAGTAGTGAAGCGTTCTCGAAGTATATAACCAAGTTATATGTACAAAACATAATATAGTAGTAGTTTAGGGTGGTTTAGGCACACGTATAAAACTAAATGGAACGCTTTGTAAGAAGAATAAAGGAAAACATTAAGCAATTGCGATACTTGAGATGTTCTTCATAGCTTGACTTTGTTGCATAAGATTTTTCAAATTTTTTAAGTTTGATAAAAAAAATATTATCTATCTGCCAACAAATTGAAGTAAAAATGTGCAGATTGATTTTTTAAGACGTTAATTATTCTTTTTTTAAAAAAAAATCTAAACAAAATTATAAAAATTGCCCTGGAGTAACTTGTAGAGGGTGTCTGATGTTTTCTTTTAGTTGGGGGATACACATAACAAGATGATGTTCCGAAATCAATAAACTCCTCTTTTTCCTCTTATTACAAATGTATATGTAAATGTTGAATGTACCTACCCAATTAAATTTTAAACAATTTCTCATGATACTAGTATATTATCTATAAAAAAAGAAGGAAAATTATCAATAATAAATTTCATATTTTGAAAAGTTAACACCGTAATCAGATTATTGGATCTTCCGGTAAAAGCTTTTATATTGTTTTTGAATTATCTACTAAAACGAAATCATTTTTAACAATTTACCAGTATTTATTGATATATAATATGAAATCAATCGAGATAAAACGACGAGTCAATTGAGAAGTGACTTGACTAGAGTTAATCTGTTTTAGAGCTCACACATAAGTTGTGAGGGAGATAGATGAGGAGAGAGAAAACTCCATTATTTTATAAAATTTAGACTTTAAAAATACCCCTAAAGAAAATTAAGGAAAACTTTCTGATGTTAAATAAATTACAAGTAGGTACTACAATTCACTGCGCTTTTCTTATTATACCTACCTTCACTGTGTACAGGATGATCGAGTTAAACGAGTAGACGCTTGTTTTCACAGTATGTCCAATTATTTGTTAGAAAAGTTGTTATTACAGAAATGAATGAATTTGATTTTACTATATTCGCCCTGTTTGGACGTGGTAACACATAGATATACCTAATTCAAAACCTCACCGACCTGCGCAAACAAACAAATTTCGTACAGCGCCGTAACCAAGGTTACACACCAACCTAAACACACGGATTGGGCATCTCTTTTAACCGCTTTCTCACTTCCCCTTCTGCGCATCTAGGGTCGGTGAGGTTTTGAAAGATGTATACATAGCTTAGTAAAACTTATAAGAACATGAGGAATCGTATATTATAACAACACTTCACAATTAACACATTTTTTCATCAAAATATAACGAAACGACCGGACTTAACTGAACTTATAGCCACCCTGTATTGCGACGTCCCCGCTTTAGTTGTTTAATTTGAAAAGAAAACAGTTTCAAAAAATCCAACAACCACAAAACATAAATAATATCCAAAGCTGTAGATGAGATTTTATAATAAAAAGAAGAGTAATATTTTCCTTTTGAATTATTCTGTTTGTTTTAATGAGTTTTTTTAGACTTCAAAAAAAATTGTGCCATGTTTTTCCCGAGGTTTACGAAGATATTTTGTAACCTCGGGGTTTGAATTATTTATTACTCAAATCTTCCTACTTAAAAGAATGTTTTCAACTTGAAGTGAGATTAAGCGACTTGAAGTTGCTGTGTAGAATAAAAATATTGTCACATTTTTTCAGTTTATAAATATAGTTTTGTCTAAATTACTCTAAACAACGCCCCTAAAAGATTGTTACAACAAACAATTAATGGAAATTAATGTAAAAAGTTGTAATTCACTGATAATTGCTTTTAGCTTCTCAACTTGGTTAATTTGAAAGGGAAAGGCAATTTTGGCTACCGAATTTTATCTTCTTTGCGTATTCGGCTCTTACTACTGTTTATAGAGATTAACAAACACAGCTTGTAAACCAGACAGTCAAATGGATCGCTATTTAAAAGTTACGCAGCTTAAGCAGTCCGAGAGTAGAGTCTTTCTACTGCCAGTCAGGGATACAGTCAGAAAAATAACTAAAGCTAGACACTTAAACTGTCAAACATCAGTAGAAGAGACAAATATTTATAGCTAAGAGTTACACAGCTTAGACAGTGCGAGAGCAGAGTTTATCTACTGCCAGTCAGAGATGCAGTCAGATAACAGATAACTAAGTAAAGTTAGACCACCAAACTGCTAGGCATTTTGAGAGATAAATAGTTAGCTTAGAGTTACACGGCTTAGGCAGTTCTAGGACAGATTTCATCTACTGCCAGTCAGGTGTGCATTCAGAGAACCAACTACCAAACTGTCGTTTAGCTAAGAGATACACAGCTTAGGCAGTTTGAGATCAGAGCTTTCCTACTGCCAGTCACAGAACTAACTAAAGTTATACCAACAAACTGCCAGGCAGTTCGAGAGACAAATAGTTTGCCAGGAGTTATACATATTACAGCTTAGGCAGAGCAAAGTTTTTCTACTGCCAGTCTTGAATGCAGTCAGAAAATAAACTCGAGTTGGGTCTAGGCAGTTCCAAAGACAAATAGTTAGCTAAGAGCTACACAGCTTACACAGTTCGAGGGCAGAGTTATTCTACTGCCAGTTAGGGATGCAGTTAGGAGAACTAACAGACAACCAAACTGCCCAAGGAGTTTGAGAGCCGAACTTTTCTACCGGGGTCATCTCCCCACGAAAGATTTCAAACGAAGCTCACTAAAAACGTTGTGGCGTTGTTAGCCAGGTTTCTCTTCACCATAGAGTGGCTCTGCAGACGAACAATGGTTCCCTCTTTGGTTGAAAGTTCAATACCTATTTGGGGTTTGATAAATCTTAATTAGTTCAATCTAATTTTACGGAAATTGTTACATAATAAAATAATAATAATAAATATACAAATAATAAAATTGATTTTTAAAACCGCGCTTTTAGCTAATTCAATTACGGATTTGACGCAGTTAATTTAGGTATTTATTTAACGTGTTAACTGCGTCACCACAAAAATATAATTACCATTAACAGTATTTCCATTGCCACAGGTCGAAACACAACATTTTTAATTTTTCTAACCACAAAAATTACGTTTTTGAATTTTAATCAAAAAATTAATTGAAATTTCGCAATATGTAGAATTGTATTGTGGTTAAAACTGTTTAGTTAGAATCTTTCAGTCTGTAAAGAAACATTTCATATGCTCTTTTATAGAAACTCTATTGGGCGACGACAAGCTCGTATATGAATAGGCGGGTTTCCAGTATTCTTTAGTTAAAAATCAAGTGCAGGCGAAAAGGGCTGTAGCTAGAAGAGATTACAGCTTCGTTTATTGCGTCGCGGCTCGTGCTCAGTGTGTTCCTAGCCTTAACCTGTGAATTAAAACTTGGTCGTTTTCGTAAACTGACTGAGAGAGGCCAAAACACTCGTCGAAGGCGTCC
The DNA here is from genome assembly GCA_950108345.1 of Malthinus flaveolus. Classification (NCBI taxonomy): domain Eukaryota; kingdom Metazoa; phylum Arthropoda; class Insecta; order Coleoptera; family Cantharidae; genus Malthinus; species Malthinus flaveolus. The sequence continues at coordinate 28,715,918 of OX467288.1, read as the reverse complement.
CTCTTATTACAAATTACGAGTATTTCGTTATAACACGTATTAAAATAAATGAATGCAGCTTAAAAACATAACGATGTAAATGAGGCCTCAATTAAAAATAATGGATTTTGAAATTAGATACAATCTGATTGTTTGCGAAGAGTATAAATCGCAATTAAATTATTTATGTTCAAATATTTTATACGTTATCTAAAAGCAATAACTTGTAATTTTATTATCCACAAACAAATTTATATTTATTCGGAGAGATAGGTAATTATTTTTATACTAATTCGCGTTAAAGCATTGATTTTGGCAAGTTTATAAAACTGCCAAACCACCTGTTTGTTAATGCATCGTTTCCAATTTTCCTCTTTAGGTACGATACCTTATCCATTTTTTTACGCCACGAAAACTAATTACCCACAATCCACAATACACTCCAATCTTAATTATTTCAAGGGTAAATTGATCCAGTAAAGGTTTTGGGTCACACAGGTCTTACTAGCGGAGGTAAGCCGATACTCGGCCCCAATTAAATTTTTAAATAAATTCGATATTTTTGTAATTACGTAATTACCATTTTGTTTGATGATAAAAATAATTTTTGTTCATTTTAATATTTTTAAATGGAAATGAGAAATAAATAATTTAGACGTTTAGGGGAATCGGCCAGTAAGTCATTTACATTGTGTTGTAGACCCTAAACGTGACCGGATTAAAGTTTTAGGGTTTTAAAGGAAATAATATGTTTTAATCACTTTATTTGATTATATGAACGTTTTCCCATGAGGCTTTTCACCGTATTTACGAAAGCGAACAAAAGTAGCATTTAGGGAATTTATTTTTATCGTCACACAAAAAAGTTTTTTGGGCCATTTTTTTAAATTTCATCTACTTACTCTCTTAAGGTGAAACTAATTTTTTTAAATTTCATCAACTTACTCTCTTGAGGTGGAACTAATTTTTTTAAATTTAAAAAATGTCAAAATGTTTCCGTTTGTGGTGAAAAGAGGTCTAACCGTAGAGTTTCAAATGCACACTCTGTATATGCTCATTTTTACAAAACTTACTGACTTTTACACTAAAAACGTTTTTTCGAGTCTCACCCCCCTGTAAGTTCATAAATAACGAAGTTCCAGAAGTGCTTTAGCCTCTTGAGTCGCCCTGTATAAAGCGAGATATAACACTAATTAGGACTTTTAGGTAAGATTTGTGATATTGGTTTAAAAGTTTGTTGAAAAGCTTGTATAGTTGTGTCAGTTGTTGTGTGCGTTTATATTAAGGTATACGAAAGTGTTTTGTGTTGTCTCCTACAATACTCGTTTGTGAATAAAGTTTCTAATTCCGAATCCTTCGGGCTAATAACTTCATGTCCCCTTCTCTTGTTAATCTCTTCGTTTTCAGTTTACAATGTCTAGAAGTTTTTGTTTAAATTGAGAATCAAAGTGTAGCATTTTAGTGGAGCAGTATTGTAACTATCCGCCCTAACACTGTTTGACGACAGCTTGAAATTTAACACAACGCCCAATGCTAGAGGCACCTCTTTGGCGCATTGCTAATTAGCCCGTGAGCTCATGAGGATAAGTATTTTTAAATATCCGTTAAATATTTATAGAGTTCCCAATTTTTTATCGGATTTTAATGTATTCGACGTATCCGGTGCCTATTATCCATCATATTCGCCTATTTACCCAATCACATCTTCAATGTTTCTGGAACTCCCATCCTCTCTTATTTCTACTATTTTTGTCACTTTTGGCCTTCCTCTTTTTTTGTGCATAATTTTATAGAAAACTTCAATTGATTTTGTTCTATTCCATTAATTAATGCTATTTGCATTTTTATTTGTTTTCTGATGCCGAACTTTTTGGTTTTGTGCGGATTTTTTTTTAATATTTTATTTAGGCAAAAAATGATTTGTCTGTCTTCAATCCACACTGTTTCTTCGTCTTATTGGTCTCGATACTTCCATACTACTCTCTTTTTCGATTAGATCTTACAGGATTTTTGTATATAACCGAGAAATGGCATCTTCTCGGCTTCTCTCTTGTGTATGGACGAAATAAATGCACCTTCCATTCTTGAAGAAGTTTTCAGCAGTTAAAAATTGATTACCGCTGGTGCAGGGTCTTTTTCTATGTTTCAGTTATTTCACGTCCTTTCATACTTTTTCTTCATTTATTTGAACGAATTCACTTACTAAGTATCGATATTTGTCCTTCTGCCCAATCAGCTAGTGCATGATATCAGTGAAATTGGCACATTTTCTCTTCCTTATTGTCTCAAGCGTCTTAATACTCGCCATGATTATGCACATTTTCGTTTTCCTATAGTATAAACTTCGACCTCATTACACTGTAACCAACCTAGGAACCTTTTCCAAAATCCAATTCCGAGCTCTGACGCTTTCACGATTTATTTATAAATGAAGGACAATACGTAAGCTTATCGTTTTTAAATGCAATTATTGTTTTACGACAGAAATGGGACAAGCAGCAGATTGATATTCCCAATAAAAAGTGCATGTTGGCGAAAAGCCTCTTAAGAGCCGATTTAATCAAAAAACCATTCAAATCTTTATTTTCCTTTCGTTTTATTGTTGCAAAAGGCAAATCTCTGCGCGATTATTAGATAGTTTTTGTTAGTCGTTGTTGGTAAACTAGGACAGGCTAAGACTTCGATGTCTCTAATACTTGTCGATGAAGTCTTCAGTAGGTACCTACTTTTTACGTCTATGTATCTATCCCATTACTTATAATTTTGTATTCTCGTTTTGTCCATATTGTTCAAAGGATTAAACAGTCTGTTTAGTTCCTTTTGACGATCTGTATTACCCATTTCGATTAAGCGCTAAGTAATTTCATCGTGTGGTTACTCTGTGCACCATCTATGTCTTCTCTTATTTATTTCACGATATCAAACCCTTATTAGTTTCTTTGCCATTTATAATTCACTCTCTCGCCCCCTCAGTTCTCCAGAGTTAAATAAACAGTTCGAGCATCTTCCATTTACGTTTAGGGTATAAATCTGGAATTGGGGCTTTGACGTTTATTATATTAAACCGTCGAATTCAGAAGAAGTTGTGGGATGAAGATACCGCTTCAAAACCAGAAACAAGCTAATAGAAGGATTTTGTGATCCTAGAGTTTGATTATAAATTATAAGACACGGGGATATCGAGAGAAGGAAACTTTATGAAACTGATTGGTTCCAGGATAAACCTCCGCAAAACCAATTATTGAAAAATTTTCCTGCAGTAAGGCGTCAAATATGAGATATGAGGTGAAAATGAGAAAATAAATAAACATTTTTTTTTTAATTTCAATCTCGAGCTTCACACTCGATTCAGACTTCAGACCCCAATTGAATTATTCTAAGACACGGAAACTTTAGAAACAAACAAATAATAAACACTTCCCTAAAAAAACGAAATTTTTGCCTTGTCGAAAAGAATGTTTCCTTTTTCTCGTACATAAGTAACAAATTATGGCAAAATTACGAGTGCGGTAGCATTTTGTACGAAACTGTCTCCTTGTTAAGACGGGCATTAAAGAACCCGAAGTTCAATTTAAACAATTGAAAATTGTTCTTTTTTTTTACTAAAAATTTTACGTTCGTTTTTCATCCGTAAGTTACCACACATTTCTTTTATCCCTCCTGAAACTTGAAAAACAATTTTCTTTTGGAAACGATGATCTGATAAAACGACGTGTAGTTTGTGTGTAGGTATGCATTTTATTATAAAAACTTATTCGTAGGAAATTTTTTAAGTAAATCCAACGTTATTTCGTGATAGGTGGATACCACGAAACGACGTGGGTGCTTGTGTTTTCATTGGTTTACTCGAACAGTATTAAGCTCATGCGAACTTTTGCGCTCTTCAGTGGCGCTTGGCACCTGTAACTGTTGTCGTGTACACCTGAAATAGTTTATTCTCACTCGTCCAGGCGACGTCTTCTTCTTCTATCGCGTCCAATAACTACGTAATACGTTAATTCATTTTCAACTTTTAAAAAGCAGCAACAGGTACTGTAAAAATCAATCAAGTTATTTCATTTTTAGCTAACTCGTGCGTATGTAACTAAAGTTTTCAGGAAGTTTTCAACAAGTTTTTAGGGGAAAATTTACGAAATGTTTTTCAATTTTTGAAAACATTGAAAGACTTTGAACAACGTAAAAACTCCGAAACTCGCATTTTTAACCCTTAAAATACCTGAAATCCTGAAAACTTTTAGAAAATTATTTTGCGTACTTAAATAAACCAATTCTGTAAATTTGAAGTATTTCACATTTTATTCGAGGATTCCATAATTTTATTTGTTGATCTGGATCTCGATATCCTTCCGACGAAAACTTTTTATTCGTGCTTTTCGATAGACTTCCATCAATAATTAACCTTCGCGTAGATCTAAGATACAGGTAAATTACCGTAACATTAACCGTAATATGAGCAATACATTATCAGTATACTTGAACTTGATAAACCTAATTAATAAATTATAGGGAGCCCTTGAACCTAATAGTCTTGCTTAATACTTCGATTCGAAAGTTCGGAAGAATTGATTTTCGAATTAATTAAAATTAAATTGTTGCCTTTACTAAAAGGGTTAATTTATTTCGGAGTTTATCTGACTTTCATTTCCGGACTTATCCGGCGGATCTTGTAGGTTGTGTAGGGTTTACAAACCACTAAGTTTTCTTTTTCCAAACCAAATCTCCCCAGTAGTAACGTGAAGTACATTAGTCCGCTGAGACGTATTTTAGATAAATTAATCAGACACTATTATACTCAAATATTCTTTAGTGCGTATTTAGTGCGTCGCCAAAGCAAAATATAAGCGCTGTTTAAGCCTCAAAATTGAAAAGAAAAGAAAATATTTGTTTAACAAGGAAAGAAAAATCTCAGTACGAAATTTAACCATTTTATTAGTCGACTCTCTTTGGAAAATTACGGCATTTTAATACTGAATTTGTCTTTACTTTTTTAAAACGTTTTTGAACCAGCTCAAAGAGAGAGAGAAAGAGAGTTATCAAACACATAGTTGCCCCAGTAGGCACACACTCGAGGACAGTTTATTATATAAGTCAGATTTGAGCAATAAAATGGACTATAGCTAGCAAGTCAGCCTATAAACAGCAAAATTAGAAAAACGTCTCAGAGTGAGGTAGCTGTAAAAGGAAGGACTTAAGGACTAGATAGTCAAATAATTAGATTTCCTACAGTCGAACAGCCAAAGAGTCAGACTAGGCAGTCAGGGCAAGCTCATTTCTTGACGTGCATTTAATATTTAATTATTTGTTGAGCATCGTACAGTAGATGGCCGGCTACCAAAGTTCCGAGCAGCTAGACAACTTAGAGCCAAGTGACCGGACAGTTAAAGAAAATTTATTTTCTGCACCACATAACGACATGAATAAGCTAAATTTGAAATAGCAATAATGTGAAAGGAGAGGTCTCTATGGTAAATAGCAAGAAAATTCGACGATAAACCACAAGCGCTTTCCCTATAGATTTTCTCTCAATACTATTTTAATTTATGTAGTCAGTAATTCAAAATTTCGAACAATACATTTTACAAATTTTCATTACGATATCTGATGATTAAAGTTCAACACAATTGACTTAAGTAAACTTTGTTTTACGTTTTAGATTTTGTGGGCAATTTAAAATACGACCGCACGAGCATGTTATAGGAGTTTATTTTGCACAATAATTTTACTGGTTATTACAAAAATTACGAGAGAAGAGCAAAAGTGTGCTCTCTTGCAAGCCTATTGTGTGCTCAGAACAGGATTTGCGTTTTCCCGTCTATTCAACAAAATTAAAACAAAGTAAAAAGGGATAATAAGATGATGAAAATTTTTATACGAAAATATAAAAGTTTTACTATTATTTGCGCCATTATAATAATTAATTAGTGTAACCAAAACATCCCGAGTTATTAATTTTGGACACACTTTGTAATTAATTTAGTTGTCGGGTGTATAGTAGATTGATACCTAATACTAGTAATGAAATGAAAATTAAGCTCTTTCAAGAGCTAAGCAAGTAACGTTTAAATAACACTACAATTACTCTAGTATTCACTTATTTATTTCAATCTGTTAATTAATTAATTAATTCAATACCTTAGCGTGTGTTGACTGACATTCGAGACATAAGATTTTATCGTGTAAAAGAAAATAGTTGCAAATGTAGGCATTATTTTAAAGCAAATTCACACATTTTCAGCATCTAATACAATTTTGCATTAGATTCTATCATTTTTAAACTGGATTTTTTTTAAACAAATTTTTGAAAATGTGTCTCAAATACGAACCAAAAAGCCAACTTGCGTTATTTCAATTTTACCAACGGTTTTCGAGAAAATCGAGAGAGGCCATTCTAAAGTGAAATAAACCTCGAGTAAATTGCTAAAACGGCTAATGTGGCCATAATAGAACTTTTTCGTACCGGTGAAAACTACAAGCTCACACTTAAGATATACAGGGTGTTGTTGTATTTAAATTATGAAAGCTAATCCCAGTTTTCAGTTATTACGACTTTCAAAATATCATAACTCCAGTTCTGGCCGTAGTAAACGAACCAAATAAACGACGCTTAGTTAAGAACTTTGATAACTACAACATATTCTCAAAGGGAAAAAAGGCTGTAGCTGATTTTGAGAAAAATTTGGTTCTCTAAAGTTGCCTGTTTTAAAATTATTTTAAAAATTTACTATATCACAACTAAAGTCCTATATTTGGCCTATACCTTATTTATAATAATAATAATAATAATAATAATTTTTATTTCCATAATGCCAATTTTTGGCTTAGAAAAGGTCAAGTTACAATTCAAATAAATACATATAAAAACTTAAAAAAGAGCAATACAAACAATCAAAACAGCCCTGCTCAGGAGCACAACATACAGCACACCAATAACTTCAACATAGAACATCAGGCCGTGCCCAGAGGTTCACTGCAGCTATATGAGTAGTATTCCTGTTTTAGATTTCAAAAAAATTATATGTAAAGTTACATTAAAAATACTAGAAATAAGTCTAATACGTTGCAAATGAACCCCAACATACACACAGATGTGAAAAAACAGAAAAAAAAAACGGAAATAGCAAGGTCTTGGGTTCGATTACCGAGGTGTTTGGTAGAAAACAAATTTTCTTCTTTAAAGTTTTTTCACATGTGTGTGTATGTTGGGGTTCATTTGCAACGTATTAGATTTATCTAAATAATTTACCCTAAATATTTAAAAATTTGTAAAACTAGAAATAAGATCTTTATATTAGCTATCTATCTATCTATATATTATAAAATAATCGTTTTGTTCGTATCTACTAGGTACCTTATACCAAATTTTATCATATATGCAGGTAGGCTGGCAAGAAGGTACACACACAGACAGACATACAGACAAACAGACATACGGACAGTCAGATTTTTTTACATTTTTTGATTCGAAGGTACTAAAACATCGAGAAATTAAATAAAAAATTCAGGTTGGCAGGCAAGCAGGCAGACAGACATACAGTCAGGCAGACAGACAGTCAGGCAGACAGAGAAACAGACAGACACGCAGGCAGACTGGCAGACAGGCAGGCAGGCATACTTACATAACATTACATCACATTTTGGGATTCAGGGGTAGTAGAAACGTAAAAAAATACATTTTTTAGACCTAAACTTTTTCAAAGTAGCAAACTCAACGAAGAAATAATGACGTGCTTAGAAGAGCTGCAAAGATCTTTAGTTGTGAGGTCATTATTATAAAAAATGTAACGCTAATGATACTTTAAAAAAATGTTAAGCTTCTTAATTACGACGGCAGGCGTCGCCACCGTGTAAGTACTTTAGGTTTTCTTATAGACGTCTATGATTTTTTGCGTAGAATAAACAATAAAACAACTTGAGTATTAGTCCACCATCTACTATTCACTAAAACTTCCTACGTCCTTTTGTTTTTGTTTTATAAAAACAGCAATGGCCTAACAATAGTTTATTTCTTATACCATTCTTTAACAATATAAGTATAAAGTACAAACTATATTAGTGGTGTAAATATCACTTGGTGATTTACTGTTTCACGTAACTACCTACTTGGTGTCAAAGTCAAACCAAACTACGTAAAATTACTTTTTGTGAGACAGGTAGCCCAGAAAGGGGTTACAAGTTTAACGTTTCACAAGAATTTCTTCAAGTTGGGCGTCCATACAACACAAGTTGATAGTGGCGACCCCTCGTGTCGAAAATCATTTTTGGAAGGTAAAACTGTCTCCTCTTTATTTTTAAATTGTTTTTTTGTTTTACACGCAAAACAATAGAGCGTCAAATGAAAAATAGATACCAATTTTCGAGTGGACTTCACAAAAAAATTGACGCCCAACGCGAGTTTAAAAGTATTATTATTATAAAATCAACTAAAGTTTAACTAATATTATTGTAAATGGTTTGAATCTACTTCTACCATCGCAATTTGAATAAACATCAACATCAGCTTAACAATACAATTTAGTAATAATAGAGCTCGGTGGATTGTGAAGACTCCATTAAATGTAATGAAATAACATAATATCATAAGATAGTTTTTATAGATAGAACTAAAATGAAAAGTATAAAATAGTGCAAGTTATTAAATAAATATTAGCAGTAAAAGATATTGTTGTACAGGGTGGGTCAAAATGGGATGTTTCTCGATTCCAAATTTACGAGAGTACGAGTCAATAGAATATCGGTATTTAACCGTGATTAAGGTTCGAAATTTGGTTTAATTGTTTCGTGTAAGCGACGTCTAGTTTTAATCGAGATAATAAAATAGCTAAAATTATAACAAAATATTAAACATTTTCAACAACTCGAATAATTTAACATTAAAACTTAATCAACTGACAGATGTGCCAACATTGATTTAGGCATTAGCTACAAATCCGATAATATTTGTTTGTATTTCGTGCATATTATTGTTTTCATATAGGTAATTACCATTGTTTAATTCTGATGTATTAATTCAAATTCCCCTAGTTTATTTTATTGTTACGGGCAATGTTAATGAAATGAATGTTTCTTTTTACAATTTACATAACAGCTTGTTAATACCTACTTGTAGTTAAAATTAATTAATTTTAATAAATCAAATGGCGTTTGTACAACTATTTTCTATTATTTTTATTCACTAATATACAGGATGTCTCTAGCACCACACTGGAGACTTCCGGGAACTGTTTTAGTTAATTCGTATCAATCTGTAGAATTCTAAATGCTCACCTTCAGGCTTCAGGCACCACAGGCTTCAGATGCCTCGCACGATAATGATACTTTCTTTATTATACAGTGTGTCGCAAGAATAATTAAATACGTAACACGCTTTGGATCCTCTCGGGCCCCTACAGTATGTGAAATTTCAGTAGGTCGATCCTTGTTCTCCCAGGTGTGTCCTACTAATTAAATAGAAGTCTTTTCTATGAGACGATGAATTTACGATATGTCTCTGACCCTGCTACTCACCGATAAACTACGTAGTACGTAGAGCATCGTAGAGATTAATTTAATTAAATTTATCAAACTTCTTCGACAGTACGTAGATTAAAATTATTGGTGGAGGTTAAAAGAAACTTTGAATTTTCTTAATTTATACAAAAATTGTATTTGAAAAACAATTTGTAAAGCTAACAAAACAAACTTTTATTAAAATTGCTTTTGCATCCTTGCACATTATTTTAAAACAAAACAAAACTTAATTTAAGATTCACCTTAGCTCATCTTCAAATTTTTAAGTTTTGGGATTTGTTTTTTACTGTATTATATGGAATGCCGTTTTAGCATTTAATGCACCTATTTATGTTTTAAAAATTAATTCTGTTGCAACTCATTTTGCTTGTAAAAATTTTTAAAAGTGTCATTTTTATTGACTATCATAATAAATGGTCTCAAAAAAAATAACTGTTATGTTAAATGGCATCGAAATTTGTAAGTGTCATTTTAAATGACTAATATTTTAATGTAGAATTTAAATCTACAAATTAATGTTTTGAAAATAATAGAGTAACAAAATATAAAGTATGATAATAATTGACTTTAATAAAAAATAAATCTCAAAATAGGCAAAATTGCGAGTGTCATAAAAATTAACTCGAACGTATGTCTGCACTCATATTTCGGTATTAGCGTATTACATATTAATATTTATACCAACAGATGCCGCATGCTACCATCTCTTTCCCATTTATCATTTAAAATACAAAGAAACGAAATTTTTGAAGGTCAAAAATTTATTGGTCTATTTACTTCGAGAGATTTTAAATAATATACCCTCCTTGGCTCCTTGTTGCTACCTGCTTGTTAAAGGGACCTTGCAGAACCTTGTCTCTTTATGTCATAAACAATAAACATCTAGATCTGGGAATACTTTTAAAATATCGTTAATTATTATACCTACTTGTACGCATGTTTTGGCTCGATAATAATTAGATGAATTTTCAATTTCATTTTTGATCATAATAATTTTGTTATAATCATCTAAAAAATTTTCAAAATGGTATCATTGTTTTTCGCTTAACAACTTAACATTGATGAGATAAAAAAACAAGTAATTGGTAAAAATTAGAAGAGATCTGCTTATGTAAAAGTTCTTATGTTTGTGTATACAGCGTGTAGGTATACCGAAATTTTCAAAATCTTAATAAAACCTGAGTGAATCCGAAGTTCGTTCGTTCGCTATTCAAATAAATTTAAACACGATCAAACGAATTCGCTCTTTTGTAGTGTTTGATATAATAAATTTAAATGCATCATTGGATTTCTTTATGGAGCTTAAATCTTAAATTAACAGTTTATAATTATTATAGGGAACAATTTAGAAATTTTAAAGGACAGAATAAGAGCTACAGTGCGAGATATCAACGAGTTAACTTAAAAAATGCATTTCGTTATCAAAAGAGCTGAATATAGTCATAATTTGATATTGTAATATTGTATCGAGTCACCAAATCGTTATCAACAAATTAATTCGGAGTTAGGTTAAATGGGGTATCCTATCATTTATCACACAATTTTTCGAGTTAACTCATTCTCTATTTGAGTATAATACTAATAATTAGTATTTGAGTGACATCACATTCTTTCTATTATACAGGTTGAGTCTAAAATGTTAAAAAATGTAAAAATATTAAAGAAGAAGTAAATTGAAATTTGGCAACATGGTACGGATGTTAATAACCGATGACAGATAAAAACATAAGTGACATAAGTCATCATAAGGGTAGTTTCAAAACATCGTTGCCACATATTTTTTTAACAACTTGATACAGAAATTTCGATATTCAAAATTAATTTTACAGGATAATAAAATGTTATAGGAGCATTTGTTTTTGCCTAATAATTAAAAAACACGTGAATTACTAGAGGACATGATGAAAAGTTTCAAAATTTGGCAGAATTCGGAGTTGAGTTCTCAACTTAACTTCTTCATTTCTCAACAAATTAGCGGCTGGGAATGTTTTTAACATTTTTTCTTTACTTCAATTATTATTCCCTACAACGTACTGGAGAGCTTATCCGCCATTTTAGACTCACCCTGTATATGTTCGTTTTGTGAGCAAGCATTCGCATTTTTGCTGACTTTTGTCATATTATAGCTACCTTCAAGATTATTACGCTTATTATTTTGTTTTACCCCTTTCACAGTTGGGGGATACAGCGGAGGTGTCAAGTGTGTGGCGCCCTGAAACCACCTCGACCCACCATTGAGAAAGCCGGCAGCGTATTAATTTTGTGTTACGCTTCCGCAAATTTTATTTCGCAGATCACCCTGCGCGGGTGTAACGTAACAAATTCTTAAGAAAATTTGAAAACTAATTTGTATTCTACAATCTACAACTAACTGATTGATTTGATTATTTCGTAATTCGTTCAAAAGAAAGCCCCATTTCATTATTTAAAAGCAGAGTCTCAACACTAATTTTGCATTAATCGCTCATATTAGTATAAAGTACTATTTACTATTAGGTAATATTAGTGGTGCTCAAAATGAATAAGCAATTTAGCAGGTATATATTTAACAGAATGCAACTAATATTTTTCTCAAGTTTTTACGATTATATTTTAAAGGGTCACTTTATTATAGTACTGGTTGTAAATAGAAGAATGAAGAGTTCCATTTACAAGACAAATACGAAGTGACGAAGCCCAAAGTGGTTTGATGACACAAATTTCATTTCCACAATTGTGTCGCCAAAAAATTATTTTAGGCAATTAAAATATTAATTTTAATTTGAGCATAAGAAATTGATAATTGATAACTAATAATTACCCATACTCGTTAATTTTACGTCTGTACCAACATTATAATACATAGCTGTCCTTATGTTTTTATGCTCATTATGCTCATGTACTAATAATTATTATTATTAATTATAATTAGAAGTATAAATTATGCAAAAATTAACTCTTTCACTTATTAGACTTATCGCCAAAAATAACAATCCCCATGCTGTCTAATAGCTGAACTAGCCCTTATTTCTTATTTTATACAACGGTTAAATTATAAAGTTTATTTCAGAATACAGAAACCTGTAATACCGAGTAACCTCTGAAGAAAGCTACGACATGCACGGACACGCGTTCTTTTTCATTTTTTATAACACTTGCCTTTTTTGAGACCATTGAGACTTATTTTTTATTAAAGTCAATTATTATGATACTTTATATTTTGTTAGTCTATTATTTTCAAAACATTAATTTGTAGATTTAAATTCTACATTAAAATATTAGTCATTTAAAATGACACTTGCAAATTTCGGTGACATTTAATTTAACAGTCATTTTTTTTAAAACCATTATTATGACAGTCAATTAAAATGACACTTTTAAAAATTTTTACATGCAAAATGAGTTGCACCAAAATATATTTTCTAACCGTAAATACGTTACATTAGTTGTAAAAGTCTCATAAAAATTGTGTGTTAAAAGAAATGAAAATTTTTTTAAATATGTTATATTTTTGTGTCTCAGAATTTTGACCTTGAAAATAATTCGACATTTTCCTACACTATTGAAAAAAATGTGCACCAAAACTCCAACTGTTATATTAATTCAGCTGTGCAACAGAGATACAAAGTACTCTCTTAAGGGACTTTGTATGTGTACGACTGAAATAACAGGCCTAAAGCGTCGCATTTTGCTCGTACGATATTTTAAATATCACATAAAAAAGGACTGTTATAATAATTCATTTTAATTTTAAATATATCATATTATTTCTTGTATTTCTTAAATTTTCTATTAAATTTAAAAGATTTAAAATAACACTCGCGCATTTACTGATTTTATTTCTAAACCGTAAATAGGTGCATTAAATGCTAAAACGGCATTCCATAGTATTAGGTGAAAATCGTTAAGATGCGAAAAGTTATGTAAAAAATTGAGCGTGCCATTGAGTGGAATAGGCCCCACATTTTGGGTATTTTAAACAAATACCTTAATTTAAAAAATGTGTGGTAGCTAATTTCAAATAAAAACTTTGTGAATAGCTCTTTATATTTAAACCGCAACGTAATGTTACGCTTTAGCGTCTCCCAAACTCCCAAGCTTACATCCTTCAGTCATGGGATTTATTTTAACTGTTAACTGTTAATATATATGAAAATGCGATGTAATTTGAAGAGCTTGAGTAAAAGATTACTAAGTACCTCATCAGTTAATAGCTTTAATTTCTCATATCTCGTTTTCGTGATATGGCAATTTTCAGTTTGTGCATTCACCTACTTCACTCAGATTTTAATTTATTAGAATACATTTATTGGAAACTCTACGTCGGGTTTCACTTACGTACGTATTACATTTTACACAAAACAAACTGGCGTAACATTATCCTTGTCACCAATGAGAAAAATTGAATAGATTTTCTTTTAAGACGTTCTTTTTTCGATTCAAGTGCAATGAGGCGCTCAACTTCTTCACACAGAAACCAATTTACTTTGTCGTATAAAAATAATTAATAAATTATTATTATCGACGCACGATACGATTAGGCTAATTGCACCCTTTTCCCATTCACAAATACGGTAACAAACGAGCATGAGCCAATACCCAATTTGAAACCAACGTCTCAAAAATCTGAACGGAGATGAATTTTTAAGAAAGCGAAACAATATTTGTTTAAATTCGTATCATTTCCTCCACAACAACTGACTTGGTATAAAATATGTGTTTTAATAAAAAGGTGTGAGCTGTGGAGTTTTCGTTTAGGCTACGCGAGGCACGCTTTGGAGTTTTCGCAAAACGCGCTTTTAATTGAATTTAAATCGCACTTTACGTAAATCAGAAGAAGAAAATTTTGAAAAACAAAATACTAAATTGAGACACAATTGTTTTTAGTTGGAAAAATTTAATTTCTTTTAGTTGGGCTTGTAATGGAATAAGGAATAAGAAAGTATAAGGAATAAGAAAAAAGTTTCTTCAAGAGTCGTTTAATGGTATTTTGGCATGTTTCGATTTTTTTTTATTACACAGAGTGCTTGACGCGTAATTTAATTTAGCGCTAAATTACTCAAAATCGCGTGATTGTATATTTTTAATTTGAAAATTTTACAAGATAATAGCCTCAACGAGTGGTTAACAAAATCGTCTTTTATAATATTCAAAATGTTCTACATTTTCTTCTAGGGTATACCGGGTGTCGTTTTCAATGCTTGCAATTTCTAAACTCAGCTTCGTCGAAAATTAGTTAAATTTGATTAACCCAAATGTGATAATAGTTACGACAAACTGTAATAATTAGCTATTTAGGAGTCATTGTAGTGTTGAGCTCTACAAAACGTATATAAGTGACTTTTGGTAAACAAAACATTTACTTAAAGTTAGTGTAGATGAGTTCTTGAATGGTAAATTTTGTAATTTAATTTTAAACCGAAAAAATAATTTTCTTTTCGAAATTTTTGTAAATAATGGCGAGGGAAGCATTTCAAAATTTACGCCAAACTAGCTTTTATAAATTATCTCGTTTATTTACCTTTTTTTTCTTACGTATACGCAAATTCACCCTCTTTTCCCCTCTTTTTAAACCACTTTCCTTCCGTTTACTTCATGCTTTTACAATGTATAAAATTTAAATTGATTTACTTTTTGTTATACAGCGTGTCGAAAATGTAAAGTTGGATAACATAAAAATAAAAGTTTAAACGCTCTCGAGATTTGCAGTAATGCGCCTATTTCAAACGTTACTTTCGGTTGTTTTCGGAAACACTTGGCAAAGATAGCCAAAGATGCAAATGATTTAATTTAAAAAACAGTTACAAGAAAGAGAATGAACTGCATTGTTAGCACTGTCGTGTGTAATACCAATACCCCAAAAATGTAGTCATTATTTTTACTGCACCAATTTGTTGATAGAGCCCAAAGAGAAAGATTTAATCAAAGTTAAGCCTCTAGCTAATGCTAAATGTATCCAAGACTTGATAAGGCACAAAATTAGTATTTCTAGTAGTTTTCAATTCTTAATTTATATGAAATTATATGACGATGAAATATAAAGGATGTCTAATTCGAGAAAAACCAATTTTTCCATAAAGTTACGAATTTTATCAAGTGCTAGAATTAAAGTGACGATATCTCCTGAAAGGTGTATTTTAAACCTGTAAGATCTTTAATAATTTTCAATCAGGTATAGATGTATAATCAAACTACAACAAAATATACACGGTGTCCCATTATAAAAAAAACGAGAAAAATCTATTTTTCCATAAAGTTACTATTTTCATCAGATACTGGAACTAAAGTAGAGACGACATCTCGTGAACGGTGTGTTTTAAATATATAAAATCTTTAGCAACTTTCAATGATTTATAAATGTATAATCAAATTACTATAGAATATACAAGATGACCCATTAGAAAAAAACGAGAAAAACGTATTTCTCCATAAAGTTACGAATTTTATCAAGTACTAGAATTAAAGTGACAATATCTCCTGAAAGGTGTATTTTAAACCTGTAAGATCTTTAACAATTTTCAATCAGGTATAAATGTATAATCAAACTACGATAAAATATACAGGATGCCCCATTATAAAAAAACGAGAAAAACCTATTTTTCCATAAAGTTACTAATTTCATCAAATACTGGAACTAAAGTGACGATATCTCGTGAACGGTGTGTTTTAAATATATAAAATCTTTAACAATTTTTAATTATTTATAAATGTATAATCAAACTACGATAGAATATAGAAGGTGACCCATTATAAAAAAACGAGAAAAACCTATTTTTCCATAAAGTGACGAATTTCATCGAATACTAGAACTAAAGTGACGATATCTCGTGAACGGTGTTTTTAATTCTTTAAAATCCTTAAGAATTTTTAATAGTTAATAAACGTATAATCAAACTTCAACAAAATATACAGGATGTCCCATTAGAAAAAACGAGAAAAACCTATTTTTCCGTAAAGTTACTAATATCAGCCTTCAAGTTACTAATCGAATGTTGACACACTTTTGCGACAGGCTGTATAATAAAAGTATTGCGTGCGTAATGTCGCGTGTGCATTTTATAAATTTACTTGCTCCGACTATAATATGTACATATTTTAATTTATAATAATGTAAGGCGATTTAACAGCTGGATAATGCGAAAAAAAAATTATTTTAATAAAACTATTTTTGTTAATTGATGTTAACATTCTTTTTCCGAGGTAGAAAAATTCCAAAAATTTTAATTTTTATATTTTTAAGCACCTACATTTTTAAGTATCAAAAAATAATCATTTTAAACGTCTTTTATTGCTCGTAAAATAGAACAAAATGTTGGAAAATTATAAAATAAATTGGTTCATAAAAACACTCTGTACACAAATTATTTTATTACTTTTATTCCATCAATCTTTTGTTATGATCCTAATACCGTAATTGAATTTTGTAATACAAATTTTGCTATGTTAGTAGCAATTAAATTTAATCCTTAACACTGTCAGTTACGAGTTACCGGTTAGTTTTTCCGTTCCTTGAGATTTTCGTCACGGAAATTTGAAATCAAATTTCGAAAATAAACTAGCTCAAACTCGTCTCTTTTTGTTATTTAGTAGAACTGCGCTCACTTAAAAAGAACGATGAAACAACTGCACCTTTAGAGTTTCCACGAGGAAAACAAAACGATAAGCATCACTTCTCGGTAATTTTTCTCAAAGAAATTGCTTTCGTGACAAGGAGAAATTTTAATTAGTCCAGTTGAGTGAACTAAAAATTATTCTTGGTCGCTACATTCATTGTACGTAAAAACGTAAATATCAAGGATGGTAATAATGTGGTAATATTCACATAGGTGGGTGTAATCACAAAGTTTCGCAATAAGAAAAAGGAAAATTTAACGGAAGTGCACAAAAACACGCTTTGCTTTGATATAAAGCAAAATGCGACAATTATTTTTGAAGGATGAGCTCGAATGATTGATGAATTTGATGCTTAAATAGCTCAACAATTTTTTATTGTTAACTAAACCCGCGTATATAATGTGAGATTTTCAAAGAGATCATTAGCAATGTTCAAAAATGTTTAAAGCTGGAATTTTGTGTAAATATCTTGTAGTTTTTGCGAGTAGGAGACATTTTCTTCAATTAATGGCAATATCCGAGATTCATTCATCAACGATAAAAGAAAAACACGTGTCACTTGTACTAGAGAGCGTTATCGGCTTAACCGCCTACAACTCTACAATAATACATAATACTACTCCAACTTCATAATAACTTCAATTCTATAATAAAAATGATATAGGTGTAAAAACGTGTTTTTTACGGAAATAATGGGCAAAAGCTCAAGAAGGTCAATGTCATAAGTTCAAAAATACATGATGTTTGAATTTTCCGAATGGGTCAGCTACTGTCGCATAGATTCGAACAACTTAAGGAGAGAAATTGGTTCTTTTCAATTTTTTTCTAATAGATCAGTTCACTTATCCCAACGATTGCTTTTATATTAATCTATTATTAATTAGCAAGTACCAAAGACTTTATAGCTGTTAAACTTATCGCTCACGAGATATCGTAACTTTATTTCAATAAGTATTCGATAGAAAAACAGGTTTTTCTCGTTTTTTTCTAACGAGACACCCTGTATATTTCAAGGTAGATAAAAGATTTAAAATTTTTACAGATTTAAAACACACCGTTCACGAGATATCGTCACTTTAGTTTCAGTACTTGATGAAACTCGTAACTTTAGTGAAAAAATAGGATTTTCTCGTTTTTTCTAATGGGACACCCTGTATATATATATTTTTGTATAAACTAAATTAAAATAGGGATTTGCACTAATTTTGTCAGTTCGATTGCTGACAGCTGTTTCGATACACTGTATCATCTTCGGAGCGAGTTTTTAACTGTCTGCGTAAGGGTTGCGTTCGGTATTTATATGTTCGAAGTAACGGTATTTTTCCTTATCTCGTGTTCCGTTAAGACTTTTATTATCGGAGAATTGTTGAGATCAATCTGGTCGTTTAATAATGTGTAGTTACTATTGTTGTGTCTCATGATTTCTATGGTTTCTAGGTAATTGAGTTTGATTCCTTTAGTGGATATATGTAGAATCTCGGGTTTGTGAGTCAATGTGTGGTTGTGGTTGAAGATGTGTTCGGCATAGTTGGAGTCAGGTTTTCTGTGTCTGTAGCTTCTTGAGTGTTCTTTGAACCTTTGTTCAAAGGTTCTGCCGGTTTGTCTTATGTATACTGCATTGCAGTCGGGGCAGGAGAGTTTGTAAACTCCTGATTTTTTCATAGGGTCTATTTTGGTTTTGGTGTTGGTTATAATAGAGCTGAGGGTGTTTTCAGTTTTGAATGCTACTTTTTTGTTGCTGTTTTTGGTGATGAATTTGTTGAGTTTTTCGGATGGAAGTCCGATGTAAGTGAAAGCGGTGTATTCTTTTTTGGTATCATCGTGTGTTTATTGTGCGTAGACCATAGCCAAAGTCTTACTGTGGAGTTTTTTCTTGAAGATGTTGGTGATTATGTTAGGACTGTATGCATTATTTTTAGCTATTATGTATATTCGGTTTAGCTCTCTTTTGTAGTTTTTGTCCGTCATTGGGACGGAAAGTAGTCTGTGAATCATAGAGTGGAGGGCGGCTAGTTTATGTGAGATGGGGTGTGTGGAGGTGTTGTGTATAGTCGTGTCTGTGTGGGTCGGTTTGTGGAAAATGCCAAAGGAGTGTGTATTGAGCTCTCTGGATATTGAAAGGTCTAGAAAGTTTAGGGTTTTGTTGTCCTCTTTTTCCATAATGAAAGTGATGTTTTTGTGGAGTGTGTTGAGGTATTGAAGGAAAGTGTCTAATTGTCTGTTCGTGCCGTTCCAGCAGACTATTAAAGTTTGAAGTATGTTTGGAGTTGTGTATTTGTTTTTCTAAGTGATTCATAAAGATTTCAGCCAGGAGAGGAGATAGAGGAGAGCCCATGGGTAGTCCTT
Organism: Malthinus flaveolus; assembly: GCA_950108345.1. Lineage (NCBI taxonomy): Eukaryota > Metazoa > Arthropoda > Insecta > Coleoptera > Cantharidae > Malthinus > Malthinus flaveolus. Next base: position 28,696,493 of record OX467288.1, on the reverse strand, counting down.
CTTTCTGTAAGTAGAATTTGGTATCGAAGGTGAAGTAGTTTTGCTTAAGACATGTAGTTGTAAGTTCTAGGATTTCTTCGATAACTCCATGTAGGGCTTTATTGTGGTTTAGTAGCGTTTCGATCAGATTCGGTAGTTCGTCGGTGGGAACGCTTGGGAACAGGTTTTTTACGTCGAAGGAGATGAGGCGGCTATTGTTGTTGAGTTTAAGATTTTGTATTTTGTTTATTAATTCTAGGGAGTTTTGGATGAAACTCGTAACTTTAGTGAAAAAATAGGACTTTCTCGTTTTTTCTAATGGGACACCCTGTATATTTTGTTGTAGTTTGATTATACATTTATAAATGATCGAAAATTATACAAGATTTGTAATTTGAAGTCCAAGCCTAATATGTAGATTATTTTTCGTTTTTCCCTCACACAATAGAAAGTGTACAAAATGGTTTTTATTGTCCGCAAATATAATTTTTGATTTCTCATATTAAATATCAGATTTAGATATCAATAACAGTACTGTGGAATTATCATTTACTAAACAGATAATATATAATTTACACCATTTCGCGCAATTATGGTGCATTATGTGAATGACAATATTTGTATAACCGATAACGCATTTTATCGGCTATTTTGGAATAATACAATTAAAAACCTATTTTTGAATTAAACTGTCAAAACATAAAATAAATTGTTACAAATCAATCATTAAATTTGGCATTATGGGGACCAATTCGATCCATCAATTAATCGTTAATTACCTACAATTGGGAATAAATAACGTTTTTTTTGTGTTTGTGTACAATAAATTAAGGTGCGAATTAATCTTTTAAAAAGGATTTGTTTTTGAGAAATATAAACTAATTTTCAATAATCAAACTCAAAAGCATATACTCGTAAGCAGTTCTGCATTTCGAGCTTTTGGGAGGTCTAGTTTAAATTAGTGAACAAGCGTTAATGGTTCAACAACCATGGAAAATGTTCTAATATTGTGGAAAGCCAAAATTTTGTACACTCTTAGTTAGTTAGTTCCAAAAAACGATATTAGTATCTGTGCATATTGCATATAAGTCTTCAAAAACGTATTGCGGGAACGAAAACAAAGGGTTACCATTATATGCCTAACTAATTCTATATTTACCGTTTACGTCAATATGCTAATATTCGGATAATGTAGCGGAAAATATGCAGGGAAAAATTAAAATTTATTCCAATATTAGCAAAGTATCAACACAGAAGGTTATTTTTCTTAAATTCTTTTGCAAAGAAAACATATAAAGAGCCTTTTTAAAGCGGTGAGATGTTTTGGCACAATTTAAAAATGTTTAATACCATCCCACACAATTAAAAAAATTTGAACAATTGATTTAGAACGTAATCGATTTGTAAAACGCTTTTAAAGAGCTTCTTAAACCTATATTTGCGTTTGCTTAAATTAAATTTTCTCTTTTAAAGTAAATTTTCTGAGCAGGTAGGCTTCGTAATGTTCCCAATAACCAATAACTGTCCAACTATAGTCAAATTAATTATAATTAGGCGGGAGTGACGCAAAAGGATGCGTACATTTCCATTGAAATAAGACCAATTAGACGATTAAACGGTGATTGAAAATTAATATTTAAACAGATCGGTACTTTTCATTCCAATACTGTAAATAAAACAAAATAACCCTAAAAGACTATTTCACCTTAAACTACATAAAAATGTCTATTAGTTACCTTTCGTGTACTTTTTATCTGTCTTAGCGATATTCTGTTTTGAAAATTTAACCCATGGAAATACAAAATTTGGTTTTTATTTTTCGGTTGAAGCTAGGACACTCTGTATAAACGAACAAGTGTTTGTATTTCATTTTTGCTTCACAACAAAGGTTTTTGACAAACTTAAAATGATTTCATATCAGCAATTTAGTTATGATATAGTTTTTTGTAGTTTACACAATGTAACGAACTTAATTAAACAATGTATACCTACTGTGGTTTTAAATCACGCAATTTAAAAAAATGTGTAATGTATTTAACTACGTAAGCTTACCACAAATATTTGATTTGCCTATTTAACGAATTTTACGAGCCGAATCATAAAATAGAACTGATGAAAAAGTTGAATTTGAATATTTTCTACCTTTAACGAAATACAGCTTTCCCTATTTTGTACAGCAATAATTAATTGTAAATGCGTAAACGAATTATCGCGGATTAGTATAGTATGAATTTAAATTATTCGAGTTTCATAATGCTATGTCAAGAAAAGCGATTCAAACGAGACGAAAATAAAGTGGAGAGTGGTGAAAAGCCTTTTTAAAATTTTAATCAAAGTTGGTCTCTTAAAAGTTAAAAGTGATCACTTTTGTTAATTACTTTAATAAAAGTATATAAAAAAACACTTTTTAAAAACTTGTCTTCTTTTAGAAATGCACTAAAAAGTAGAAAATAAAAATTGATCATCATGATTAGAAGACAAGGGTGCTCAGTTTGAGCTTATCAAATTGATGTTAAACGTTGTAAATAGATTTGCACCCTTGTCTTCTAATCATGATGATCAATTTTTATTTTCTACTTTCTAGTGTATTTCTAAAAGAAGACAAGTTTTTAAAAAGTGTTTTTTTATATATTTTTATTTTCTGCTTTTTAGTCTTTACACTTTTTTTTTAATTTTACAATGTTAAGTAATTCTTTTAGTTCTTTCAAGCCGTAGAAAAATTTTACAAAAATTTCTGAAAAATTCTGAAAAAATTCACAAAAATTTCTGAAAAATTCCTGAAAAATTCTGAAAAATTTCTGAAAAATTATGTCACGTAAATTGAACATGCATGCAAAATTTCAGAACGATTGGATCACGGGAAGGTGTTCAAAATTAGAAAAATAGAACCCCAAAATCCTCACAAAGCAAGCTAATATAAGACAAGTAAAAATCGACTATATTAAAGCTAATGTCTCATATTTTGCCTATATATCCACCGCCATTTTGAATTAAATTTGAAACACTCTGTGTATGATACTTGAAACTACTATATTTAAAAGACTTACGTGGTACACATCCACGATAATTATTTTTAAAAATTACTTCTGTTTATTTTATTTAAATTTTAAAATAACATTACGCTTTTAACAAATTCCTAAAGGGTAGTTCTCGATTTTTTTTTCTACCGATTACAAATTTATATGAAAATTGTTATTTTTAGCTTGGCTTGGAAAAACAAATTTTTTGCTTTAATGGAGAAAAAGCTATCCGTATTAATTCGCAATATTTTTTTACAGATTTAATTCTGCTCAAATAATTCCAATTCCTGTTAAATCTTCAGGTGAGTCGAAACAAATTTTTCATTATTTAAAAGAAATGCACTTTTTACTTTTTACACATCGCTAGTATAACTATTTGTTGACGAAGGAAATTTTAAGACTTCACAAAGAACGTTTAACTAATTAAATTTTCGTTTCGAAAGAGAAAAAAAGAGATGAATATTTTTGCCAAGTTATCTATAAATTGCTTTTCATAATGTATTTGGGTATTGAAAATGTATATTCACAAAGATACCAATATTTCGCATTAAGTAAGCATCGGTAAGAATTCAATCTAAAATCTTTTATAACAACAATCTAGAAGCCAAAGTATTTAATATGAATTTCAAATAAAATTTTTGAGAGAATATTTATGAGTCGATTGGGTTTTCTTTATAAATTATGGGATTGAAGAAGTTCACCAAGCGATCGCTGGCAATTTTTCAAAATCTTCTTTTCGATACCTATCTAGTAGTAGCCATAAATAATATCAATGGGTTACGTTCCGGCATTTTCTTATTTTTAGACAAACTTATTTTGAAATTTGGTAAACGTTACCACAGGGGCTCGCTCGCTTAATTTCTTCCAAAGGTACGGAAGCTGCTTTTATGTGATCAGGAGAAAACCTGTGCGTACCTGACCTAGTTAAAAAAATTTCACTATAACCTCAATTACGGATACGAATACCCAGTATAATAATTGTCCAATTTTCTAGTTTTTTTATTATAACTTTGCAGATAATTTTTATTATAATAATCTAAGCAATAAATGGACAATATACTATATGGCTTTAGTTTTGACATAGTCGATTTTGAAAAAAATTCAAAACTGACTACTTTTTAAGACCCAAAGTTGATTAAAGCTTTAGAATGGATTTTCTCAAAATCGGCTGTTGCCGTTTTTTCTAGTTTTGGATATGTTGTAGATACTGAAGTTCTTAATCAAACGCCGTTTGTTTGGCTTGCTTACTACGGGCAGAACTGGAGTTATGATTTTTTGAAGGTAAAGTCTTCAAAAGTTTATAATTTTTCTTGCAATCAATTAAAATTTGTAATTAGTACCTACTAATTACAAGTTGGGACATTAATTTTTGAATTGCTCTAATTAAGTATTTTAAAATAACATAACAAAATTTTCAAAATTGACTCAGTAGTCAATATACCGGGTGTCTCACACGTATAAAAACGCTTAAGTATCTTAACAACCAAACCAAAGCAAACAGAAAAAATTTTTTTAAATAAAAGTTATAGAGGACTATTCAACCTTTTATTTGAGGTTAATTTCTGTCATACAGAGTGTCTCAAACTTGCGTGACGCACCAAAATTACGAATTACTAAATGGAACAACAGTAGCGTACTTTTATATTTTTGCAGCCTTTAAACACTTTTTGGTACGATAAGTCTGGTCCTATTTATGCGTCAAATCTTTAAATAATTAATTGCCCAAAAAAGTTGTAAAAGCACGTCTTTAAAATTCGAAACTTTGTTATATAAGGTGCAAGTACTCGGTAGTTTACAAAGATGCTTCCCTAGAGCCCAATCAATCGACCAACAGATTTCGAGCTCGTGCAATAATTAAGTTAAAAATAGATAATTCGAAAAATTAGTTTTTTATAATAAATTTTCAAAATTAAAAACAAAAGTTTGCCCCGTAAAGTTTTTCCATAAAAGTTAGTTGATTTACGTCCGTCGTTTTCTTTTTTTCTCTTATTTCTCTCTTTTTTTTATCTACAAGATTAAGTAAACTTAGCGCCTTCAAACTGCTAATTTTTTAACAACTTCAAAGCCTTAATCAAGTCGGTAAATAACTAAATTAATTATTAAGACTCGCGCGTTTAAAACAAAGTTTTCTTTTGCCTCGAAAAATTACGAGTTTTACAGAAAGATTTATCTTTTTATAACACGAAATTTCTTTGAGAATTACTCTTTTAATTGGCTCGTTAAAATTATTTTCGCAATTGATACTAAACGGGCGATGTAATTATTAATTACTAACTGGAGTTACGAAACTTTGCCGAAATCGTATTCGGTTTTGTTTGTCTGAAAGGTATACTTTGTGTCGCTACAAACTGCACGATAATACCAAACGAGTCCTCGTGCACACAATTTGTATCGATAATTGTATTTCGTCATTGGAAATTTTGAATTTTAAGTTCGGTTGCCTTTTCGAGCTTTCTATGAGCCCCTAAGTAGCTGACTAGTATAAGCCTGATGATTAGACCGCCACCTTCTTAAATTTACCCCACGGGCTCAATATTGTCCGATTGTCCCCACCTCTTCGTTTTTTGTTAAAAAGTATGCGAGAGTTGGAAATGAACTTATCGAATGGCCTTTAGTGTCGCTCTCCAAATAAATAAAACCGATTTCGCGGCTGTGTCTTTATTTTCCTCCTATGTAAACTTTAACTTGTCACACGACAAATAAACTTCAACTTTATTGTTATACTTGTTTAAAATTAATTTAATTATAAATTAACAGTTATGAAGAGTTAAACAAACTCCTCGAATTTACAAACTTAACATTGATTTATTCATGAGTTTACTTAGCTGCTGCTTTTATCAAATACTAACGTACCGCACGACAACATTCAAGCCATTGTTTCAATTAACAATTGCGTTTAATTTGTTATTACAATTAATAGTTGAAAGGACGAATTTTAGACATATTTAAAGTCAATAAAAATTATATGTCTCAACCATTTAAACGTTAAAGGGGACGTTTTATGAAAATGTTGTTTTGAACTAACGGTAAGAACATTCTCGAGCCTTGACAAACCAAAAACATTTAAACTCACGCTTTATACGTAAAACAAACGAACGCAATTTAGTTTGACTTAAATAATATAGTTAAGGTTGATTTATATTAAAAGATAATCTTTTGATAATATTTGCTAGAGGGCTTAAGACGTAATGAGCTTAAATTTGTTACGGTGGACTTTTTCAAAAATGCGCCTCTGCGCTTATACGAGAGACGTCGTATAAAATTATTTGTTTACGTAGAAACGATAAACGATGAGAACCCAACGACTTATTTTATGCATCTGCATGCGCTTCTAGTCTCGAACAACTAATCGCATCTCTTCTAAAGACGAAAAGTTGTTTGCCAACTTGCTAATGGGCTAATGTCGTTCTAGGATAGCAGGTTCAAACTTAACTATCATAGGATGTGATTTTGCATTATCGGAAAATCCTCAAACTTGAGATAGTTTGACTATGGAAAACTAACAAAGATACTAACTTCAGAAAAGTGCTTTGAGTCACGCCGAGCTTAAATTGGCTTTCAGATATAGATTGGGGACCTGGTAAGCCGTAAAGGGTTGGGCAAACCTGCAGAGTTTGGAACTGCCAAACGTCTTGGATATGGTCCAACAATTTTACCTTATCATGTATTTATTTGGAGGCATAGGGCTACAGTGAACTGGAAGACATAATTTAACCCCAGGGTGACGCCTCAATTTCGTCTCACCGCGCGATTTTTAACACTAATCAGGACTTTTCGTTGTAGGAAATATGCAAATACATGTTTCCGACGCTGTAACTCCGGACTTATAGGCCCAACTGTTTAATTGTTTATACAAAAAATGTAAATAATTTAATTTTCAACAAAAAATGCTTAATACGCTTTAACGTAGGACCAACATCCTTGGACAGAAACGAGAGAAACCAAACGCTCTTTCAATTCCTGTATCCTCCGGTTGAGATAGAAACAAAGAGTTGGAATTTTCGTAACCAACACAATTTTATCGCATTGCGATTCTTTTAGGGTCGTAAGTGCCTGACTGTGCTGTTCAATTGCTCATACAATCGTAATATTCCACGAGATGATGGGAGTTTAGAATCAGAGTATCACAGTGGTGAAAAGATTTTAAAGTATCCCATTCATTGCTTGTAGAAAATTTTGAAATAAGGAATTTGACAATCTGCATTTGGTATACTATTTCAAAAGCATTAAAAAAGGAAATGTTTAGCCGTTTTATTCTGCAGAATGTAGTTAACATATTATAGAAGTGAAACACATTTTTCTACATTTCGATTTTTGATACAACCAACGTGTACTGAGCATTTCACATTAATTTATGTTCCTCCTACTCTCCTACAGTAATTTTTACAAAACTAATGCTTCGCACTTAATGATAATTAAAAAATTTTAAAAGAAAATACAAGTCATTGAAAATTTACCTACTCCAAAAGTTTAATTTATAAATAAGAAGTTCACCGAATTGAGCTTTGATGAACGGCCTCCTACACACAAACATGAATGACAATAATGGAATTTAAATTAAATTGCAAAATACCAAAAAAACATAAACATTTTAAAAACGATCATTTAAACATCAAATACCTTTTCACATCACTTCAAAAACGATTATCCCTTTCCATTCACTTGACCCGACTTCGTAAAACGCTTTCACGTTCACTCTTTCTCTTACTATACATTCACCCTCTATATATAAGCTCTTAACACAACACTTTCGATCACATCAAGACGTACACTTTTTTTCAATTGTACTCACCGTGGTTCAATTATTTTTTTAAATTTATTACGTAAACGTAACGTAAAGTTTATTTTACCAAAAAAGAGGAATTGAGTTGCGGAGAGAAATTTTCATCCTGACCTTACCTAGTGAAATTTTTCCCAACGAGTTGCACTCCTTGCAGCCATAGACTTCACCGTACCACACATTTCTAGTACTGAATTGAATTTTTTGAAATTTAAAATTTGGCGTATGAGGTGTTGCCTACCCATTACAAATATTTCTGAGCTTTAGTTTTGCAATAAAATTATTATTGAGAAGTTTGTTGGAGAATAAAAAAGCAGTTCTAGTTGAAAATTCTATAACGCGAAATAAAGCAGTTAAAACGAAGTTGAGTCACAAAGAAGAAGAAAAAGATATCTCTCGAAAAGTCTAAGTGGTTTGAAACTTAAAAAGAATTTTCAATGAACGCAGGTATACGATAGATAGTTGATAAATATTTCTAATAGAAAACATTTCATGAATTTATGTATTATTTGAGAAGAAATTAAATCAAAAACTTTCTGTTTATACTAAAAATTTCCATAAAACCCACAACCGTTACTACTCTTGTGTTCCGTTGTGATTATTTATAGGTCTACTGCGGGCCTTTTAGGCCTCAAACTGTATGCTCCACGTGCCGCGATAGCCCTACTATTTCATAACGAATCTTACAAAGTGCGTAAGTACCCCACGTAGCCGTTAGCAAAAGGGACTGTCGCGTATAAAGTGTAATTATATCAACTCAAGTTTTCTTATGAAAAAAATCCGGATTATTTTCTCATCACATTACACGAAGAAACTTGTTAAGAGGGTAGCTACTAAGATGTGGGTCGCCAAGGACCTTATTACGTCTCGTCTGCTCGTTACTCTAAACATGCACTTTAAATTTATTAAATTCTAAAACTATAAAATGGGGAGGTCCAAGTTCAGAAACTCACTTTCGACGTTCGATGACATTATTGTTTCCCCAATAGACTTTGTGGCAACTTTAGGCCACTAAAGTGGAATAGTGTGTACTTAAAGGGTTTTTCATCCCTAGACACCATTAACTAAAAGCTTTGCGCGAAATTACAAACAAATGATACTGTCACGTTGTTGACCGTTACTAATAGATATATTTCCTCCCCTTTGTTTACCGACTATTTTGTTCAAATGGTTTACTGGTCTACCAACGCGCTAGTACTCCCACGATGACTTTGCAACTGATTAAAAATCCATCACACCATAAACATGCGTCCAGTAAACTTTTCTTAATAAACACCCTGTATATTTTTACCTTCGGGAGTCTTACAATTAAAGTTTGTCCTTAGTTTTAATTTTAGAAAAAAAGTATTTTCGTAACGTGCTACTTCAGTTTTAAGAGCTGAGCGGTAAGGTTTAGAGCCAAATAAGGGATGAAATTATATTAGCTTTAGTGCTAATATAAGGTAAACCGCACCTCAGAGGTGTCATATAACTTACGTTTAACTTTTATAGCATTATTAACCTATACCTTACTCTTGCTGAAATGAATATTTTGGTATTGACACAATTTAAAAATTATTCCGCACACATTTTTTTTCTTCTCCCACACACGCGAGCGAATCGAATGAGATAAATTTCAAATACTGAATTAATAATTAACAATTAAAACACCATACTGGTAATTTATAATTACAATGACTCTCGTTACACATCAACTATTCAATTAAAATTTGGCCTAAGGACAGTTTAATGTATACGTGAGTTGCCAACGCGTGCATTTTACAGTTTCCAATTTTGATATTTTCAAATTTATTTTTAAATTAAAACTTTTTTAATTTTCGAAATAGTTTTTGCACTTCATTTGTTTTACTGCATGTAATTGAATTTAAAATTCAGCCGTTATAGATACGCAAGGAAAATGAAAAAAGCAAAATTAGCGATTTTCACTCAGATTTTCAAGAGTGCCAACAGGCACCGTTCGTCTGAAAAAAAATCTACTCTGCATGCTTAGTAGGCAACTTAATTTCCTTTACTTTGCTAAGCCACATTTTTTAAAAGTAGGTACGTAGTTTTCGAGTTATAAGCGATAAATTAGCACTTGTGCCGCTTTTGGAGTTTTTGTCAAACTTCAACGCGCTCTAGCAGCTAAACCGTTTGCCTGATGGAAAAAACTTAAGAAATATAAGTTGTAGGGAATTGGATGCAGTTTACTTTTATATAGCAGTACATTTTCCGAAAAGTGCGTAGTTTTCAAGTTATGAGCAAAAAACTAAAAAGAGCAAAAACCCGCTCTTCTACAATCTCCCCTAAGTTACTGCTGTCGCTTAGGAGTGCCAGACGGTCGGTTTTAAAATCATAAATTATGTAATTATGTTGTTGTTCATCAACTCACGAGCTACCCGTTGCAGACGTCTTGCTCTATTGAGTTACCGCTTAGGCACTAAACTGAGATGATGTGATAATCTTTAACAGCGTTTACCAGACAAACGCTGCCGTCTGCACAAATTCTGTTTCGGCACAACGGTTCATAGTTTTTGTCTCTTTTTTTAAATTATAATTTCAATGTGGAATAATCGATGAAATTTTACATTTTTGGGAGAAATTTGAGTACGTATCCTATTGTAACACGACCAATATAGCCCGACAGGCTAGTGATTTTATATTGGCTATGAAAAGTACTTTTAAATAAAAATAAAGGCTGTTCATCTTAGGGTAGTGGCGTAAGCAAATAAATTTATATATTTTTTTATTTATATTTAGACAAACTTGTCTTTTCAAGTAATTTTATATTGAAGGATCGAAGGGTAACACGTCCTATGTAAACATAAACCAAAACTCCCCAACTGTACTAAGTTGCTACATCTACTACGGTCCACTTACGAAATGGTAATGAGAAAATTAACAAATGCAGTCGTAATTTGAGTTGATGAAAAGGTGATTGAGTCATTAATCGAAGGGCAAGATGTAATTTCCCCATTTTCTAATTGGCTTAAATAAAGAAGAGGTAGTCCAATCAAAATTGAAACTACTAATTTCCCTAAACAACTCTTTAACTTCATTTTTAAGAGTCGCCATTTTAATCTATTTTAACGTCTCTTTATTACAAATCCTAAGCGAACATTGTTTATTTTGACCTATTTTGCATGGTATTTTTCCTTATTTGTTTCTGTTTTAAAAGTGCATTTGAGTGAGTTGTCGACGTGATGCGATATTACAGAAGACAACACGAGAAAAAGTTGACATGTAGATTGTGGAATAAAATGGAATTATTGTAATTGAAACAACGATTTATTGTAAAGTTTCATGTTCGCGACAATAATTTAACAACGTACGTAATGGCGTAATAATTAATTTTAATTTGTCCATTATTTCTGCTTCATAACTTGAGTTTAACTACTTTTGTTTTATTCACGTAGGGGTTGGAAAATTTGGTATTTTAATGATTATACTTTATAAGTGTCGAAACAATGCAGTACTAAATGAGTCCGCGTACCTACACAACATTTAGAACATAATTAAAGGCAATTTATTACGAAAGTAAACCTAAATGCTAGTTAAAGGCGCGACCTTTGAATTTTGGGCCTCTTCCGACACACGTTTTCTTTCGTTTCCGCTTAATTTACTAGCAATTTCTCTAAGAGAGCTTGGAGTTGCACTTAAAACTTACACTTTAGACTGAAACGTCTCAGAGCACAGTAGGGCTGAGTTAAAGCTCACAATCAGAACGTACCTTGCTTTAATAACGCCACGAACCTGAATGATACAAATCTTGATTCTAGAGAGGGTCTAAGCACCAACTATCTTTGTATAGCTTTGAGACAATTTTTGCGGAGTTTTGACAATCAGAGGGACGAAAATAGCACCAGAACGAAAATCTTTGTAATATCTTGGAGGCTGTTCCTTAAAGTCTACCCTTCTACCCTAATTTTTCAAACTTCTTCATTTTATTAATTTTTTTGCTAATTAATAGGCGTGATAGGGTTAATTTTCTCAAATTTTCAAAAGGTTTTTTGCCTAAAATCTAAATATTTAATTTATTGCGAGGTAATTATTCAATTTCCAAACACACGGCTGTGCTTTTGCCTAAATTTTACCACAATTATGAAAATGGGTATGGTTTTAATTAAAATTTCTTAAATATTAAATTAATTAATTGTAATTTAGTGGTGGTTTGTCAACTGTTAAATAAAACAAAAAAATTTTAATTGCTTTGCGGCTCAATTACTTAAAAAATGGCTATTTTCGTAATATACGAGAGGCTCTCGAAAAGTTTGTTTTTATAAAGCGCCTCGTTAAATTACAATTTACGAAAATTGTAAATCCGTGTCGCAAAAAAATAAAGCTAAAATTTAAAAGGGCTTCTTTTGTAAAATTTTATTCGAATTCAATTTATGGTAATACGAGATATGCAAAAGAATAGCAGAATTTAGTAGATAATTCTATAAGGGATCCAATTTATATGTGATTTTCAACACCTTTGAAGAGCAAAATTCATGAATAATACAGTCACTTTTCCATAAAGCTCCTGCCGCAAAACGAGTTTACCCTTATTTTAAGTTTTAAGAGTTTTTCTTATCAAATTTTATGTAAAACAATTTGGGCTTATAAGATAATAATTATTTCGACCCTTTAAAGGAATATTTTTTACGAGGCCTTTTATGATAATAAATCAACTTCTTGCCGTTTGATGATGAAAAACTTGTTTTTTTTTCTGCACGAATTTCCCGAAGGAAAACTTTGCTTTTTAATGAAAAGTTCATACTGTGTTACTGTGACAACTGCAAGCGATAATAAATTTTATAAATACAATTTTTATGGAAGTAACGGGCACTGGGACACCCTGATTATATTATACGAGGGACGCTCGAATTAAATTCGAATTCGTACAACGTTTAGTAGGAATTGCTCTTTTTAAGTTCCTCCTAAAAGTAGGCAACCAACAATACGCTTATTTTTAAAAAAGTGTTGCGAAATTTTATTTTGTTCTAGGCAGGTAGCCACGAACACTAAAAACTGTTTTTCCGCAAATCGCTAGGAAATTTTGACATTCCTGTCAAAATTTCTTGAAGAAAAAGTCAGGACTTCCTTACTGTAAGGAAATGTCATTTCCTTACAGTAAGGAAATGATATTTCCGTACAGTTGTTAGTGTTCTACATAAATGATTGAAAACACATTGCTTATAAGGAATTAATTTATATTTTGAAAACATCAAGTCATTGCTGAATACATTTTTAAGATCAATTTGTCATATTTACAGTAATTTGACTAGTACAATTATTGAACATTGGAGGAACACTCTTAGAACTATGAGAAACATTTTGGACAACATGAAGGTTGGTAGGGTCATTTTGTTGAATATTTTGTACTGTGAAAATTTTATTTGCCACCTCAACCTTATTGTTAAGCGATTCTTCGATATATCCTTCAGCAACGTTTGATGACTTACATCCGCCATGCCTCTTTAAACTAGTTATGTCGGCACCAGAGTCAACCAATATTGTTGCAGAAGACCGACGAAAGCAGTGACCAGTATATTCTGTCGGATTTACCAAGTTCAAATAAGTAGCAACTATTTTGGGCATTTTTCTAAATTGATGAATTCCTACCACTTGTCTACAACCCTTTCCGCTTTGATATTTAAAGAAAAATCGGTCACTGTTCATATTTTCTGGTCTTAACGAAACATACTTTCGATAAACATTCAAGTAGATCTGATTAATTACAAATGATCTTGGTTTGTTGGTTTTCGAATCAGGTATGCTGATTAAAAGCTTAGATTCTAAGTCTTCTATATCGTGTACAGTCATTCGGACTAACTCATCCATTCTACAGGCCCCAGAAATACCAAATATTACAGCCACCTAAAAAATAAATAAAGCTATAATCTAAATAGAAATTAAAATCTTGTAAATTACCTTAATCATTAAATTTTCTTTATCTGGAGCTTCCTGGATAAATTTTTCAATTTCTTCCTTCGTTAAAATCTTAGATTTCTTTGCCCTATAACCTTGAGCTTGCCGTTTCAATAAAGAACGAAGTTTTGAGTATGTAGATATATCTACATTGTGTTTAAGTGCAAGGGTTGACTTCAGCATTGAATAATTGGACCATAATGTTGAAGATTTCATCTTTAAACAAAGGTCTAGGAAGTATGCCATTACAACATTTTCTGAGAAAGAACTCGTATTTTTACTCATGCGATAATCCATAAAACGTCTGTATGCATTTTCGTACTTTTCTCTTGATTTCTTTGGCAATAATTCTAATGAAGCAGTATTCACTGCCTCAACCAGCTCTGGAGGAGTCCCAGGAATGGAAATTTCATCATCACTTATCATTTTACTTTCGAGAACACCAGCAATTAACTTTATAAGCGTCAAGTTTGACAATTCAACCTCAATACGTTTCCATAGTAACCCAAGTAATTTTATTAGGAATTTCAAAGCACCATTTATTTGGGAATAAAATTATCGCGTTTTTTTTTTAAATCAATCAATATCTGTCGAATTTTAAACGATTTGCGGAAAAATAGTATGTTTACCTCGTAGGAAAAGCCACATTCCTGGACTCTGTGTTGCTAAGTCTCGGCTTGCGCCTCGACTTATCAATCTTCACAGTCGTCCAGGAATGTTAAGCTTTTCCTACCCGGTAAACAATGTACTATTCTTTAATACCCCGGAGTCCAAAAATAATTAAATCATCGCATTAACTGACTAATGTGTATTTTGTAAATATTGAAATATGTTGATCCAATTTTTTAATTTAGTCATTACTTTCCGAATTCGAAATAGTAAAAATATACAAAATTTTTCAGCTGTTATTTCCAGTGAAACCTGAGATATTATAAAATATTTTACTGCAGCGCATCAAAATTTGTTGTCAGTTAACTTTCTATATTAAAAAAATAAAATAAAAGTAAAATAGAAAATAAAATAATAAAAAAGTTGTGGGGATGGTCTTGATGAGGTTACACATCCTGTCTAATATTAATAATAATTAAACATTTACCTCAAAAATTTCTTTAATAAGTAGATTAACTTGGGCGCATTTCGAGTTTGTATACGAAATTTACTACTTAGGAATTCTTTTTAAGGGCGAAGTATACCTATCATAAGACTTTAAAAATTAAATATAAAAGACTCAAGTAATTTTTTGAAAAGTTATGTGTCTGACTAACTTCTACACTCCTCTCTGTAACCTAAGACGTGTCTTAACAAATTCGGTACAAAAGAGAAGTTTGTTCTTTGTAAGTTCATTTATTATTTTCAAACTTGAAAATTGTTACATTTTCGCAAGAAATGTATAAAATAGAAAAAAATAAAAAAGTTTTCTTTAATATTTGATAGAGCTTTTGAGTGCCAACTCAAATTATATTTAGTTAGCCAATTATTTTTCCACATATTTTTAATATTATTTATTAACTATTCGCCTTCTTGAACTTTTTTCTGCATTTGAAGTCTCCTCTTCTTTAACAAAACGCTTCTCGCCATGCTACGCTCCACAGTCTCAAACTTCTACTCGTCTCTCTTTACTTTCTCATATCCTCTTAGGGCCAAATTAAGAATCAAGTGAGCGGAGTTATTCAAACACCTAAGTCAAATCTGAGTTGAGTTTGATTCTTGAATGTGGCCCCACAACATCTACGTTACACGTTTCGTATAAAACCGTTGTCGATCCGAGGATTTTACGTAAATGCGTAACAATTGTTCCCTTTTTAATTAAAAATTTAACGAATCAAACCTATGCTCCTCTTGATGTTTTAAACGTTTCACAGCCATTTGGGTGACTTTCTGAAAGAGACTTAAAGTGGTTCGATGTACATGAACAATGTACGGCACTTTGAACTTTTTGAAATTTTACGTTGCAATTACACATTATATTTATAGTGCCACTTTAGATAATAATAGAAAGACTGTTTTAATTTAAGTACTCGAGAATCGAGCTTTTGAAAAAGTTTATAACAAATTTTAGCTACGCGAAATAAACGCAACAACTGTCATATTTACGCAATCATTGTAACGAGGGTACAATTTATTCTACAGGATGTTATTAGCTCGTTCATTTTTAAAACTGACAAGTGAAACTTTTCGCGTGTGTGCGTATACATTTTTCACGACGTTTTAAATATTTCATAAGGGAACGTCGATATAAAAAGCGGCGTTATTGAGAGAAGGTGTGTGGGCGGCCTGGCTAAAAGATTAACAAGTCGGGCAGTTTGGCATTTTGATTATTGTTTACAACCGCTAACGCGATTGTTTCTTCCTAAAAAATTCAAACAGAGTCTTTATTATTATTATTCGAAGCGCGCGTAGAGAGTATCCTTAAAAATATTTATAAAAATTGTTAAAACAACGTGCTACTCGACCCTCGTTCTCAATTAGAATTATTGGAGAAGTTGCTACCCCCTCTTGAGAATTAAAGGTGGGGGAATTCCTTTATGTTACTCGTACGTCCGTCTCGGTATAAAATAGAGATTTCGAAATTATTTGAGTGGAAATTTATAGGTATCCAGTATTCACCTTGTATGGACAAATCGGTCCTAACCTCACAAAATAGTACTTGAGTAATCAAGAGTGTCTGAAGCATCTCAGTGCGATCTTTCTCCTTGTTGCCCAAGGAACAAGCTAAATTTAAGAAAGCCTAATGGCAACCAACTCTTTGGACAGGGCTTCTCTCATCAATGATCTGCAATGGTCGCATCGATCTTAATACTACTGGATCGCGAATTTGGAATCTTCAAAATGCCTATGGAGTTCCTGAACTTTGGCCATATATACTCCTTTTATCGGGCGAGTCTAAAACATACAAAACATGGGTAATTAGTACCCTCTCGAACGAGGCCAACTTGTGTCTGTTTCAAAGTCCTAGTCTCGTATTAGACGTTGTATGCCCACATAATACTCGAATTGCAGGGCTGTGGTCCAGAGTGGCTTCGTGGAACTTAGCGGCGGCTAAACGGTATAACTCTATGCGGGACTGGTCATGATGGGTTCTGGGCTCAGGGCATCCGGAGAACCCGAGAAGAGCGGATAGAGGAAAACGTGAACGGCCCGCGCTCTGCCGACGGTTCTCTTGATGTAGATCGATTGCCGGCCTTCCAATAGATATCTTGGTCTTAACCGAAGGATTTGATGTGAAGGGGGGGGGGTGCTAAAGGCACCATTGGTTAGTTTTTACGTACACACTCTATTTTAAAGAAGAAGAAAAGAGAGCCCGGGAGGAGGGTATACCACCTAGAACAACATCCCCTTCCGCGTGAGCATGTCCTTCTGTTTTGTGGAATTTGCTGTAGCGTTACTTAAGTCAGTGATTAAACCACTTAAGTACGCACTCTTCTCGCGAAAGGTTAATGGAATAGGATGTCAATAAAATTTGTTCGAAACTGCCATATTTGGATTGAGTATCGAAACACGAATAAATGCAAATTTTACTCCAATTAATTTTTTCGTCAATACGATTTTTGAAAAACTCATTAATTAACTTCAGAAGTAACAAAAAAAAAGTAAATTTGTAGCTGGGTGAAGGATGAAGGGTAGGTGCAAATATTAATTATGTTCGTTAAATCGATTAAGGTGAGATGATGTTTGTATAAATTGTTTGGTCATCGTTCCTTCATTTATACCTCACTTCGTGTTATACACTTTTACATGAGCCTTTAAAATTTCTCAACCATCTGTACGTGAAGATTTCAAATACTTTACTTTAAATTCAACCATTTTAGTCTGTCAAACTTGATCCTGCTTGGAAAGAGTTTCGAGCGCTTTAACCATATTGCTGTCATTAAATAATGCAGTCCTTGCTGTCAGATTATAGTGAAACTTACAGAAATATCCCTAGAGAAACTATTGTTAGCTGTGCACTTGTAGGATAAATTTATAACATTTATCAAAATTTGCCCCTGGAGGATACAAAGAGAGCGTTATTGGTTACGCCACTGGAAACAACTCGCTATCTACTTGATCGCTACATTGAACTACGCCTTGTCTACGTTAGAAACAGAAGACAAGTGTACCTCGATGGGGCAGTTCTATTAGGTCACTATACTATTACTAATATTAACAAGTTGTACTTAACTAGTTAGGTTTGATTTAAAAAAACATTTAAAGCAAGTGAAAACGCTAATTAAACTCCCAGAGCCGCGCCTACAAGACAAATAAATCACCTTTCTTCTCAAAGCAACAAAATGACTCCCCACTCAACTTTTACTAAGAATTTTAAAAGCGTCAACTTTTAATCAGAACTAAGAATTTTAAAACAATGTCGAGTCAATTTATTGTTTACACGCCGCCCAACTTGCGGGTGTGGGTAACGATACCAAATTCAAAAGGTACTCCTCTCTTAACAAAAGTTTCAGACTTATTGTTAGCTCAAAAGTATCACACTTTGTGTAGATAGGAGAGAAAAAGGGGGAAGAAATAAAAATTTATCAAGCGCGTAATTAATTCAAATGTTGTGAAAGAGTACTGGGAATATCTGAAGGGAAGGCGGTCGTTCCTGACCTACATGAGTATCTTTTTTGAAATGTTACTAACTTACTCGAGAAAATGGATGGAAAATTTAAGAATGGATAATTGAGGTTGATTGGGGAAAATGCTTAAATTTTTATTGGAAAGTTAGAAGTTTTATTATTGATTTAGGATTTTCAAACAGGTGCTTTCATACCTCATACCTTCATGTGCTAATAATAGCGAATTAATAGTTTGTTTCTAAACTAAATGCGAATTAACTTCTTGTCGGGATTTACCATTATGTTTGTAATTTTATGGGTAGATCATTACACTGTTAATAATGTAGTAATACGCTAAGTTTAGTCGACCGACAACATCGTAGTGCTAGCTTCATCTAGTTTCCACGCTCAATTTTTACAATATTGGACAAGATCCAAAGATCTCGCCCGCCTACCTAATTAGAATTTTGCAACAATTTTTTATTTGCACACCCTGTGTAGCTCTCTAAATTACAACGGGCCTGTAAGGGGTTGCGTAATACGTTCAAAATTAATAGTGTGCGAAAAGCCTCGTTACTTTACTTCACTTATACAGGTGTACCTACTTATAGATCGAATTCATGCCAAAACTTTTTGTAGGAGCTCCATTATATCTTCTTTACAACTTCAACTTCCTGTATAATATTCACGTCCCAAACATAATGGTTCTGACGATGTTATCAAGCTTTAAGTTTACGTCGAGTTCATAACTGTTGCTCGAAATTTGTATTAGGATTTTAGTACACATTTTGTGAAGTGCGGCCAGATAGTTTAGGCGTTAAAATTTGACAAAAATTCCAAAATCGGACAAAAAACCTGTTTTTTTAGTTTATCGTGTATAACTCGAAGTTACGCATGTTTAAAGAAAAATGTTTCTGTACAAAAATAAAGTACATTAAATTTCCTACAAAATAGGTCTCTAAAATTTTTTACATGCGACGAACGGTTTAGCTCAAGAGCAATGGTGAAGACCGAACACCCGTAAGAGGTACATGTGCCTATTTTCTGAAGAACTAAACTATGTGACAGCATGTCCATTAACCAGTGTTTCTGACCAGTATTTCAAGCACACCAAGTTTCTCCAGTGTACCAGTGGATATTCTGGAAGCACCATACCGAGTATCAAAACTATACGAGTTACTATCTGAGGATGTAGGTTATAATATGGGAGTATAACGACAGGATTAAGCGTGATTATGGGCAATTTATTCGTTCGGCTGAAGCTAACATCAAGTCACAACCTAGAGAACTGGGGAATTTTGTTAATACGAAAATGAAAATGAAAAATCCCTGGTCACGACTTATATAAAATAATTCACAGCGTATTGGATAACCCTGGATTGCTCTGTCAATCGTATGAGTAGTAAGCATCCCTTCACTTTTAGAAGTGCTATCGCGAACACTATTCGCGGCGTAAGTGTTAATTCTCCTCTTTTTATAATATTTATGTGCCACTTCTATAACGAGATGCATTGTTCTGCTGATATATTTATTTGGTGACGACGTGATGACGTTGAGAAGCATTATTGGGCCTTTCCTCATTTGTGATGTAAATTGTTGTTTTATATTTATTTGTTTTTGGAACGTTCTTGGAACGTGTTATAGCTTGTTGTTGTTTGTTCTATTGTAAAATCTATTAGGTGTCCTATTATAGACAGTTTTTGTTGTATGTTGGATTAATAAATCATTATCATAAAACAGAACATTATCGGCAGCCCTTTTTTACGTCAGTTATAAAAATGTGAAATTATTACGAAAGTAAAGGTCGTTTCAGTTATCGATTATTTGGGCAATCGATTAAATAATTACATATTTACATCAAAACTAATTAATTAAACATTGTCTCGTCACAATACCCCGTTGATTGTTGATTTGATTATATGGAACTTATAAATCAATTAAACGGCGAAAAAAAACGCGAAAAAATTAATGAATAAACATTTATAAATTGCAGATTATAGTAGAATTGTAAAAAAATCGCATCAATTTACGATTCGAAATGAGGGAGAATGAAAGAAAAAAATTAAAATACATTAAGAATTGTTTAAAAGTTATAAGAAAGGTAATTATAAAGATTACTCTTAAAGCAACAGAAATAATTTTTAAGTTTGCGTTATTTCTTTTTTTTAAAAACGGCGGGCGTAATTTGAATTCCCTTTTTTATTTTTGATAAGTAAACTTTTTAATTACCAAACTTTGAACAAAGCTTTTCAATGAAAATAATAGTACGTTGAAGAAATTAGCTTTACGCTATAATTTTGTGTTGTTAATAATAATTATTACAGGTAGGCAGGCTTTGTGAACATCAATTTCTATCACGTGCTTTATTAATTCTTGTTTTTTATATTTCCCAAGTTGAGGGATGTAAATTTGATTTGAATAACGTATGTATACAGCTTCTAGCTTCCCTCGGGACATTTTAATCTATCACGAGGAATATAGGTGTCGGTGCGCACCCTCAATGGTATCTTACAAATGATTCAAAATTACAGAAACTCAAAATTTGGGTTGTTACGTGTCGGTTCGTTTATTTCAATAATGACGTTTTACAGGGTATCGATAGGACGCCTCAGTTAAAAATCCGTACCTCACTGACGAAAAATAATGACGGCTGACGGTAGGGTTGATTAAATTGCATGTAAAGCTACAGAAAAATGTATTGCGCACTAGTAAGTGGTAACTTTTTTCTTTTCAAATACATTTTTGCAGATAATGGCATAAAAATTGCATTGCAAAAATTGTCAACTTGCGGACAAAGTAGTCGTCAAACAACCTATAGTAGCCAATAATTATTTCCACGACTGTACATTGTATAACGTGAAGATTCAAACTAATCGTGCCGCATTCTAAATTTAAAATATCGATAGACGTATGTACCTATAAAGACATTTTATGGCATTATTGAAAGTGCCCACATTAAAGCCTTTCATTAAAAGTAAAGACGTTTCGTCGTTACAATAATATAAACAAATTGCGTCGAAAATATTTCCCTCTTATTTACAAACGCTCCGAGCAACTTTGAGATATATCCATTTTAGTGTTTGTGTAGGATCGTCTTCTTTTCATGTTGTGGAGGAGTAGAGGTGAAAGATTCTATTTTGTTATGTATTATGTAAACTACTTTAAGTTTAATAAAATTTTCCTTATCGCGACAAAAGTTACTTCGAAATGCACACAGAGCGAACAAACGTAATTTTACCTACGTGCGCTACTTTAGTCTATTAGAAGTGGTATGTGTTTGACGTTATTTAAATAATATAAAATTAACAAATGCATTTGAATATTTTTGAGGGTGGAAAATGTTGACCTGGGAAAAATGCGCATTTTTTATTCGTCACGTTTTGTGATTGTATCGTTATACCGTAGACGGAATCTGATGCAATTTACATTTAGGTCTTATGAGAAAACTACACAGGTGCTGACGTAAATCAAGTGCAAGATGTATCGCCATCAGGTCATCAATACCCCAGTAAGGCCAACTCTGCACTTCCTTTATGCTTTTGTGAGATTTAGTGGCCATTCAGTTTTTTTTTGAAGGAAGGAACAGGCAACAGAGAGACGCATTTCATTTACTAATGCTCAAGTTGAGCCATGGCAGTTTGTCGTTATCCACATTTTGGATTTTCCTATGCTGAAAGTTCAGAAAAGTTTCAATTCCGGAACAATCGACTATTATTTTAGTCGTAGGTTACTCGCCAGTTGTAGCGCCCCTGCGGTTCAACTGTTGGCTTGTCTCTGAATCTCCGAATTTATCAGTTTATCAACTTATCTGCCGTTGCGCACCCACGTCTTTTGCTGCAGTGATTTGGCTATTCTATTTCACGCATTTAGTGTTTCATTTTCCGTTTTGTTATTCGCCACAGAGAAAACCAAATAATTGCCGAATTGTGAGTTAAGATATGTGTCCCATTTTGAGGTTTCTATTCAAATGTTGACTTTGAATTCAATTTATATTTATTTATTCTCTCCTACATGTACTATGTGAAAGTATAACTGGAACCGTCTCTTGGATATTGAAACTGATTGGGAATTCTACTTAAGGGCGTCATTTAGATTGGCGAACTTTTAATGTCGAAGTACATTAGGTTGCTTTAATCAAACATAATTATAACATTTCTATTACCTTGGCGTCTCGACGTGACGGGATGATTATATGTAGTTTGTACAAGCGTCGTACAGAGAGCTCGGATTTTCATGCGCTCACGCGCGCGTTACTGTTTTGCCTTTCGATTAAAATGTTAAATCTCTATGTTTGTGGTATGCACTGCTGTAACTCTTTAAGGATTTCTTTTACGGCAAAAATCAAGTGATTTTTTTTGTAGAAAATTTTACGTATAACAATCCTTGTACGAAAAGTTTTTTAGTTAAATTATTAGATTATAAGCAATTTGTGTTTATAAGTACAAAAGTGTTTATTTTTGCGCTCCCTCAAACAAAACGATTACTGTTAAGCCAGCCATTAAAAGGGAAAGGTTTATGTGTAAAAAAAATTTAGAGGCCCTGTTGAGTGTTCTCTGAGACACTCTGCTATACAAAATAATTTTCTAACGCAAAGCTCGGTAACGATTATTATGAAAGTTACCGAGAAACGCCCTATATAATAATCTTCATTATAAAATAGCTAAATGACAGTCCAAGGTTTTTATTGGAAATTTTCAAAAATGTCTAGAAAAGGTATATACAAACCCAAAAGTTGATTTTAAAATGGGTCTAATTGAGCTTAAGTAATCTGTAAAAAGATAAAGTTAATGACGTGGCAGTGTTGAATTTTATTAATTACCAAATTGAACGAGGCGTTTTAATTTTTGCTCGTTGTTTTATGTACTTACTAATTAAAAGAAATGTGCAAACTTTCCAATATTTACACCCATTTTCGAATTTTACATCAAATGGGGAACGCTCAGTCGCTCACTCATCGTCGATTACATAGAACGCCAAAATTCTTATTTCTTATCTTCTTTTGAGTAAACTTTTGGAGTAGATATACGAAATTTTATTAAAAGTTTGAATAATGAATTTAAAATTATGTTCTTTAAGTTTACAACACTTATTTAGATGTTATATAAAGTGTTTATTGAGTAATAAAGTTTAGTCTCTTATAATTCTTGCCTCGAAAGCTTTTCGTGTAGCTTTCCGCCGAGCTTTCCGTTACGTCGGTTGTAGGTAGTAGACGAGTAACAACTAATTACTTTTTTTCTTCCCAAAAAGTTTCTTTATTCAAATTTATTTTTAATTGTTTGCGCAAAAACTAATTTTGGACACTTGATGAATTATTTACAAAGCCATCCCCTCCTAACTCACTTAACTGCTGCGGTTTATACGGATGGTTTAAAAATGAGCAACGGTGCTGAGGCGACATTCAGGATACCAGCGTCTGCTCGAAACCATCACGAGTCACAAGTTAAAAAGGATCTTTTAGCAATACAAAAATGAGACTGTAATGAACACTTCGATGGAGAATGAAACATTTCTGGTAATAGACACGAGAAGCTATTGGTAAATTTGTTGAAAATCTTGCAATGGCAACTATGTAGAGATGAAGCGGCAAATTTTCTTATAAAGGGCGTTTTTAACCATCAATAAATTTTGATGAAGTCGCAGTCATCAATTCTAAATCGAACCCTCATCCTTGACGTTACACCTACGGAAAAAACGAAATTCTACTAACTTATTCATTATTAATTCTACTCATATAAATTAATGATCTTTACATCAACATTATTAATTAAGTTATTAAACATTCTCAAAATTTTATCATTAAAAACGTTATTAAACCAGCTCACGATTCGTTTCTGTGCGGTAATTCCGTTGAGGTACGAATAGATGAGGAATAGATAAGCAACTAACATCTCAAGGAGACGTCTCTGGGGATTTATACTGCATAAGCCTGCATACTAAAGGAAATTTATTAACACTTTTCCACTATAATACAGGATAGTTTTTCAAATTTCTACAATTAATCAAATTTTAGTTAAGAAGTGCACTCGAGTGCGCCAAATTAATGTTTTAGCGTAAAATTTGAATGACGAACGAAGAAGGGTGTGAAATTTAAGTTTTCAGTTGGTGAAAACTCAAAAACGCAATTTTATCATTTTCACGAAGCGCACTTGATAAGCAGACTGTCTCATCATCATCATCGTCTCCATCATGTAGTATACTACTGAACATTGGCTTCATGACCTCGCTTAATTTTTTTGAATTTTTTCTATTCTAAGTCTCCGCCATTTTCCGATCGTCTATTCTTAAAGTCAGACTCATTTTGGTTTCTATTAGTCTCCACACTATTATCCCCCCCCCAATCGCGACTTCTTGCCAAACGACCTGCCTAGTTCGATTTCAGCACCGTGACTCTTAAACTCATCCTAAGGCTCACGACGAACATATCACGTTCCGTGGAATGGAAAAGATAAATATTTAGATAAGCAGTTTATTGAAAGCGTCGGTATAGATAGATAACGAGTCAGAAAACTCCTAAGTTGTACACTTGTACAGCAAAACAGCAAGTAAGACAATTCTGTGAACAAGGTACCAGGATAATTGGGAAAATATAAATACGATCGTTTAAACCTTTAAACGATTTCATTTTTATCAAAAGCTGTAAATATTTTTCCCACTTGAGAGCGAGTTTTATCAACATACGATACATACGCAAGGTAATTTTTGCAAACGAAAATTGTCAATTCCGTGTTTGCAAATGACATCGCATTACAACGAAACGCTTGTAAATATTTTCAATAACAATCCAACTGTAAAAAGCAACAGACAGCAACATCAATTCGCAAATTGTGTGCGTTTATATGTAGAAATATTTTCAACTCTTTAAACTAAAATAAAATATTGTACTACCTTATCACAATAAACACGTTTCGTGTATTGGAAATATTTTACAATTCCAATCTTTTGTCGTATTCGAAAGACGAGTAAAAAGAAAAGCAAAAAAATCTCTTCAGCTTTGAGAAGCAAACCATTAATCGAAATCGTTTGATCTTAACAACCATTCCATGCAGTCGAATTGGATTTTTTGCAAAAACAAATAATTCAATTTACCTGTAGTATGTACCTCTTTAAAGGCTAAAGTTTAATGGCATTAGCCGTAGTTAAAAGATTTAAGAAAAGACTTTGCTCTTGCGGCCAGCAACTTTGTAAGTTTCTTTAGGTGCACAATTTCCAATTTTAGGGAAAGTTTCGGTTAAAAATTTGATTTTATAATTTAAAATTTAAATTCGTGTTACAAATTTAGAAAAAAGCGCCCAGTATTTAAATTAGCTAATAATATTAACATTCGCTCGCGGAAAATTAATAAAAAATTTATTTAAATGGCTTTTCGCCACCTGCGACTAAGTTTACATTTTCTGAAAATATTAGGGTGCTAAAATCTGCGACAACAATAATTATGAAATTTTAGATATTGATTTAGACTTTTATAATGCCGTATAACGATTTTATTACCTGTAGGTAAGTACATTGTAGGTATAAAATTTGTGGATGCTCCGATACGTAGTTTCTAACAAAGATGCTGTAGCCGTAAAAAGGGGCAACTAAAAGCTTTTAGACTCATCTCGAAAAATCAAAGTTTAGTGGTTAATTGTGCAACTACGAAAGTAATAAATTTACAATGTAAAGTTATAGCTATAGGTGCAAAAGGTCTTAAAGTAAAAAATGCGTATTATCTACCTTTCAACGATTAGGTATTTAATATCACGGATCACAGATTGAGAAGCTTTATCTTTTTACGGGAGGGAATTGAAATATACACGGTGTCTTCGAAGCAACTAATGCACAAAATTATTTACAAAAGTGTTTGAGAAACTATTGCTCTTGGAACTGACTGTGCATCTTTATCTCTTCTGAGACATCGATAAATATCTAAAGAAAATTTCTAATTCGTTAGAGAGCAATTAGCAGGAGTTTGGGCTGTCAGACTCTAACAGTCAGAGCCTAACAGTCAGACCCTAACCCCAAAACGACATAGCGCGTGTTTTCCAGCTTCTTGATCTCTCAATAGTTATTTGGATCGCCTCTCCTTCTTTCTTACAGCCGGTTTTCATCTTGTACAACTCGACGAATTTCTCCTGTGTTTGTCTGGACTTTAAACGACTATTCTGCCATTCTGAAAGCTTTTTCCTTTTGTTAGTCTCTGGGTTTCTCGATAACTATTTGGGTCTGCCCTTCTTCGCTTACAATTGGGCTTCATTTTGTACAACTCAACTTGCCTCCCTGTTCTTGTCTAGTCTTAAAACAATTCATATCACAACCATTCTGAAATATCTTCAATTTTTTCATTAGTTTTTTAGTTTCTCAGCAACTAGTTTCGTCTGCTCTTCTTTGTTCATACAGCTGGGTTTTTTTTGTACAATTCGTCGTAACTCTTTGTTTTGTCTGACCTTGTAGCGAATGGTACCACAGTCATTTTTAAGGCTTTTCAAAATTTTCAGTCTCTTGATTTCTCAATAGCTTTTTGAGCATACAATCTTTGCTTTATAGCAGGACTTCTTCTTGTACAACTCGACTTATCTCCCTGTTCTTGCCTGGCCTTAGTACGACCCATATCACAACCAATCTGAAGTCTCTTCAATTTTTTCAGTCTTTTAGTTTCTCAAGAACTATTAATTTGGATCTGTTCTTTGGTGTTCTTACAGCTGGGCTTCCTCGTGTACACTCATCGTATCTCTCTGTTTTTGTCTGACCTTGAAGCGACCCGTACGCCCGTACTACAGTAATACTAAAGGCTTTTTAATTTTTTCAGTCTCTTGTTTTAGGTCTGTCCTTCTTCGTTCTTACATGTGAGCGTAACCTTATTGAATACAATTCGACGTATCTCTCAAGCATCTTCTATTGTTAATTTTACTACATTTTACTGTCTCATTTAATGCAAACATTTCGGAAAATTAATTAAGAAAAAACTAATCCAAACTAAAAGCTTTTGTTAAATTACTAAATCGTCTGTAATTGTAGTTATTCAGTCCAAATTGACTATTACCATAGACAAGTTTTTGATTAGTGGGCTAGCGCACAATAATACTTTCAAATTACCAGTGATGGTTATTTTCACTTTGAATATTTCATCACCTGTCTCCATTTGTGCTTGGAAAAACAATAATTCAAAGTAAGTGGCTAAAATTGACAATAGCAATAAAATACGATTCATTTTGTGCAGGAGCGGACTTAAGATTCAGACTTGAATATGTCTGTTTATTTGTCTGCTCTATTTACTCCAATTGCTCCAAGTGTGACGTCATTAGAACAGGACACATGGCAAAATTAGTACAAAAGAGCAGGACAAATAATCGCGTTAAATTTACTCCAAGCAGACAAATAAACAAGCCTAATGAGTTATCGATCGTAATAACCTCATTGCTCAATGCATAGGTGGACCAGTTTCAAACTTTTTGAGTGTTTTTATTGCAAATTACTAGTGTATAGTGTATATATACTATGTAGGTGTGTAAAAACTAAAAACCAGAGTCTGCATTGGGAAAATAAGCTTTTCCTCACTCTCAAATGACTAACTTGTACTCAAGTCTGTGTAAGAAAGAAATAAACGCGTAAAACATTTTTGTGTTACTTCTAATAAAACTAAAGTCTCTATGCCACCCCTTGAATCCGCCAGTGATTTTTTTTTTGTATTTAACAAACAATTTATATCACATTTACGAAATGAATTCGAGATTATTACTTCTTCTCACGAAATTACCTCACGAATTATGAGCTAAACCCAAATATACAACAAAAAACATAATATCTTTTTAATAAAAAAGACACAAAAAACGTTTATTTTCACCGACAATCTAAAATTACAATCAAATTTCTTGTCGAAAAGAAACAAAGGCTAGTTTCTTGTAAAAAGCGCCCTTTCTAACTTTTATGCGACCAAATAGAAATGAGTTGCGAGTGAGTTATTTTTTGGTAGACAACGCCATTACTTACCTTTAATTAAACATATTATGGGCTTTCAAAATAAAATAAAAGAACCCCCTCTTTGTTACGTAAGTTTTAAGTCTGTTTTAAAAGGAAAACGTTACGACGGCGTCGTGAGTGGACGAATTCGCTTTTCCTTTCAACAGTTATTAAGTTAACGTTATTCAATAAGGGTGTCTTGTCCTTTTAATTACAATTGCCTTTCCATAATATTTAGATTTGACTTCCTCATTATTTAAAATATACCCTTCGCTACTTAGAAATCTTAATATCGTTTTTAACTTCTCTTCTCTGATCAATTATTTGCATTTTGTGTGGTTACGATTGCGCCTGGGTGACCGCAGTCCCGTCGGAAGACTTTCCGAATTGGTCAGACGGATTGGAAAAGACGAATCGGTCGTATATGAGTCTCTTCTGACATTTATTTCAACCACTTCTGACATTATTATAATACAAATACAACTAGTGCATTTAACGACGTGCATGTTTGCCGTCGAAAATTGGATTTATTATGCATTTGTGCACTCGATTATAAAAAGTCTCAAAAATAACTCTAATGGGACCTCATTTTTGCAGATTTGGCAATTGTAAACATAATAATTCACCTCCTTTACGTAAAAGGTTATGCGTCTTTCGTCTTTAAGCAAATAGAAGCCTCACACGCCTCTAGAGAATTTTTAAGGGGCCACTATCTCACTGTCATCTCACTGCATCCACTTACGTGCAGTAGTGTACGGAAACACTCAAACGGTCCAAATTTATCTTTAGACTTACATGCGAACATAATAGAATATTCAAAACACAAACGTTTCTTCTCTATTTCGTCATTACGTTTTATATTGCGTGCGTATAACTCTCGTTCCAACGCAGTCTTAATCTGTGTCGGAACTAAAAATTGAAGCTCAAGGGGGTAGTACTTTATTTTCAGTTCACGCTTCACACAACACATTTTATTTTGTTTTTTTCATAACGAGCTTTTTCTTGCTGCTTAAATGGAGATTTTCGCAACCACTTGACGTAGTTTTATGTAAAGTATCCTTTACATTTTTCATTACTGCGATTTAACTTAAAATTTAAAAAGTTTCATCAGCATAAAACGAGACAGTTGCTGTTGTTGTTGCTTCCTTGACATCATTGACATATAATTCTAATACGGTTCTGATGATAGAACAATCAAAATAGACATTAGGAGGCTTATACGAGACTATCGAGAAGGATGAGGAGTAATTGTAACATTGTCGGTTGGGGAGCATTATTACTACTCGCCAGGGTACTTACTCTCCAAATGTTTTCATAAGTCTCACTTCTTCTTTACATCTTTAAGAAAATACTAAACTTCCTAACACAACTACAAAACAAACAAAAACTTTATAAACTTGTTTTATAAACTTCGTCACCTTCTCGATACACTCCAATTTTGATTGCCGGATCAATTTGCGCCCCTATTCACGCCATATAAAAACATTTTTTTTATTAGCCACAACTTTCGTGTTACCAAGTAATTGAATTTACTTTTCATCAATTTTATGTTGTGTTTGTCTTCATTTACCTCTACAATTTACATTTTAATAGCAACGATATGAGAAATATAAATTAAATTAACAAATTAGGTAATTATATATACATAGTGTGGGATTTGTTTGAATTTTCCTTCGTATTTTAGACCATCACTTAGCCACCAGAGTATTTCAATCTATAAAATTGAGCCAGTAAATTATTCATAAATTTTATTTTTTACTACCGCAACTAACTATTGGGGCCAAATCGTTCAGACTTCAGACTATTGTTCGTAAGCAACGTAAAGGACAGGTAGCCGTGTAAAAAAACAGAATTAGATGGATAGAAAGTAAGAAGGAATCGAAAACTCGAATTTAGAAGGAGGCGATGGTTTTTGCTGGAAAAGACAGGGACTCCGGGAGACAGAAGAGGAGGAGAACACTCACGCAGATAAGTAGAGAGGAGGGTAGACAAGCAACAGGTAGATTGACGTGTAAAAACTAACGGACAGCTAAGAAGAGGAACGGAAAAGCAAAACAGAGAGAGAGAGAGAGAGAAGCAACAGACAAGAAGACCACGAAGCAGAGCAATTTTCAAAACCGTAGATAGACTAGAAAATTGACGTAAATTCCACTCCAACATGCAAACAGGTGGACTTGTGGACACACCAACTATAGAAGGCAGGCGAGAAATGACAAAAATTACCCTTTAAATATCTAAATTCATTAGTTGGAGGTAGAGTGTGTATTTTTACTTTAATGTCAAAGCACTTTTCGTTTTTAACGATTTTACAAATAAGTGTCGTTCGAGCCTAGCCCGAACCCGAGATTTCCTTGCTTTAGTTAATTACGTGCACGAACACGCGTTTACAAGAAATTGAAGATTTTTCTAAATGATTTAATTCAAAAGTCGATGGAAATAATTTTGTAGCATATAGGGTATAGAGCTTTTTAGCCACGCAAACACGCAACATACTCAATACACATTTCAAGGACGCGTTTAAAAATTTTAGCTACGGCGGTTTTATTTCTTCAGGCGAACCCACCAAATAAAAATTATGAAACTTTAACTAAAAATTGCACTCTTGCGACGTTACGTGCCAAAAGCTGCCGAGGACTTTTTTTTTACCCGAGATGTAATTTCAGTTTTGTGGGAAAATCTTCAAGTTGTAAGAGGATTTTTCGTATTACGAAATGTCAATGTAACGTAGCGTGACTGAAAAAGAGTTGAATAAAATTCTTTCGCTACAAATTTTCAAATTATTTTTAATTGGGGGCTATTTCGCAATTATTTGCTTGGAAAAAAGTAAAAAAATTCGTGCTCTAAAAAGTAAAAAGCGTTACATCTCCTTATATTTTTCAGCTCTTTGACTCTTAGAATACTTGCACTGAAAAAAAATTTGACATTCAAAGGTAGTCAACCTGTCAACTGAAGAACTACACGACAAATTCAAGATCAAACTCATGCTTGTCTCAAGTTGTTTCTAACCCCGTCCAGGCTCTGGCGAGGGATTAATTAGTTACGAACTTCTTAATACTTTTCTGTTGTAATTTTACTTACAAAGCAATTTAAAAACAGGAAACTGTTTTTGGAAACTTTGTTAGCTTCTTTAGATCTTTATACCTCCTTAAGCCCTTCTCTTGGGTTTTCTTATTCAAAAAAAAATTTTGCGCCCTGAACAACTGAACATGTATTACAGAAAAGACCTTGTTAACTTCGACAGCTTCTTTAAGCATCTTAAAGGCTTTCCCTGGACTACTTTTGAGTCAAAAGCAATAATTGTGAGGCTTGCAGTTGTTTCATTGAGTCACATTCCGAGGTAAAAGTTTTGTTAGCCACATCTTCATTTTTTCTTCAAGTCGCACTCCAAAGTAAACGACTTGGTTGTCTTGAAACTTCTAAGGACTTTCTTTCTAAAAATTTTTACGTCAAAAGTAATTTCGGAAATAGAACCTGTCTTTGGGTGCCTTTATTAGCCTCATCGAATTTTTAATATACCTCCTTGAGCCTTTCTCTAGGTTTCTCTTGTTCAAAAAGAAATTTTGCGAACTTAACATATTTTAGAGAGCCATTTTCTTAAAGAAAAGACCTTGTTAGCTGATACAACTCCTTTAATCATCTTAAAGTCCTAAGAAGTCGCACTCCAAAATTAACGACTTGATTGGTATGAACTTTCTAAGGACTTTATTTCTATAATTATTTTATTTTAAAAGCAATTTCGGAACTAGAACCTGTCTTTAAGAGACTCTATTAGTTTCACCAGATGTTTATACCTCCCTAGAACCCTTCTATAAGCTTCTTTTGTTTTAAAGGCAATTTTAGCTGTTTTAAGCATTTGAGTCCTTCCCTGTTCTATTTCTTATTAAAAATCAGTTGCGAGATTTGAAGTTGCCTTACTGAGGACCCAGTTGTATAAACGAGCTAATCTTGCAATCAACCTAAGTCAACAATTAATTCTGAGTTAAATTGAAATACATTTGACTCTAGAAAATTGATGGGCTAACCCTGGACCAAGTGTCTACGATCTAACCTAATCTAACACGCTTAGATCTAACCTTATATTCAGATCGTGGAGTTAACGCATAACTCTGACTCCGAGATTATCTCGTTTTAGCAACTGGGCCTGAGTTACATTCCGAGTTAAACGATTCTGTTAGACAGCTCTTGCGTGGGTCGTTCTTAAAAAGTGACACTGCAAAGCAAAGGACTTGGTTAGTTTTGATCTTCCTGGACTACGATTGGTCCCCAATAATTATTGTAAGTCAACTTTTCTCAGTTTGTAACTGTTAGGCAGACAATAAAAATTATTTTCACTCAACCCTTAGAACAATCGTTGTAGCAAATCGCATGGTGTTATAACTGGTAGTACAAGTTTAAATTTATTGTTAAATTTTACAAAAGGGGTAAAAGTTTTTTTAAACCGAATAGATTACACAATGTAACGTTTCCAAAGTTGTAAAACACGAGATAAAGCGTTTTAACGTCAGTAGGTTGGTATATCAAGTTCATTTTTTATTAAATAGTTTACAGTTTGAATGTTGTGGTAAGTCGTAGAAACAATACAATTTTTAAGGGTGCCGTTATCTTGCGAAAAAGGATCGTCTCTAGTCTCTAGTCGAGACGAAAAGGAAACTTCAGCCCATCTTAACTGAAGATTAAATTTCTGATTTATTCAAATTTAGGACTTGAAAGTTAATTTTTTATCAGGGCAGGAAAACTTTTTAACTCTAACTCTTTTAAAGAGAGATAACAAGTTTAAAACTCGTGGAAAAGGCAACTGTTTGTAAAGTTGGCGCTTTGTCGAAATTACAAATGCAACTTTTGTGAACCATTGAGTTACTTTTTTAGAGATAAATTTTTCATGACGGCTCAGTTTTGAAAAGTTATGAAAAATTGAATGAGTCGTTTTTTCCAGTGACGCCTAAGAATCGTTAGGCGAGTCTCTCTCTTAAAATCGTTTAACGGCGTTAATAACTAGCAGTGGGACGAACTTGTAACCACTATGTACACACTAGGAGGAGACGTTTATTTTGAAGTGTCATTTGAATTATTTTACGCCATTATTTGTGACCATTCACTGTGCTCTTATATTTGAAAATTGAGAAAAAGAATATAAATGTTGTCCCGACTCTTTTATTTTATTTTCCAACGATAGCTATATGAAAAGTGATGGAAGTAACGCGCACAAAAATTTGAACGAGTATTTTGAAGCGTTTACAGATAACCGCGATAGATCTTTTTAGATTCGATCGTTAAGGCTGATGATTCTACTAACAAATTTTTTTGAATATTGATGGCCGTCTATCGAAACAATTTTCTCGAATATTAAATAAATTGGGCAATTTTTGAATTTATAGGTGACAATTTATTCGAATACGAATTTTGCGTGTTTGAAAAATGTCCAACTATAACCATCTAGTTAAAACGTTGTTTTCGTCTCGCCGCCTTTTAGCTTCTTAGTGTAGGCACAAAAACGAAACTGATAAAAAATTTAAGGTCGTTAGTGTAAGTTTTTATATCAAAAATGTATAAAACGCGCCTTATTTTACTTTTAGAATAATAGAAAGGCGTCTTATATTATGAGTAGAAAGGTCGCTCCTTCTGCTTACCGTCCGCCACTGCATTAGCTGAGACTACTATCGTAAAAATGATTTAAAAACTCTCCTTTTACGACTTCTTTTGCAATTTTTCGTTTTACACGCTCTTTTTTGTTTTTACTTGAACGTAAACATTACAATTTACGAACAAATTTTTTTACGCGCGCGGAGTCCTCCAAGGACCATTTAAAGAAAAATCGCCCCTAAACTTTATATGACTTTGTGAAACAAATCTTTTTGCTCTCTACGTGTAGTTTTAGATTCAATTTTTTTCTACATGGTAAGCAGCAACGTAATGTTTTACTTTGGCTACTTTATTATTTACAGAGGTGAGCCAAGGAAGTTTCACTTTATTAATTATCATTATGAGAACCTACAAAACAAAGCTCGCTACTACACCGCTATACA
Source organism: Malthinus flaveolus (assembly GCA_950108345.1). NCBI lineage: Eukaryota > Metazoa > Arthropoda > Insecta > Coleoptera > Cantharidae > Malthinus > Malthinus flaveolus. The sequence goes on along the minus strand of OX467288.1, from coordinate 28,662,328 downwards.
AGTCTAGAAGTAGAACAGTAGTAAAGTCTCGGGTTTGAATATTAACTCAAAAAAAGGTTGTAATTATAACCACTTAAGTGCATAAGTGGTGGCTTTTTGAAATATTTATATTTAAACTGCCCGTTTTTAAAGCTTCGTATAAGAACTTACCTTTAGGTTTTTCCTGGTTTTTCGTAATGAACGTATACTTTTTGTTTAGTGTAATCCCCAATGTTTATTTTAAAAAAATGAAAAGATGTTTAAAGGGGCGCAAACAATATTTTTATCATAATTTTTTTGCTTCATTTATCATTCTTTTTGAGACTTGTATTGGAGTAATTTACAAAAATTTCAACCCTTCTTTAGATGAACAACCTGTGAGAACATACATCTGAACACAAAAGAGAAAAACATTTGAACTTAATTAAAAAATCAAAAAGCCGAATCTTTTATTTTTAAGTCCTCATCAAGCACACTTTTCTTCGTTAAGCAGGCAGACAGGCAGATCTGCAGATTTTTCTCCAAACTTATTTTTGGGACAGAGAGAGTCACGGGCATTTCTGCGCCTTTGCACGAAGAAGCAACTGAAGATGGCGAGACTGGGATCATATATGTATATTCTAATCAGGATCACCCCCATAACTTCTTCAGGAGGTGCCGACGTCAAATTTCAAATTCTTAACTTTTTGAAGACGAAGCAAACGCAAAGGTTCCCGATACCACATCATCAACACGATTGAGAAACAAAATCTCTAACAGAAGAGATGGCAGCAGGGTGAGGTAGAGCGAAGATGGTGCCACAGTGGCTAACGCTCAAATATAATAATCACGGACTTGCACTAGAAATTAGGCGTCGAAATAAAAGAATAAAATAAAACAAAGCTTTTGTGGTAAAAGGACTAAGTTCTAATGGTTAGTAGCAAGCGCCCTCTGATGGCTCATTTGAAAGCGACACGAGAATATAATAAATTTGCGCCTCCAGCTTCAAATCGTAAGCTAGGGTTGCAAGTAGCGACCCTCTGAAAAATTTCAAATGAGAAAAAGGGTCGAGAGACATATCGTTTTAATTGCCACCTGTTTCTCATTTAGAGAAATCCATTCGTATTTTTGTGAAAATGTAAAAAAAAAGAAAACCGTTTGTTGCAGTTGTAGAAATTAAATTAAAACATTAATTTTTTTTCGCTTCAAATATAAAAAAATGAAAAAGTGTCGTTATATTTGAATTTACAATTTGAAATATATACGCGATATAAAAAGCGTAGGTGTATTAAATCGAGCACTTTTCTTATTAATATTAAAACATACAACTCGTATGTGTGAGCCGTGTACCTACACTAACGCTCTTGGTCTCGCTTTTATGCACCATTTTTGAGCGAGTCCTAAAGTGGAAACAAGATTTATCGAAGTTGATATTTTAAATCACGCCTTTTGTTTTAATTTCAAATTAATTAATAGCACGCTCGCTCGAACTTTTAACACAAATATTATAATACGATGTGCCTTGGTTTGGAATAATTTTGACTGCTCTCGCAGAGTTCGTTCGATTTTATCGCATCTAATGGAGCACCAGGATGAACAATTAATACACACTAAAGCCGGAACTGTGTGTAAGAACTTACAAGATTTTTATTGCCGGAGATGCAATTACCTGCATGTAGTACCTAATACTAGATTAGGCGAAGCGACCAAGAGAAGCATCTCGTACACCCTTACTGAAGCAAGGACACCCTGTATATGTAATACGTGTGGATATATTTACTCGACCACATAATAAATTTCTTTTTAATTTAAAAAATTCGTTATTACGTTATTACAAAACAAATAATGCTCTAAATAGAGATTTTGCGTGTAACAACACACCGAAAAAACGAATTAAAGAAATATACGAAGTGGATTGTAATTGAAACGAAATAAATGTTCGGAATTGTAACTTTTCAAATAAAAAAGAAAATGCTAAGCTAATTTGTTTCTAACAATGGTGTGCTTACAAATGCGTGAAAGAAATATCGATAAGTTTATAAGTAGTAAGTGTCGAATATTGTGTAATATGCCGAAGAGCAATCGATTACATGATACGAAAATTGTAAGTTGTATTTTCCGATAACCCAATAAATTTTAAACTCGACGTATTTTGTGAAATCAACAGTTATAGGTGGGATTCTTCCGCCCTTTAGGGAAAGCGGGCACCTGTTGAAAAAAATTTAATCATCAGGCAGTTAGAAGTGTTTTGAAGGCGATAAATTTCTCTATTATTCGACGATTCTTATGAATATTTTTAGGGGATACTTTTTTCTTACTTTCGATGCTTTAAAAAAACTTACGTGTATACAGGGTGGCCTACTGGAAACAAAACTGGGTCACTGACTACAGCAATTTAATTTTTACAGTGTCTTAACAGATCTTCTTGAATTTCGATACTGCCACGTTGAGTCAACGAGGTTTGCCCAATATCTTTCTCGTCGGTTGGCTCTCCAAAAAATAAAATTAATACAGTAAGTCAAAATCTGAGTATAATTGCTGAAGATTGATTATCCTTTGGCTAGTCTTGTAGTTCTCGGAGTACTGAGATAGTTGAGTTGTCAAATTCCAATGTAGTCTCAAAGACTTAGCAGGCGCCATTGTAGATAAAACCAGGGATGCCGACCATGGTGTGTTCAAAAGAATCTCGCTCTGTCGTAAAGTTGCTATTTTTGAACGTAACATATCAAAATGCTCACTTTCGGCAATTCGTGACTTATTAATTCAATTCTAAGAAGCATCAACATGATCTCACCATCAACATCATCATCCGTTCGCGACTGATTGGACAGATGGGTCCAATGCTGGAACTCCACGGCGCCTTCTCGGATAAAATTAATCCCGAAAGCTTAACAGATGCGTTCGTTAGGATCTTTAAGCGCACAATGTCTTAAAAGACACCCTTTAGACTGGGAAAGAAAGTCTCGTCTGCGTAGCTTTACCCACTCCTGAAAAGCAATCGGAAAGGGTCGTAAGTCGTAATAGCTTATTAGCGAGTTACAGAAAATTATTATATAAGCTCCTTCTAATGTTTTTTTTACTAAAAGCAAGTGTAATTGAATTTGAATAAGGGGTTAAAGCGCGAAAGCTCATTTGTACCTACGTAGTGCGTACTAAATGACTTCTGTTATCGACTTTTTTCAAAATATTAATTTATTTTTTATACTTAGACACGCTTTTTAGGTACATGTAAAATAGTTTTACTTTTCATTAATTTAAAGTAGCTTTTAGTATCAACTAGAAGGAGGCAGGACAAACTTTTTGGGTAAATTACTCCCTGTGGAGAGAAAGACCATGGAAGACATAAAGTTTTGAATTAAAATTTACAAAAAAACGTAGGTTTAACTTTAATATTTAATACGAGATTCAAGTTTTGAATAAGGGGTTGCTACGAAAAGTTAAACGAGACAAATAAAAATTAGAAAAATTAATAAGCTCTTCTTTTGCCGGAGCAGAATTGTGGACACTATACTATACAGCGATTGCTCCATTTAAGATTCAAAACCGCTACAAATGAGAAAAAAAATTCTAAATTGTGGTAGAGATTACAAATTACCACGGACTTGGCTGCTAATAAAAATTAGAACACAGCATGCTCAATGGAGAGAAGGCATTTCCAACAGAAGTAGGGAGTTTTCAGCACAGCATCAGAAGCAAATTAAAAAAATTCAGAATTGAATTTTCGTTACTTTCCGAACTTTGCTCAGGGATAATTTCCTTCAAATCCATTATATATTTGTAAACCTAAAATGGTAAGTATTACGTCTGACCAAAATAGTGGCTTTCAAACAAATTCGTAAGTGAGTAACCTCAATTAATGTAAAGCAACCGACTCAAAACCCTTATTTAAAGTAACAGTCACACTCAAATTTAATCACAACCGACAAAATTCTCAAAGGCCATCGTAATAATAATTCATTTCGCCTCTTTATTCAAATAGTAAACGCAAACAAATTTATTTGTGGCACGAAATTAAATTACAATTTGTTTACGGTCCCTTTATACAACTTACCGTTAAAAGTTGGAAATCTAAGTTTCGAGTCTAGTTTTGTTGTAACCTACACTAATTTTCACAATTAAAATGAGTTTATTTGACGCAACTCCACCTATTTGGGTTTCCAAATTTTAAAGTTAAAAAGAGCGAGAGCTACTACAACGGTGAACGAGTAAGGAGTCTTTAATTGAGTTATTGCGCTGTATTAAAAAAGCATTAATGGTTTTCAAATTTAAATTTCCTTCATAATTTCGAAACAAAATTTAATTTAACTTCTTTTTAGGGTCGTGTCTTAATAATCTTACTATAATAATAAATTTTATTATTTTTATAAAATTATGAGACAAATTAGCCTTTAAGTTAAGGGTGGATGAAGAACCGATCTATCACTTTTTTTAAAAGTTACTCCGAGTCTTAGAAGTTGCTCGTATTACACATGAATTTAGTAGAATTAGGTAATATAGTGCGTTAGCCGGGATGTGATAGGTGCTGGTGACGTACTCAATAACTATCCAAACGACTCAGATCTTTCTAAAAAGTCATTATGCCCAAAAATCTATATTTTTGAGGTTAATTCTCCTTTTAGGGTGTACTTAGCACTACAGAGCCACGGAAACGCACAGACCACCCTTAAACATTAAGTCTTACGTTCCTTCTCTCGAGTCTCTAGTCAGGTAGTTTGATAAGCAGGCATTATGTTACCAGCAGTAGTCGGACGATAAGATAGAACTCAGACTGGCGAAAAGCCGAAGCGACAGTCAAATCTTCGGCGAGTAGGAAGACACAGCAGCTTTTCGTCTTTTTGAAACTTGTTGCGCTCGAAGAAACGTTAGTTAGTTGCCTCTTTTTTATTATATTCGAAGCTTCAGGCTACGACAAAGCGCAAAGCTTTTGAAAGAAATCGACAAAACTCAATGAAAGACGACTTTCCAAGTCTAGGTTGGGATTTCGAAGGAAAGGGAATTTCGTGGAAGTTATCTAAATAAAGATGCAAGATCTCTCTTAGAGAGATCAAAATTTGGGAAAAAGAATATTGGGACCATATGCGCTCTTAAATAGGGATTACACGGATATAAATTTTAAAATTAAAGGAGAATGATTAAGAGCGGGACACAAGAGTAATTAAAAAGAAGACAAAAATATTAAGGACTAATGACAAAAAAATTAGAAGAGGCTAGGACGCAAATGAAATTATTCTAAAGTGACCAAAAATTTGTTTATGACGGGGTTTAAAAAATATAATACGCAAAGGCTTACGTTAACGTGCATAGCAGGTCTGCTACTGTGCAAAGATAACAGAGCTCACCATAGATTACAGGGGATGACTGGAAAATTCAAAAAACAAATTAAAATTTTTAATTTTAACCAAAGGTGAAATCAAAATTGAATTAAAGGCGAGCAAGGTAGCGAGTAAACCTCGTATCGACACTTCCACTTGGGTTAGTTATCTAAAACAAGGTGGAAGTTATTTAAATTTAAATTACAATTGGAACACGGGAAAAAATGAAGAAGAGGACAAAATTTAGATATGAAAAAGGTTTGGGATATTTAGTAATTATTAAACAAAACAAGGAAAATCTCAGTGACTACCGAATTACCCCAGAGATAGCGTATAAACGGTGCTGCTTTTGACAGTTTGGAGCCAGAATCTCAGGATTCATAACTACTCCGAACCATCCCAAAATCCACATCGTTACAGTGGGTTCGCTCGCTCGTCCGTGTACAACTCCCACAGCCCAAACTGTAAGAGCTGAAATTCAAAGCAATTAAACACCTAGAAACTACATCTAAAGCCAGTAAATTAAACTTCAGGCCCATAGGCATAGGTTGGCGGAAAAAAATCACGTATTTAATTGTTCTTAACCGAATATATTATTTAGAAAAGCAATAATTGAAAGAATATTCAAAAATATAAAATTAATTTGAACTGTTGAACCTCTTTTAAGAAAGAATCAACTTCTTCTAAATCTCCAGCTTAATCGAAAGGGGTAGGTCCATTAATTTATTTCAGGATTGGCACTCACTAAAGAACTGTTAATGGCTTAAGCCTCTCCGACGGCACGAATAATCAAGTCGTGAATCTAAAAATAAATTATTTGTTATTAAGGCGCCGCGCTTTTGACTATTTAAATAAGTCGTACTTGAACGTGAGGTGGCGTGGATAAAACGTAAACAATTGCATCGGCGACATCTTTAGGAAGGAGCCTAGAATTTTTATAAATTTCCGCGAGCAATGAGCGATCGAAACAACCACCATTTGCCAAAATTTCGGTATAAACGAGCCCAGGACTAACGCTCTGAAATTAACCACACTTTGACGATTAGTAACGCATCAATAATTACTCACTTACAGATATTTTAATTTTGCTCCGAGCAGCATTGAGTTCTTTGCGTAGAGATTCTGTCAGTGCCGTAATTGCAAATTTAGTGGCGGAATAAACGCTCAAGTGTTCGAAATTCGGCACTATGTGGCCTCCGATGCTGTTAATGTGGATTACATGTCCGTCGACGTTGTTTGCTCTCATTTCTTTAACGGCTTCCCTCGTCGTAATGCACAAAGAGAGGGTGTTGGTGTCGAACATTTGTTTCCAAGTCTCGGTCGAGCCCTCCAACAAACTACTCTTCAACAAAACGCCGGCGTTGTTTATAAGAATGTGGATCGTTCCCAAATTATTTTTGATCCATTTAAACGCAGCTATTATTTCGTCTTCTTTACTTACGTCCGCTTTATACGGGTGAAGTTTACCAGGCTGGTCTTGCAAGTTTAAAGCGAGCTCTTGGATTTTTTCTTTTTGGCGAGCAATGCCAACGACCTACAAGTTTTGTGTGTGGTTGTGGTTTGAGTTCATTTTGTAATTTTGTACTTACCAAAAGACCTTCTTTAACTAAAGCTTCGGCAATTCCGGCACCAATTCCTTCACTCGCGCCAGTTACGACTGCAATTTTACCCTTCCACTTCTCCATTATTTTTACAAGCGAATTATTTTTAATTTGAATAGCGTCTGCTTTCGAATAGATACGCTCGACTAATGAATAGTTAATGTTGCTCACAACTCACAACCTTGAAAACTACACGATAGCTTCGATCTTCAGTTTATCGAATCTAACAAAACTGCATGTGTATGCTGAAAATGTGTCGCCGTCACCGAGTTGAAAGATTTCTGTGAGGCCACAGCATTTTATAGTGTGATTGTAGTAGTTTCATACTAACTACCACAAATACCACAAATATGGGTGACAAAAGTGCTCAGTTTATTGAAAACTTTATTAATATTTATCGCCAGTGTCCTGCTCTGTGGAAAATTCAATCGAAATGTTAGGCTGATCGCACAATTGTGTGCTCTCTCAAGCAGCCAGCTCTTCACCCAAAATTTCTTTCGCGTTTTTGTTGCTTTGAAATCAACTACCTAACTGGACTGAACCAATAGAAATGTGTGTGTGTGTGTGTGTGGGTGTGTGTGTGTGTGTGTGTGTGTGTGTGTGTGTGTGGTGTGTGGTAAAATTTGAGGCCACCTTCAGTCCTTGGCCTGGAGATGTCTGCCGTAAGACCAAAACTGAAGAACTTAATTGAATAATGTATGGCCTCTGTCAGTCCGCGTCTTAAGTCCTGGTCCTAGCCTCACAGTCCTAGGCTGCAGGCTTCGTGCGGACGACTGCACTTCAAACATCGCTTCGGTTTACCTATGAAGACCCAATACATTCGTGCATTCTCCACATTCCGTACGTTCAAATTTATCATTTTGCCGCATACAGGATCACTTTTGATTTCATGTTGACTGCGCATAAAGCTTCCACAAGTGGCTATATTGCTTACCTATGAAGCATTTTAAAGTTCAAACGATAAACGTTCGCACAAGCGTTAACTAAATCTCCGAACAAATTGTATAGAGCGTCTGTACCTTTCAGGTAGACAAATTAATAATTCAGTATGTAAAAATGATCTCCAGTATTTTCTGGAAAAGCAATTGCTTTGGTATAAATTATTTAAATTTTATTAACAGAAATTATGATTTTATCGATATTACTAGTCTTCTGAACTTCTGAACAAAGTTCGTAGAAAACAATTGAAAGACAATAATTATATTTTGTTCTTGGTTTATAAGACCCCTATGGGTAAACGGTTTCGTTAAACACCCTGTATAGTGAGAAAGCTTTTAAAACGTTCAAAATGCTCTAAAGGTAAAATGACCAAAGTTAATTAGAATTAGTAAAAACATTTTTTTTCTCCAAATCGGCTCCGGCTGTTATTACCATTTTTGGATATGTTGTAGATATTGAAGTTCTTAATTAAACGGCGTTTGTTTGGTTTGTTTGCTACGGCCAGAACCGGATTTATGATTTTTTGAAGGTCAAAATTTCAAAACTTTTTAATTTTTTGTACTTGTAAGTTGCCACAATAATTTATTCTACAAACCTCTGTTATTTGATACTATTTTAGTTTTAAACTAACTTTTGGTTAAACCGGAATCTAGCCAAATAGGGAAACTTTTTGACAACACCCTGTATATTTTAAGATTTTATAAAATACTGTAAAACTACTTATCTAATGATATCAAACAATTTTTGTTTTAACTTCTGGCTTAATCGGAATTGAGGTAAACTTTTCTATTTTAAATACAACACTCTGTATATTTTAATTCGTTTGAAACACTGTATAATTAGGTGTCTATAATAAACCAAAATTTAATATTTTTATTTTAAATACCTTTCCCTTTTCCCTTGTCTTCAGTTTAGCCGAGGACACACTGTAAGTTAAAAAACTTTAGCTTATCCGACCCGGTGTACGTGTTGTATTTTGTTAATAAAAATAAAGGAGCGTGGGAAAAACGTTGCGAAGCAAGTTGTTGGCTAAAAGCCCGGTTGTACGTCGTGTATTACACCGTTTCCTTTTTGCGCTTCCCGAGTCCTTATTTTAAACGTTTACTAATGGGAAGATCGGGGGAGTCATTTCGTGAAAGTTTCCAGTTTGTGTAGTTACTTAAACAAACTTCAAGTAAATGCCCTTTGTTAACACAAAATTTACAATATATGCCGCCCACCATGATTTGTCTATCTTTACTTTGATCTTAACAACGTCAAAGTAGATCTTATGCAAAAAATTGTTGTGTAAATATTTTATTTTCGACTGGGTAAACTTTGTTTCTTTGCTCGAAAAAACCAACACTTTCCTATTAGAGGTAAAATATAGGGAAAGAAAAGTATATGAGTGAAATATAACAAAATTGAAATTCATTGGTTTTCACTTTTCAATCACAAATTCAATTTATTTTCAACTAATTTAAATATTTTCCAAAATATCACTTTATACCAACCTTAATTTTGTTCATTTAGAAAAAAAAATTTTTGTTTTCAGAAAACCGTCTCTTAATAGAAATATTTTTCGTCCACCTCAAATAACTCATTTCGTAAAACTAAAGACTCGTGTGTTTTAAGAATCCCTAAAAGACGAGAAAATTTATTTTCCAATTAAAATGTGACAAGCTACCGTCGCTTGTAAATAAATTTAAAGTGGCGAGAAACCTTTTTAAAATTCGTTTCCCTCTTAATTTTAATCTAATTTTCTCATTTTACTAGCTGCTTTCTTAAATTAAGTTATTGTAGAGGTTAATTAATTTCACCGAACACAATGGAATACCTTAATGCTTTCTCGTAATGTTGTTAATATATTTAGTAGAATACCTTAACTTTAAGGTAAATAAGTTGCAGTACACTAAAAACTACTCTACGTAACCTGACTTACGAGCTCAGTTTTGTCGTTGTAGCGGCACAACAACAGGTAACTTACAAGGAGCTTAGGGTGGATTTCGTTTTAATATGTCACAAGCGATTCAAGGAGGGCGGCGCTTCTGAAAGTGAGTTGAGCAACGTCTTGAACGTACGAAGCAATTCTTCTCTTCGGATTTCGTGTGTGTCATAAACAGTTGTAAGAGATGCACTCTGTTGCGATCCGTGATGTTTTCGGCCTTAGTAAACGTTGGCAAAAGACTCGGAATAGTCCTAGCTAACAAAGTAAAGTTATGTAACGCCCATCTATCTAAAGTCACCCTGTATATGTATTAGTAACAGTAGTGTAAATGTGTATTGAGTCTTGAGTAGCCGGTTATGTAAGTGTGAGAGCTTATGGCTTGGCACAAACATTTCTGTTTTATCCTATTTCGAAAGGCAATAAGGGAATGTCCGTGTAGTCGATCAGGACTCATTAGAGTGTGATTAAATAGTGTTTTAAAACACAAAAATCAACAAGAACGAATTTAAGAATTTGAATAACAAATACCGACACTCGGACTTTTAAATAGTGCACATGCAAATAAGGTGAAACGTCAAAGGATCACGATCTTTTTGACTTTCAAATTGAATCAACACTAGGTACGCGTTAGTTTATTGCTCTTAACCAGGGCCGTTTCCACTAGATTTCAGATTTAAACAGGAATTTATTTTATTTTATTTAGGACTGTGATATTGTTTCCTCTACGAACTTCACGATCTCCAATTAAATTCCAATTTAGCCAAATTTCGTTTAGAAGAGTTTAAGAAAAGTGAGAACACATGTAATATAAGACAAATGCCGATATTGCGTAGAGTTGAAGAAGGGGGTAATCAATTCAGAGCAAAGGATTGAAACTTCGTTTCAGGCCATACTGTATAGTGGGCTGAAAATTTTGAAATCTTAGAGTAACAAGCAAACCGTTTTTTGCTTTTGTCTCAGGAACAGGATTTTCGTTTGATAAATTTTTGGGTACAACCCAAACTCGCCTCAATTGAAAAGTTTTCTTTATAATACGGCCCTGCACATACCATTAACTAATGCATCATTTATACCTATAAAACTCCAGTTATATTGTCTTATGGATATTATCCATGATTTACGTGTATTTGGTTTACAAATTGACTACATTTGTCAAACCCTAACAAACATTATTACAAATGTTATCTCATACAACTAACTATACGTCGTGATTTTGATAAATTGACTAACTAACCGACTAAACAGAACATTAAAATGATTACAATTAATATCTTTGTGTTAATTAATAAAATCGTTGCGACAAAAAGTGGTAATTTCGAAGCGAAACCGAAAGAAACCTCTGTGAGAAACTTTTTGCTCAATTAACATTTCACGGATGATTTATCCCCAAATTTACACCCTCTTTGCACATTTTATAAATATTTCCTCCGGGACAACTATACGCCGTTTATCGTACGAGAAAATGAGAAAAAAATTCATTAAACCGTAAACTTACCACACTAACACAAAAAGTGTAATAATTACCAAGCACGCCACGACAATAATTATTTTTCTTTGTTTCAGTTTACGTAATGCGACGAGCTTTATTCGTAATCCATATAATAGCTGCACTTGGTGGTTTAGCATGTGCAACAGAACAAGGGAAAAGGCGGGCACCTTCGGGCTTTACTGGAGTACGGGGCAAAAAATCAATTCCAGATTCCGTTTATTCTGATACTTCGCAAAACGACCCACCTCAAACTTCTGAGGAAGGAAACGTCGTGGACAAACGCGCGCCTTCCGGCTTTATGGGAATGAGAGGCAAAAAATTTTTTACCGAATCGGACGTCGCCATTCCCGAAGACATGATTAAGAGAGCTCCGTCTGGTTTTATGGGAATGAGAGGAAAAAAGGACTCAGAGTTAGATAACTTTGGTGAGTTATTCGTTTACTGTTTGCACTTTTGTGCATTTTGAACTTTGAACGGCTTGTCAATCATCAATCCTTCTTTATAGTAGAAAACTGTGATTAACCTTTAGATAGTCTTTAGTTGGATTTTGTTTATTTTCAAGCTTAACTGAAGCAGCTCTACCCTCCTCTAGAGCTTGTAGAGTGCCTGTCAGTCCATTTTCGTAGTGAAAAGCTACCATTAACCTTAAGCTAGGCTTAAGTTGCATTATAAACATTTTCAAATCTTCTACATCTTGTCGGTCCCTTTTTGCTCTGGAATGCCACCTTTAGTCTTAATCTAAGCCTAAGTTAAATTTTCAAGCCTTAACCGAGACAGTTTTCTCACCTTCTACAGCTTGTCAGTCCCTTTTCGTAGTGAATAGCTGTCAGTAGCTTTTAGTTAGGTTCAAGTTGATTTTTACATATTTTCAAGTCTAAACTGAGACAGTTGAAGTATCCTCTCTCTTCCTAGTAGGTTACTGCACTTCTGAAAGCTGACGTAATTTTTAAGACTTTGTTAAAGCTCTACTCGTTCTGGCAAGTCATCGCCGTCGTACCAATTTCCATAATATACTGTATAACCTTGTGAGTCTTGTTCTGTAAAGCTCGTTTCTGCGTTAATCTGTGTGGTTAAAACCTTCTCCTTATAGCAAATAGTTGCTGAACACATCTATGGACTCGTTCGAGATTGTGTTTTTTGTTTTACCTTAGTGGCCCCCAAAAGAGTCATATTATACTCAAACTGTTATTTTTTTATAGTAGAAGACTACAATAAGCGAGCACCTTCTGGTTTTATGGGAATGCGCGGCAAGAAAGATTACGACGGCGATTTATATCCAACATATTTCGACAAAAGAGCTCCGAGCGGATTTATGGGAATGAGAGGCAAGAAAGAATACGATCTACTAAACGAAGAATTTAAAAGAGCTCAAATGTCGGGCTTCTTCGGCATGAGAGGAAAGAAACAACCGTCTCGATCTGGTTTCTTCGGTATGCGCGGTAAAAAATATCCGTACGAATTTAGAGGAAAATTCGTGGGTGTGAGAGGAAAGAAATCGTCAAACGACGTCAATAGAGATTACGGTTATTTACTAGATAACGATCAAGAGTTTAAAAAGTTAGCGGATGGGTTAGACTTGAATCAATTGATGTTACTTTTGACTGAAAATAACGACTCAAATTGGGAAAATCGTGATGCATATTTGGGACAAAATTTTTCATAAATCTGGTGAGTTTTTTAACTTTTGTTGTTTTCTATTTTAAGTTTGAGGAGTTTTTATAAGTCCGCGTGGCAATAAATTAAAGAGAACTGTTGACAGTGCTCTCTGAGAAGACTCAAACGGTTAAAGTTTCTTAATGATTGTGTCTATCAACAGTAAAAGAATCACTCTGTATAACACATTAATGTTTATTTTCAGATAATGGCACCGACTTCCAGTCACTATTCTAGTCAATAGTTAGTTTTATACTTATTTTACAACTTTTTCGTTAGTACTATCTTAGTAGTCGTAACTTATTACTTATACCTTTTGATTGATTTTCACATTTTTCGGGTTTTTGATGAAAGTACTTAAACAGTGGGTGTCCAAGAGAACCATTAAGTTTTTTTCATCTTGGCTGGAATTGAAAAAAACTTAAAAAGGTTAATTACACGAATTTACGCGACAGAGTAATCCTCCAGCAATTTGTTTTTCAAATTAAACGATTAATTACTTATTTTTAAATATTAACAATTATACAACATATCATATTAAAATTTTTTCTTCAAATAACCTTAACTGTACCTACCTATGTTAGATATAACAATTGTAAGTGTTAGATAATAAAGAAACAGATTTCTCATGTTGTTACTGTTTAAACTATATTATATTATATCGTCAATATGTAATCTACTACATAGATAAATGAATATGTAAAAAAATTAAGTTAGTTGTTTATTTAAATAAATAAATTTATTCTGTTAAAAATTTATTTCGTTCGGGATACTATTGAGTTCGCGATTTCAACATAAAATTTTTTTTTTTAATTTTATTGGGTGAGTATTTACCTATATAACCGACTACTTTTATTTATTAACTAATTGGTATTACAGACACGTACTTCAACTGCCTGTTCGTGCTCCACAAAGAGTTGGGGTGTAGGAGAGCTCGATGTAAGATCCAAAAGAGCTGGTTTTGTGCTCATTTTTCAGTTTATGGCTTATAACTTGAAAACTACTCACTTTTGGGAAAAAGTTCTTCCATACAAAAATAAACTACTTAAAATATTCTATAAATTATACCTTTTAGGTTTTTTCATCAGCCAGACGGTTTAGGCGCTAGATCGCGTTAAAGTATGACAAGAATTTCAAAATTGGCAAAAAACTGTTTTTTAGTTTATTGCTTATAACTCAAAAACTACGCAATTTCAGAGACAAGTCTTTCTATGAAAAAATAAAGTAAATTAAATTTCCTACACATTATGTCTTTTAGGTTTTTTACATCAGACAAACGGTTTAGGTTAGGCGCTAGAGCGCAGTGAAGCTTAACCTAAGATAACCGTCTGGCACTAGTTTTCTACAATTTCAAAGGCGTCTGCCACCAGCCACTATAAATGATGCACTTACGGCTGTGTGCCATAGTATATTCAAAATAGATACCAAACTAAAAAAACATAAGTTGTGGATGGGTCTTATCATAGTCGGGCACACATCCGTCCAGTGAGCGACTTTGTTTTAAGATCCATGTTGGGCCGCAGTGACCTTTTAACGTGCCGTGGAACAGAGTAAAAGGCTGTCTGAAAAGCTAATGAGGTACAACACGATCAAAATCCAGGAGGAGGTGTTTCAGCACTCAAACTGCTGAGATGTGAGGTTCTGACTTACCCATACGAGCAAAATAAGGGGAACAAGTCAACAACAAATAAATTCTGTCCAAACTCCATCTATTAGGTACGTAAGCCGAAAACGACAAATTCGGGCTATATTAACGAAATTGCTTGTTTTTGTCTTACAGGAAAACAACTAGCGTAATTTTAATTATTACATGTGATTTCAATTAACAGTTAATTAACGATAGTTATCTCATTAATGGCCTCATATTTTTATTCCAAAAAAATTTTATCTAAACGATAACACGACAAATAGTTAAAACCTTTTAGATAAACAATTTTGCACAATTTTAACAAAAACAAAGATTAAATGGACCATATAAAAAACAAATTTTGAATTAATTCACAAATAAATTCGAATATCAAACCAGACATGTTGTTCTTCGTCGGCTTGACTTTATTAATTACGTGCGGGAGTGCATTAGGTAAAAGACAAAATAAATTATTGATAATTTTTCAAATCAAACAAATCAATTTAGGTGTTTGCGATGAAGGATGCAACGAACCAACTCTCATTTACGAATCGTTAAAGTGCAGTCCAATTTATGCATCTCCGAGCGATTGTTGTCCAATAAAATACGATTGTTCCCAATTCGAACAACGGATTAAAGACAACAAAGGTGACGTTTGTTATTTCGAAGGGAAGGCTTACGCCGTGGACGAAAGAGTAAACGACGATGACGTTTATCCCAACTGTGCAACTCTTGTTAGCTGCACGAAAAGAAATTCCGACTCAAAGTGAGTACGTTTGGGTGCTTCGGCTATTACTTACTTGTTGTCGCTTTATTTGCAGGACAGAATTCATTAGGGCAATCGTTGACTGTGGAGAAACGTTTAACCCAAATGCTGGAGATGGCTGCCACTATAAATATGAATTGAAAAAATGTTGTTCCTCGGGAAAAAATTGCGGTAAGACTCTTAATAATTTAGCCATTGGTGTAGAACAACTTGAAGTTACTCTTTAGTACACTAATTCTAATAACTCCTTTCCCAAAGGTCCATTTACTACCACGTGCACAGTAAATGGAAAAACTTATTACGAAGGCATGAAATTTGAGCACCCAACCAAAAAATGTACAGATTGTGTTTGTAAAGAAGGCTACAATGGACAATCTGAAGAACCTTTCTGTAGCAAAACAAAGTGCATCGAAGAAGTTACCAATCAAGAAGACGTTTATAGTTTTTGCGCCCCACTTTATTGGCAGAAAACTGATTGTTGCCCTGCCTACTGGATTTGTCGTAAGTGTTTAATACATTCAAAAGTATTTACAACAAAAATTAGTACTTCTGAGGGCATGTGGGGCCCTTAGAATTGGTGCAGCTAAAACAAAAAGGTATTGATATCGAATTTTCTTGCAGCTCAAGAAGCTGATGTTAAAGACATCACTGTGACTTCGTCTGGTAAGCATTGCAACTTGTAAAATTTCTTAACATTTCAAAACAATACGTTTTAGGCGACAAGTGCACTTATGGCAAATATAAATTGAACGTTGGAGATAAGTTTAGCAGAGATGGCAACGATGGTCAGAAGACATGGTGCGAATGTAAAATTCCGCCCTTCGTTACATGTAACGCGAATAATTAATGGATACGTTTAAAACATTATATTACGTTTATATCTTGAAGTTGATAAATAGACTTGAATGGAAGCTTATACAATATCATTTGCCCCTTTTACTTATTCAAAATTTATGTATTTTTATAACGGTTGCGTATGCAACCCATTATACAGCTTTGGGAAACTTTTAAAAGCAAATCAGTATAAATATGACAATATGACCCCAGTCAGTATATTATTCCAACTTTCTACAGGTGTTATAAAATATGAACAAAGAACAAAATATTACAATTTCAGTTCTTCACAAACAAAAATAAAATAATAATAAAATATCTAAAATTTAAAGAATTCTGCGTAGGGGATTCCCGGATTACTGTCCTTGGTGATAAAATATACCTGTTATGCTTAGTAACTTGTAGTAGTTGCGACGTTGCTAAATTGTACATATGGTTACATATATGGCAATGCTTGTTGCTTGTTTAATTTCTTAATCGATTGTGATTTAGTAATTATTTATTCAATTGGTAATTATCTCAATTATAATTAAAGATATAAATAAATACAGTTTACTGGGACCACTTAAAACTTTAGTGGATATTTCGAATAATGCGAATTTAAAATGACAACACTGTTTGAAATTTTATTACTATATTTTGTTATTTATAACCAGAAGGAGGCGCCAAGCCAAAACTGCTAAACGGGGCCATTTCACGATTCTACCATGCCGAAGCTTTCTCCGCACCTCCGCACTTTCTGAGCTTTGCTCTTACCAAAAGCTTTGACTCAGTCGCAGCACAAATTACAAATTATCTTACTTCCAGGTGTGTTTCAGTTAGGAAGTTAGTAGAATTTTATAAAATCCGTAAAATCTGAGTACATGCAAGTGGTGAAGTTTTATTTTCTGCAATCAAGTCTCAACGTATTTATTGGTGAGTTTTGAACTACAAAAAAAACATACTATGTTTAAGTATGTAGGTGTGTATGTAGTATGTTTAAGTAAATTTTTTAGTAAGCACCTTCAGTTATTACATTTAAGCAAGCAAAAATAACAATTATACTTTTTTCTTCAGTGGATACACCTTTTTGTTACGCGGTATGTGATACCGCCAAGTAGCGGTTGTGTTACTTGTTCTAGGTTCTAGCCGTAGCGATTGAGGGTTAAAATGGCACCGAGCGTCCTCCTCCTCATGGAGATTTCAAGTTTTAAGTCGTAATTCTAGAGTAGCGCTAGGCTAGATACCCACTGCTTATTTTCCTTAAAAAGTGCTTATGTAGAACTTATTTATTGGAATTATTATTAGATCTATCGAGAAAATAAAAAACTTTAATCAAACTTTTGTGTGGGGAGAAAACACGTGCGTGGCTAATGATACTTTGAATCTTAGGTTCGACCATGGCCGAAGCGTCTAAATGTGACGAAGTTATAGATGTGGAGGCGCTGAAGACAAGTTTAGAAGATCAAACGAGTCTAGTAAATGTTGGCAACACAAAGGACGTGAACATTTTACTTTTCGGCGAAACCGGCGTCGGTAAATCTACATTTATCAACGCATTTTACAATTACCTCAAATATCACGATTTGAAAAACGCCATGAACGACAAACCGATAATATTAATACCGACCAAATTTACGATTATGGACGAAAATTTTATGCAACAAATTATCGAAGTTGGAGCCGACAAAAACGAATATGTCGAAACTGGCGTTTCGGCAACTCAATCTACCAAATCCTACGTTTTCCCCATAACAAAAAGAAACTCAAACTTTCGCTTAATAGATACGCCAGGAATAGCCGACACGCGAGGAATTCGTTTGGATAACACCAATTTTGAAAACATTTTGGATTTTATTGGCGAACTGGAACATTTGAATGCGATATGCATTCTATTGAAACCGAACAACTCGCGCATTACCGTCCAATTCGAGTACTGCATAAAACAAATTTTTTCTAAGTTGAACAAATCCGCTTGTGATAACTTCATTTTTGTCTTTACCTACACTAGAAGCACCTTTTATCGTCCCGGAGAAACTCTTCTGGCTTTACAAAAAATCTTCAAAGGAATCCAAGGTGTTCAAATACCTCTTGGAAAAAATAACATTTTTTGTTTTGATAATGAAGCTTTCCGTTTTTTAATGGCTCATCATCAAGGCTTAGAGTTCAGCTCCCAAGACATCGAGAATTTTTCACAAAGTTAGAAACAATCTTTTGAGGAATGCTGGAGGTAAGATATTATGTGTATTTTTAAGAAGTGATCATTCAAGCAATGATTCGATGTAGGTTGCAAACTTCTAGCAAAAACAAAAGCGGTAATATTAATAAGATGTAATTTTTTATAGAATGATCAATTACATATATTGCCGGTACAGAAAATACTTTACCGTTAAAACCGCATTTGGTACAAAATACCATTTCTATCAACGAAGCTCGTCGCCTTATTGTTAATTTGTCTCGACCGTTGGCCCAAATTGCCCAACTGATCGAAGATAACATCACCGTGTTACAAAGACATCAAAAACTGTTACAGTCTAGTAACCAACAAATTGCACAATTGTCCGATAAACTCTACATCCCCTTCGTGAATTTAGCAGTTACCAAACTAGATCAACCAGCTACGGTCTGCACTTCTACTAAGTGTAGCGAGCTTTATCACGTAAGTACTTCTTTTTGCGATTTTAATTACAAACTCGTTACTCTCAATTTAATTAATAGGTAAACGGCGTACAAAAATGGCATTACAAACAAATATGTCACAGTCCCTGTTATCTTAGCGGTGTGCCCAAAGAAATAATCGGTTCGCCTTTGTTAGCGAAGTGTTGGGCTTTCAACAATCATCCCTCATGTCGGATTTGCAAATGCGAGTACCAAAAGCACATGCACATTTACTACGAGACTCAAACCTTCTTGGATAAACTCGAAGATGAAAGTGTAAAGTCAGAAATATTGGACCAAAAATCGATGTTAACTAGAGCCAAAATTAAGATGGAGGAAATTAAAAAACGTTTGCTCGAATTTAAGGAAGAAAAACATGTGATTTTTAAAATGAGCGCCAAGTTTGCTCACTTTTAACAAACCAATGCTATAACACCGTACAACGACGCTTACGAAGGCTACTTGTTGTATCTAATCGACCGGTAATTATTCCACAATTTATGGCTCTTTATAACGATTATTTATTTGCAGAGAAAACTCTTTAGGAGTTGACGTCGATTACAACATAATTCGAGAACTCGAGTCGATGTTAAATCTTTACAAAGAAGAAAAGAGAATTTTAAGCGAGACCATGAGTGGGCAATCTGTCTGTGAGTGCGAGATCACGGCTACTGACGTTATATAATCTGTGGGCAGGTTGTACAAATTAAAGCACAATGGAAAGAAAATAAGCGAATTGTTTTCGTTTCTTGAATCTACTCGTAAAGGCGAAATTAATAGTAAAGCGAGAGAACTCGGTGTTGAAGAAACGAAAAAAAGCAATTGGCAAATTCCTCACGTACCATTTGTAAATCGGTTGTTTCGAAAGGCTCTAGCCCCTGATCAAGCAACTAAAATACCGATTACACCAGAAGTTGAGAATTCTACTAAAACTACGCCAGTTCGAGGATATTTCAATGTGTTCTCGCGACAAGTTCAACGAGTTTTTAACTCTGAGAACACTATTGGTAATCGTCCGCCTCCGCAATCTGTTTCCCATAGTCCACAAGTGACCCCTAAAGAGAACCCTAAACGAGAAGAAGAAGTAGTGGATAGATACGATCAAGGCGATGATCCACAAACATGTTACATTTAGTTGTAATCACTGTAATTGCGATAACTGTTCTTGTTCCTATGATTGTGCTTCTTTGACAGATGATTAATCTTTCGATGTTACGTAGGTGTATGTTTAAACGTAGATGTTAGTATAAATTTAGTTTTGTTTAAAGTTTGATTTTAACAAGTTACCTCCAATTGGGAAAAGTCTTTTTAATTTTAATGTTATTTCAAAAGTTTTACTCATTTAGTAGATACACACCTCATTTTATTATGCTTAGTTTGTGTTTTCTTTAGTTGATAAAATAAACTATGTAATCGATTTCAATTAAAAAATTAGTTTTAATAATAAATTGATCTTTTAATTCTTATTTAGTGAAAGAAACACGCCAGTTACTAATTTTCTTTGGCTTGACCAACCCTGCATTATGAGTTTGTAATGTATAAATGTTGTTAGGGAAAAACAAGCGACCATCAAATTTAGGTAATTTTGCAGTAGTTCGTTCATTAGAACTGTCCACAAAAAGAGCTTTCACGGTATGCTTTCAAACTATATTAGGTTGAGAAATCTGGTCCTTTGCAAATGCCCCTTTTAATTATACGGGGTGTCTCAGAAGCAATGGGACATCGTTTAGTCATAGATTCCTTGGGTTTAAATAAGACGTCAGTTTTATATCGGCTATAAATTTGTCACCTGTACTTATTAGTTCATGTGCGTAAGTTCAAAGGGTTGTCGTTGCGACAAGTAATTATCAAGCAACCATGATCATTAAAACAATGGATGGTGCTAGGCGCTTTTCATCTTCAGTGAAAAAGCATTAGGTCTGTTTATTTGTCTGCTCGATCTTCTCCAATCATGGTAAGTGTGCCATCATTAGAGCAAGATATTTTTGAGCATTCGTATCACATCATTTAAAATTTCAAAGTAGGTAACACCATTGTTAAAACACTGAGCAAGTAATAGCTATTTTTAGGTTGGTCAGAGTTCACAAACGGGCGTTTGCCTTTATTAGTCTTTTAGAGGCAATCAAAAATGA
This sequence comes from Malthinus flaveolus, assembly GCA_950108345.1. NCBI lineage: Eukaryota > Metazoa > Arthropoda > Insecta > Coleoptera > Cantharidae > Malthinus > Malthinus flaveolus. Next base: position 28,641,453 of record OX467288.1, on the reverse strand, counting down.
GAAAAAGCAACTAACTACAGCAATTAAATGTATAGGCTACAACGAAATAAAATTTGGATATTATCATAGAGTAAAGTAATCTAAACATAATATCTATAAATTATTATTATAGAACAAAATATAAAACCTTCAGTTGTTATTGAACTTTCCACAAACAAAAGTAAAATAGTAAAGATACATAATAACTAATCAGTATTGCTAATTAGGTAATAAAGTAATGAGAAATCGTAATGACATTAACTATGTTGATGTCCTGATCACTACTCTAAATCGTGAAATAAATAAACATGCATTTTGGACTTCTGAGATAAATAAGAGCAGCAAAGAGATTTGATATTATGTTAGGGGATTCCCGAATTTCCTGCCCTTGATTATGTTCTTCAACAACGTTGCTACATTGTACGCTTATTGATGTTTTTTTTAAATTTTCAATCGAACGTAGTTTAGTAATTATTTATTTGATTTTAGGACCATAATATAGGACCACTTAAGATTTTTGTTGAAATTTCGAACGAAACCACTTTAAAATGACAACACTGTTTGAAGTTAAATGAGGCGTTAGCGTTGGTTACGTTTTTAGTTGAATTGGTCTCGAGAAGTAAAGTCTGAGCACGGACTCACAAAGCATAGAGTGAAGTTTTATTTTCTGCAAGAAAGTCTCGACGTATTTATTGTTTATTGGATTATTGGTGAGTTTTTAACAAAAAATAATTAGCTACGTGTTATCTATTATTATTATTAGGTTAACTATAACGTATATTTTGATATATCACCAACTAATTTATTTTATTTAGAATATTGTTCGTAATATAATACTTAGGCTTAGGTGCACTGGGCGCGCGCCTAGGGCCCCGTGTTTTTGAGGGCCCCAAAACAGCTCATTTTATAAGAATTATGTCCAATTAAAATTGCTTTTTACCCATTTAATTATTTTAATTATTGGAAAATGCGTAAGATATCTTTTTCACCTGGATTTGTCATTTAGATGTTTTACTGTTTTACCATTAGGCTAACTAGGCTAAAGTCTAAGACCCTGGGTCAAAAGGGACCTCGGAGTTCTCCAATAATATTTTTTGTTTATCTTAAATAATTTCCCACCACGTTGATTTTAGCGCCGGAAACGAAAAACCATATTCACGTTTTACATTGGACCACACAAAAAAATTAAACAATTTTTTTTTCCATAGAAAGAAAATTCGACGTTGTACCCTCCTAATTATTTTTCTAAATGCTTAGTACTAATGTCTAGTAAACCCCCATATAGGATAGCCACGCCGCTCTGCCTCGGGAGTCGGTCAAATCCACCCCCAAGAGTATACACATACACAAGTATTGGAATAACTTAAAAAATTAATAAAAGAAAATTCGACGGTGTAATCTCCCAATTTTTCGTCTAAATACTTCGTAATAATTAATAATGCCTACTAAGTACTTACATGGTATAGCCAAACCGGACTGTCCCGGGGGCTGGTCAAATCCACCTCCAAGACTCTATTCACAAGTATAGGTGTAACTTAAATGAATTCGTTAAAAAAATTCCACGTTGTGTCATCCCACTTGTTTTCTAAATAATTGGTAGTAATGCCTATTTAACCCTCATATAGGAGAGCCACCCTGGACTGCCTCGGGGGCTTGTTAATTCCACCCCCAAGACTATAATACCCAAGTATAGGTGTAAGTTACAAAATTCATAAAATGACAATAATTAGACGTTGTGTCCTCCCAATTTATTTTCAAACCAGATAGTAATGCTTAGTAAACCTCTCATATAGGAGAGCAACGCTGGCATGCCTCCAGCTGCCTCTGGGCTGGTCAACTCCATCTATTCTTGTGTATAGCCTTAGCGTTGGATTTGACGGGGGGACGTCGAATTTTCTTTTTTATACGTAAAATATTTCTTATAAGTGTTTATCTGGTCTACTGTAAAATCTGAGTATCAAATTCGTTTCTGACGGAAAAATCAGACCCATAAAAGATAAAAGTAATGGCAAGTAACTAAACAAAAGATTTTAGATTAGAAATTTTGTTCTTGTAGTAGTAGCTAGAGTCTGAAGGTCGAATGAGATATATTTATTGTCCCTCCCTCTCCAATGTTGTAAAAACGGTTCCTGGTAATATCAATAATTTATGGCTCGTTTATTTTCAGAAATATAACACATTGTAGGTTTTAAATTGACACCCGTTGACGGGTACATTCAATATTCAATAATTTGGTGAGCATAATTAATACATACAGTGCGGAGAAAAAATTCCGCGACGAACCAAAGTTGAATAAATATACTATATAGGGAGAGTCATAATTGCTTTGTAAAAGATGTGGTCTCTTGACATTAGACATTACTATATGCTGCATTGATAAATAAGTAATTGCATGTTAATTTTGTGTCTTGAAGTTTTTCCCTCGTACAGTACAGTCAATTCGAATTAGTCGCCACATTCAAGCCCTTCAATAATTTTCCATCACTAATACGTCACAAATACGGGACCGCCTGCCTCATCTTATAAAACTCAAAGTATGCCTGTTCCCCGCCCTTTAGAGTTTATTCCCTATTATGTATACCAGTTTATAATTTAAATTTTAGGTCCTTGGTTCAACCATGACCGAAGCGTGTAAAAAGGACATCAACATTTTACTTCTCGGTGAAGCGGGCATCGGCAAATGTACATTTATAAACTCTTTTTATAATTATCTCAAATATGAAGATTTGGAAAACGCTAAAAAAGATAAACCGATAGCTTTAATACCGATGAAGTTTAAAATTATGGACAAAAATTTCCAACTACAATTTGTCAAAATTGGGGACGTTAAAGACAACTTAATGGGACCTGGTGTTTCAGTCACTGTAGACACCAAATCTTACGTTTTTCCCATAAGAGGAAGAAATGTAAATCTTCGTCTAATCAATACACCCCCAATTACCGGTCGGCGAGGAATTGATTTCGATAGCGGCAATTTTGAAAACATTTTGGATTCTATTGGCGGATTGGAGCACTTGAATGCGATTTGCATTCTACTTCAAGCGAACAGTCTTAATTCTACTGTTCACATCGAACATTGCACAAAACAACTGTTGTTGAAACTAGGTAAAGCCGTTGGTAATAATTTGGTTTTCATTTATACCAAATCGAGGTGTACTGGTTATAAACCCGGCGAAACTCTTCAGCGTTTACAAAAAGTATTTGAAAAAATTAAAAATGAGCTAAATGTTCAAATTTCTCTCAATGCGAAAAACGTTTTTTATTTCGAGAATGAATCATTTCGTTATTTGGCAGCACTGCAACAAGGGGTGCAGTTTAGCGTTGACTATTCGAAAAATTATGTTCAAAGTTGGGGACAATCTTACTCGGAGTGTTGGAGGTAAGTCCCTATAATGCTAGATTCATTGGTTGCTCAGCAAGTTAGTATTTCTAAAAGTGTATTCAAATTTTCATTCACTTTTCAATTACTATTTTCTTTATTTTTCGAATTTATGGGTGTCTTTATTTTTTTAGATTGATCGAATATATTTCCGGAAGAGATGGCAATTCGCGATTGAAGCCAATTATAGTTAGAAATGTGGCTACTATCAATGAGGCTCGTCGCTTTATTGTCAATTTGGCACAGCCATTAGCCGAAATTCTCTTATTGAGCCAAGATAACATCACCTTATTAGAAAAACATAAAAACGAGTTACAATCCAGCGATCAACCAAGTTCCAAATTGTTCAATAAGCTCTACGTTCCTGTTCTAAATTTAAAGGTTACCAAACTCGATCAACCAGCTATCGTTTGTACTTCCACCAAGTGTAGCGAGCTTTATGAAGTAAGTAGGAACTATTTTGGCAATTTTAAACTCGATTTTTGCTTACTTTAATAGATAAACGGCGTAAAAAGATGGCATTACAAACAAATATGTCACAGTCCTTGTTATCTTGATGGTGTGCCCAAAGAAATAGTTGGTTCGCCTTTATTAGCCAGATGTGAAGCTATGGGAGGGCAATCATTGTGCCAAAAATGTCGATGTGAATATCAAAAGCACATGCACATTTATTACACTACAGCCACTTGTATGAAAAAACTTCAAAATGTAAGTGCAAAATCGTCTGGAGCAATGAACCAAAAATTAGTATTGGAAAACGCTAAAATTATGATTAAAGCAATTGAGGATCGTTTAGTAGAATTCAAGAATGAGAGAGATTTTGTCATAAAAACGATTGCCAAATTTGCCTATTTTTTGGAAATCAACCCCATATCCACTTACAATGATGCATTCGAATCCTACTTATTATATCTTATCGATCGGTAACTATTCCAAAATTTTTGAGTACCTACTATATAAAGTGTATTTATTTGTAGAGAAAAACTGGTAGAAGCTTATGTCGATAATAAGGTACTAATTGCTGAACTAGAATCGATGTTAAATAGTTACAGACTAGAAAGAAGAATCGTAAGCAACATCCCGAGTGGGCAGTCGGCTGGTACAAACGAAATCCCACCTAATGAAATTCTAGAATGTGTAAAAACGTTACACACACTGAAACACAACGGTCAAAAAATAAAAGAGTTGTTTTCATCTCAAAAATCTGCTCGTAGAGACGAATACGCAGCAAAAGAACATGTATATTCTGAAAATGGAAGTCGACAGCAACAGTTGAGAAACGAGTCACGCAAGAACACTGGGTGTAATGCCAAAGATACTTTGGGACTATGTCCCTCGTCTTCGCTCGTAACTGTAGAAAGTGACGAACTTACTCGACAATTGCAAAATAAGGAGATCGGGAAAAATATATGCCGAAGGAGGTAAAGTTAACGTCACTTTCAGCAATCCTCCTAGTGAAGACAGTTTTGCTTTGCTAAGGCAACAAATTCTTCAACTTTGTAACTCTGTCTTAAATGCTCCAAGAAAACTTGCTTCGAACACAGGAAGTTGTGAAAAGAAAAAGAACTAAGCGATCGTCGACAAGATCTATGAGACGATGGTTGTTCTGATACTTCGTAAGATTTTTTTACAACTCTTAAATCCTTCAGGATTTATGTAGTGGAGTAGTGGCATAGTAGAGGTTATTTGTATGTTAAGAAAATGCTTGTTTTTTTATTTAGTTTTGTTTTTGTGTTATTTTAATTAGTATTAGAAATGAACTTCTGTTTTTCCTTAATTTTTTTAAGTTTCTTTACAAATTTAACCATTTTAACCCATTTTTATATTTCCATAGTTGTTAATGTGTTTTAAATGAATAAAGATTAGTTTTGATAGATCATTCTTATTTCTTTAATTAAATATGGAAGAGTCTGCAGTTACTAATGTTGCTTGGTCAATAGGTATAGCATTGCGTAATGCGTAATTACAAAGGTTTGTAATTAATTGTGGTTAATACAGTTTAAAAAGGTTTTCTTATTAGCCCACACAATTTGAGCACGGTTCAAGACCAGAAATGTATTACCATTGAGTAATAAGATCACTGTATTACCCTACTACTCCAAACTACAAGTAGGTACTTATTCAAAATTTATATAGAAACCAATAACTACTAAAAATCGCAAATTAAAGAACGAACATTTCTCGGATAAAAAAGACATACCTACAAAGGGATGGTTTTCAATTTAAAATTACGTCAATTATCGAGCGAATTAATAAATCACCAGAACCATCAGGGCCAATTCAAATTTTAGTTGATTATTTCGAATGATGCGAATTTAAAATTAATGACAACACTGTTTGAAATTAAATATTGTTATTTACCAACAACAAAGATCAAAGGCGCCAAATAAGCTCCCTGCAACCGCCTGCAACCTGCAAGGGCAGCAGTAAGCAGTACCCAGTACGTTGCATTAATTTTAGTGTTTCAGGTTTCAGTTAGTTGAATTTTAAATTTTATATGTCGTTGACGAACCTGGGCAGAGGCAAGGAGTGACGTTTTATTTTCTGCAATAAAGTCTCGACGTATTTATTGGTGAGTTTTTGAATTGTAACAAAACATAATTGGCTACGTACTGCCACTACATAATTAATTTTATTATTTTTTTTTTTAAATGAGTTTCTTGTCGCTTAAAATAATGGCCTTGATCGTCCTCTTTTCAAGGAGATTCGAATAATAATTCTACAGCTTTTCCAAATGAAACATTAAACCAGAAAAACAAATTTATTCGTTTTAAAATCAAAAGTTAATCTCGAGTAGGTATACCGGGTGTTAACTAGGTGCCTATAAAAACCAGGATCGCCGTTATAACTAAAATTGTTTTTGAGATGTCGACAAGATTTTGATTTTTCCAATGCGACGCTTTGTACATTTTGTACCAATCTAAGTAATTTTTTGGTAAATCTGCTAATTTTGCTAATGCTGTGTTCTGAAGTTTGAATTTGTTAAAATTAGATACGTAACACGTAACACGATTTGAATACTATTTTTTATTTAAAACAATTTTTTTGGCCCTCTCATCCGGCCTCTCGTGCCTTTGAAACACACGGGCATGGTTCCACAGAACCCTCGTAACCATCTTAGTTCCACTGAACCTAACGAACATTATTTACTCTCATTTTTCAAAATAAACTCGTCTATAGAAATTAGGTTGGAGTTAGAAGTTTGGGCATCCGTTTGCGAAAATACGAACGCCCGGATTCTGCCATGAGCCCCAGGTCTCCGCACTGAACTGCCCGGTAATACATCCTCGTCTGTGCATGCCGCTTCAATCTTCAAATGATTCCGAATATTTTAAGCTAATAGTAAACCGAACCTATGTCACTTGTCACTTGTTTTGGGCCACCTGGTTTGCCTGTTAGTCCACTCTCTATAAATTACTGTTTGTGTTTATGCATTACACTACCATTATATAATTAAAACTTTGAATTTTAGGTTCAACCATGGCCGAAGAGCGTAAAAGGGACATCAATATATTATTGCTCGGCGAAACTGGCGCCGGCAAATCTACATTTATAAACGCCTTTCATAATTATCTTAAACATGACAATTTGGAAAACGCCATGAAAGATAAACCGATAGTTTTAATACCGGCCGAGTTTAAGATTATGGACGAAAATCAACAATTAAAAGTTGTCAAAATTGGAGACGTTAAAGACGAACTTAAAAGTGGTGCTTTAGAAACACGAGACACCAATTCTTACGTTTTTCCCATAAGAGGAAGAAGTGTAAATGTTCGTCTAATCAATACACCATCAATTACCAATCGGCGAGGAATTGATTTCGATAGCGGCAGTTTTGAAAACATTTTGGATTTTCTTGGCGAATTGGAACATTTGAATGCGATTTGCATTCTACTTCAACCTAACAGTGTTAATTCTACTGTTCACGTCGAATATTGTGTAAAACAACTTTTGTTGAAACTGGACAAGACCGTTGGTAAAAATTTGATTTTTATTTTTACCAAAGCGAGACACACTACTTGTTATGGTCCTGGCGAAACTCTTCACTCTTTACAGAAAGTATTTGAAGGAATCAAAGATGAGCTAAATGTTCAAATTCCTCTTCAGAGGAATAACGTTTTTTATTTCGAGAACGAATCTTTTCGTTATTTGGCAGCGCATCATAATGGAATTAAGTTTAGCTTGGGTCATACGATGAATTGTTTTCTAGGTTGGAAACAATCTTCTTTGGAATGTCGGAGGTAAGGCCTTTGTTTTCGCTTATTGGGAGCTTGATTAGAGTAAAAGTAACACTAAGCAACAAGAAACAGTGACCAATGACGACTGTATGTGAAATACACGTTTAAAATCGCTTACGAGGAGTTACACTACAAGTTACATCAAATTTGTTATCATTATCATGCTTTATTTTAGAAGCTAACCGTTCGATGAATAATTGCTATAAGCAGAGCTCGTTATAACCGGACCTGACTGTAAGCACACAGAACAAAATTTGTATAACCGCAACTGTTTGTTCATGTTTGTTATATCTCACTTGTACAACTTACGTTGCTTATACAAACATATAAACATGATTTGATTTACTCGACTCGATTAATTACTCCTTGATGGCGCCCAGAAAAGCGTAAAGGAGTCGCTACTTAGATAAATCAAAAGCCATTTCTTCAAGTAAACTAGCTTTGAAAATTTTGGTCTCTAAAATCTATTTCCCTCATAACGCTAGCCTCGTTAGTTTTTTCACAAGTAGATATTTATAAAGGTGTGCTCAAATTTTATATTCAGTTTTCAATTACCATTTCCTTCGTTGTGCGAGTTTAGAGCTAACTTTACTCTAATATCTGGATTTTTTTGTAGATTGATTGATTATATTGCTGGAACGGATGGCAATTCACCCCATTTGGTTACATGTGGAGCTACTATTAATGACACTCGATGCCTTATTGTTAATTTGTCTCAACCGTTGGCTGAAATTGCCCAATTGAGCCAAGATAACATCACCTTATTAGAAAAACATAAAAATGAGTTACAATCCTGCGAGTATCAAGCTAACACATTGTTGAATAAGCTCTACATTCCCATTCTGAATTTAAATGTTACCAAACTCGATCAACCAGTCTTGGTTTGCACTTCTGCCAAATGTAGCGAGCTTTATGAAGTAAGTACCTATTGTAACAATTTTAAACTTGATACTTTACTTAATTTTTTTTATTTAGATAAACGGCGTAAAAAGAAGGAATTATACACAAAAGTGTTGCAGTCCCTGTTATCTTAGTGGTGTGCCCAAAGAAATAATTGGTTCGCCTTTATTAGCCAGCTGTGAAGGTATGGGAGGGCAACCGTTGTGCCAAAAATGTCGATGTGAATATCAAAAGCACATGTACACTTATTACACTACTGCAACTTTTTTGACAAAACTTCAAAATGTAAGTGCAAAATCACCGAGAACAATGGGCCAAAAATTATTAGTATCAGAAAACACAAAATTTATTATTAAAACAATTGACGATCGTTTGGTTGAATTCAAGAAAGAGAGGGACGTTATTATAAAAACGATTGCTAAATTTGCTCGTTTTTTGGAAATCAACGCCATTGACTCTTATCATGATTCTTACGAGTGCTATTTATCGTATCTTATTGATCGGTAACTATTTTAGAATTTATGCAACTTTATAAAAACTACTTACTTGCAGAGAAAAATCGGTAAAAACTTACGTCGATAATCACGTACTAATTGGTGAGCTTGAATCAATGTTACATCGTTACATACAAGAAAGAAGCAATCTAAACCACTCCTCGAGTGGGCAGTCGGCTGGTGCAAAGGAAATCTCGCCTAATGAAATTCTCGAATCTATAAAGACATTAGTTTCATTAAAACACAATGCTGATAAATTAAAAGAATTGTATTCGTCTCAAAAATCTGCCCGTGCATACGAATATAAAGCGAAAGAACACGTATATTCTTTAAACGGAAGTTTACAGCGACATTTTAGAAACAAGTCCTGCAAGAACACTGGATGTGATTCCGAAAAGAGCGTTGCCAAATAATATAATACATTGTAAGATTTTTTACAGTTAGTAAATCTTCAGGATTGAATTAGTGCTTACTTTTTGTATGTTAAAAAACTTTTGTTTTGTTTCAATTGAGTTTTGTTTATTGTTATTGTAATGACTAGAAATGAACTAGAGTCTTTTCTTAATTTTTTTAAATTACTTTATTAATTTGGCAGTTGGTAGGTACACGGTATACGTCGGTATACGTCGTCGTCTCTACGTAAATGTTGATTTTGTATTTTATTAAATAAATACAAGTTTTGATATAATTCGTTCTTCTTTATTTGAATTAAATATGGTAGAAGCCCCAGTTGTTAATTATTTTTAACGTATACGAATGAGTAATGATGACTACTTATTACTCGATGTCCAAGCAGATTGAAGTTTGTAATAATTGTAGCTACAGTTCTCCACTGTACTACAAACAAGCCATTAAGAAGGTTTTAGGCAATTTTCGTTTTAACCCACACAGATAAAGGAGATACAAACAAAACTAGGAATTATACAAAGCTTTTAGTTGTCTGTGTGTACCAGTGTGTACTGTGTGCTCCGTTGACAAGAAACCAAGAAACAACTTCTCCCAGCACCAACCTTAGCAACTTTATACTTAACTCACTTTCCACACTAACAATCTGAGTTCTAATAAAATTAATTACTCTCATCTACAAATTTTTCCTGGTAGTGGGAAAACTCGACTAGATAAAATCTATTTAAATGCGGTGAAAACTCTAAAACGTGCACAAACTTAAGAATCCTCATTGGGCTTTGAAAAGATCGGGAAATGGTCATCCAGTGCAATTAAGTTTACTACTTATAGCCGAGATTGAAAACATGAAACCAGCAACAGTTTATTCTACTGTAATGTTTGGAGCTCGGTAAAATAAAACACACAGGTCGCTGTACAAACATTTAATAATAATAAAATAATCATTTAATAAAATAATCAATCATTCTAACCTTCAGTTTAATTCCCAATATTAACATTTATATACAACACCCCCTCACTTAAATTGTTAGATTCCCAATCGTTCGGGAGGCTTCAATAAATGTCTGGACCTTAGATTCCTACCCGATCCCTGGTCCTTATCATTGTGTACGACCTCCGACCGTGGAATAAAAACACTACCACTCACTAACTGATCCTCAACATTAGTATCATTATTTCTTAAGATTTGATTAACATTTCTTTTCCACATTAATCCCTCAACCGTTTCTACTAAATACAATTTTCTCCCCAACTTTTTAACAACCGTTGCTTCACAAAAGGTATTTCTATTAGTTCTAAAATCTTTCACCTTTATTCTTTCTCCAACATTGAAAATTCTAAAACTTGGAGTCTTACTGTAATTTTGCATTTGGTTCGTTTGCTTCTCAATTACAATGTTCTTACTTAAAGGTGATAACAAATTTAATCTCGAACGCAAACTCCTGCGTAACAAACTTTGCGCTGGTGATTTACCCGTCGTTATATGTTCAGTGTTTCTATATACAAATAAAAAACGATCAAGAATTACATTCATTCTTAAATTTACATTTCCAGCTTTCGCTTTTAATATTGCCTTTTTTACAATTTTTACAGCATTTTCTGCTGCCCCGTTTGAACTTGGACTATATGGTGCTCCCATAATATACCTGATCCCATTATTTTTTGTAAAGGCTTGAAATGCTTCCGAAATGAACTGACTCCCGTTATCTGAAACAATTATCTTTGGCAGCCCAAAACGTGAAAAAACATTTCTTAACACATCAATTGTTTTTTCCGATGTAATGGAATTCATTTCGAAACACTCAATCCATTTACTAGTGGCATCCATTACTACAAAAAAAATATTTATCATATAATGGTCGAATAAAATCCACGTGCAAACGGCTCCATGGCTCTTCGATATATTCCCACGGGGTTAAACATGCCCTCGGTGGTGAATCACTAAATTTACTACATATTTTACAATTATTAATTAAGCCTTCGATATTTTTATCTATATTTGGCCACCAAACGTAAGACCTAGCTAGAGATTTTGTTTTTACCATGCCTAAATGTACAGCATGTAATTCCTCTAAAATTATTTTTCGAAATTTTTCTGGCACAACCAATTTGTATCCACACATTAAACAACCTTGCTCTACCGACAATTCATTTCTACGTCTTACGTAAGGTAAAAATTCCTCTGATAACTTTTCATTTGGCCAACCGTTTAAAATATAAAAAATTACCTTAGAAATTATCGGATGTTTAGAACTTTCAATTTTTACAATTTTAAAACTTACTGGAACAGTTTCCATAACAAAATTTAAATATAACACATTATCATTTCTATTGACTTCTGTTACACTTAAAGGAAATCGAGATAACGCGTCTGCACAATTCTTTTCCGATTTGACAAATTTAATTTTAAAATTATAAGCATTCAAAATATAAGCCCATCTTTGCAACCTATTAGCAGCAATTGTCGGAATACCACTTTTATCCCCAAAAAGATAAATTAACGGCTTATGATCTGATACTACTGTAAATTGTCTCCCGTACAAGTAATTGTGAAACTTCTTTACCCCAAAAACTATCGCTAAAGCCTCTTTTTGAATTTGCGAGTACGATTTTTCGGCATCGTTTAACATACGCGAGCTATACGCAATAGGCTTTTCGACTCCGTCAATAGGATGACTAAGAACCGCTCCGAGACCGTACATCGACGCGTCCACGGTAAGTATTAATTCTTTTTCAGGGTCGTAATGAGTAAGTACTAAATCCGATGCTAAAATGGTTTTAATTTTTTCAAAAGACACTTTACATTCTCTATTGAAACAGAATTTTACATCCTTTTTTAATAATCGATATAATGGTCTTAAAAGTGAAGCACAATTTGGAATAAATTTAACATAAAAATTTACCATTCCCAAAAATGACTTTAATTCTTTCAAATTTTTGGGTACTGCTACCTTTTTTATAGCCAGGACATTAGATTTTGAGGTATGTAAACCATTCTTATCTACCGTGTGCCCTAAGTACTCAATCTTATCCTGAAAGAAAAAACATTTTGATTTTTGCACTGTTAACCCACTTTCTTTTAACTTCGATAATACCAATTCTAATCGATGTAAATGCTGTTCTCTATCTTTCCCTGTAATCAAAATATCGTCTAGATACGTTACTACCCCTGGTACTCCTGTAAATAATTTTTCCATTATTTTCTGAAAAATTGCTGGACAACTAGCTATACCAAACGGTAATCTAGTATAAGAAAATAATCCTTTATGTGTAGATATAGTTAACAGTTTTTGCGTTTCTTCATCAACCCTTACTTGTTGATAAGCTTGACTTAAGTCTATTTTAGAAAAAGATTCCCCACCTAATAATTCTGCAAATAAATATTCCAAACGCGGTAACAGATACGATACTTCGATTAAAAATTTATTCAAAGTAACCTTAAAATCGCCACATAATCGAACGTCACCATTAGCTTTCAACACTGGCACTACAGGTGTAGCCCATTGCGAGTATTCCGTTGCAACTAAAATCCCTTTTTGAATAAGATTATTAATTTCAGTTTCTACTTTAGTTTTTAAAGCGAAAGGTAATGGTCTCGGCTTAAAAAATTTTGGTATCGCGTTTTCCTTTAAATTTAACGTAATTACTTCTTTATTGAAAGTACCCAGTTCATCCTTAAACACTTCGTTATACTTTTTGCAAATATTGTTAACCTCTACATCTGTACTTAAAAAATGCACATCAAAATTATTCAACTTCAACAATTTTATACCTATTCGACCTAACAAAGGTGGTCCACCCTTCTTTATCACGTATAAATCCATTTTATAATTTTGATCAGCATGTATCACATTAACAATTATTTTACCTGTTGGAGAGATTGTTTGCCCGATATAATCCTTGAAAATAATATCCCCTGGATATAGTTTTACATTTTTAAAATATTGATAATACATTTGTTCCGAAATCGCTGAATACGCAAATCCCGAATCAATTTCAAAGTTTATATTTCGACCTTCAATTTTTAAATTAATTTTAAATGGTTCAACAACATTATTTTTATTTGAATTATTATAATATAACTCTGTCGAATCTACAACTTCTTCTAAAAAATTACTCTTCTTACTTGATAACCCTTTTACTACACATACTGTTGCTAAATGCCCTTTTTGTTTACAGTTATGACACTTACGATTTCGATATCTGCATTTGCTAGAACTATGATTATTCCTACCACACACCTGACACTTTACCTTTACATCTTCCTTATTCCAAGCCTTTCCGTAAACTTCATGTAAAGGTTCCATTTTGATGTCGCACGGTCCCAGAAACCTTCCACCATCATGCTCCCTTATCGCAGATTCCTTTGCCTGTGCTATCCTGATTAACTTCTCGAAGGTGGTTGCGTCACTGCTGGCATTTTCTTCGTAGAGCCTTTCCCTCACTGAACCTGAGTCCATTCCTACTACAAAAATATCTTTCATCACTGTAGTTAACTCTACCCCAAATCCACAATTTATCGCCAAACTGCGGACTCTAGCAGCCCATTCCGCCACCGATTCCTGCTGTCCTTTCTTTGCCGTGTAAAATCCATGCCTTGCCGCGAAATACGATTTCACCGGTGTTAAGTGCTGGTTAATTTTATCCACGAGCGCTTCGTATGCTAATTTGTCCGGCGTTTGTGGCACGCAGAGATTCGAAACCAATTTAAATGTCGCTTCCGATAACGCGTTCAATAACACAGCCCGTTTTTGATCCTTGTTCGCTATCGCATTCGCTATAAAAAATTGATTTAACCGCGAACTAAACACTGTCCAATCGCACTTTTTGTAATCGAATTCCTGCACCGTGCCCAAAAAACCAACCGGTGTTTTGCTACTACTTGCTACTGGTGTTTCCGGCATCTTTTATCTAATTTTATCCTCGTCGCCACTGTAATGTTTGGAGCTCGGTAAAATAAAACACACAGGTCGCTGTACAAACATTTAATAATAATAAAATAATCATTTAATAAAATAATCAATCATTCTAACCTTCAGTTTAATTCCCAATATTAACATTTATATACAACATCTACAAATAGCAATATTTCAACCCACTTCACCTACATTAATTTATCTCCATATCACATCCTATTTTAATAACTCCAACATGTCTAAATGGACTTTTTACTGAGTAACTGAAAATTTTTAAATTAGCAGCGTCCGATGCAAAAGACGTGTAGCACTTACACAACTGGTAGCTGCCGAAAACGCCAATCATTGTAAGGGTTTTATGGCCCTTAGTGCCCTCGTGTATCTGCTGTTGGGAATTGCTAAGATTTGTTACAATGATTGTCGGGAGGCGACCAACTTGTTTAAAAATAAAATTGAAATATAAGTTATTTACCTATCAACTAAAATCTATATCAACCATAGTATCATTTGAATGTGTAGGTATGGTCATATTTATTATACACGCTATTAATTTATTGTAGAAGAAAGTAGACGTGAGCAAGATTTATTTTTCAATCGCGAGTGTGGACATATTTATTGGTGAGTTCTGAACTGTTTAAAATTTAAAAGTCAATCATTACTCACTCATTAGGCGTTTTTTTTCTAAATATTATTCGCAATTAATGCTGGCGATATAAAATGTGGAATATAAATAATATGTATATTGTCAATATCGATAAAACGATTTTGAAATTCAATCTATGGAAGCCACATTGTTTTGTCGTTTAAATTGCTAACTTTATAGTCTGTTTTTGGTATTCATTACTAGCTTAATTTAAAATTCGACGTTTTGTATTCTGTAGTTTCACTATGGAGGAGCCGCTTAAATATGACGAAGTAGAAGATGATGAGGCGCTGGAAACAAATTTAGAAGATCGAATTAATCTATTAAATGTTGGCAACAAACAGGACGTGAACATTTTACTTTTCGGCGAAACCGGCGTCGGTAAATCTACATTTATCAACGCATTTTACAATTACCTCAAATATCGTGATTTGAAAAACGCCATGAACGACAAACCGATAACATTAATACCGACCAAATTTGCGATCATGGACGAAAACTTTATACAACAAATTATTGAAGTTGGAGCCGACGAAAACGAATACGTCGAAACTGGCGTTTCGGCAACTCAAGCCACCAAATCCTACGTTTTCCCCATAACAAAAGAAAACGTCAACTTTCGTCTAATAGATACGCCAGGAATAGCCGACACGCGAGGAATTACTTTGGATAATAGTAATTTTGAAAACATTTTGGATTTTATTGGGGAATTGAAACACTTGAATGCAATTTGCATTCTATTGAAACCAAACAATTCGCGCATTACCGTCCAATTCGAGTATTGTATAAAACAGCTTTTCTCGAAATTGAACAAGTCCGCTTGTGATAACTTGATTTTTATTTTTACCAACACTAGAAGCACCTTTTATCGTCCCGGAGAAACTCTTCCCACCTTACAAAAATTGTTCAAAGGAATCCACGGTGTTCAAATTCCTCTTCGGAAGAATAACATTTTTTGCTTGGACAACGAGGCCTTTCGTTTTTTAGCGACTCATCATCACGGCTTAAAGTTTAGCTCTGACGACATCGAGAATTTTTCGCAAAGTTGGAGACAATCTGCTACGGAATGCTGGAGGTAAGATTTTTGTATTAGTGTGCTTATTAAGCAGCTATTCTAGCAATGATTCGATGTCGGTTTAACTGGAAAAAAACATAATTTTTGTACAACGTTCTTATTTGGGGTGTTAAGACCAAAAATTACGACGCTATCGGGCAATTCGAAGTCGGAATATGTAAAAAAACTCAAAAATAGAAAATCTTTCAAGTGATAACAATTCAAATTGAACGGTGAAAATGTTCAGTTTTTGAGTGTTAAAATATAATTTTTTGTAGAATGATTAATTACATTGCCGGAACAGAAAATTATTTACCGTTAAAACCGCATTTGGTACAAAATACCATTTCCATCAACGAGGCTCGTCGCCTCGTTGTTAATTTCTCTTTACCATTGGCTCAAATTGCCCAACTGATCGAAGATAACATTACCGTGTTAAAAAGACATCAAAAAGTGTTGCAGTCTAGCGACCAACAAATTGCACAATTGTCCGATAAACTCTATATCCTCTTCGTAAATTTAGAAGTTACCGAACTAGATCAACCAGCTACGGTTTGCACTTCTACCAAGTGTAGCGAGCTTTACCAAGTAAGTACTTCTTTTGCGATTTTAATTATAAACTCGTTACTCCCAATTTAATTGATAGGTAAACGACGTAAAAAGATGGCATTACAAACAAATATGCCACAGTCCCTGTAGTCGTACCTCTGTGCCAAAAGAAATAATCGGCTCGCCTTTGTTAGTAAACTGTGCGGCTTTCAACAATCAACCCTCATGTCGGATTTGCGAATGCGAGTACCAAAAGCACATGCACATTTACTACGAGACTCAAACCTTCCTGGATAAACTCGAAGATGAAAGTGTAAAGTCAGAAATATTGGACCAAGAATCGATGTCAAGTAGAGTCAAAATTAAGATAGAGGAAATTGAAAAACGTTCGGTCGAATTTAAGGAAGAAAAAGATATAATTTTTAAAACCACGGCCTAGTTTGCTCACTTTCTGCAAGCCAATGCCATAACGCCGTACAACGACGCTTACGAAGGCTACTTGTTGTATCTAATCGACCGGTAGGTAATTATTCCACAATTTATGGCTTTTTATAACGATTATTTATTTGCAGAGAAAACTCTTTAGGAGTTGACGTCGATTACAACGTAATTCGAGAACTCGAGTCGATGTTAAATCTTTACAAAGAAGAAAAGAGAATTTTAAGCGAGATCATGAGTGGGCAATCTTCCGGTGCGTGCGAGATCACGGCTAATGACATTATATAATCTGTGGGCAGGTTGTACAAATTAAAGCATAATGGAAAGAAAATAAGCGAATTGTTTTCGTCTCTAGAATCTGCTCGCAAAGGCGAAAATAAGAGTAAAGTGAGAGAACTCGTTTATTCTGAAATGGGCGGTGTTGAAGAAACGCAAAAAAGTAATTGGCGAGTTATTTAACTTTCACTTGCAAATTTGTTGTTTGGAAAGGCTCGAGCTCCTGACCAAGCAACTAAAATATCTATTACACCAGAACTCGAGAAAACGTCAAAAACTATGCAATTTCGAGGATATTTTAATGTGATCTCGCGACAAGTTCGACAAGCTCTGTGAACACTATTGGTAATCGTACGTTTCCACTACCTGATTTCTAAAACCACCAGTAGCCCCGAGGAGTGCATCTTTATCCCGGTACTCGATCAATCCTAGGAAATATTTTTATAACACCAAGAACCACCCTTCTACAAATCCGTCCAAAACTTTTGTAAATCCCAATTATTGCGCCAAAAACACTTCTTATAAATCCGAAAACAAATCTTTAAATCGTCATCAAAATAGAAACAGCAGTCGTGCTCTTAACGAGTCCGATACCGAGGTCGAAAATAACGGCGCAAATGTGAGAAAAGTTGCAATGGATGAGCAATCTCGCCAATCTGCCAGGCTTTCTAATCAAAATGATAAGGAAACTTTCAACAAAAGTAGTCAAAATAAACAAGAAAAGAAAGTGGTGAACACATACGACCAAGGCGATGATAAATTTAGTTTTGTCGTTTAAAGTTTGATTTTAACGAATTTTCTGCAATTGCAGTCGTTCAATTTAAAAGTTTTAACGATTTTTAGTAGGTACACTTTTATTATAATATGAATGTTTAATTTGTGTTTTCAGTCGATATAATAAATTATGTCCATAACCCAAATTTCAGTTAAAAAATTAGTTGTAATAAAATTATTGATCCTTGAATTATTATTGAGTGAAAGAAAGCGGTACTAATTTTCTTTGGCCTGACCAACAAACCAACCCTACATTATAAGTTGGTAACGTAAACGTAAGAATAGTTGCTCATACAAAAAACTGCATTAAATATTTTTTATAGAGAACTTTCTAATCTACAATTTTGATTGTAACTATTTTTGTCGTCCTCCCAACAGGAAGCGAGATATTCATAAAAATAATTATGATTGTGTTCTTAGTATCTTGCACTTTGAAGCGATATCGAATATCGAATGATAGGGACTTTTGATATGTTAGTTTAAATACATAGTACTTTTATACGAATAAAAATTTAGATCAATGATGCTATAATCATCAACAAAATGTAGGTCCATTAAAAAAAATTTATAAATTTGCCATAACATCATAATTGAACTATTGCGTATGCAACCCATTATACACTTCTTATACAGTCTTGGGCTAGTTGATGTCCTTACGTGTTGGAAGTTGTAAGCCGTGTTTCTTTGTTTTTCGTAAAATCTCAGAACTCGTGTTTTGAAACAAATAGTAAATCAACCCCAGCTGAGTAGGGGATTCCCGCATTTCTCGTCCTTGGTTATTTTTAGCTTCAACGTTGCTAAATTGAACGCATATTGATGATTTAATCTTTCTATCAAATATATGGGGTTAATGCTTTAGTAATTAATATTTATTTTATTTAAAATTACGTCATTTATAATTAATAAACAAATTTTTCTAGGACTATCTAAGATTTTAATTAATACGCCGAATGATACGACTTTAAAAGGACAACACTGTTTGCTTAAAATATCAAAGTAAAGCGCAAAGCTCGGTCTATATCGGCTGCAAGTTATGGTATTTCAGTGTTTTTGTTGAATTTAAATTTTAAATTTAATAAGTAGAAATCAGAAACTGGGTCTGAGCACTGGTATAATTTGTTTGCAGTAGAGTATCGGCGTACTTATTGGTGAGTTACTAATTATTTGTTTTTTGCGCTTCTATATTACCTATGGCTTATACCTATAGCTTATACGCTTTATCCCAATTTCTTACTGTAGTTTTACCGCAACAAATTTAATAACAAATCACAATTTGTTGCTCGTTGGTTGAAATAACGCCGGGGGCCGGGCGTTCTCTTTTCATGTAGATTTGTAGTTTTAACCCATTGCCCATAACTTGAGAGTTTTTCTAAATGAAAAATTAAATCGAAGAAAAAATTTAATCGTTTTAAAATCAAAAATAAATCTCGGTTATTTTTGTATTTTGAATGTTTCTGAATTATTTTAAATTTAATTCTGCATTTAGGCAACTATGATCATGTACCATACCCATCCTACTTGCAAAATCTCTCAATTTGAAATTTGAGAGTTTTTCTAAATGAAAAATTAAACTGAAGGAAAAACAGTAGAGTCATAATATTGCTTTGCAAATGTAGGTACAATGAACTTAGAGTTTTTTCAAAGTTTTTCCTTGTACTGTAGAGGTGTAGACCTGTAGAGTCTATCCAAATTGGCGTAGTATATGTATAATAGTACTATACTCATACCCATTGCCAACTAGCGACTGGACTGAAGTATTTTTTGAAATAAATACAATGAATGTATTTGCCACCATCATTCCATTGCATCCAGCCACGTATTTTGGGACCATCTCACCTTTTATAACCCAAAGTATGTTTGTTCCTCGTTCTCTTATGAATTACTGTTTAATCACTATTGACCAACTAATGTTGCTAAAAGTTTATAATTTAATACTCCAATACTCGGGTTTTTAGATTCAACCATGGCCAAAGCGCGTAAGAAGGACATCAACATTTTACTTCTCGGTGAAGCGCGCGCCGGAAAATCTACATTTGTTAACGTATTTTATAGTTATCTTAAATATGACGTTTTGGAAAACGCCATGAAAGAGAAACCTATCATTTTAATACCGGGGAAGTTTAAAATTATGGACGAAAATTACCAGCTACAAGTTGTCAAAATTGGAGGCGTTAAAGACGAACTTAAAGAAACTGGCGTTTCAGAAACTCAAAACACTAAATCTTACGTTTTTACAATAAAAGAAAGAAATGTAAATGTTCGTCTAATCAATACACCAGCAATTACCGGTCGGCTAGGAATTGAATTCGATAACGGCAGTTTTGAAAACATTTTAGATTTTATTGGCGGATTTGAACACTTGAATGCCATTTGCGTTCTACTTGAATCGAACAGTATTGTCCATATCGAATATTGTATAGAACAACTTTTGTTGAAACTGGGTAAACCCGTTGGTAAAAATTTTATTTTCATTTTTACCAAATCGAGACGCACTGATAATGATCCCGGCAAAATTCTTCACTCTTTGCAGAAAACATTTGATACAATTCAATATGAGCAAAATATTCAAATTCCTCTTCATGCGCATAACATTTTTTTTTTCGACAATGAATCTTTTCGTTGTTTGGCAGCGCATCATAATGGAATAAAGTTTAGCTATAGACATATGAGGAATTACGTTGAAAGTTGGAGACGATCTTCCTTGGAATGTTGGAGGTAAGACATTTGTTTGGATTTATTACGTAACGATTTCATAAATCATCTCGATCCTCGACCTTTTTTTGATATTTTTCCACTAATAAGAGGAAATTAAAGCGGTTACTTTAAAATGTTGAGTCTTCTGAAAAGAGCGTAAGAGTAAGCTCACCATCTTTAGACTACTTGTTGATGACATGTTTCGATAAAACTAATTAATTTTGAGAATTTAGACCAAAATTCATTTCCCCATTAGAGGTCTCTGACAAGTCTATAAAATTTCATATTTCTTGAGGTGTGCTCAAATTTACATTTATTTTTCAATTGTCATTTCCTTTATTTTACGAGTTTAGAGCTTAACTTTACTCTAATATCTTGATTCCTTTGCAGATTAATTGATTATATTACTGGAACACAAGATACTTTGTCATTGGAACCATATCTGCTTACAAATGAGATTACTATCAACGAGGCTCGACGCCTTATTGTTTATTTGTTCCAGCCATTGGCCGAAATTGTCCAATTGAGCCAAGATAACATCACATCATTAGAACAACGTAAAAATGCGTTACAATCCATCGACCAACCAAATCTGTTCTGGATTCAGGTTCTGGATTTAAAGATCACCAAACTCAATCAACCAGTTATGGTTTGTACTTCCGCCAAATGTAGGGAGCTTTATGAAGTACGTAGGAACTATTTTGGCAATTTTAAACTCGACTTTTGCTTACTTTTATAGATAAACGGCGTAAAAAGATGGCATTATAAACAAATATGTCACAGTCCCTGTTATCTTGGTGGGGTGCCCAAAGAAATAGTTGGTTCGCCTTTATTAGCCAGCTGTGAAGCTATGGAAGGGCAACCGTTGTGTCAAAAATGTCGATGTGAATACCAAAAGCACATGCACATTTATTATACTACCACAACTTTTATAACGAAACTTGGAAATGTGAGATCAGAATCGTCAGGAACAATGGACCAAGAGTTACTGTTGGAAAACAAGAAAATTAGGATTAAAACAATTGAGGATCGTTTAGTAGAATTCAAGAATGAGAGAGATATTGTCATAAAAACGATTGCTAAATTTGTCCATTTTTTGCAAACTAACTCCTTAGTCGCTTACAATGATTCTTACGAACACTACTTATTATATCTTAGCGATCGGTAACTATACCAAAATTATTTGTACCTACTTTATAAAAACTATTAATTTACAGGGAAGAATTGGCAAAAACTTACGTCGATAATGACGTACTAATTGGTCAACTTGAATCGATGTTACATCGTTACAGAGACGAAAGAAGAATTCTAACCAACGCCTCCAGTGAGTCAAACGAAATTCTGCCTGATGAAATTCTAGAATCTGTAAACACGTTATACAAATTGAAACACAACGGTGAAAAAATAAAAGAGTTGCTCTTATCTCAACAATCTGCTCGTAGCGACGAATACGAAGCAAAAGAATGTGTATATTCTGAAAACGGGAGTCCACGGCAACAGTTGAGAAACGAACCATGCAAGAACACTGGGTGTAATTCTAAAAAGGGTAATTCTAAAGAAAACTTGAGAGTACGTTTCTCGGCTTCGCCCGTAAATCTAGAAACCGATAGACCTCAAAAATTTCAAAATTTGGAAATTACGAAAAAATTAAAAATATACGCCGAAGAAGGTAAAATCGACGTAACGTTCAACAATCCTCCTAGTCAAAGCAGTTTTGTTTTGTTAAAGCGACAGATTCAAACATTTTTTAGTTCGGACTTCAATGCTCCTGGAGATCGCGAAAAATAAGAAGAGTTAAGTGATCGCCGGCATCCTTTGCGATTTAAGTAGCAGTTATTGCTTGTACGTTTTTTTAACGTAATGTTGTGGTTTCAATTTATTATGATTTTAATTCTAGAAATAAACCTAATTTTTTAAGTTTTTCCTCAAATTTAACCATTTTAGTAGGTATACCTACCTCATTGTTATTTGTTACAAATTTTGTGTATTATTTAGTTCATACACTGGGTAGGTATGTTGTTGTGTTTTAACAAATTGAAATAAGTTTTGATAATTCATTCTTTTATTGAATACAGAGGAACCTGCTGTTATTAATTTTGTTTAACCGATACATTGAGTAATGAGAAGTGAGTTCTTATGACCTGATGCTCATACAGATCGATGTTTGTAATAGTAGTTACAGTTTGCACCTCTCCCCTGCACTTGTTTCCGGCGTTTGACACAAACAAAACTAGGAATTATAAAAAGGTTTCTAGTTGTCTGGGTGTACTGTGTTTACAAGAAACGTGAAAACAGCTTCCCCAATTTAAACAAAATGTACAGAAAAGAAAGAACATGGTTTCAGAGATACAGAGGATTATTCATTTTTGCAGCTTTTGTAGTTCCAGCACGATGGTGCTTCGGCTCATTTTTCGATTGCCGTTAGAAAGCCTCGACACCGAACTTTTGAACCAAGATGGGCAGGAAGGGGCGGACCTGTATCATGGCTTGCAAGATTGCCCGATTCAAACACCTTTGATTTTTTGGGGGGATATTTGAAAAGTTGAGTGTATGCTACCCTTGTAAATGACCTCGAGGAGCTGCAGCAACGAGTAGATCAAGGATGCCACCAAATTCTAGCCAATGTTGGATTGGAATTTTCGAAAGAATTCAAAAATCCTTGCAGCAGAGATGCCGGAGTTCTTTGAAATGGGGTGGGGGGGAGGCACTTTAAACATCTTATTTGACTTTTTGCCTTTGTTGTTTGTTCATAAATTACTTTGTTTATTTCTTTGTTTGCACATAATAAAAAACTGATCCTGTACACGCAAGTGCTTCTTATCTTTGTAACCGGCCATTAAAGCCGAACCTGGTTTTTGATTACGTTTAATAATTGAATAGATTAATCATCTTTAGTCTTAATGCCAAAAATATCAGGAAAAATTGATAAAATACTCTACTCTCGGTTATGGAGCCTTTGAGACCCGTTATAAATATTACATAAAGTTATTTAGAACTACCTCGGTGACCTCTATATTATCTACCATAGAATATTTTTCCCTTTACCAATGAAACACCCTGTAGAGGAAAAAACTACTTTCAATTTTTTTTAATAATGAAAAAGAAAATTTGAAAATTTATTATACGATGCGTACTTATACAAAGTATTAGGTATTCATGTGATAACGCGAGAGCATTGTTGAATGTTGAAGGTCATTTTGAAGAGTGCAGGGTGCAGGGTGCAGGTCCATAATCAGTTAGTTATCAGTCATCGCTACGCTAATTTTTATCACAACAGAAACAGACCTAACAACCAGACAACGTAAATTATTGTATTTTCCAATTTAGGATTTCATTATAAATTAAATATTAGCCTGTTAGCATTATTTTATTGTTTTCCTTACAATTAATTACACATTTTCGCGTCAATCGCGTTTGAGAGCGAGAAATCTAGTTTAAATTTAATAGAAATGTAAAAATTGCACATTTGTTAAAATTTGAGTAGGAATAAGAACACCTGCAGTAATTCGTTATCGGACAAGCGTATACTAGAATGTTTGTATAAAATTTATTTTAGTAGCAATTAATAAGTTATCGTGTGCGTTCGGTGTTTTAAACTGAAAACACTTTGTTTTTAATCAAAACCTGCCCTTTTGACAAGTTAGTGTTGTGGGTTTTCTTATTTTGTAATTAGAGATGCAACTATGGGAAAAATTATTGCAAAGGTAAAATTTTAATTATTTCTCTTACAATGTGTATGTAATAGTTAATAATAAATAATACATATTATATTAGGATGTTTTCTAACCGTGTGTCCTTTTGGCTGGCTAATATCTGATATAGGCAGACATAATATTTAAATAATTTCTGCAAAGTTTACATAATATTTTTAATCATTTTATTTTTTCGTTGACTTCGTCTACTTTGAAAAAGTATGATAATTTGATAATCGAAAAAAAAATTTTTTTTAATTTAATTTTCCGATCATTTGAATCCTCCCTAGAGCGTTGGGTTTTCGTGGAAGAGGGGTGTAAACGGGGTAAAATGATACGTTATAGTTTTCTGCAAATATCTCGAGAACCACGAGATTTAGCGCAAACATTATTCAGTACAACATTAATCTACATTAAATTTTGTGCTCTAGACAAGGGTTACAGAGATATAGAAGGGGTAAAATGCCATTATTTTACAGTTTCGTAAAAAAAGTCAGCATGACGATATACATGGTCTTTGGTATGACGTACCCTTTCTATGTATATCTCCCTAGCCCTTGCCTGCAGCACAAAAATGCGTATGGCCTATTTTGTTAAAAACTTACTTAATCCTTAGCTGCAGACATGGAGCAAATTGACTCCGTTTTTCACTTTAGTAGTATTTAAAACACGGTTTCTTTTGCCCTATCTGTATTAGCCTTTGGGTACCTTTAAGTTGAACCTTTATCTATATTATCAAAGTATTTTTAATGTGGTTTTTGCGTTCGTTGAGAAGATATTAAATTTCAAACTATTTCCGCCACGTTCAAGAGTCACGTTTATAGATGTTATTATATATTTATAAAATAATTAGTTGCATTTTTCTGCTTGTTCAACGATTTTTGTACTCGAAATTTGTTATAGTCCCAAGTTTTAGGGCCATAATAAAGAAAAAAATTAAAAATGGCATCTCTAAATTTTTACTTACTTTTAGAACGTCTTTATCTTTGTATTTAATTTTCATGTTTATGGGTTTATGCTTTTGTTTAGATAAAATTTTTTAAATAAATAATCTCTCTCCTAGTTCAGTCTTTATCGACAAACCGTAAAAAGTAAAATATTTTTGGTTGTAAGTGTAAGAAACATTAAATTGCCACGGAGTCCCTTTGACTCCATGTATGTACTAACGTAACTAAACTCCATGTCTGCAGCTAAGGGTTAATGTAGATTAAGTTAATTAGACCATGTCTACCAAGTCTACCAGGTCTAGACCTCAAGGTTTTCGAGATAGTATTGCTAAAAACTGTTAAAACTGTTTTATCCCTTTTCCATCCTCCCCTCCCACGAAAACCCGACGCTCTAGTTAGGTCGTGCAACTCCTCATCGTTTATTACGAGGAGAGTCTACAATTTCCGGCAGGGTTGAACTTTTTTTGGGGGAAGCTTAGGGTTGGAGGTTGGATCTTTACTAGACTTAAAACTGCAGAGTATGACGCGTAAGTTTCATAAAAGGAGTCCGCCACAAAAATGACCCACGAAATCGATACAGGGTGGCCCAACATAAGGGGGATATTTTGGTCGCATTTCGGAAAGTCTTGACCCACTATATTTATACTCTATACTCGGTTATAGTTATAAGTTAGTATACTTCGGTCCTACCTAATTAACAATAGTAGATTGTGTCATTAGGATTAAAAGTATGACTTTGTTTGCCCAGCAATTTTTTCCTATAATTTGTTCGCATACTGTTTATTTTCGTTTTTACATCATCCTTCGTGTT
Organism: Malthinus flaveolus; assembly: GCA_950108345.1. Taxonomy (NCBI): domain Eukaryota; kingdom Metazoa; phylum Arthropoda; class Insecta; order Coleoptera; family Cantharidae; genus Malthinus; species Malthinus flaveolus. The sequence continues at coordinate 28,615,264 of OX467288.1, read as the reverse complement.
GACCTCCGACTTTATTCTCAGTGTAAGGGTATGAAGAGGTCAAAAACTACTTTCTTGCCGTTTTCATTAACCCCCGCCTCGCTTGCCGTAAAAAACATAGCTTCCTTGATATAAAAATTTAAAAAAACGAAATTAAGTACTCGTATGTACACTTATACACTGTACACTACTATACTCCATTCAAATTCAAGGTACAGTAAATGTCAACAGTGATCATCGCGTAACGACTGCAATTATTGACTGCAGATATTATTCCAACTCCCTAAATATCTAGGCACCACCGACCCCATACTCAAAATCTAAAAAAAAATTTTACTTTCCGTAATTTACAGATATCTGCAAGCATGTATGCGTTAACGTTTACTGCACCTTTAATTTGAATGGACTACAGGGGGTGGGGAACTACGATTTATTTAAGTTTTGGGGTAATATTGCTACAACCCCCTGTACCCTGTACCGAATTAAGCTAAATTTTTGGTGGTACTATCTGAACCTTTAGTAGTGTATAATACTTCATTTCGCTTCTAAAATTTTTAAGTATATCAAGGAAGCTATGATTTTTTTGCATCAGGCGAGGCGGGGATGCGCCCAGTCCCCCGTTGTGATTTAAACAATTTTAGGTGCTTACTGGTTATTTGTGTTCAAATATAGAGAACTGCGTAAGCAGTTAATTTTGTCTCTTTAAAACTATTTTTCAAGCTGTAAAATAGAGGGCGGATTGATATATTTCCGGAAAAACAATGAAGGCGCAACATTTTTGCCAATTTTATTTTTTATTTTTTGACATAGTCTCCTTCTAGCTCAATACACTTATTCCAGCGATGCTCCAACTTTTTGATGTCATCTGAATAATAAATCTGGTCAAACCTTTCAAAATAGGCATTTGTTGCATCGATTACTTCAGCATTCGAAGCAAATTTCCGTCCACCAAACTATTTTTTACAATTTGGAAACAGAAAGTAATAGTAGGTGGTCAAATCTAAAAGATATGGTGGATCTGCCAGAAATTCGAAACGTCGTTCAACCAATTTTGCCATCGCAATCTCCATGAATGTGGCGGTACATTTTCATGATAAAACTGGACTGTTTTCTTTCTTAAATGTGGTCGAGTCTTCTTTATTTCGTCACTCAATCGATCTAATAACGATGCATACTATTGTCATGTTATTGTTTTTCTTGTTTCAAGATAGACAATCAATACTATGTCACGCGCATCCCAAAAAACAGTTGCCATAACCTTTCATGGCGATTTAATCATCTTCGCGTTCTTAGGGGGTCTTTCACCATCTTCTATCCATTCTTTAGTTTCGGGTGTATAGTGATGAATCCATGTTTCGTCCACAGTTATGAATCTTTACAAAAATTTATTAGGATTACGCCGAAACAAATCCAAAATCCAAACAAAGTTGTCAAACGAGTGAGTTTTTGATCGAGTTTAAGCAAACGCGGCACCAATCTTGCCGATAGCTTTTTCATTTTCAAATGTTCGTATATGATGTGAAAACGCATTTATATGAGATGCTCACAATGTCAGCAATCTCGCTCAACTTTACTCGACAATCTTTTAATACAATATCATGGATTTTTTCGATTATTTCTTCGGTAGGAACCTCTTTTGATCGACCCGAACGTTCAACATGATTTGTGCTTGTACGACCACGTCTAAACTCAGCAAACCAAAATAAATCATAGATTTCGATAGAGCAGAGTCGCCAAAAACATTAGTGAGCTCAGTAAAAATTTCTTGTTGTGCTAAGCCTTTCAAAAATAAATATTTAATCACTGCACGGTACTAAACTTTTTCCATTTCAATAAAAAATGTAAAATACCTTCCTTCAAATGAGTGTAGCGGGCAAATTAATAGAAAAAATGATTTGAAATTTTGAGAGCAGTCGACTTAAAGATTATACTTGTCAACTGTCATATTGTCATATTAGTATTTCGTTTTTGCTGCCATCTTTTTCAATTCCTGAAACTTATCAATCAGCCCTCGTATGTGTAAATGTTTAAAACTTTAATTTTGCACCTGGGGGGGGGGGGGGGGGGTTGTTGACTAATTTGGTAATGCGGTGAAATAAAGTGGTGAATACGCAATGTATGCACCAAAGTTCGAGATTTCTTTTATTAACAGAGATATTAATTTTTTAATTTTCGTATTATTGCTGGTTAGTTACTGGGTTATTGGGTTATTGTTTGGCGAGGCATTCTTGCTCCTCACGGGAACCGGAGAAGTCAATCTTCATCGTTGATCATTTTGTCACTTTCACAATGGGGCGACGAGAGCTAAATTGATGAACATATTAAAGACATGGACGATCGCTCATACACGATCAATGATATTGACAATATCTCTTCCCCTTTTTAGTAGTAACGCCCGAAAAACATAAAATTCAGATTTCCTTCAATACTCCATCAATATCGACCGCCAATCCAGTTTTTCACCTTACACGATCAAATTTTATTGTCAATGTGATAAGGTACCTATTGTCATATTTTTTAAATTGCAGATTGTGGGAGACAAGTAGTACGAGAAAACAAGAAAAGAGAAAACGTACCAGGTTTCCTCTAATTACAAGCATGCTGTAGGATAGAAGCTCCAGTTTTCACTAAAAAATACGCAATTTTGAATGCCAATAGAACTATAAACGAGAAAGGTAAGTCCTCAAAATTGGGGCTAAATATTTATTTTCTTTATACACATTCGGTAACCGGACAATCGTAAAGTTTCTTGCTCTCACGTATTAGCGGAGTAATTTTGGAGAAAACGGCCCCACATCTTTCTCGTGTTTTTCATATTATTAAATTTTGGAGATTGTTGTAATTTGTAATTAACGGGAGTCTGTACTTGTTGGACAACCTCTATATATATATATCTAGATCTTTCTTTAAACTCCGCGAATTTTCTAATCGTGAAGTTTTGGATAAAATAACAAATTTACTCTACGCAAGTGCACACGTCTTTATTGAAATCATCGCAAAATGTCGGTACGGAGAAGTGTTGCTGCTGTGGTTGTGGTTTGTGGTGTCCATTTTACAAAAGAGACAACGTGAAAGGAATAAAAAATGCAAATAACAAACGAAAAATTTAGGTAAAAAAGTGAATTCGGCGCATCAGGTGTAGGTACTCTAGAAAGGTTTATTGTGTGAACTAAGAATGGAAGATCCTCGACAGTTAAAAAATTTTCTTCAGATGTCTGCAGAAGATTTTTTACTAAGCTTGGTAAAGTCCAAAATACGTAAACAAGATACAAAAATGCGATTAACTATTAACCCTAGGGTAATTTGACGTGCCGACGTGCCATTTGATCAATTATACTAGAATGTTTATCTCGGCAAAGTATAATTTACAAATTACAATATAATTATTATAAAATATTCTCTGTGTATTTCTTAAAATTTATAATACAAACAGTAGTTGTTTCTAAAAGTGATTGCGTGTTTCTTCTAAAACGTCATTATCAATCCAAGTCTTAGGTATCATTTTATCTAGGCTAAACTGAAATTTCTTTCAATAGCTTAGATTTTGCGCCCTGAGGCGGCTGTCTCACCGATTCAGTCTTAGTACGGACCTGTTATTTGTAGTATTCGTAAACAATTCAACACCTTTTTTTACATGTCGAAAAAATTAAGCGAGACGAAGAGTTTTAGCAAAATAAAATGCTCCCTGCTCTGTCAATTTTGGATGAATTGTATTTGTCCAGAACTGGTATTATAAAATTTGGATAAAGGGCTTAGATGTAAAGATTCAAAATATATTCTAGACGCCCAAAAATTAAGAGCAGAAGCAAAATACAAATGCAATAAAAAAATAAGTAGGTACCTACCTAACCAATATTGCTTAAAATTTAATTATTTTCAAAATCGCTCAAAATTGAAGCGCTATTATTTTTTGTTTTAGATTTTTATAATAACAATTCTCCAAATTTATAATAAAAAAAACTAGCAAATGGGCTAATCGCTATACTGGCCGCCATTTCAAATTTAAAAATTTGAAAAGGTATTTTTTTAATTACGGCCGATGTGTACTAATAACTTATAGCTGAGTAGAAATACTGTAAGTCGCGGTTTTCTGAAAAGTGACCAAAATAATAAATAACCCACTTATATTGGGTCACTCTGTATCGATTTCCTTAAAATTTGATTTTGTCCATGAAATTTTGTAAGCATACAAAATATTTACAAATACCAAAGGTCTCGCAAGACCTTTTACATCCATTGTCCCATTGACCGATAAATAGTAACAAGTAACATCTGTGCGGAGTAAGCTCTCCTTTGCTCGTGCGCCTACTTCAAAGATAAACGTATAAAATAGATATATCTAATAAATAATGCTCATAAATCATAAACGTTCTACAAAACTTCTTTGGCATGCGCGTCTATACTTCTATACAATGATAACCAGCGTTAACTCTTCGATTCTTAGCTACAGGTAAGTCAATAACATAATAAAATCAATTTTGTTTGGAAAAATATAATAAAAAAATTTAATGTATAATTAATTGATTAAATTAAGAGCTTAGAAAAATTATTCCATTATTCCAGGAGACTCGTATCGTTCTCTGATGTATCTATATCGAATCCCGGTATGCACAATTGCACCGTTTGTGCCGGAATGTTGTAATGTATCTCGTGAGGCTCTACAAGATATATTTTTAAAGATAGGTAGGTTTTTAGTTATTGGTTAATTTACCTTCACGTATTAGTTGATGAGTTGAGGAAGATGAATAACTTCTTCTATAAGGAGATTTACTTGGAGTGGACGTCATTAAAGTTCTTGAACGATCATCTCCCTGTATATCTTCATTCGATATATTTAAAATATCCTTTTGTATTAACAATTTCAATTTTCTTCTGAGCTTGTCAGAGCGTAATCCACGCAGTTCAGATGCAACATAATCTCCAAATTTTTGATACTCTTCCAAAGGTATATCCATAACTTTCCTATTATCATACTCGATATTATCATCTTTGGTACATTTTTTACTCTGTTTCCATGTATTTTTGAAGGTGCTCTGAACTGCGGGTAATACAGATTCCTTCTCTGGTAGTTTTTCCAGCGATTGCACTTTTGAAATATCTTCTAATTGTGTCTGAAACGAAGTAAATTTTTAATATAGGTTTTTTTAGATGCCAACCACCCAAGAAAACTGGCTAAAAATTGCAAAAAAGTTTGAACACCTTTGGAGCTTTCCACATTGCCTTAGACAGACGGGAAACACATTACCATGCAAGCCCCACCTTGAGGGGTTCAGTAGAATCAATAGACTACAAGAAGATTATTCGTTATTGTATCTCTCTGTTGGTAGTATGGTAGGTACGCTCCGTAAAGTTGTCGGTAACTTTACCACCAGCAGAGAGGTACAATAATGAATAATCTCTTTCTATTCTATTCTTCTATTGATTGTATTGAACCTCTCTGCTGGTGGGTAAGTCAAAAAGAACTTTACGGAGCGGCTTTAGAATAAGTCATCGAGACCGTTTCAAAAGGGAACGTCTATGTGTACTTTGCATAATTTTTTAATGACAAGACTTAATTTTGCATTAGTATAGGGATGTGCGATACTGAAAACAATGATGGAACGATAACAAATGGTTCTTAGTGAGAAGAAGGTTTCCCACGTAATAATAATTTACTACTGTTAAATAATGGAAACTGTCATAATAGCTCACAAGATGCAAAGGCGATTCGAGAAGAATTCGGAGATTATTTTAGTTCAACCAGGTCAACTAATGGAGAAGTGCCGTGGCAGCACAAACATAATAAAAATTTTAGGACTATAAAAAATACTTCATCTTTTCTTTACGTATTTTTATACATTTAGCATAGAAAATAATTGATATATAAAATAAAAGTGGCTACTATACTATATTTCTTGATATACCGGAATGACTTCTTGGCTTTACATGGGTTTATGTACGCTAATGGCTCAATTTTTAAAGTTTTCGTTTCATTAGATTTTGTTTAATCGACCATTTTCGAAACCATGTAATTCGGCTGGTTTAAATTTTTAGTAGTAATTCGACCCTCCAACAATTTAAAGACAAATACCTTAGGTACTACTACTGGCTCTTACAAAATTATCGAAATTTTAGGGCCAAATGAAGTGGTTCTTTAGTTTTGGTATTTTTTGTATGCCTGAACAAATTTTTTAAAATAAGATTTAATTTTTTTAAATGCCTATTTCTTGACCTGCCTCGTATATCCTCGCACTATCGTATTTGTTTATGCCATAAATATAGACTTCAAATCGCTTCAAACACAATAAAGTAGATATATTGCATTTATTATACTAATTATATTTCTAAATGTTTCGAGGAATACACATTGTCACACCGCAGGCAGGTAAATTAATCCTCGCAGTCCCGAAACCGGGTCACGACTGACCCAAAGTCGATATTTTTTTGAATAACTTCTACGATAAATTTTTTTTATATAATTTCTTTCTGTGTATTCTCCTAAAATACTAAACTAGATAATATACTGCTGGAAAATATCGAAAAATGCATACTTTTAGAAAAACGTTAATAAAGAACACCCTGTATAAAAATCTTCAGAAATGAAACTATGAATATTAGATTTGAAACAAGCAAAAACTTTTACGAAGAGTAACATTTTTGATAAAATCACTAATAAGCAAGATTAGATTGAAACCAAAATGTCCTTATTTCATACGAAAACACAAAATAAAAAATGGGTCATCGATGACCCGGTTTTGGTAAATTATGATTGTAATTTATTTTGGGACTGCGAAGGTTAAAAAGATATTTATGTCAAAACAAAGTAGCGCTGGTGCCTCGCGGGTAGTTAAGGGTTAAATTTGCTCGTCATAGTCGAGAGGTCGAAACAAATGCGTATTTAAGAAACAAGCAGCAATCTCACCGTCCTACCAGTTCAAGCCGTGGGTCGAAACCAAAAAAATACCAGTAGCGCCATACGCCATATAAAAACCGACCCATTTATTTGGTACAATTTGTCCGGTAAGATTGCTAATCTTTTTTCAACTGTTTATACGCTAAAAATTGTCTTCGTGTACCTGAGGGAAAGGTTGTTTTGGTAAATTCTATAACTTTATGACACTCTGTCAGGATACCTACTTCAAAGCTTACGGTGCAACGTCGTAGATAATCTGTTTTGGTATTTTTTTCTACAAAAGGGGATATTTAAATAGACTGGACTCTAAAATGTTTGACCAGCAATAAACACCACGTGTACAATAAAAAGGAAAGAGAAAAAAAATTCAATACATACTACCATATTATCCTTGGTTGAACTTGCAGTCTTTGAATCAATTATAAATTTCATCGAATCAAAATATTCCCAAGAGCTTTTATATAGGTGGCCTGTTCCTTGTCCATCACTTTTCTTTTTTTGAATCTTTTGCCATTCTTGATTAATTTGGGTCCTTAAATTGTGTAATTTGCGTCGGATTTCGTTTTCGGACCTTTCAAATAATTGGCCTAATTTAACTAAAGCGACTTGCCTTTTAATCCTGTTTTTGTATTCCAGACTGCGCACATTCCACAGCTCCGGATGCGATTCAAATTTTTGAATTAATAAATGTGTTTCTTTCTTAGTCCAAACACGTTGTTCTTCCATTTTCTTAACTTCTCAATAACTTGTATACACCACTCTTCTTGAAGAACTTTCGGGACTGTTCCAAAAGTACTTGTTCAAGTTGTTCTTGGCAAGTTGCGCATAATATGCGCATGCACACTTGCAAGTCATGAGTCATTAAGGCTCGTGTCCACTAGCAAGCAACTTTTTTGCAGCAGAGGCGTAGCGAGCATACCTGGCGCCCGGGGCACGATACCGTTTTGGCGCCCCTATTCTCGAAAAATCGTAATATAAAATATGTACTTTTTATAATACAATACGTTCTCAAAAAAGAATACATAGCGCCACAGGCGCAAATTTCAGTTTGTTCAAGGTCAAACGGCTTAAAATGAAATTCAGAAATTTTAGTAGCAATTTACCGTGTGTAAACGGATTGAGTTGCCAATAGGTGTAATAGACAATAAATTTTAGAATTTGATGTTGATATTTTGGAATGTCTGCTTGACCAAAAAACAATTTTAAGCAGGTTCTCAGGGTGAAAAAATATAGTGGGCCGTGACAATTAAGAGAAAACTATTTTCTATTTAGGTAAAGTGTCTTTTAGGCCATAAATACGACAAAATTGTATTTAAACAAATTGCTCAGAATATGAAACTATGACCTTATGCCAAATTTCAAAGAAATCATAAATTAAGTTTTTTTTAACAGTCACTTCACGAATTTCGATTTGTGGCATCTACCTGTTTCCAAAACACGTTTTTTTTTACTAAATGTCCGTTTTTGGTCTTGGAGCCTAAAGTGCCATTTACATAGACAGTAGTGTAATCGTTCTAGTAAGGGTAAGAATCGTCTAGAAGCTTAAATAGGGTTTTTTCAATGTACCCGTTTACAATGAAGTACAGTTGGCAAGGTCGTTGCTAACAATGGTCAGAAAGTTTGTAATGTTTAAACTTCTAGACCACTTTCCTTAGTAAATCGGCACCAGCCAATCATAGAAGCGCATCTCTCTCCCGCGGCCCAGCTATTTGAAATTTAAACAAATATTTGACAAAATAGTTGCTTTGATTTTATTTCTTCATTTTGGTTTTCGGTAGTACTATTTTAATCTCATCGTTCAAGTATAAGAAAAAAAAATAGAAAAAAAAATAAGAAAAAAAAAATGATTACCACTAAAGTCTATGTAAATGGTTTTACGCCACGTTGCCCACTTTTGCAGTGGGCAAACACGCCTCTGCTTTGCAGGCACTTCTTGCATAGCCGTCTACACACTATTGAGGTTTTTATCGAATTTTCTCTACGCAAATTACTTATAGCGAGTAGCTTTTGAGCTTTCAAGTGTACACGTCTTTATAGAAATATATCTCCTCCTATTGTACCATTCGGCTATAGTTAGAAGCCTATACCTATCTATAGCATAGAAAACATCGATTTACAAAGAGCCTACAAATCTTTGGGAATTATCTTTTAAACGTGTTTACAAACCAAAAATCCTTTTAAAGGCTCGTGTCCACTAGCAAGTAAAAGTTTCACAAGTTAGGTCTGAGAACAGGTGCATACTGTGTAAACCACGTGTACACGTCACAGAGTAAAACTGCTGCAAGTATACAATCGCACTCAGCTTGGCACGATTTTCTAGTGTACACGTGCGACTTGGCAAGACCGACTCGGGCAAATACTTTCGGAGCTGTTCCAATGGTTAGACAACAAGTTTTCAAATTATTTATAAGAAGGACGGAAGACTTTACTGACCAAACAATTTTTTAGAAGTGCTGTGGCATTCTTTTAAGCATTACTGGACTGGTCAACTGCGTCCATATATCTTAAAATTGTAAACCCTTATTACTACCCTCAGGTAGTAAAATACGAAGCAACTTTGAAATGATTGACAGTTCTCCACAAAAATTTTCCCAAGTAAATAAATCTTTTGTGTGTGAGAGGTATAAATTTGGTCGACCCCTAACTTGCAAGTGTACACGGGCGTTTTGCCAAAACCGAATGGAGCAAATGTTTTCGAAACATTCCCTTACTTATACAGGGTGTTCGGATATTCCTTGGCCAACGGTCTACACATGATTCTACAGGTCAAAATAGCACTAGAAGCTCCTATAACAAAAAGTCGAAATCTCAATAATAAGAAAGTTGTGGGGCCTCAAAGTTGAGTTTTAAAATTTTAATTTTTGTCATATTTACTTTAAATGTTACCGAAATTTTTTGATATTGGGAACATTTACTAAGAATTATAAAGCCTCGAATAAGAAGTAGAAAAGTTTAAGAAATCTCTGCAATAAAGGGCACTTAACCTGAAGTCTAAATTTAATTTTAGCCCTAACTTTTTTGTCTGTTCTATTTTCAATTATTTTTCATACGAAATTTAAAAGATTAGACAAAATTATAAAAATAAGGTACTCTTGTTTAAAGTTGATAAAATTAACCGTTTCATCAGAAATCACTTTCAAAAAGTTTAAGTTTGGCCATTTTTTACTAAATTTTAAATAATCAAATTGCCATGATCAACTAAAATCCAAATTCTTTTGGTTTATTCGTTTTTAGTTGATCGTGGCAACCTGATTATTTAAAATTTCGTAAAAAATGGCCAAACTTAATCTTTTTGAAAGCGATTTCTGATGAAACGGTTAATAATATCAACTTAAATGAAGAGTACCTTATTTTTATAAATTTATCTAATCTTTCAAATTTCGTATGAAAAATAATCGAAAATAGAACAGACAAAAAAGTTAGGGCTAAAATTAAATTTAGACTTCAGGTTAAGTGCCCTTTATTGCAGAGATTTCTTAAACTTTTCTACTTCTTATGTTAGAAATATAATATTATATTAGAAATTTTTCGAAATTTTAGTATACAAAATATGAATTTTAAATTATTTTCTGGTGTCAGGTCACGTAGAAAATATAAATTGTAAATTATTTTCTGGTGTCAGGTATATTACCCTTCAGGTGAGCAGAAAATATGAATTTTAAACTATTTTTTGTGTCAGGTATACCTGTCAGGTGAGCACACACACGATCAGGTTTACCTGAACAGGCGACTTGAACAGGTAAAACCTTCAGGTCTACCCTTACGTGTGTGTCCAGCTTAAGAGTGGGTTATTTTCAAAATGCTCACCTCCTCAACTCATGAACGTAACGAGAAGTGACAGTCTTTTAACTTTTTAATCTCGTGCGTTTTCAAATATTTGGGATTGTTATAGTATTTTGTTTTGTGGGCCGTTTTAGTAACCGCAGATTTCGCCATTTTACGAATACTTCGATCGGCGACTTTGACGGCAGATAACTTTCAACTTTTATATACAAAATTTATTAAATTGTTTAACCAGAAGTGATGGCATTCCTTTGGCTTCGAGTGCGCACGTTTTCAAATTTTTAGAATCCTTAGAATTTAGTTTTGTGCGCCGTTTTAATAACAGCGGATTTCAAGATTTTAGGAATGTTTCGATCATTTGTGAACTTTGACCTACTTAGATCAAAATTTTTTGCAGGTAGCGTGTTTAGCCCATTAAGAGCTACTTATGTTGCAAATTTGGGCATGATCAGTTGATCAGTTTATCCGTTTAGACGTCGTTGGCATGCATCGATTTAACTTTAGCGGATCATTTGTGAGCCTTGACCTTTTCAGATAAGAATTTCTTGCTGGTAGCTTGTTTAGCCTATTGAGCACCACTTATGTTCCAATTTTGGGCAAGATAAGTTTTTCCGTTTAGACGTCATTGGGGGGCATCGATTTAACTTTAGCGCGGATCATTTTGTGACTCTTGACCTCTTTAGATAAGAGTTTCTTGCTGATGGTAGCTTGTTTAGCCGATTGAGTACTACTTGTGTTCCAAATTTGGGTATGATCAGTCTATCCGTTTAGACGTCATTGGCGTGCATCGATTTAACTTTAGCGGAATTTTGTATCGTAGTTATTTACTGGCGCAACGCGCCACACAAAATTTGATAGAAATGAAAATATGAAAATTTACTATTCGATTAAGTACACGTTTTCACACGGACATATTTTTCTAACTCTTTTTTTTCCTTTTTTAGAGTCTAGAAACCAGAAACGCCGAGAAATTAAATTAAAAAAAACTTTTGGGTTTCGATTCTATTACTTTTCTTCAAAGAAGTCAACGAAAAATTATTGAATTTTAAATTCATTGTGTGCGCTAACTCGAATTGCAACTATTTTATGCTAAAATTGCACATTTTCTAATCACGTGTTGATATTTGATATCACACTTGCACGGTTTCAACTTGCGAGGCGAGAAGCGAGAAGGTACAATTTAGTAGTTGGTTCGGTAGTACTTGTTTGTTTATTAAATTATCGTTCAATTATTTTAAATATTTTAGTAGGTAGTTTTATCTTGTATCACGCCTTATTGCAATAATTAAAATGTTGGTTTACTTACCTATAACTTTTTTGACGTTTCAATCCGTCCCAGTAACGGACAATGAGTAATGATAATTTATTAATAATAATAGGCTTTCCAATTACTCTTTGAAATTGATTTGTTAAATAATGGTTTAGGGGATAAAATTTAACCAATTGAAACAATTTTGCTTTTTTTATTTAAATTAAAATAATTTAGACCACAGTCAAATTATTGTTATCGGGAAGTAGGTAGTATTGATAGTACCTACATCAATGGAATAAAATTATATTTGTACGTTTCTCATTATAAAATTCAATTTTATTACTTTCAAATTTTTAAATTGTGGTTTTCAATTTTAATTATGTATACATAGATGTGCCCAATTATTGACATCAAGATTTATTGCAGATTGTGGGAGAGAAGAAGAAGACCTAGATTACCATCAATCACAAAGATATTGTTGAATGGAAGTTCCAGTTTACAATAAGAAAAGCGCAATTTTGAATGCCAACTACAAAAGAAGGTAAGTCTTCAAAATTGAAGCTGAATATTTATTTTCTTTGCGTGTATAGGGAAAAATAACGTAAACGCGCCCTTGCTTTTCGGTCTCTATTTTGGATTTGAAGTATCGCTCGAATTTTTTATCTATAGAATTTGATGTGCTCTTTTCTTGTGTCAAACTTTCGTTTCAAAAAAATGCGTAGATTTTTTGTTATTAATAAAAAACTGTTTTTACTAGACCTCACTTTTAAGCTCGAAAAATTCAAATTTCATTTTAATTTTTATATCAAAGTGTACAAAAATTAAGTCTCCATTCTTATGACAATACCGTTTTAATTAGAAATAATTCGTTTTCGATCAAATTTGTTATAAATAAAATGATATCTGGTAATTTTAGTCGAACCAATGCAAATTTCTATCCCATTTTTTAGCCACATATTTTAGTTTGAAGCGTTTCTCGCAATTTTAATGGATTTATACTACATTTATCTATTGAGATCCGATGTTAAATTCCTTTAAAACTCATTTATTATTTAATTATTAATTAAAAACCCTAAAACATAATTTTCAGATTTTGTCCCTCGGTCTGCTTCTTTTCTCCTGAAATTTGGCAGACATGGAGAACAGAATCATCTGCATCGATACCTATTTTTACTCTTTTTTTTCAACTTGCAAGGTTTTAATTAAAATCAATAAAAACAAAATTAAAAACAGAGAAATTTTTAACTTTTGAGCGTAAACTTGACACAAATTTTAACATCTGTCATCCCTTTAGCTCATAATACAAATTTTTGTACAAAGGTGGGTTATAAAGCAATTACGATAGACCAAACACTTTTGTAATCCTTTTGCTAGGTACCTGCCACAATAAGGTGTCGAAGCGAAATTATCTTTCTTATTTTCGACGACTTCCAGAAAAATTATTTTTTGTAAAATTTAATTTCTTCACGTTTCTGGTCCCTCTAAATTCAAAAATGAAAAAAATGAATTACTTAGAAAAATTCTGCCGGGCTGTGGATGGATGGACGTGTTGTATGTGTAACGCTATGAAACAAAAACTAATTAAAGCGATTTTGATGAAATTAGCTTAGCTTTTAAACAAAATGGATACAGGGTGGTCCAAGATGCAGAGGTTATTTTGGTGGTATTTTGGAAAACTTTTACCCATAATAGTTATACTAGGCTATAGAAGTTAGTTGACATAATCCCTAATCAAAAAAATATCCTTTCGGTCGTTCTCTTTTGTATTAGTTTTTGTATTGTAACTTTACAGATAATTAATATTATAAAAATTTATAAACAGAAATATACAGGGTGTATCGACTCGACTTAGACAAGACATAAGGCTTGCAGCTCTTTCAAAAACAAACATTTATTTTATTTAAACTTTTCCGATTTAGGCCCAGTTGTATAAACAAGCTAATCTCGAAGTCAGAGTTAGCTTCACGATCAACCTAAATCAACAACTAATTCTGAGTTAAATAGAAATATATTTGACTCTAGAAAATGGACGGGTTAACTCTGAACCAAGTGCCTAGGGGCTAACCAAATCTAATCCCCGCTAAGATCTAACCTTATATTCAGATCGTGGAGTTAACTCTGACTCCGAGACTATTTCGTTTTATACAACTGGGCCTTAGATTATCGTATCCGCAATTTTTTAGAATTGCTCTTTTATTTTAGAACTTCCAGCAACGCGGAAAACATTTTTGAGAACTGTATTTTTTTATGCAACTATTACATTAAGGGCCGCAAAACTGAAAAATTTGATTTTCGAAACCGCACCGCGATTTTTGAAAGAACAAAAAATGTCAGTTTGTCCAAAACCGTTGTACCAATCAACATTTATCATTTAGATCAAGAAAGTTAGTGGAGACTTCTTCTTGTTTAACCGCTAGAAGAAGTTGATTCTAAAAAATGTTATAATCAAATTCTATTCCTATCAACTATTACTATTAATATTGACAACATTGTCAAGAAATTACATTTATAAAAAATTTTTTTTTCGATCATAATACTTTTTAAAGTAGTATAGACGAAGATAATGAAAAAGTGAAAATGCAATAAGACTAAAATATTGCTGTAATAGGTCACTACTTTCAAATATTTATATTTCATTTACCTAACACAACAATATTTTTTCCAAAGTACCTATAAGTTTTTGGTTCATAATTCTAAACTAAAACGTAAAATCGTAAAATTCTGTTTTTATTTACTAAAATTTAAATACCTGCAGAATACAATAGAAACCCCAGAAGTGTGTCAGGTATATTATCTAGCAAGGGCAAAAATTGCCAGAGGGTTAAAATGTTACTCAGGTTGCTCGAAATTAGGCGTATTTTAAAATTCCGTATTATGGTCAAAATATAAATATAAATTGAGTGCAGTAGAACCTTAATACACATTCGGTAAGCGAACAATCGTAAACTTTCATGTCCCCAAGTACACCTATTGAAAATGACCTCACATCTTTCTCGTGTTTCTCATAGTTTCGAATTGTTGGGGTCGTAGTTGTTGGATAACTCTATAGATCTTTCTTTTTACTCTGCGAAGTTTTGGAGAAAATAACTCTAAATTACAATGCAAGTTTCAGAGTTATTTAACTTTCGATAATTAATTTTAAGTTAATGTAACAGGTCGCGTGTTCTATTTCTCGAAAATTTTTATTGAAATATATAAGATAGTTGTGATTCTACTTGCCTTTTCTTACGGCCCGCCGGTATTTGAGTTCTTTGGTTGCGTGGAGAAACAAGGCTTTAAATGCGAAGGTGTTTCTGATTCTTTAACCTTTTTGTTATTTGAGAATTAAAGTAGCAGGAGGGGGTGATTTATTTAGGCTCTACCCTAATCAAACCTAAACACAGTAGATATTAATTATTAAATCGTTATAACCTAGAACCTAGACCCTAGACCTTTTACAACGAGCGGTCGGATATAACGAGCATATTTTATTGGCACTAGCGGGCTCGTTATGACCGGCCCTGACTGTATTTAATTTTGTCATTTTTGGAACTGCAGAAATCCGCAATTCTGATCGCCGAGTTGGAGGGTTCGTAACTTTGAACTGGACTATCCATAATTTCTTAAATTTATGGACAAGAAGTTGTAGCGTTGATTGAGGGAGAGAGGGAGCTAATTCCCAATTCCCTCAATCAACGGTAGTAGTCTCTTACTTAGCTTTGATCTCGTGCGTTTTTGAATTTTTCGGACTTTCTTAGCCCATTAACAACAACTTACGTTCCGAGTTACATGATAAGTATATTATCCGTTTAGACGTCATTGGCGTGCATCGAATTAACATTAGCGAGTCATTTTTGACCTTTGACCTACTTAGATCGAAATTTCTTTTTGGCAGTTTGTTTGGCCCATCGAACGCTACTTACGTTCCGAATTTGAGCGAGTTAGGTGAATGCGTTTCGACATCATTGACGTGCATCGAATTAACATTAGCGGGTCATTTTTGACCTTTGACCTACTTAGATCGGAATTTCCTTTTGGCAGTTTGTTTGGCCCATAGAACGCTACTTACGTTCCCAATTTGAGCGATTTAGGTGAATGCGTTTGGACATCATTGGCGTGCATCGAATTAACATTAGCGGGTCATTTTTGACCCTTGACCTACTTAGATCGTAATTTCCTTTTGGCAGTTTGGTTGGCCCTTCGAACTCTACTTACGTTCCCAATTTGCACGAGTTAGGTGAACGCGTTTGGACATCATTGGCTTGCATCGAATTAACATTAGCG
The DNA here is from genome assembly GCA_950108345.1 of Malthinus flaveolus. Taxonomy (NCBI): domain Eukaryota; kingdom Metazoa; phylum Arthropoda; class Insecta; order Coleoptera; family Cantharidae; genus Malthinus; species Malthinus flaveolus. Next base: position 28,599,095 of record OX467288.1, on the reverse strand, counting down.
AGTCATTTTTGACCTTTGACCTACTTAGATCGGAATTTCTTTTTGGCAGTTTGTTTGGCCCACAGAACGCTACTTACGTTCCGAATTTGAGCAAGTTAGGTGAATGCGTTTGGACATCATTGGCTTGCATCGAATTAACATTAGCGAGTCATTTTTGACCTTTGACCTACTTAGATCGGAATTTCTTTTTGGCAGTTTGTTTGGCCCATAGAACGCTACTTACGTTCCCAATTTGAGCGATTTAGGTGAATGCGTTTGGACATCATTGGCGTGCATCGAATTAACATTAGCGGGTCATTTTTGACCCTTGACCTACTTAGATCGTAATTTCCTTTTGGCAGTTTGGTTGGCCCTTCGAACTCTACTTACGTTCCCAATTTGCACGAGTTAGGTGAACGCGTTTGGACATCATTGGCTTGCATCGAATTAACATTAGCGAGTCATTTTTGACCTTTGACCTACTTAGATCGGAATTTCTTTTTGGCAGTTTGTTTGGCCCACAGAACGCTACTTACGTTCCGAATTTGAGCAAGTTAGGTGAATGCGTTTGGACATCATTGGCTTGCATCGAATTAACATTAGCGAGTCATTTTTGACCTTTGACCTACTTAGATCGGAATTTCTTTTTGGCAGTTTGTTTGGCCCACAGAACGCTACTTACGTTCCGAATTTGAGCAAGTTAGGTGAATGCGTTTGGACATCATTGGCGTGCATCGAATTAACATTAGCGGGTCATTTTTGACCTTTGACCTACTTAGATCGGAATTTCTTTTTGGCAGTTTGTTTGGCCCATAGAACGCTACTTACGTTCCCAATTTGCGCGAGTTAGGTGAATGCGTTTGGACATCATTGGCGTGCATCGAATTAACATTAGCGGGTCATTTTTGACCTTTGACCTACTTAGATCGGAATTTCCTTTTGGCAGTTTGTTTGGTCCATAGAACGCTACTTACGTTCCCAATTTGCGCGAGTTAGGTGAATGCGTTTGGACATCATTGGCTTGCATCGAATTAACATTAGCGAGTCATTTTTGACCTTTGACCTACTTAGATCGGAATTTCCTTTTGGCAGTTTGTTTGGCCCATAGAACGCTACTTACGTTCCCAATTTGAGCGATTTAGGTGAATGCGTTTGGACATCATTGGCGTGCATCGAATTAACATTAGCGGGTCATTTTTGACCCTTGACCTACTTAGATCGTAATTTCCTTTTGGCAGTTTGGTTGGCCCTTCGAACTCTACTTACGTTCCCAATTTGCACGAGTTAGGTGAACGCGTTTGGACATCATTGGCTTGCATCGAATTAACATTAGCGAGTCATTTTTGACCTTTGACCTACTTAGATCGGAATTTCTTTTTGGCAGTTTGTTTGGCCCACAGAACGCTACTTACGTTCCGAATTTGAGCAAGTTAGGTGAATGCGTTTGGACATCATTGGCTTGCATCGAATTAACATTAGCGAGTCATTTTTGACCTTTGACCTACTTAGATCGGAATTTCTTTTTGGCAGTTTGTTTGGCCCACAGAACGCTACTTACGTTCCGAATTTGAGCAAGTTAGGTGAATGCGTTTGGACATCATTGGCGTGCATCGAATTAACATTAGCGGGTCATTTTTGACCTTTGACCTACTTAGATCGGAATTTCTTTTTGGCAGTTTGTTTGGCCCATAGAACGCTACTTACGTTCCCAATTTGCGCGAGTTAGGTGAATGCGTTTGGACATCATTGGCGTGCATCGAATTAACATTAGCGGGTCATTTTTGACCTTTGACCTACTTAGATCGGAATTTCCTTTTGGCAGTTTGTTTGGTCCATAGAACGCTACTTACGTTCCCAATTTGCGCGAGTTAGGTGAATGCGTTTGGACATCATTGGCTTGCATCGAATTAACATTAGCGAGTCATTTTTGACCTTTGACCTACTTAGATCGGAATTTCTTTTTGGCAGTTTGTTTGGCCCATCGAACGCTACTTACGTTCCGAATTTGAGCGAGTTAGGTGAATGCGTTTCGACATCATTGACGTGCATCGAATTAACATTAGCGGGTCATTTTTGACCTTTGACCTACTTAGATCGGAATTTCCTTTTGGCAGTTTGTTTGGCCCATAGAACGCTACTTACGTTCCCAATTTGAGCGATTTAGGTGAATGCGTTTGGACATCATTGGCGTGCATCGAATTAACATTAGCGGGTCATTTTTGACCCTTGACCTACTTAGATCGTAATTTCCTTTTGGCAGTTTGGTTGGCCCTTCGAACTCTACTTACGTTCCCAATTTGCACGAGTTAGGTGAACGCGTTTGGACATCATTGGCTTGCATCGAATTAACATTAGCGAGTCATTTTTGACCTTTGACCTACTTAGATCGGAATTTCTTTTTGGCAGTTTGTTTGGCCCACAGAACGCTACTTACGTTCCGAATTTGAGCAAGTTAGGTGAATGCGTTTGGACATCATTGGCTTGCATCGAATTAACATTAGCGAGTCATTTTTGACCTTTGACCTACTTAGATCGGAATTTCTTTTTGGCAGTTTGTTTGGCCCACAGAACGCTACTTACGTTCCGAATTTGAGCAAGTTAGGTGAATGCGTTTGGACATCATTGGCGTGCATCGAATTAACATTAGCGGGTCATTTTTGACCTTTGACCTACTTAGATCGGAATTTCTTTTTGGCAGTTTGTTTGGCCCATAGAACGCTACTTACGTTCCCAATTTGCGCGAGTTAGGTGAATGCGTTTGGACATCATTGGCGTGCATCGAATTAACATTAGCGGGTCATTTTTGACCTTTGACCTACTTAGATCGGAATTTCCTTTTGGCAGTTTGTTTGGTCCATAGAACGCTACTTACGTTCCCAATTTGCGCGAGTTAGGTGAATGCGTTTGGACATCATTGGCTTGCATCGAATTAACATTAGCGAGTCATTTTTGACCTTTGACCTACTTAGATCGGAATTTCTTTTTGGCAGTTTGTTTGGCCCACAGAACGCTACTTACGTTCCGAATTTGAGCAAGTTAGGTGAATGCGTTTGGACATCATTGGCGTGCATCGAATTAACATTAGCGGGTCATTTTTGACCTTTGACCTACTTAGATCGGAATTTCTTTTTGGCAGTTTGTTTGGCCCATAGAACGCTACTTACGTTCCCAATTTGCGCGAGTTAGGTGAATGCGTTTGGACATCATTGGCGTGCATCGAATTAACATTAGCGGGTCATTTTTGACCTTTGACCTACTTAGATCGGAATTTCCTTTTGGCAGTTTGTTTGGTCCATAGAACGCTACTTACGTTCCCAATTTGCGCGAGTTAGGTGAATGCGTTTGGACATCATTGGCTTGCATCGAATTAACATTAGCGAGTCATTTTTGACCTTTGACCTACTTAGATCGGAATTTCTTTTTGGCAGTTTGTTTGGCCCATAGAACGCTACTTACGTTCCCAATTTGCGCGAGTTAGGTGAATGCGTTTGGACATCATTGGCGTGCATCGAATTAACATTAGCGGGTCATTTTTGACCTTTGACCTACTTAGATCGGAATTTCCTTTTGGCAGTTTGTTTGGTCCATAGAACGCTACTTACGTTCCCAATTTGCGCGAGTTAGGTGAATGCGTTTGGACATCATTGGCTTGCATCGAATTAACATTAGCGGGTCATTTTTGACCTTTGACCTACTTAGATCGGAATTTCTTTTTGGCAGTTTGTTTGGCCCATAGAACGCTACTTACGTTCCCAATTTGCGCGAGTTAGGTGAATGCGTTTGGACATCATTGGCGTGCATCGAATTAACATTAGCGGGTCATTTTTGACCTTTGACCTACTTAGATCGGAATTTCCTTTTGGCAGTTTGTTTGGTCCATAGAACGCTACTTACGTTCCCAATTTGCGCGAGTTAGGTGAATGCGTTTGGACATCATTGGCTTGCATCGAATTAACATTAGCGAGTCATTTTTGACCTTTGACCTACTTAGATCGGAATTTCTTTTTGGCAGTTTGTTTGGCCCACAGAACGCTACTTACGTTCCGAATTTGAGCAAGTTAGGTGAATGCGTTTGGACATCATTGGCGTGCATCGAATTAACATTAGCGGGTCATTTTTGACCTTTGACCTACTTAGATCGGAATTTCTTTTTGGCAGTTTGTTTGGCCCATAGAACGCTACTTACGTTCCCAATTTGCGCGAGTTAGGTGAATGCGTTTGGACATCATTGGCGTGCATCGAATTAACATTAGCGGGTCATTTTTGACCTTTGACCTACTTAGATCGGAATTTCCTTTTGGCAGTTTGTTTGGTCCATAGAACGCTACTTACGTTCCCAATTTGCGCGAGTTAGGTGAATGCGTTTGGACATCATTGGCTTGCATCGAATTAACATTAGCGAGTCATTTTTGACCTTTGACCTACTTAGATCGGAATTTCTTTTTGGCAGTTTGTTTGGCCCACAGAACGCTACTTACGTTCCGAATTTGAGCAAGTTAGGTGAATGCGTTTGGACATCATTGGCTTGCATCGAATTAACATTAGCGAGTCATTTTTGACCTTTGACCTACTTAGATCGGAATTTCTTTTTGGCAGTTTGTTTGGTCCATAGAACGCTACTTACGTTCCCAATTTGCGCGAGTTAGGTGAATGCGTTTGGACATCATTGGCGTGCATCGAATTAACATTAGCGGGTCATTTTTGACCCTTGACCTACTTAGATCGTAATTTCCTTTTGGCAGTTTGGTTGGCCCTTCGAACTCTACTTACGTTCCCAATTTGCACGAGTTAGGTGAACGCGTTTGGACATCATTGGCTTGCATCGAATTAACATTAGCGAGTCATTTTTGACCTTTGACCTACTTAGATCGGAATTTCTTTTTGGCAGTTTGTTTGGCCCACAGAACGCTACTTACGTTCCGAATTTGAGCAAGTTAGGTGAATGCGTTTGGACATCATTGGCTTGCATCGAATTAACATTAGCGAGTCATTTTTGACCTTTGACCTACTTAGATCGGAATTTCTTTTTGGCAGTTTGTTTGGCCCACAGAACGCTACTTACGTTCCGAATTTGAGCAAGTTAGGTGAATGCGTTTGGACATCATTGGCGTGCATCGAATTAACATTAGCGGGTCATTTTTGACCTTTGACCTACTTAGATCGGAATTTCTTTTTGGCAGTTTGTTTGGCCCATAGAACGCTACTTACGTTCCCAATTTGCGCGAGTAAGGTGAATGCGTTTGGACATCATTGGCGTGCATCGAATTAACATTAGCGGGTCATTTTTGACCTTTGACCTACTTAGATCGGAATTTCCTTTTGGCAGTTTGTTTGGTCCATAGAACGCTAGTTACGTTCCCAATTTGCGCGAGTTAGGTGAATGCGTTTGGACATCATTGGCTTGCATCGAATTAACATTAGCGAGTCATTTTTGACCTTTGACCTACTTAGATCGGAATTTCTTTTTGGCAGTTTGTTTGGCCCACAGAACGCTACTTACGTTCCGAATTTGAGCAAGTTAGGTGAATGCGTTTGGACATCATTGGCGTGCATCGAATTAACATTAGCGGGTCATTTTTGACCTTTGACCTACTTAGATCGGAATTTCTTTTTGGCAGTTTGTTTGGCCCATAGAACGCTACTTACGTTCCCAATTTGCGCGAGTTAGGTGAATGCGTTTGGACATCATTGGCGTGCATCGAATTAACATTAGCGGGTCATTTTTGACCTTTGACCTACTTAGATCGGAATTTCCTTTTGGCAGTTTGTTTGGTCCATAGAACGCTACTTACGTTCCCAATTTGCGCGAGTTAGGTGAATGCGTTTGGACATCATTGGCGTGCATCGAATTAACATTAGCGGGTCATTTTTGACCTTTGACCTACTTAGATCGGAATTTCCTTTTGGCAGTTTGTTTGGTCCATAGAACGCTACTTACGTTCCCAATTTGCGCGAGTTAGGTGAATGCGTTTGGACATCATTGGCTTGCATCGAATTAACATTAGCGAGTCATTTTTGACCTTTGACCTACTTAGATCGGAATTTCTTTTTGGCAGTTTGTTTGGCCCATAGAACGCTACTTACGTTCCCAATTTGCGCGAGTTAGGTGAATGCGTTTGGACATCATTGGCGTGCATCGAATTAACATTAGCGGGTCATTTTTGACCTTTGACCTACTTAGATCGGAATTTCTTTTTGGCAGTTTGTTTGGCCCACAGAACGCTACTTACGTTCCGAATTTGAGCAAGTTAGGTGAATGCGTTTGGACATCATTGGCGTGCATCGAATTAACATTAGCGGGTCATTTTTGACCTTTGACCTACTTAGATCGGAATTTCTTTTTGGCAGTTTGTTTGGCCCATAGAACGCTACTTACGTTCCCAATTTGCGCGAGTTAGGTGAATGCGTTTGGACATCATTGGCGTGCATCGAATTAACATTAGCGGGTCATTTTTGACCTTTGACCTACTTAGATCGGAATTTCCTTTTGGCAGTTTGTTTGGTCCATAGAACGCTAGTTACGTTCCCAATTTGCGCGAGTTTGGTGAATGCGTTTGGACATCATTGGCTTGCATCGAATTAACATTAGCGAGTCATTTTTGACCTTTGACCTACTTAGATCGGAATTTCTTTTTGGCAGTTTGTTTGGCCCACAGAACGCTACTTACGTTCCGAATTTGAGCAAGTTAGGTGAATGCGTTTGGACATCATTGGCGTGCATCGAATTAACATTAGCGGGTCATTTTTGACCTTTGACCTACTTAGATCGGAATTTCTTTTTGGCAGTTTGTTTGGCCCATAGAACGCTACTTACGTTCCCAATTTGCGCGAGTTAGGTGAATGCGTTTGGACATCATTGGCGTGCATCGAATTAACATTAGCGGGTCATTTTTGACCTTTGACCTACTTAGATCGGAATTTCCTTTTGGCAGTTTGTTTGGTCCATAGAACGCTACTTACGTTCCCAATTTGCGCGAGTTAGGTGAATGCGTTTGGACATCATTGGCGTGCATCGAATTAACATTAGCGGGTCATTTTTGACCTTTGACCTACTTAGATCGGAATTTCCTTTTGGCAGTTTGTTTGGTCCATAGAACGCTACTTACGTTCCCAATTTGCGCGAGTTAGGTGAATGCGTTTGGACATCATTGGCTTGCATCGAATTAACATTAGCGAGTCATTTTTGACCTTTGACCTACTTAGATCGGAATTTCTTTTTGGCAGTTTGTTTGGCCCATAGAACGCTACTTACGTTCCCAATTTGCGCGAGTTAGGTGAATGCGTTTGGACATCATTGGCGTGCATCGAATTAACATTAGCGGGTCATTTTTGACCTTTGACCTACTTAGATCGGAATTTCCTTTTGGCAGTTTGTTTGGTCTATAGAACGCTACTTACGTTCCCAATTTGCGCGAGTTAGGTGAATGCGTTTGGACATCATTGGCTTGCATCGAATTAACATTAGCGGGTCATTTTTGACCTTTGACCTACTTAGATCGGAATTTCTTTTTGGCAGTTTGTTTGGCCCATAGAACGCTACTTACGTTCCCAATTTGCGCGAGTTAGGTGAATGCGTTTGGACATCATTGGCGTGCATCGAATTAACATTAGCGGGTCATTTTTGACCTTTGACCTACTTAGATCGGAATTTCTTTTTGGCAGTTTGTTTGGCCCATAGAACGCTACTTACGTTCCCAATTTGCGCGAGTTAGGTGAATGCGTTTGGACATCATTGGCGTGCATCGAATTAACATTAGCGGGTCATTTTTGACCTTTGACCTACTTAGATCGGAATTTCTTTTTGGCAGTTTGTTTGGCCCACAGAACGCTACTTACGTTCCGAATTTGAGCAAGTTAGGTGAATGCGTTTGGACATCATTGGCGTGCATCGAATTAACATTAGCGGGTCATTTTTGACCTTTGACCTACTTAGATCGGAATTTCTTTTTGGCAGTTTGTTTGGCCCATAGAACGCTACTTACGTTCCCAATTTGCGCGAGTTAGGTGAATGCGTTTGGACATCATTGGCGTGTATCGAATTAACATTAGCGGGTCATTTTTGACCTTTGACCTACTTAGATCGGAATTTCTTTTTGGCAGTTTGTTTGGTCTATAGAACGCTACTTACGTTCCCAATTTGCGCGAGTTAGGTGAATGCGTTTGGACATCATTGGCTTGCATCGAATTAACATTAGCGGGTCATTTTTGACCTTTGACCTACTTAGATCGGAATTTCTTTTTGGCAGTTTGTTTGGCCCATAGAACGCTACTTACGTTCCCAATTTGCGCGAGTTAGGTGAATGCGTTTGGACATCATTGGCGTGCATCGAATTAACATTAGCGGGTCATTTTTGACCTTTGACCTACTTAGATCGGAATTTCCTTTTAGCAGGTTGTTTGGTCCATAGAACGCTACTTACGTTCCCAATTTGCGCGAGTTAGGTGAATGCGTTTGGACATCATTGGCTTGCATCGAATTAACATTAGCGAGTCATTTTTGACCTTTGACCTACTTAGATCGGAATTTCTTTTTGGCAGTTTGTTTGGCCCACAGAACGCTACTTACGTTCCGAATTTGAGCAAGTTAGGTGAATGCGTTTGGACATCATTGGCGTGCATCGAATTAACATTAGCGGGTCATTTTTGACCTTTGACCTACTTAGATCGGAATTTCTTTTTGGCAGTTTGTTTGGCCCATAGAACGCTACTTACGTTCCCAATTTGCGCGAGTTAGGTGAATGCGTTTGGACATCATTGGCGTGCATCGAATTAACATTAGCGGGTCATTTTTGACCTTTGACCTACTTAGATCGGAATTTCCTTTTGGCAGGTTGTTTGGTCCATAGAACGCTACTTACGTTCCCAATTTGCGCGAGTTAGGTGAATACGTTTGGACATCATTGGCTTGCATCGAATTAACATTAGCGAGTCATTTTTGACCTTTGACCTACTTAGATCGGAATTTCTTTTTGGCAGTTTGTTTGGCCCACAGAACGCTACTTACGTTCCGAATTTGAGCAAGTTAGGTGAATGCGTTTGGACATCATTGGCGTGCATCGAATTAACATTAGCGGGTCATTTTTGACCTTTGACCTACTTAGATCGGAATTTCTTTTTGGCAGTTTGTTTGGCCCATAGAACGCTACTTACGTTGCCAATTTGCGCGAGTTAGGTGAATGCGTTTGGACATCATTGGCTTGCATCGAATTAACATTAGCGAGTCATTTTTGACCTTTGACCTACTTAGATCGGAATTTCTTTTTGGCAGTTTGTTTGGCCCACAGAACGCTACTTACGTTCCGAATTTGAGCAAGTTAGGTGAATGCGTTTGGACATCATTGGCTTGCATCGAATTAACATTAGCGAGTCATTTTTGACCTTTGACCTACTTAGATCGGAATTTCTTTTTGGCAGTTTGTTTGGTCCATAGAACGCTACTTACGTTCCCAATTTGCGCGAGTTAGGTGAATGCGTTTGGACATCATTGGCGTGCATCGAATTAACATTAGCGGGTCATTTTTGACCCTTGACCTACTTAGATCGTAATTTCCTTTTGGCAGTTTGGTTGGCCCTTCGAACTCTACTTACGTTCCCAATTTGCACGAGTTAGGTGAACGCGTTTGGACATCATTGGCTTGCATCGAATTAACATTAGCCAGTCATTTTTGACCTTTGACCTACTTAGATCGGAATTTCTTTTTGGCAGTTTGTTTGGCCCACAGAACGCTACTTACGTTCCGAATTTGAGCAAGTTAGGTGAATGCGTTTGGACATCATTGGCTTGCATCGAATTAACATTAGCGAGTCATTTTTGACCTTTGACCTACTTAGATCGGAATTTCTTTTTGGCAGTTTGTTTGGCCCACAGAACGCTACTTACGTTCCGAATTTGAGCAAGTTAGGTGAATGCGTTTGGACATCATTGGCGTGCATCGAATTAACATTAGCGGGTCATTTTTGACCTTTGACCTACTTAGATCGGAATTTCTTTTTGGCAGTTTGTTTGGCCCATAGAACGCTACTTACGTTCCCAATTTGCGCGAGTTAGGTGAATGCGTTTGGACATCATTGGCGTGCATCGAATTAACATTAGCGGGTCATTTTTGACCTTTGACCTACTTAGATCGGAATTTCCTTTTGGCAGTTTGTTTGGCCCATAGAAGGCTACTTACGTTCCCAATTTGAGCGAGTTAGGTGAATGCGTTTGGACATCATTGGCGTGCATCGAATTAACATTAGCGGGTCATTTTTGACCTTTGACCTACTTAGATCGGAATTTCTTTTTGGCAGTTTGTTTGGCCCATCGAACGCTACTTACGTTTCGAATTTGAGCGAGTTAGGTGTATGCGTTTGGACATCATTGGCTTGTCTTCTCTGAGAAATGTCCTTTCATTTAATTAACAATTTGGAATAGTAATTGGTCTCTACATTAGATATGTCATTATGATCTGCTGTATTGTTATTTTACTTTTGTTTGTGTACAAACCATTATTTAGAAGTTTTCGAACCTTTTAGTGAAAAGATAAATTGTTAAAAAATCCAAGAAACCGCAAAATTGTTTATCCTTTTCACTTTCTGTCAATTTTGGCCAAATACCTTTTTGGCAAACGCAGTTTTATACTTTTTAAAAGTACCTGGACTAAATTTTCTACAATTTGAAACCAGAATAGTCTCTGGTCTCTGTAAACCTACAAGATACAAGTGTACACATGTACACAAGTGTGCAAATTTATCATATCATAATATTATGCAATTAAATTAAATTATAATGGTTTTTAGCTTTCTATTTGTTGATAAAATGGTTTCGAAGATTTAAAAGTTAATAATCTGAAATAAAAAATTAAATTATAACATGTTTCGCCTAATATTTAGGCTTCATCAGATAACTGTAAAAAAATTAAATAAAATCTTTATTTTTTATTTCAGATTATTGGCTTTTAAATCTTCGAAACCATTTTATAATTAATAAGTAAGTTAAACATCAGCCAACGATACAGTAGTGTTTAATGGGTCATGCAGGGCTGATCTAGCCATATTAAGTTAGTAACTGACACGTTCTTTCCCAAAATCGAAATCCTAAATAATTAATAATTAAAAGATCCATAACTATTAAAACTAATTTTTTAATTGAAATCGGTTATATAATTATCATATTATCAACAAAACACAAAATTAACATAATAATAATAATAAAACGACTTGCACCTAATAGTTAAAACTTGTGAAGCAACTTTTAAATAATTACAAAATGCTCTTTTTTACGTTTACTCATTAAAATCAAACTTTAAACACACACACACACACACACACCTAAATTTAAACGAAAATCTACGTTTCAACGCACACCTACTTAACATTGGAAGATTAATCGCCTGTTCAAAAATCACAAGAACAAAAACCGACTTCGCAATTACAAAAAATGTTCCGTGCGGATCATCGACTTGGTCGTATCTGCCCGCCACTTCTTCTCACTTATTTAGATCGCTAATTCTATTGTTGTTGAGAGTTTCCTCGTCATTTTGATTAGAACGTCTTGCAGATTGTTCATCCATCGCCACTTTTCTCACATTTGCGGCGTTATTTTCGATCTCGATTTCGATGGACTCGTTAAGAGCACGACTGTTATTTCTATTTTGCCGAAGGTTCGCAGATTTGTTCTGGGTTTTATAGGAAGTATTCTCGAGAAAATAATTGGAATTTACACTATTATTGCAAGGGTTTGTACGATGTTTGTTCTTGGAGTTATTGAAATATTTCGTAGGATTGATCGAGTACTGTGATGATGAGAACGTATTCCTTGGGGCTACTTGTGACCTATAGGGAGCAGATTGGGGAGGAGGATGGTTACTAGCACTAGTAGAATCCGCAGTGTTAAAAAATTGTCGAACATGTTGCGAGATCAGATCGATATGTCCTCCACTTTGTATAGTTTTAGACGAATTTTCAAGTTGTTGTGTAATAGGTATTTTAGCTACTTGCTCAGGAGCTGGAACCTTTCCAAACAACTTATTGACAAGTGGAAATTGAAGAATTCGCCAATTACTCTTTTGCGTTTCTTCGACACTGCCCGTTTCAGAATAAACGCTTTCTCTCACTTTACTCTTATTTTCGCCTTTACGAGCAGATTCTAGAGACAAAAATAATTGCTTTATTTTCTTTCCATCGTGTTTCCATTTGTACAACGTGTCTACAGATTCTATAACGGCGTTAGCCGTAATCTCGCACACACCGGTGGATTGCGCACTCATGGCCTCACTTAAAATTCCCTTTTCTTCTTTGTATAGACTTAACATCGACTCGAGTTCTCGAATTACGTTGTAATCGACGTGGACTCCTAAAGAGTTTTCTCTGCAAATAAATAATCCTTATAAAGAGCCATAAATTATGGAATAATTACCGGTCGATTAGATACAACAAGTAGCCTTCGTAAGCGTCGTTGTAATACGGTGTTATGGCATTTTGGTTCGTAAAAATTGAGCGAACTTGGCGGTCGTTTTTAAAATAACATGCCTTTCTTCCTTAAATTCGAACAAACGTTTTTCAATTTCCTCCATCTTAATTTTGGCTCTACTTGACCTCCTCGTTGTCCAAGCAAAAAATGTTATTCTTCCGAAGAGGAATTTGAACACCGTGGATTCCTTTAAACAATTTTTGTAAAGCGGGAAGAGTTTCTCCGGGACGATAAAAGGTGCTTCTAGTGTTGGTAAAAATAAAAATCAAATTACCACAAGCGGACTTGTTCAATTTCGAGAAAAGCTGTTTTATACAATACTCGAATTGGACGGTAATGCGCGAGTTGTTCGGTTTCAATAGAATGCAAATCGCATTCAAATGTTCCAGTTCGCCAATAAAATCCAAAATGTTTTCAAAATTACTATTATCCAAGGTAATTCCTCGCGTGTCGGCTATTCCTGGTGTGTCTATTAGACGAAGGTTTGCGTTTCCTTTTGTTATGGGGAAAACGTAAGATTTGGTGGCTTGAGTTGCCGAAGCGCCAGTTTCGACGTATTCGTTTTCGTCGACTCCAACTTCGATAATTTGTTGTATAAAGTTTTCGTCCATGATCGCAAATTTGGTCGGTATTAATGTTATCGGTTGGTCGTTCATGGCGTTTTTCAAATCGTGATATTTGAGATAATTATAAAATGCGTTGATAAATGTAGATTTACCGACGCCGGTTTCGCCGAAAAGTAAAATGTTCACGTCCCTTTTGTTGCCAACATTTAATAGATTCATTCGATCTTCTAACTTTGTTTCAAACGCTTCATCTTCTTCTACTTTGTCACATTTAGGCGGCTCCTCCATAGTTGAGACTAAAATGTAATAAATATGTACTTAGGTATACAGGTATAAAATAATACACTATAATTGGCTTGAACGAGAACTTTATATTCATAAGCGAATAATAATATTTAAGAAAAAAAGGACTGAGTGGGTAATTATTAACTTTATAGCTCAGAACTTACCAATGAACTCGCGATAGTAAAATAAACCTTGCTCACGTCTACTTTCTTCTAAAATATATTTAAAGATAGCGTATCTTCATATACATTGCTCTGATACTATAGTCATAGTATACTAGGCGATACAGTTTACTTTAGTCGCTATAGGTAAATAACTTTAATTTGGAATTTATTTTCAAACATGGTCTATGGTCTTTAAAAGTCGTACAATTCAAAATTTTAAATTGGTTAAAATTGATACAAATCGACGACTCCCGAAAATCGTTGTTACAAATCTTAGCAATTCCCAACAGCAGATACACTAAGGGTCTGGGAGTCTTAAGGCAATATTCACATATTTAGTGAAAAGCCTTTTTAGAAAACGGCCCTTTTGAACTTTTTTGTATTCTTGGAACTATTATTTGTTTAAACCCCATGCAGATGTGTCGGGTCTTGCGAATAAGTAGCAATTCTTATACTTTATACCTTCTTTGTCTTGGATGCTGCCAATTTTAAAATTTTTTGGTGTATCGATTATTATTCAGTCCTTATGGAGTATGGATTATACTAATAGGTATTATGAGACGAATACACATATAGTAAATAATGCCGATTATTAGTAATTAAGTAAACACTTAAAAAATCTTTTTTAATCATAAACTGTTCAAGAAACACACCAATTGTCCAATTAGATAATAAACATTTTTTATTACTCTGTATAAAAAGATTTTCCCATAAAACTAATTTCTTTCTGGTATAGGCAACCGTAAATACGCTACTGTATAAGTGGTTGCATATGCTAGAGTTCTTATTTATTTTTCGGTAATTAAAATCGGGGTATTGTGAATTTTGACACTGCCATCTGAAGAAACTTCCAAATTTTGAGGTTAACTGTAATTTATCATTATTTTTATGTGCATTTTATTTTCTAGCTCTAGTAGCAAGAAGTTAGTAAGTTTTTTTTTTAATTTGTAGTTGAATTTTTGGCGAATTAGTCAGTATTTTTTATTGATAATTGAAATACATATAAAATTCATTTTCTGACCTTGCGTACTTTCATTTTAAAAAAGCTCGGAACAAATATTCTACTAAGTGGAAGAGCACTTTATGCTTTTAAGAGGCACTTTGAGATATCATTATAATAATAAAAAAGTGGTTTTAGGTGACTGGAAAAATATACCTATGATTACGAATATAGGTGAAGTTTTATATCTCGACCTCTGCATCTTTAATTGTTACAGAATTAGGTAAAATACCAACGTTGGTAATGTGAATTATTACAAGAAACTTTAAAAGACACACATTTGAATCCTTCCTTCCTTAAAGACTTCCATAAAGTACTTCATGTATCTACAAATAATATGAACAAAAACAAAGTAAATGCAATTAGTTATTTTTTGTAATTCGATTTTTGCTAACACTAAAAATCTTGTTTCGAAACCGCGTTTCTCTTATGTCTATTTAATTTATCATTTCAAGTACAAATCGAGTTCTTTTCGTTCTCATTCCAACGATAAGCGTCTCGAGAAAGTTGGAGTTTCAAAATATGTCCATATAATCAATTACTAGCCAGACCTCAAACACCATCATAATTTAATGAACGAACATTGTACGGTGGATAGAAAACAAATCCGATCGTGAATACACACTGAATACTTATAAATACCAATCGACGATCGAGTTGGAAGAAACCTCATCAACAGTAAGTGATAAAAGTTATAGGCTTCTAAACGTGTTCGAGTACCCTAGTGTCCAATGAGTTGGTGACTGGCTGGAGCATCAGGAGGGACTCCTTCTTGTACTCTTGGCGACATACGCAGTATACGAACCAACGACATGGTGCCAGCTTGATTCGTCGCTCGAAGGCCGTTGGCATGTTGTAATTAGTAGTAATTAACCCTTCCATTTTTATTGATCTTATTGAATAGTAGTTCAAAGAATAGTAATAATAATAAACCACTAAGCTTAATTTTATGGAAATAGTTAATTGTAATCATTATTTTTTATAGATTTGTCTAGAAGGATTATCTGAACTTATCGTACCATCGCTTCAAATGGAAACATATCCCTAAAGAAATATACTTCAGACTAACTGGATGATGTTGAACAAAAATTAGTATTTTATGAAATAGTATAAGCTTCTTTGCCTGATTTACTTTTAAATATTTAACTGCCAAACACTAATAATTGAAGACCAGTAGGTTCTCTTGAAAATAATTCTAATGCCCTAGAGAATAATTGAAAGTTATAGCTGCGAAAGGGTTTGTTGTTTGTTTATTGTGTAACTTTTAGTATTCGAACATAATAAAACTTAGTTAATTATCAAATAGTTAGTTGATGAATAGGATATTAATTTTATCAACTAACGCGTAAAGTGTACATTTTATAATTTCTTTTGTGATTTTTAGAATATACAAGGGCGTAACTGTGTATATTACTTCAAATGTTCAATCTTGAGATCACGTGATTTTTCAATTATTTGATAAATAACCTACAGTTTACATTACATACACAGTGCTTGATTTTTAGTATGCAACATACGAAAATAAGTGCAGTTGTACGTTGTACTAATGTAATAACTCGCAACTATCTAGCTTGACTAGATAGTTGAGAGTAACTATCATAATAGTGATAGTACGATAGTAGTCTATTTACACGATGATAATTTTGGTGAGATTTGCTATCATGATAGTAACTCTCACAAACTATCGCGAAAACTATCACCGTGTCAATGAGGCTTTATTTTCATATGTTGCATACTAAAAAATCAAGCACTGTATGTAGCATGTGTGATGTGTGACAGAAGTCCAAACAAATCTGAATTTTGATTTTGACAAGAATTTATACTTTGCTTAAATAATTAATAATTGTGTAGTATTTAGTTTCACTTAATTATTTGAAGCATAAAATTTCTTTTATATTTCGTTAAATCAACTAAATTGTCGTATTATTACCTAAAAAGAAACTTCGAATTTGTCGCCGCTACAATTTAAACACTTAAGCCTGTTTGCTGTTTGTTACGCAACTAACTTAACGCCAGTATAACGTTTTGCGCCGCATCGGCTCCTGGCTGCCACTCGAATTTAATATTTTTGTATTGGTAAGCTTGTTTATTTGCTCGCTCGTGGTAAATTTAAAGCGTTTGTTTGTCGTCTTTCTTTATTTATGGTCCTGCTTTTTTACTTACCATAATTAAAGTAGACAACAATAAACAGACCTATTATCAATTTATTAATAGAGTTTCATTATCGACAAGTTCATTTTGTATGTTGTTTGCCGTTCATTGTGCGATTGTGTTTGTTTGAAGTGAGAAGATTGTGAGGTTAGCTTGCGATTATTTTTCTTGTTTTGTACCTTAAGGTAGCTACAGACAATTCGCGTTTTGTGTTTCGTCTTTTCGTGAATAGTGTGTACGATTTTTTCGTGAAAACAGTTTTGTAGCGTTTTGCACTGTTTCGCTCCCTTTTCATGAAAAGCATTCATTATAGCAGGACAAATAGGCAAAATTAGTGCGAAAGAGCAGGATAAACAAACACTTTAAATTTGCTCGTTTTTACTCCGAGTAGGCAAATAAACAAACCTCTTATGTAGCTTTGGAACGTTAACTGTTTTTGTTTTCAATACTAGCTGGAGCGTGCTCCAAACCTGCGTTCCACCTTGACACTGGAGCGACATTCAAAATCGACAGGCTGGAGCATCCGTGTAATGCACCTAAAGGAAAATGCTTTTCAAGAGGGACATTTAATTTTTGAGGATCTTAATAAGCGTTGTATGGTTGTACATACTTTGGTCACATATGTAAGTAATTATTTGTAACATTGAAACGTACTTATATACAAAAATTCAGCTTTGTAGGAATTATTTCGATAAAACTCTTATTTGACAGGACTTCTTATGTTGGAATGAAGAATATAAAAAATAGCAACTATATGAAGAGTACCCATTAAGTATGACTTAATGCTATGCATATGAAGTTTGTTACCGGAGAGAACTTCGAGCTTTTACTCGACTTCTTAAAAAAATTGTTCATGAATTCAAAAGGTAAATAACAATGTCATTGTAAAAAGAGCTAAAAAAAGCAACACTTGTTTAATCCATTTATTTAGTAGTAAGAAATCTCTAATTTTAGACAGAAAAATTAAGAATATTGCAACCTACCTACTGCAAATCAAAGTGCAGTGAATATCGTTCCTTTGAGAGATCTTCCCAAAAAATTCGTCTGTTGGTAGGAAATTGGATAATTTTGATAGCAAATCTAGGTACTAAACAGAACAACACATATTTGAATAAGTGACTTGTAAAAATTCCAAAACTGGGAGAGGAAAAAAGAAGAAATAGGATAACTACAAGGGAAGGAGGTCAACAACACCAACATTAAATAGAACTGAATTTTTTATCAAACTGGAAAACTCTTACTATTGCCATTTTTTATTAATCGAGTTCTTGTTTTAGCACACTAACTTGTTATAAGTAGGAGAATCTGTTATTTTGGAACGTTTTTAAAATATTGGTCGCAATAAGAGTGGATGACATACAACTTGCAACAATGTAACAACTTCCAAAAGTTATTTCAACTGGTTATTAAAGCTAATTTTCGTAGTTGGCAATTTTTAGAGCTTTAGCCTTCTTGGTTTGATACATAATGTTAAAATTTGTTAATCTTGGTTATAACATGGTGACTAATTTGCAATTGGACACTGCAATTAATTAGATTTTAAATTTTACATGTGGAAAAGTGCATATTTTACTTGAAACTTATACATGTAATTGCAGTCGACTATCAATACACCGATGCACGATGGGTTGCATATACCGAAATTTAAATGTCTGTTCCCGCCCCCTTTTAATAAAGTTCCGGTGCCTGGTACTAAAAATACCCATAGGTTAGGTGTAAATTTACAGTTTGGATAATTAATTTGTCTTAATTATAAGTTACAAAAAGTCAATTACTTTACTGAAGTAATTTCTTTTGGAAGCGTTAAAACTCCAATAGAGTAAATACTAGGAATGACGAAAAACAGTAGATGGGTGTCTGTTACTATTCTGCTGTGCTCCTCCAGGATTTGCTGAAGTTTGGTATTTTTTTGAACTTTTCTACTTTCTGCGTGGTTTTAATTTTGTTTTATTTAATTAATCGGTAAACTTTTTTTAATTTGAATTCTATGTACTTTTGTGGTTATTATAATTAGTGAATTTTTTGTTTTAGGTTATCGTTTTATACTAATTGGAAGAAATATTCTGTTTGACGGTCCCAGCACGTATGGTAAAAACAGTGGATATTATCAAAGAATGTAAAAACCAAAGTATTTCTCTTGGAAAATAATATGTTAAGTAAAGGTGACTGCTTTCATTTTTATATAATTTTTAAGGCCACAGCATTGGCTGTGGGGTTCTAGGGTATTTTTATGTTTACGGAATATGCTGACGTAACATCTGTTTTCACATTAGCGAGGCTTACACGAGCGGATTATTAGTGCAGATCAGATGCGTTAGAGATTTGATTCGACAGTTTTGGTTCGAATGAACTAAATCTTAGGATTCCCACTAACTCAAGTACGTGTGTCAGATGTTTGGGTTAGTTCGAGGTATCAAGTTTTGTCTTTTAGTGAAGAAAAATTTGACATTTCAGACGTATTTGATGTGGCGGGTGGTATTTTAGACAAGCTAAGAGATCTCGCGGACAGTTCTGTCTAATCAGCTAATCACACATGATGATAGGAATAAAAAATAAAACTATTATTTGCGCGTATCCACTAACGATGTGATTTTAACGACAAGTCAGAACTCGCAGATTGAATTTGTACGAAATTTTTACCGTGCTGTATCTGGCTCGTGGTTAACCATTAACGCACCGATATATTTAAACTTATTTCTCTTTGGTATGATCGTATTTTATACTTTTCTTGTTTTAGAAATTAGAATTCTGAAAGGCGTAAGAAGCTATACAACTATTTGGATATTACTGTCATGCTACGACTGAAACTTGTGATGATTGATGATGAATGAAGATTTTGGAATTTAATGTTTGTGACTTCCTGAAGACTATTTACTGTCAGTAATTAGAAATGGTAAGAAAGGTTATTTTAAAAAAATGTATTTTAATTGCGATTTTTAGATTACGTTTCCAACAACAAACTAAATATATTCTAAATATAGGAATGTTTACTTGAAATTTTCCTAATTCTTTAAAGAGCATTGGTAAGCTGGTTTGGAACATAACAATGCGGTTTGGAACATAACAATAGAACAAGATTTCTGTTTGAAGATTCTTAGAAGATATTTATTTACTATTTTCATTACGTTAACCGAATTCTGTTTTTTGTGTATTAAAAATAAGCACAAATGTTTATTATTAAGTGTCTAGCTGTCTAGTGGTCAATATCCTAAAAGATCTGGTTAATCAGAAGTCATTTCTAAAGCTCATTTCTGATTTATCGGAACTTTTAGGACAATCTTCATTAGACACCTACAAGAATTATGTAAAATTTCGAAACTATTTGATATTTTTGAAGGTGAATCGCTTTAATTTTTAGTTGACTGAACTATAAATACTTTGTCCTGCATTTTAATTGTTCTACAGCAGGCTAATATTAGTTATAATGTTATTGTAACAAATCTTAATAATCGTTAGGTCTTTTAAAGCAAATATGTAATATTATAATTTACTGTTGAACTACCCCTCTTCTGATAAACTAGAATTAGTTATTAGAAAAATTAATATTGTTAATTACTGTGGTAACAGTTTTAGTTTCAATGTTTCTCTTTTCAATTTGTGAATGAAACGTTTTGCTCATGAAAAATGAAAATTTAAATTAGTAAATAGTACCTAATTGATAATATTATATTATTTATCGATTTTGTGCTTCTAAGGACACCTAAAGGGCCTAACCGAGCTCCCTCAATCCAGTGTATTAAGGAGTTTAAAAATTTGTTAAATTGCTTCTCGTTAAAGTGGTTTTCTTGTTTTACTATTATAAATCACTAGTTGCAGCATTGTTTATATGTTAATGTATTAAAATTTATAATTATAACATTAGTTTATTAATTAGTTAAAAGTATTATGTATTTTTCCTTCTATATTCACCACTTTTTAAATTGAAATAATGTAAAAGTCGAAATTTGTTAAAACTCCAACTTTTTACGCCTACTAATACATAGACAACACTTGTTACTCTCCCACTACATTATAAACTTTAAATTACCATAGAAATTTACAGAGTGGGGTGGTCACATGACCACCAAAAGTTTATATAAGGCCGAGTTTTGCCATTCGGAAATTTTCTTATCTCCACTTCAAATCAGCTTCGAAGAGAAAATTTTAGCTTTGCTCGTGTGAAAAATCACCTTTAACTTTTCGGATTTTTTTTTCTTGGAAGTTGTTAGAGGCATTGTTCTGAATATCTTTAGCGACTTTTGGATCACTTGGTCGAATATTAATGCGGGAAATTAAGTTTTTAAAAATCAATTATTTATTTGTACCTAACACAATATTAATTAACTCGGCATTCTTGTTTGGAAGGTGTTTGGCGCTTCTTAAGACGCTGTTATTTCTCTCTTCTGAGGAGAATTTATTTTTGTCTTATAATTATTATTGTATGTATGTAAATTAGTAAATTACGTTGAAAAAAATAAACGATAGAAAGCAATAATTTCTTTTATTATAAACTACCCCATTTACAAGCAAAATTCTCATTTTCGGACTAGATAGTTGGAAAGCAAAAGAGTGATAGGGTTTTGGAAATAAATTTTTAATTAAGAAGATACTTTTTGATAAAAAAAACATTTCAAATCATATAAGCGATAACGCCTCGTTTCATAACATAATGCCAATGCTTTTAAAATTCGTTTAAATAAATATTTCTCTCTAATTTATTTCGTTTACCTTATCGACCTTCTGCTCTCCTACTACCTAGCCGGAAAATTGTAAAATTTGAAATAAATTTTTAAAAATGGATTTTTTAAAAGCCGGAATTACGTAATTTTGAGGGTGCGATTCTTTAGTCCTATTGGCAGCAAATATTCTTGTATAATTTGGGCGCTCCTGCTCTTCTAGTTTAGAAGATATTCGACTTTTAAGATATTTTAACTTTTATAAATTTTCAAATTTTGTGTTTAATGTTGAATATCTTCTGAACTAGAGGACCAGCAGTCCCCAAATTTAACAAGTATATTCCCCGATAGTAGGGCTAAAGAATCACACCCTCATAATTGCGTAATTCCGGCTTTTAAAAAATCCATTTTTAAAAATTTCTTTCAAATTTTACAATTTTCGGGCTAGGTAGTAGGAGAGCAGAAGGGCGATAAGGTGGTCGAAACAAATTTTAAATTAAAATACCAATATTTTTGAATATTAAAACGCTTATCTTTTAAGCGATAACGCCTCGTTGCGTAACATAATAGCACGAACATTTAAATAAATATTTCTCTTTAATTTATTTCGACCACCTTATCGCCCTTCTGCTCTCCTACTACCTAGCCCGAAAATTGTAAAATTTGAAAGAAATTTTTAAAAATGGATTTTTTAAAAGCCGGAATTACGCAATTATGAGGGTGTGATTCTTTAGCCCTACTATCGGGGAATATACTTGTTAAATTTGGGGACTGCTGGTCCTCTAGTTCAGAAGATATTCAACATTAAACACAAAATTTGAAAATTTATAAAAGTTAAAATATCTTAAAAGTCGAATATCTTCTAAACTAGAAGAGCAGGAGCGCCCAAATTATACAAGAATATTTGCTGCCAATAGGACTAAAGAATCGCACCCTCAAAATTACGTAATTCCGGCTTTTAAAAAATCCATTTTTAAAAATTTATTTCAAATTTTACAATTTTCCGGCTAGGTAGTAGGAGAGCAGAAGGTCGATAAGGTAAACGAAATAAATTAGAGAGAAATATTTATTTAAACGAATTTTAAAAGCATTGGCATTATGTTATGAAACGAGGCGTTATCGCTTATATGATTTGAAATGTTTTTTTTATCAAAAAGTATCTTCTTAATTAAAAATTTATTTCCAAAACCCTATCACTCTTTTGCTTTCCAACTATCTAGTCCGAAAATGAGAATTTTGCTTGTAAATGGGGTAGTTTATAATAAAAGAAATTATTGCTTTCTATCGTTTATTTTTTTCAACGTAATTTACTAATTTACATACATACAATAATAATTATAAGACAAAAATAAATTCTCCTCAGAAGAGAGAAATAACAGCGTCTTAAGAAGCGCCAAACACCTTCCAAACAAGAATGCCGAGTTAATTAATATTGTGTTAGGTACAAATAAATAATTGATTTTTAAAAACTTAATTTCCCGCATTAATATTCGACCAAGTGATCCAAAAGTCGCTAAAGATATTCAGAACAATGCCTCTAACAACTTCCAAGAAAAAAAAATCCGAAAAGTTAAAGGTGATTTTTCACACGAGCAAAGCTAAAATTTTCTCTTCGAAGCTGATTTGAAGTGGAGATAAGAAAATTTCCGAATGGCAAAACTCGGCCTTATATAAACTTTTGGTGGTCATGTGACCACCCCACTCTGTAAATTTCTATGGTAATTTAAAGTTTATAATGTAGTGGGAGAGTAACAAGTGTTGTCTATGTATTAGTAGGCGTAAAAAGTTGGAGTTTTAACAAATTTCGACTTTTACATTATTTCAATTTAAAAAGTGGTGAATATAGAAGGAAAAATACATAATACTTTTAACTAATTAATAAACTAATGTTATAATTATAAATTTTAATACATTAACATATAAACAATGCTGCAACTAGTGATTTATAATAGTAAAACAAGAAAACCACTTTAACGAGAAGCAATTTAACAAATTTTTAAACTCCTTAATACACTGGATTGAGGGAGCTCGGTTAGGCCCTTTAGGTGTCCTTAGAAGCACAAAATCGATAAATAATATAATATTATCAATTAGGTACTATTTACTAATTTAAATTTTCATTTTTCATGAGCAAAACGTTTCATTCACAAATTGAAAAGAGAAACATTGAAACTAAAACTGTTACCACAGTAATTAACAATATTAATTTTTCTAATAACTAATTCTAGTTTATCAGAAGAGGGGTAGTTCAACAGTAAATTATAATATTACATATTTGCTTTAAAAGACCTAACGATTATTAAGATTTGTTACAATAACATTATAACTAATATTAGCCTGCTGTAGAACAATTAAAATGCAGGACAAAGTATTTATAGTTCAGTCAACTAAAAATTAAAGCGATTCACCTTCAAAAATATCAAATAGTTTCGAAATTTTACATAATTCTTGTAGGTGTCTAATGAAGATTGTCCTAAAAGTTCCGATAAATCAGAAATGAGCTTTAGAAATGACTTCTGATTAACCAGATCTTTTAGGATATTGACCACTAGACAGCTAGACACTTAATAATAAACATTTGTGCTTATTTTTAATACACAAAAAACAGAATTCGGTTAACGTAATGAAAATAGTAAATAAATATCTTCTAAGAATCTTCAAACAGAAATCTTGTTCTATTGTTATGTTCCAAACCGCATTGTTATGTTCCAAACCAGCTTACCAATGCTCTTTAAAGAATTAGGAAAATTTCAAGTAAACATTCCTATATTTAGAATATATTTAGTTTGTTGTTGGAAACGTAATCTAAAAATCGCAATTAAAATACATTTTTTTAAAATAACCTTTCTTACCATTTCTAATTACTGACAGTAAATAGTCTTCAGGAAGTCACAAACATTAAATTCCAAAATCTTCATTCATCATCAATCATCACAAGTTTCAGTCGTAGCATGACAGTAATATCCAAATAGTTGTATAGCTTCTTACGCCTTTCAGAATTCTAATTTCTAAAACAAGAAAAGTATAAAATACGATCATACCAAAGAGAAATAAGTTTAAATATATCGGTGCGTTAATGGTTAACCACGAGCCAGATACAGCACGGTAAAAATTTCGTACAAATTCAATCTGCGAGTTCTGACTTGTCGTTAAAATCACATCGTTAGTGGATACGCGCAAATAATAGTTTTATTTTTTATTCCTATCATCATGTGTGATTAGCTGATTAGACAGAACTGTCCGCGAGATCTCTTAGCTTGTCTAAAATACCACCCGCCACATCAAATACGTCTGAAATGTCAAATTTTTCTTCACTAAAAGACAAAACTTGATACCTCGAACTAACCCAAACATCTGACACACGTACTTGAGTTAGTGGGAATCCTAAGATTTAGTTCATTCGAACCAAAACTGTCGAATCAAATCTCTAACGCATCTGATCTGCACTAATAATCCGCTCGTGTAAGCCTCGCTAATGTGAAAACAGATGTTACGTCAGCATATTCCGTAAACATAAAAATACCCTAGAACCCCACAGCCAATGCTGTGGCCTTAAAAATTATATAAAAATGAAAGCAGTCACCTTTACTTAACATATTATTTTCCAAGAGAAATACTTTGGTTTTTACATTCTTTGATAATATCCACTGTTTTTACCATACGTGCTGGGACCGTCAAACAGAATATTTCTTCCAATTAGTATAAAACGATAACCTAAAACAAAAAATTCACTAATTATAATAACCACAAAAGTACATAGAATTCAAATTAAAAAAAGTTTACCGATTAATTAAATAAAACAAAATTAAAACCACGCAGAAAGTAGAAAAGTTCAAAAAAATACCAAACTTCAGCAAATCCTGGAGGAGCACAGCAGAATAGTAACAGACACCCATCTACTGTTTTTCGTCATTCCTAGTATTTACTCTATTGGAGTTTTAACGCTTCCAAAAGAAATTACTTCAGTAAAGTAATTGACTTTTTGTAACTTATAATTAAGACAAATTAATTATCCAAACTGTAAATTTACACCTAACCTATGGGTATTTTTAGTACCAGGCACCGGAACTTTATTAAAAGGGGGCGGGAACAGACATTTAAATTTCGGTATATGCAACCCATCGTGCATCGGTGTATTGATAGTCGACTGCAATTACATGTATAAGTTTCAAGTAAAATATGCACTTTTCCACATGTAAAATTTAAAATCTAATTAATTGCAGTGTCCAATTGCAAATTAGTCACCATGTTATAACCAAGATTAACAAATTTTAACATTATGTATCAAACCAAGAAGGCTAAAGCTCTAAAAATTGCCAACTACGAAAATTAGCTTTAATAACCAGTTGAAATAACTTTTGGAAGTTGTTACATTGTTGCAAGTTGTATGTCATCCACTCTTATTGCGACCAATATTTTAAAAACGTTCCAAAATAACAGATTCTCCTACTTATAACAAGTTAGTGTGCTAAAACAAGAACTCGATTAATAAAAAATGGCAATAGTAAGAGTTTTCCAGTTTGATAAAAAATTCAGTTCTATTTAATGTTGGTGTTGTTGACCTCCTTCCCTTGTAGTTATCCTATTTCTTCTTTTTTCCTCTCCCAGTTTTGGAATTTTTACAAGTC